>ONZH01020745.1:0-747500 GCA_900303285.1 Rhinella marina | reverse complement strand
TGGTTCCGCAAAGTTATGAAGAGATGCAGTCCTCGCCATAACCATCTACACCTGAAATACGCCTAATTTAGGAGTATTTCAGAATAGTAAATGACCCTCAGAATATCCACAGGTAGTGTGCCTTTAAAGGGGTTGTCCCATCTCAGCCTTTCAGGGGGTTATTCCTATCTCTGCTAAGAAGAGCCCAGATGAGACAACTCCTTAAATGTGGTTCCTACTTGTAAGTATATTTAATTTGTATTTTTAATTAGAATGTAATTTTTCATAGTTCCTTGTGTGATACAACTGACTGCATGTATAAATGTATAAATATTCGCTTAATTCTTCTTCATTTCTGTTCCAAACTTGCAGGCAGATACACTGAAGGAGCGCTACCAAAAGATTGGGGACACGAAACGTAACACTCCTGTAGAAGTCCTCTGTGAGAATTTCCCAGGTGAGAATGCTCGACTCTCTAATGTGCACTCCGCTGTCTGCTAAGTAAGGGTGTATTCAGACAGTGTGGTTAAAACTGCAATCTTTTTTTTTTTTTTGGTTAGTATGAGCAGGAAAATGATATGACAGCAAGTCAGAGTATGTGTCTGGTTCAAACGTTTGGCCACACTTTCAGATATCAGTGTAAAGTTACGTTCGTTTTTTGTTTTTTTACAAATTTTTGGTTATTTGTTGGAAAATTCTTATGTACGTACTGATGGTGTTCAAAGAACGCTATGGTTAAAGGGGTTGTCCGGGTTCAGAGCTGAACCCGGACATACCTTTAAATTCACCCAGGCAGCCCGCCTGAACTATGCTCCGATGCCCTCCTTTGCCCTGCGCTAATTAGTGCAGGGCAAAGGCATTTAGCCCGGTTCCGGTGACGTACCGGGCTCTGCCAGGCGGAGGCTTCCGCCCGGCAGTGAGCCCGGTGACGTCACTGGCGCTGATGGGCGGGCTTTAGCGCTGCCCTAGCCAGTAAAACGGCTAGGGCAGCGCTAAAGCCGGCCCATTACAGCCGGTGACGTCACCGAACTCACTTCCAGGCAAAAGCCTCCGCCCGGCAGTGTGTTAAGTAAACAAAAGAGCCCTTGCCCTGCGCGATCCAGCGCAGGGCAAGGGAGGGCATCAGGGCATGAGATGCTCCGATGCCCTGTTCAGGCGGGCTGCCTGGGTGAATATAAGGGTATGTCCGGGTTCAGCTCTGAACCCGGACAACCCCTTTAAGGTTGAGTGCCTTACTCGCTCTGCTCCGATCCTTTCGGGGCTCACTTTACTTATTTGTTGTTACATGTAATTGACATTATTACTATATGATTTGTACCATTCTTATCTTTATCAAAAACAATAAAAAGAGATATTTGAAAAAGGACGCTATGGGCAAATGTATGGTAACAGTTTGTGTGTATATGTATGTTTCAATTCAAGGGGAGTAGGGACTTAGGGGGTCATTTATTAAGACCGGAATTGGATCCTTGGAAATAATGAAGAGGTGCCGGCCTCTACGTAACTTCAGCGCATCTTACGCCAGTCTAAATGTAAGACTGCTTCCTTGCTGGCTTACCTTTAGTCCATTTTCTACGCCTAAAACAGGCCCACCCACAGCTAGAACAGATCACACCCATGCAACGCCCACATTTTTAGACCTGTCGTGAAATGTCGTAGTTTGCGGCGCAAAGAACCTTTATGCCCCAATCTGCGCCAAAAATGCCCCTAATATAGGCATATTTCTGGATAGTAAATGACCTCCTATGTTTAGTATAAACATTAGGAGCACTGCCTGTCCTTATAACAGAAATAGCTTGATAATTACATAATGTGAACAGAGTCCAGAGCTTGTGCCAGCTCCTGGATACTGAGGGCGAAACATCAGGCAGGATGAGTTTTACCTGTTCCTTGTGAACATGCGTAATGTAGACATTGGCCCCGATAACCATCATCATAGAGACGTCTGGTCCCCATGAACGTGTTCTTTTCTGTTCTATTTTATAAATTGCACATTATAATTGTTCTCTTTGTTTTTTTTCCAGAGGAGATGGCGACTTACTTAAGATATGTAAGAAGGCTGGATTTCTTTGAGAAGCCAGATTATGATTATTTGCGGACGCTGTTCTCGGAACTGTTTGAACGGAAAGGATACACCTTTGACTATGTTTACGACTGGGTTGGCAGGCCAATTGTAAGTAGCTGCTCTCATTTCACTAGTCCTTTCACTAGTCTTTAAAGAGGACCTGCAGTGGTATCTGCAGCCAGAGGGGCTGAGCAGGTTGATCAGACTTCCATATCGGACCTCAGATCAGAGATAAAATAGGGACATTCACTTACCTCTCCAGGTCCGGCGGTCTGTGCAGCAGTCGCGCTCCCTTGTATTCTCCGGCCTGTGCTGTACTGTCACTGCGTGCCGCTTCATGTCCTAGTGCGCGCCCTATGTCCTGACGCTGTACGCAGTCAGGACAGTGCAGTGTGGCCCAGGGAAGGAGACCAGGGATGGTGAGTACCGGCAGAACTCACAGCGCTTCTTTCTTTGTGGAACGCAAAAACCGCTCCAGCCGTGTGAATGAGTCTTAAAAGTAAGGCGGTCTAAATCCAGACAGTCTTAGGGGCCGTTCAGACGGCCGTAGTATTGCGGGTCCGCAGTGCCACGGATGCCGCCCGGCATGTTTTCGACAATTTGCGGAACACATGGCCGGGGGCCCTGTTCAAAATGCCTATTCTAGCCTACTGTTGTGGACAAGAATAGGACATGTTCTATAATTTATTGCGGAGCCGCGGCTGCCCGCTCTAATAGAAGTGAATAGGGCCCCATCTATTCTGGTTGTGTGAATGGGCCCTTAAACTGCACCAGATTTGTTACAGTGGCTGATGAATCTGGGGCATCTTTAGACTCTAGACGTTTGATGGCTAATCTCCAACACTCCAGCTGTGATAAAACTACAACTCCCAAGATGGACACTTGCTTGGCTGTTCTCAGAACTCTATAGAAATGAATAGAGCATGCTGGGAGTTGTAGTTTCTTGTGACACATTATTGGGGGGGGGGGCAGCAAAGATCTTCCTATCTCATTACAATATTTCAACATAATGAAAGTGAATGTGGTCACATTGCATCCCACAAGTTAGTGTCACCTGTTTGGGTTTCTGCTTGTGGTTTGTGGGCACTTGCAGGTCACACGTTCACTTTCATTATGTTGTGAGGCTGACGTCGGCATGTAGCCCCTGCCTAAAACCCAGAACATATAAAAGTCAAGTGATATATTATTTTTGTCTGGAGCGAAGATGTTTCTCCTGTGATTAACATTAACCATGTGGAGCCGGTCTAGACGGCCCACCATCTATAGGAGTGGTAAATCTGCCCACTAGGCACCGAGGAGGAACTCTAGGAGCTCCCCATAATAACTTTCTTGGCAGCGTATGTGTAGCGATGACTTAATTTTTTAACTCTTTAGGAATGGAGTTACTTGTAGTTAGGATGTTGTGTCTTTGTGGCAAAAACACACCGTATAGCGGCACTTTACTGGGCCAGGGTTAACACTGGGTTTCCATTTGAATTTAGTATAAATTGTGAACAATCATAGCTGCAGTTTAAAGGATAGGGGTGATATCCTAGCCCCTTTCAGGAATAGTCAGGATGTATAGACTACTATGGTACCTTAACTAAGCAATGATGTTGTGAAGTAGTAGACATTAATAGATGGAATTGCCTTACCTCTTCGATTACACTGCCACAGAAAATCTACCTATGCCTGTGTATGTCACTGTATTACTGGGATCTGCATCTTGGGGAGAATACCTCCCTAATGTATCTGATATCTGTCCTATTCCTTATGAATCTGAGCAAAAAAGTTTTAATGTAGTTAAGTACATTTAAGGCTACTTTTACACTAGCGTTATTGCTGGATCCGGCAGGGCTCAGCAAAAACGTTTCCGTTACTGATAATACAACCATCTGTATCCGTTATGAACGGATCCGGTTGTATTATCTTTAACATACCCAAGACGAATCCGTCATGAACTCCATTGAAAGGCCATGGGGGACGGATCCGTTTTCTATTGTGTTGGAGAAAGTGGATCCGTCCCCATTGACTTGCATTGTGGGTCATGAATCCGTCTTTCTCCGCATCTCATCATGGAAAGAAAACTGCAGCGTGCATTTTGGAGCGTTCTGTTCAGTTACGTTTTGTCCCCATTGACAATGAATGGAGACAAAACACAAGCGTTTTTCTCCGGTATTTAGACCCTATGACTGATCTCAATACCGGAAAGTATTAACGCTAGTGTGAAAGTAGCCTAAAGAGGTTGTCCAGGACTAGAAAAAGATGGCTACTTTTTTCCAAAAATGGCACCACACCTGTCCACAGGTTTTGTGTGATATTACAGCGCAGTCCCACTCACTTCAGTGAAGCTTAGCTGCAATACCAAGCACAACCCATGGAAAGGTGTGGCGCTGTTTTCGAAATAAAGCAGCCATGTTTTTCTCATCCTGGAAAACCCCTTTATGCTTCATGAAAAAAAAATCGACAAACCCCCCCCCCCCCCCCCCCAATTACTTTCTGTTTTTAAAAGGATTGTGCCACAAAAAATTATTCCACATTTTTCAAACCACCACCTGGATCTGAATACTTTTGTAATTGCATGTAATAAAAAAAAATAGCATAGCCACTGATTTATCCAATAAAATGTATCAGTATAGCGCCACCTGCTGTTTGTTCTTTTTCTTTTTTTCTTTGTCCTGCTCACTGAGAAGGCTGCACATGCTCAGTTTCGTCCTTCAAGTGCCTCCTGAGCTGTGATAGGGAGAGCTGAGACACGCCTCCTGAGCTGTGATAGGGAGCGCACGGACACACCCTTTTAGCTGCAGTAGAAAAGACACTCCCCTTGAGCTTTCAGCTTGATATAAATCTGCCAGAGCAATGAATGTGGAGATCTCTGAATCCATGTGAGGTAAAGGGCTGGTTCTAGCTTTGTTAGAAAGAGATTGTACTAGATTTTGTCTGATTTTTTTCATTTGTACATTAGTCATGAGATAACCCTTTAAGGCATGGTAATAATTCTTCTTGTAACTTTCTGCAGCCTACTCCCGTGGGATCCGTCCACGTAGATTCCGGAACCTCTGCGATAACAAGGGACAGCCATGCCCATCGGGATCGGCCGTCACAGACCCAACCCCTGAGAAACCAGGTGAGCTCCTTCACTCTTAGAGTAAGCGCTAGGTTTTTTAGCCACGTGTACCTTTTGTCTTTAGGATCAGCTTGCAGCTAGGACCGTGGTTATTTTCTGCTTTGTCACACATTAACCCTTTTAAATACTGTTATAGTTTTCATAATGGGAAACTGCATTTGTTTAGCATTTTTCCTTTTATGTATTCTCTGTATTAAACGCTAGAACCATTCTGCCCTTTTTTTTTTTTTTTTTTTTGTGCATTTTTTTTCCTTCCTATATTTCCTAAACTCCAATAGCATCAGTCCAAAGGTGATATAATATAAATTTGCTTAATGACGAGGTGTGTCAGTGGCTTTTTGTCAGTAGATAAGTTTATTCTAGCTGCTTTTTATTATTTAGCTTCCAATTCTTTCCCCACGGGCAGCATAAAATAGTCTTCTTACAAGCAACTGGAAGAAAAGTCATCTGGAAGCCTCCCTGTCTGCTTGACCTGATTGACAGGTCTGCTCCTATACTCAGATAGGGAAGAAACCTGTCAGTCAGGCTGAGTCCGGAGCGGCGGGGGCCACCATTGACTTTTCTCCTGAATTCTTGCCACATATTTAAACTAGGTATTCTCAGTGTCGGCCCCTAAAGAGCTTCCATTTAAGCTCTGTTCACAGTATATGAAATTATCCATTTGCAGCAAGGCCTGTTGACTCATAATGGGTTTTTCTGGTTTCAGAACTTGTCTAAATGTTTGCAGATCAAACATAAGTAAACTTGAGGCCCAGTGGTTTTAGTGCAGAGCTCAAAGATTTGTGGATGGATAAACTTTTCAGTCACTTTGTTGTGAACTACAGGGAAAAGGAAAAAAGCTTGAAGTAGTCATTTTAGTTTAATGGTTTTGTATATGCATAGGTCTTTTTCTGCTGTGTTGTGGTGGAGAGAAAAAAAAGAAAATTTAAGTGTGAGAATAGTGCCACCTAGTGACCAAATAGTTACACTGGGATAAGAATAGGCAATCACTTTAGTGAAGCAAAGGGTATTTCTGGCGGTTTCGAAACCCTCAATATTTTGTTTCCCTGAAAACCCCTTTAAAATACCCCATTTGCTGCCACACTGCCTGTCTTTTTTTTTTTTTTTTTGATAGGTTGCAGTGTTCATATTGTTATGGGCAGCAGGTGATTGGTCCTGTTTTGGGTATCTCATATCCATTTTAGTGGCAATTACATGGATCTTTCAAACCCACATTCAGTTTTAAGATTCAACTCTTTCTACCCCAGAGGTTTTTTGGCTTTGTGTTTTTTTTTTTTTTTTTTTTTTGCTTTTTCACTCCCCACCTTCCCAGAGCCATAACTTTTGTATTTTTCCCGTTCACACGTCATATGAGGGCTTAAGTTTTGCAGGAAAAATTGTACTTTCCTACGCCACCATTTAAAAGTGGGGAAAAAAACTTCCAAAGGCGGTGGAATTTGAAAAAATACACGCAAATTTTGCCACATATCGGGACCCATTCAACTTGTTCTATTTTTTTGCAGTGCGGATGGATCACTGACCCATTCAAGTTAAATGGGTCCGGATCTGTTGTGGCAGCCACGTGGATGGTTCCCGTACATTGGAGACCACAAATGCTGGTGTAAAATAGAACTGGCTTAGTTGTCCATAGCAACCAATCAGATTCCACCTTTCATTTTCCAAAGGAGCTTTGATTGGTTGCTATGGACATCACCCATGATGCTAGCCAGGACAGGGAGATGCAGCGACGGCCATCCAGGGATCCGGGTAGGTATCTTTCATAGGAGGGGCTTGAGCATTGTGGGGGTTGTTTATACTGTTGGATAACCCCTTTTAGGAAACAATTTTGATACTGACAAGTGAATTCTCATACGGTAGTAATGGTTTTATTACGAATTCTAAAATTGCTTTTGGACTGATGACTTGGAGATCTGTTAAACAAATGCACCTCCCTATTTTGTTCCTTTTTGAACTTATATTTGGCTTGGACCGCACTGCCAGCCCTCTCTTGCAGGAGAAATGGCGAGCTGCATATACTGACTGTCCTGCGGCCAGTGACTTTTCATAGAACCTGGTTGCTGTTGTCTTCTGTAGTTTCCATACTTGAGACTCCTTGCATTTTTCAGTAGAGAGAGGGCTGAGTATTTTGCTCTGCTTGCAGCACGCGACCATAGCTTGGCTTTCTTCTCACCTTCACTAACACAGTGATCTGTTTCCATTGCTTTGGCCTGGCTGATCTCCTTCTCCCCAAATACCCCTCTCCTCCACACCTCGCAATCGCATGTTTCCTAACGCCTCTGCGCAGACGGGCGCGCCAGACCGCCGAGGAGCTTGGGAGTTACAGGCCAGCCGACAGGCTCACCCCGCTTACCTGGCACCTCACCTGGCTTCAGACCGGCATGGGGGATCTGTGCAGGTATTAGAGCGTGATGAACAACTGATGTCATGAATGCAGTCGTTTTTAAAACCTAAATCTTGTCTTATGTGCCCTCTTGGAATTTTAACTTGTTCCCCCACTTTCTTTTTGAGAACATTGAGGTACATTTATAAGTGACCTAATTTTAGCCAATAACCAGGTCAAAAATGTATGTGTCTTGTGACAGACGTATGGCTGCATCTACCCCATTTGATTTGTCACAACTTATCAGTTTATTAAAGGGGTTTTCAGGCAGCATGATTTTAGTTAAAGGGTAAAATAATAGTCAGTACTGACCTTACCGATCCCCACTGCTTCTGTTCGGCCGATGCTTCCCTCCCCACTCCTCTCCACTTCTGATTCTTGTGCTTGACACGCATCAGCCAGCGATTTTTGCTGCGCAGGCGTTTCAAGCCATTTCTGGTGTATCAAGACAGAGAACAGGAAGTGAAGAGAAGCGGCTAGGGGGAATAGGTGCCAACTGTTTATTATTTTACCCCACTCTGATCCCATTTTTTATTTAAAATTATTTTGCCAAAGTACCCCTTTAAATTTCACACTGGCAGTTTTTCTGTTGCAGGGTCTTTTTGGTCTTTTTTTTTTTCCCCTCATTTGCAATGTATTAAGAAATCTCACTTTTTTTTAAATGTGTGTAAATCCTAACCAAACAATAAATCAAACAGATTTTTTTTTTTTCTCTCCTTTTAAAGGTGTTCACTTTTAGGGTGGTTTGGGCAGACCCCCTGCTTCTGGCATACTTACCTGCTTACTACCACCGGGTCCTGCTTCCTTTGCTGAACAGCATCCACTTTGACGCTGCTGCAGCCAATGACAGACCACAGCTGTGACCTGGCCCCCTTGCATCACCAGACCAATTTACATTGGCTGCAGCTGTGTCAAAGCAGATACTGACAGCAGGGGGACCTGCGCGAGGCAGCTGGGCACCAAAGGAGATAGGACCCAGTGGATGGGAGCTGCTCAGTATGCTTCCCTTTGCAGGTCTGGCCAGGAGTGCACAAATCCCCCCAAAATTGAACAATCCCTTAAAGGAGAGTAAAAAGTAGTTGTGGTTTAATGTTTGGTGAGGATTTACACACATTTGGGAAAAGATGATCAACCCCTTTAACATACTGATATACATAGCACAAATAGTTGTATATGCCACATAGTTGAGATAACATTTTGGAGTCCAGTGCATCAGAAAACTGAAGGGCACCCAACACTGGAGCACTTTTAGTCTGTGTTCACATGTAGCAGTTGAGGTGTGGATAAAACTACAATGCAGTTTTGATGCTTTTTTTTTTCCCCCCCATCTGTCATTGTTAAATAAACGTGTTTCACCTGTTAAAAAAAAAAAAAAAAAAAAAAAAAAACAACTTTAAACACATCATCACCACATTGAGAATTTGATACAATTTTAACTGCACCTCAACTGCTTTGTGTGAACATACCCTTAATCTCCGGATCAGTGGGGATCCTGGCAGTCAGATCTCCACCAATAAAATAGCGAGGGCATGTCCTATCAATATGTCATCACTGTATGTGGTGGATATAGCCCTTCAAGGCCAGAAATGCTAGTGGATGGTGTCTTTAAAACTCAATACACATGGAGGAAAAATTCAGAACATGTTTTAGGGCATGCAGTTCATTTTCATATGTGTGTTGTGATGCAGATTTACAGCAGATATTTGTGGTGAATTTCTTAGTGTGCGATTCATAGGGTGAAATCTGCAGTGTTTCTCCAGAAAAGGCGATTTCACCAACAAACATGGCAAAAATGTATATTAATAAGGATTCAGACACAGGTTGTAGTCCAAAGCATACAGTCTGTAAAGAGACTTTGGGGGTCATTTATCAAACTTGTGTAAAGTAGAACTGGCTTAGTTGCCCATAGCAACCAATCAGCTTCCACCTTTTATTTTCCAAAGGAGCAGTCTGATTGGTGGAATCTGATTGGTTGCAGGCAGTTCTACTTTACACCAGTGTGATACATGATCCTCTTTGTCTCCAGGCTTATGTGTCCTACCTGAGGCCAGCATAAAGTACTGACAGAGACCATAATTATACAGAATATGGGTATGCCACTTATCTATATGCTGTATTTTTCATAAAAATCACAGTTTACCAGTCGCAGCTCAAGCACTGTGTGAGCCGGGGAGCTTTCTATGAATGAGCTGCTGGCTGCTCCTGCTGCTGATTGACAGCTTTCTCCCTATTAGGCTCCATTCACAAGTCCTGTTTTTCTTTCCTGATTTGATACTGATCCTGATCTGGATCCATTCATTTCAATGGGTCCTGAAAAAATCAAGATTGAATCAGGAAAGAAAAACAGGACATGTGAATGGAGCCTTACTGTGCATAAAAGTAAAGCAGTGGTGGGGCAGCCAGCAGCTCGTGAATACAGAGGACTCTTGAGCTTGTCTATTTCATTGTTGGGATTCCTGGTGCGCACTTGGCTCTCACTTACCCTGATAAACTAATTTTATGAAAGCTACACCATATTGACAACCATGTGACCGTGTCTACTTTATTCCCCCCCCATAGGGCAGCCTAAATCTGGTGACTTTTTCCCTGTAAGATTTACAGGTATAATTCTGGCTTTTCCTTCACTGACTTATCTGCTGTAAGGATGCTGACAGGACAGATGTAATGTGTGTATTTTGCACAGCTTTACATTTTATACCACTTTATGATTACTGCTAATGCCTTGTTCTTGTGTGTTTTTCTAAATTGCATTTCTGCCGCAGGTGATGAGTTCAACAAATGGGCAGCTGAATGCCGATGACCAAACAGGGGGTCACTCCAATGCACCGATCACAGCGCAGGCCGAGGTGGAGGTTGTGGAAGAAGCTAAGTATGTGCCCATGCTTGTTTCCCATCTACAATCCTACCCCAGCACGTGTACCCATTTAATCCTTCCCCATGTGCCTCATCTACCTTCTTGTCTTTAATATTGTGCCTTCATGTCGGTATCGCCGCTACAATACAGATCATTCCTAAATTGCAGCCACCTCTGCATGCGGTCAGACTTCAGAGAGCATATTACATAACCACTTGTCCCCTGTCGGGCACTACATTCTGTCGCCTTTTCTCCTTTAAGATCATGGAGTGTTAAAGCGACCCTCCAGTTAAAAAAAAAAAAAAAAAAAAAAAAAAAAAAAAAAATCACATTAGCTGGGGAAAGAATCTTATCTAGATTTATTCTTTTAGCTGCAGATCTGCCATCCAAGATGGCCCTACCACTTCTCAGACTACCTGATGCATACTGTGCATTTGGTAGCCCAAGACACTTCCTGCTTTCCTTGGATTGGCTAGCACTGCTCACGTGAACAGTTCTGACCAATCCTAGAGTAGGGCTGGACGGTGTGCATCGGATTGTCTGAGCGTTGCAGCCATCTTGGGTGGCAGAAGAAGACCCTAAGAGTTAGCGTACCAGCGGCTGAAAAGGAGGGCACAATGTAAAGTGCTCTGTTTGTTTGTTCCCAAGATAATGTGATTTTTTTTTTTTTTTTTTTTTTTTTTTTTTTTTCTTCTGGAACTGGAGGGTTGCTTTAAGAATTGGACTGCTGGTTTCTGTGGACTACTTGTAGATCAGCTTTATATTGATGTATATTGCACTGGGCAAGTATAGTGACCACACAGATTACTGGAAGTATAGATTTATCATCCACATACCCGTGTTTGCCCTGCTTAATATTCCACATCTATTTCTCTGCTATTGTTTACATCCATAGTTTAGAAAATGCATAATTTATAACCTATAGCAGATTTCAATTTAAGATGCAAATTAACAAAATGCATGTAGTAATTATAGATTTACTTTGAATTAAGTGTCTCTTAAAAGCTTTTTTTTTTTTTTTTTTTTTAATTTTGCTTTGGTTCTGCCACCAGTAAAGTACTAGGACCAAATTTATGCTTGTGTACACATCTTTATGTTTGCGGCACATCTCTTCTTGTAAACTGGATGCGCTGCTGACAGAGGTTTTCCGAGATTTTAATACTGATCACCTTCCTCAGGATAGATTATCAGTATCTGATTGGTGGGGGTCTGACACATGAGACCCCCACCAATAAGCTGTTTGAGAAAGAAGCGGCTAGCTTTTCCTAGGCCAAGGACGACACGTTCATTGGTAGCGTGGCCTAGGAGCAGCTCAGCCCCATTGAAGTGAATGGGACTGAGCTGCAATACCAAGCACAGCCACTATACATTGTACGGCGCTGTGCTTGGTAAGTTGCGAGAAGGCCGCAGTGCTCATCGGAGCCCCCACTGATCAGATACTGAAGAACTATCCTGAGGATAGGTCATCAGTAAAGAAGAACCTGGAAAACCCTTTTAAGCTGTATGGGAATGAACAATTGTATGAATCACCGTTCATCCAAACGTGTTGATGACTGGAAGAAAACCAGCGCCAATCGACACTCATTATGAGCAAATTATCTGCCCGTGCAAATAAGGCCCTTTCCCTCCACTTTCTCTGCGTGGAATAGTCAGAATTCCCACAAACGTCAGTCATAGCCTCTCTTGATCTTAATGTGATATCCCATTCCTGTGACCTGCAAGGCATGTTGTCTGCATGGCTGCATTCCCCCATCCTCTCCCTAGTGTCTCTTGGGTGTATTAATATTTCTCTCTTTCTCTCTCTGTCTTTTAACACACTGTAGCTGCGTGAAAATGCTCAACTTGTGGTGAGTCTCTCTCTGAGGAGTGCACACCATGGAGAGGACCCCCCTCATTAAGAGTTGGCCCATGGGATTAGCTTGTGTGCCGCTTTAATTCCTTGCAGAATAGACTAGGGGTAGAGTCTTTTAAGAGTCTTGCAGTAATCATTATTATGTGATCTAAAAAAATAAATACACTGCAATATCTGCACACAATCCTATATAGCAGAAAAGGTCTGCCCCAGTATAATAGCTACATTAAAAAGTTATTTAATTGTATTAAAGTAGCACTCCCACAAAAAAAGTTATTCTCTGACCTGTTAGAAAGGTACATTATGTAATCTGTAGTGAAGGTAATCTTTTTACCAGTGTCTGTATTTGTGAGTTATCCCCTCCCTTCTGATCCTCAGCTGTGTCATGTGACCAGCAATTGGACTTTCCAAATCGCACAGCATCTTATGTGTGGACAGGAAGCCAGTTTCTCTATGTATTCCTATGGGAGCTTTACTCTCAGTCTCATAGGTATGAATAGAGACGTAACTGACTTCCTGTCACTTGGAGATGAGAGAGAGAGTTGGTCACATGACACCACTGAGGATCAGAAGGGAGGGGATAGCTCACAAATACAGTTACTGGTAAGAAGATTACATTCACTACAGTTTACATCATGCATTCAAATAGGTCAGAGAGTAAAAAAAATCGGAGGGAGTGCTGCTTTAACTTTACTACTGATAATTAGATGGAAGAAATGGGCTTGACACAGAAATGGGCAAGTGCAAGTTAGAAAAGACGTCATCTATGGTTGCCTTGCTCAGAACTGATACTTTTGTCTGCTATAGTTTAATGCTTGAGGTCCACTGAGTTATGACTTATATAGACAGACAAGCAGGGATGGTACTGCAAAAAGAATCATGGGTCACCTTTTCCCAAAATACTAGAGGAACAGTACTATGTTTTTAAGCAAAAAGTCTGGAGAAGAACTGGCAACAATTGTACAGTGTTAACCAATGTAATTTATAAGAGCTGTATAGGTCTCTACTATAGAGATATTCTCTGTGTTTAAAACAAGGGTACCGTCACTTATATCAGCCATAATGGAAACACAACATCCAAGCTACTTTGAGCATGAGGAGGACAGTGTAGGAACGGTGCCAGTAGGAAAATAAAAAATAGCAATCTGGAGTCCTAATGTGCAGTGCTACCCATGTAGTACTGCAGATAATAGTCCATCATCATGGAGACAGATTCCTTTGAGGCAGTGTTCAGGGCATTTTCATTGAAGCTGAAGAGGCATGGTTGGTTAACATAGTAACATAGTTTATAAGGCCGAAAAAAGACATTTGTCCATCCAGTTCAGCCTGTTTTTCTACAAGTTGATCCAAAGGAAGGCGAAAAAAACCCTGTGAGGTAGAAGCCAATTTTCCCCACTTTAGGGAAAAAAATTCCTTCCCGACTCCAATCAGGCAAACAGAATTACTCCCTGGATCAACAACCCCTCTCTAGTAACTATAACCTGTAATATTATTACCCTCCAGAAATACATCCAGGCCTCTCTTGAACTCTTTTAGTGAACTTACCATCACCACCTCCTCAGGCAGAGAGTTCCATAGTCTCACTGCTCTTACCGTAAAGAATCCTCTTCTATGTTTCTGTACAAACCTTCTTTCCTCCAGACGCAGAGGATGTCCCCTCGTCACAGTCACAGTCCTGGGGATAAATGCCCCCTTAATACTGTTTTAAGGGAAAGTCCACCTTCACAACTTTTTTGTTTTTTTATTCTTTGAGGGGAGGTCCTAAACCAAACAACGTAGAGCTGCAGATGTAAAAAAATTCAAAATATCCAATTTGCAAAGGTGCCTTAATTTTTATTTTAGATTAATTAGATCTGTGTAAAATCCAATCAGAATCTATACTAAATGTAGTGGCTTCATTTTTATTTAGCATTAGTTTTTGTGTTTTAACAAGGTTCAGTGGAAAAATTAATATGCAGCTGTTGTGGCAGTGTGTCTTCAGGACCTGGCATTTTTGTGTCACCTAAAAATCATACTCTTTCAGTAGATGGCCTTTATATTTTTCCCCAACATTAACCCTTATCGAAATTAAGAACTTAATTACAGCCACATGCTAGTTAGTTAAAGAGGATCTGTCAGCCTATAAAACTTTTTACATCTGCCTGCCTTCCTTAATCGTTAATGCTCCCTTATTAATCTCAGTCACCCCCTTTGTGAGTTATAGGAACTAATAGTTCTGGTTCCCGATGTGCAGAGGTGACCTTGTTTTTCAATGGGGAGGTCCTTGTCACTCAAGATCATCACTACTCTTGTGCAGTCCAGTCAGAGCGGACAGCATCATAGCATCACTCCTCCTTTTGAATTGAGTGAATAAACTGATAATACAGGAAGGAGTGGGTGGGGGCCACAGCAAAAAAAAAAAAACACACACAAAAAAAACACCAGATTAATGAAGGGAATGATGCCGATGGGTAAGGTGGGCAAATATAAAAGTTTTACAAGGTGGCAGGTCCCCTTTAAAAGGGTATTCCAAGATTTTACTTGATCGTGAGCAGCTGGATCACATGCCACTTGGAGACAAGTCACCACTGAGATCAGTCATTGGCTGCAGCACTAGTTGTGACCCCATTCATGCCCTGGCCGGGAACAGAAAGGTAGCCAATTGAAACCCAGGCACTCGACTGACGCGGTGGGGAGCAGGCAAGCATAAGTTGTTGTTTTATTAGGTACCACACGTTCTGGGATCCAGGTAAAAAGGTCAATATCTTGGAAAACCCAAGATGTAAACTTGAGGTAACATTTAGCTCAAATCTGAACTTGGCCCTAGAGTGAAGGAGAAAGGTCAAAGGGAAGAAAGCAGACCAAGTTTTAAAGGGGCTGTACTCTCTGGGCCATTTATGGCATACAGATAAGATATGCCATAAATGTGAGATATTTGAAGGTCCCATCTCTGGGTCTCTCCTCTATCTCAAGAACGTGGCCCTCAAGTTGACAGAGAGAACATTGGCCACGTGAAGCATAATATCCATTCACTGCTATGGGACATTTAAAAATTATTTTCACAAGACCCATAACAGTGACTGGAGAGTACATTGTGCAGGCACAGTCACCTCTCCATTTACCACTGAGACTTCCGAAAATGGCTAAACTCAGGCTCGGCTATTTTTGGCAGTCCTAGAACGGTGAAAGAAGAGTGCCAATGCATATCCTATCAATATGCCATGACTGGCCCAGTTGGGAATACCCCTTTTAATACTTCCAGTTTTTTTTCCCTTGTCTGATATTGCAGTGTGTTTAAAATTGAGAAGCATTCTTTATAGTTTCTGCAGAATTAATGGGAACAAGCTTATTCAATACACATTTCCTTATGACTAAGCTATAGGGTGCCAGTCCAGATGTTTTTCTCAGCAAGAGCTAAACTGACATGATCCTATGTCTAAGGCAGGCCGTACATTGATAGTGCTGGAGGGGCCAGACTGATCACTAAAACAGCGGATCTGTGAATGAAGTGGGGGTCATGAATTCAGGCTGTCATTCCATTCTAAATCTATGGGACTGATGGAGAAAGCAAAGTACAGCACTTGGTTATATTTGTCAGCTCCTTAAGCTTTGAATAAAACTGCAGCTCCATTCAGTCACAGGACCCTTGTTCTTGTGATAGGCGGGTGGACCCCCAGCAATCAGACACACATCACCTAGTCCATGTAACTGGGGAAGGGGGTCTGGGGGTCAATGGGATTGGCATAGAGCAATTTCTTCCAATTCCACCATATACATGCACATTTATTTCAATGCGAAGAGGGGCTAAAAGTCTGTATAGTAACTAAACTGTTTCTTCTCTCCTCTTTTCCCAATTTTCCCCCCTTAAAGTAGGGCCCAAGGCAGATCTTGTTAAGGATATATGTAGCAGTAGGGATGGCAAACTGCTCCTCTCCTCATTAGTATTTACCTTGCCACTTGGGTCCTAAACTTTCACCCGAATTCCCACTTTGTCTGGCTAAGTTGTTGTCCACTCCTTATCACCTTGTATATTGTCTGCATGCGACACACCAGTGTTTCTTGCTCCTTGTCATTCCTCAAGTGTCTGTAACCACCCACATGGTGCATATTCAGCCTCCACTTACCTCTTGGTTTAGAGTTGTAAGTCAGATCAAGGGACAAGCACCTTTGCAGTGATGCGATTTGCTAAAAACCTGTCCAGTGCCGACGTTTCTCCTACAAAGCTGTCTGGCCCTTTGCAGAGAACCTTTCTGTGCATTTTGTTGTTTTTGTACACGGCCGCAGTGCAGTCATGAAGCAGCAGTGACACATCTTTAGCCCAGGACTGTTACCTTAATTTAACTAACCCATCTCTCTTCTCTTTTTTTTGTGGCAGGTGCTGCTGTTTTTTTAAAAGAAAAAGGAAGAACCACTCTCAGAGACACCATAAGTGAACTCCATAATCCACTTGGGAGGAAACTATGAGATTAGCGTCTACAGTGTCGCTGTGTCAATGACTCTAGGGCATTGGGGGTGAGGATGTAGGTTCCACGTGGTGTAAATCTTCAGGGGGAAATTAGACACCAGAAATCCGAATGTCATTGGCTGCAAAGGAAGGCCGACCCAGAAGTGGTTCCTGAGTCAAGGTGCAATAATGCCGATCCCTCAGAGCCAAGAGCCCTAAGACAAAGGGCCATACCTAATGGCTCAGAACAGGGACTGCCGGGGACCACTCTTCCAATCCATTTGTATTAACTACATAGGTTACTGCACTCCCTCGTTGCTTGAATGAAAGACGTCCTTACCACCACCAACCCATTTTCTCCCTCAGTAGCCATGGTTGGGGGGTTGCATCTCACAGCTCCCTAAATTTCCCTCATCCCAGTATCCAGGACTGGAGGGAATAGAAACTTGACTACATTTTATTTAGAAAAAAAAAATGCTCCCAACCTTTTGGTCCCTAATTTTTTTTTGTTCCCCTTCTAATCTTCCTTTTTGTATCTCCTGAGAAATAAAGTATAGACCATTTAAAGCATTCCACAGTAGATGGGCCGCTTCCTGCATGGGTAAATGCCTCACGGAGTCTGTCTTGCACTACTGGCTTTAAACTAAATATACCTTTTTTGTTTTTTGTTTTTTTTTTTAATATTGATAAGACGTGTACATTCTCTCGCTCTGCTGCACGTTCACCTCAGAGCGAGGCTTGGGCTCAGGTTTTAGAATGATGAAGCCTTGTTTCCCTGCTTAGCTTTATGTAGACAGCAGACCACAACTGATTAAACTGAGGAGAAGTATTTAGAGTTGCTGCTTCAGGGGATAAAAAATAAAAATCAGATCGGAACTGATTAATGGACTAAATACTATGGGAATACCTCTCTATGCTTGAATTCTTACTGTAGATCATCTTGCAATGTTATACTTTTAATAGGAACCATCTGAATCCTTCACTTTCATTTTAGCATGGTATTTTAGACTATACCTTTCCTACAAAACAATACTTTGTGTTTTCAATTACTGTGGCGGGTAACCATTGTTCCCCTGTTATAGCATACACTGAGTTTGGCTGCAAAAAAAAACTGTGAAATTATATTTTTCTTTTTTGTACAACTATTTTATCTTGATCACGGCTGGTTCTAGGTTTTTATATTTGGACAAGGTTTTATTTGTCAGTCCAGATGTTATTTTGTAGATTTTTTTTTTTCTTTGCCGGAATCACGAACTCTAGAATTTTGTATCCATGCATTGAGAAAGCAGACTTCAAAATGGCCATATGTAATATTGCAGTAAGCCAACCGTGCGTCAGTCTGGTGTCATTCCAAAGTAAGCCATTCTGATTTCTGCATCACATTTCCATGGTCTCCACCAAGAACCAGTAACGAATCCTATTCTTTTTCAGTTTCAAGATTGTGAATTATTGCTACTCCAGCATTATATGGTTCAGCCTTTGAATGCCAGAAGTGATTATTTCTTGCGCACTGATGAGGCCGGGATACCTGGTGGAATACAAAACTAAGGTTTCCCTTCTGATCCAGTGCCTTTCATTTGATTCAGATCAGTTTTCATTTCAAGCTTCCAGACACTGAAAACAATTGCCACAAGGATATATCGTGTAGATGTTTATTTTTGTTTTTGGAGGTAAACAAGGACTTAAGTTATTCCTACCTTCGTTTCATGGATGGATCAATCCCTTCCCCTCAGGAAACATCAACGATATCCCTTCATTGTACAGATCAATTCTTTTTTTTTTTTTCTTTTCCTTTTTTGTATTTTTAAAGGTATATTTAATTTAGAGTATTGCATTGCACTGTAGCTAAAGGGGGATTTTTTTAAGCTGTTTTGTGTTTCTTTTAAGAACTTTAATAAATGTTTGTCTGTTAAATGTTTCGGGCTGAGATATGTGAAGTTACTAAACTGGAAGGGGATATGGTGTGGCCAGTGTGAAGGAGTTTCTTTTTTTTCATTGCTGTAATTAGGCTGGCAAGACACCTACAATGACCACATTAAAAAAAAAAAAAAAAAAACTAAATTATTTTGTCTATAGACATATTTAATCCATGTGGTAATTCAGTAGATTACAAATGAGAAAAAAAATCCAAGTTTTTTTTTTTTTTTTTTTTTAACTGATTAACTATCCTCTTGATCGGTTACCAGTATCTGATCAGTGGGGGTCCGAAAACCCCGCTGATTATTTGTTTGAGAAGGCAGCGGCGTAGGCAGTAGTATTTCTGTAGGCCAGTGATGACACGTTCATTGGTCACTTTGCCTATTGTACTGTACAATGTATGGTGCTGTGCTTGGTGAGCAGAGAGAAGGCTGCGGCACTACTGTGAGCCTTCTCAAACTGGTGTCGGATCCCCACCAATCAGATACTGATGACTCATCCTCTAGGAAAACCTCTTTAACCTACTGCACAAATACATGCTTGGGTATTGGTCAGGGCAAAAAGGATACCAAGAAAAGTGTTACACCAGATGCTTATGGACGTTACATGACAATTGTTAATTTGATCACGTGTGGACATTCATTGCCATCTCTCCACCTTGTTCTCCTTTTCTGGAACACCGAACTTTAGATATTTGTTATATTCTATGGACGTACCATAAATGCCTCACAAGAAAGTGCCACTCTAACCATTTTGTTGATGCACGGTTCAAGACATTTTTGACACCCTTATTTCATAACTCCGGTTGTATTGGAACATGTCAAAAGTGTCAAATTGTCTCTGAAGCAGTAGCAGAGATGAAGTTAGACTGGTATCCCGACATGAGACGTTTATGGCATATCCATAGTCTATACCAAAAATTTTTTTTCCCGTATAGAGAAGACTATGGGAAAATGCCTGAAAAAACGTGACATCATAAGCATGCTGCAAAAAGGCTAAGAAACTGTCTTTGGCTACCTGCACACATTGCACGTTACGTACAGTGTTCCGCATTGAAAAACCGCGGTGTAATACAGTACCAGTGACGTGAATAAGATCTGGCATCTCATGTACACTGCTTTTTTCCCATGCAGACATTGACCTGCAGTGTGGATTTTGAAATCAGCGGCATGGCGATGGTTAGTGTGGATTTCACACTTTGCAATGGAAAGGGTGAGATGGGGGGGGGGGGGCAAAAACCACATGAAAATCCGCAAGTAGCATAACCTGCACCCATATGCAAGAAACATTAGTCCTCAGACACACGACTGTAATTTTGGTCCGCATCCATTCATCCTGTGTTCTGTGCTGTCCGCATCCATATTTCTGTTCCATGGCCCTGCAAGAAAATAGAACATGTCCTATTCGTGTCTGTTTTGCGGGCAAGAATAGACATTTGTAACCTGCAGAAATGGAGGATGCACATGTCTCTTATCTTTGTTTTGCAAAAAATGGATATGGTCGCTCATGTCCATGAGACCTTGAAGGGGTTGTCTGGGAATACATAATTTCTAACAGGCGTCTGCAACCTGTCTTCCCTCTGAAAGGATCATACTTTACCTGCTTCCCGACACTCCGGCCCTCCGTGCTGGCTCCCGCTTCTCTATCTTCTGGTCTGGGGGTTTTGTTTTTTCTTCCTTGTCATGTTCACCCAATCCTCTTCAGCCAACCATTGGCTTCAGCGGTGATGTCTGCTTTAAGAAAAAAAAAAAAAAAGTTTGCCAGTTTTACAATTTTTTTACAAGTTTTACAATTTTCTACTGACGTGGAACATCTAGCCATGGCTATTTTTAATTTTTTTTTTTTTTTTTGTTAAAAGCTAAATTCATGTTTCTGGAAAAAAGAAGTAAAGTAAAAAAAAATCCCTTTTAAAGGGTTGTTTCATCAAACCGTGCCACAACAATATTCCTACCACCTAAAAGGTTAATTGGTGGGAATATATCCACATACCCAATAAGGCTCCATTCACACGTCCTGTTTTTCTTTCCTGATTCGATCCTGATCTGGATCCATTCATATCAGTGGGTCCTGAAAAAATCAGGATCGAATCAGGAAAGAAAAACAGGACGTGTGAATGGAGCCTAAACAAGAAAAAGGTAATTTGCTGGCTGATTTGCATACTTCATATAGGCCCCTTCATGCCTTCTCCAACAAGCCACACTCCAAAGGAAACAAGGACTTCTGTGCTGTGGACTTCTTTACGGGTGCCCTGCAGGAAGTTCCCCTGGTCATCATTGAGTTGTGAGCGCTATCTTGCACCCGGCTGTGAAGAGAAGTCCCCTTTTACCTGTTAAGAATTTGTACATTAGTTGTGCAGCTGTTTACATTTATGATGCAATATTTCAAATCAGTTTAATAAACTGTTATATATTGTTTCAATTTCTTTAAAGGGCTATCTGGGTACTTTTTTTTTTTTTCTTTTATCTCCCTGTGCGTCCCCTTCCCTTATTAATGTACTTGTGCTACTGGAGCTAGGGAGAGTGGTCACCTGACTGCGCCCTCTGTGGAGAATGGATTTCCTCTGACATCACGACCAGGTCTCCCATGAACCCTCTGTCGGAATTTCCACCTCAATGGTCGTGATCTTCGAGAAGGGAAGGCTGGTTGATGTTCTCAATCCACAAGCAGAGTAGGCAGTCTGTAGAAGTGGAAACTCCAGGAAATGGTCTTTCTTGGCCTTATTGTGAGCCCTTATCTTCTAGAATGGAGAGCTACAATGTACATGCCCAATAATTTTAATTGACTGGCTTGTGAAAACTGTACTTCTCCAGTAGATATATCCACAGCAGTTTATTCCCCTTCATCCCTGGCAAGATCAGGGGGTTGTAGAGAAGCTAGAACTGTGATGATCAGCTCATTGCTGCCTAGCAGTAAGCCCAGTGACCATGCTGGCTCTAATGGGCGGGCTTTAGCACTGTCGTAGCCTGTAAAACAGCTAGGGCATCACTAAAACCCACCCATCGGTGACGTCACCGGCAACACTGCTAGGCGGAGGCCTCTGCCTTGCAGTGTTAAAAATGTAAACAAACAGCCAATGACATGCATAATACAGTACATAAAATGCTCCGATGCTTATGCCGGGGGGTCTGCCTGGTTATAAATGGGGATATATCCACGTTCAGCTCTGAACCCGGACAACCTGTTTAAAATTAATCCACCTTGTAACAAATCAAACTGTGGGGACACCTGGTGGACAAACTTATAATGGCATCATGCAAAAATCACATCACTCAAACCTCACATGTATTGAGGAGCAGTATAGTCAAAGAGCTCAAGGTTTAACCCCTTAGTGACCACCAATATGCCTTTTTATGGCTGTCACTAAGGGGCCTTAGGCTGGACCGCTGCACCTTTTCATGGCAGCCTGGTCTAAGCACTGCATAGGTTCACATGAGAGCTGCACTCCGGCTCTAACAGCCCAGACTGGCAGGAGTGCCAATCTGGGCTGTTTAACCCCTTACGTGCCATGGGCAATGGCACCCGACGCATGTAAGCAGTGAAAGAGGGAGCGAACTCCCTCTATCTCCTATTGGCACACCTGCAAATGCGATTGAGCGGTGCCAATGTGTGTAAAGGCTGGCTGGGACCTGATATAGGCATTATATGCAGTATATCAGAAGATATAGTTGTTAGAAATCGAGTCAGGAGAGAAAGCTATTTTTACTTTTAGCCGGGCACTTGGGAGCTGTTTTCCAGCAGAATAAAAGTGCTTTTCCTTGACCTGTAATACAGACACACAGTGCACACAGGTATGTCTGGGATGTGTCTGCAATCATCTGTGGGGCAGTGCTCTTAGTTATATCGGTGAAAAACAGGTGAAAGACTACCTTTAAAGCCCCATTCACACGACCGTATGCCCTCCGAGACATACGGTCCGTGAGCAGGCCATATGTCCCGAAGCGGCATCGATCATGCGCACAGCATCATTGATTACAATGATGCTGTGCACGCCGGGCCGCCTGTGGGACTTTTGTCCCGCACTCATATGATTTTATGAGTGAAGACAATAGCCCCGCGGGTGGCCCGATGTGCATAGCATCATTGTAATCAATGATGCTGTGCGCATGATCGATGCCGCTTCGGGACATATGGCCTGCTCATGGACCGTATGTCTCAGAGGTCATACGGTCGTGTGAAAGGGGCCTTAACATAAGAAGATCAAACATGTCACATCCAACATGGCAATCAGCTGAGCACTAACAGTTGGCAGAAAATGTACACGTTTGTCATGTAGGAATCCTGGGAGTATTGGTAGCTAAGTATTAAAGGGGTTGTCTGACATAATTAAAAAATTTTGTGTAACCCTCTACACCCCCAGTTTTCTGTGCTGGTCCACTGCTCCCAATGCTGTTTTCAGCATCTCACCACTGCAGCCAATCACTGTCCTCTGCTGTGCCCGGTTGAGGTCAGTGATTGGCTGCAGTTGTCACTGCTGTTGTTTGAAAATAAACCGTAGTGGACCAGCGCTAGAGAAACGGGTGAGTATAGGATCCTTTCTCATTATATGACATTGTGAGGGTTGTCCAAGGTTTTAATTAGCTCAGACAACCCCTTTAACTTCCAGGCAGTGCCCAGATGATGGTGTAATTCATGATTTCTATCACAAATATACAGATTAAATCTGTATGAGCAAAAACAGTGGCAGATCAGTAGGCTGAGAAAAAGCACGTAGCCGCCTAATATGTGCCAGATACTGCTACCTATTTTCGGCCTTCCCATTAACTTCAAAGGGGAACACAGCTAGTGTATTTACACTTGAAATAAGGGCTCATGCACACTACCATATGTATTTTGCAGTCCGCAAAAAAAGTATGATATCCATATTGCATTGGTTTTTTAATGGATTCATTGTAACAATGCCTGTCCTTGTCCACAAAATGGACAAAAATAGGACATGTGGACATACTGAAACAAAATGCACATGGAGTCATTTCTGTTTTTTTATATACCCATTAAAGTGAATGGTTCTGCATATGGGTCTGTAAAAAAAAAATGGAATGGAAATGGGAAAAAAAAGTTTGTACGCATTAGCCCTTTGAGCTCATGCACACAACCGTGTGTATTTTGAGGTCCACAAAAAATACAGATGACCTTGTGCATTCTGTATTTTGCAGAACGGAACATCTGGCCCGTACTAGAGCAGTCCTATCCTTGTCTGTAATGTGGACAATAATAGGACATTATTTACATCTATTTTTTTGTGGAATGGACATATGGAAACGGAACACACATGGGGTATCCGTGTTGCCTGTTTTTTATTTTTTGCAGATCCATTGTAACAATGCCTGTCCTTGTCCGCAAAATGGACAAGAATAGGACGTTGTATTTTTGTGTGGAATGGACATGCCGAAACGGAATGCATGCAGAATAATTCCAATTATTTTTCAAGCCCCATTGAAATGAATGGCTCTGTATACGGACCTGTAAAAAGACGGAAGGGAAATGGAAGAAAAATACATTTGTGTGCATGAGCCCTAAGTAAGATACTACTGAAGCCTATTTGAAAACAGCTGCATAAAAAAAACAAGACCGTGTGCACATGGTCGTGTTTTTCCTACTGAAATCAATGTGGAGTTGATCTAAACCATGGGTTTAAGGGTACATATTTCAATGGTGTCACAGTGCAACATGCTCCCACTGTATAAAATCCAAGTCCTATTTTCTCTTTGTGACAGTAGTCACATTACCACACCATTGAAATACATTATAACGAATGTCGCTGTACCCTTAGCAGTGTGAACATAGCCTCAGCAGGTCTGCTGCAGAAATGTCTGTGACTGTGGCAACTCATATGGGCTTGCACATGCCGCACGCACAACATTTAGATGTGTGGAATGGATTTTACAAGAATCTGCTGTGTGTGAACGTACCCTAAAGCTACAAATGCGGCCTGTTTGAAGGATAGCAAACCCACGAAATTCATTAGGTGCCTACTTGTATGAAAGTACACACTGCCCCACACATGCATTCCTCTACTATTGTATACTGCCTTCTCGGCATAGAGCGTGCCCTTCTCCTGTACTGCCCTCCAGCCTTTGCCGCTCTATACAGACTACAGGGGTACAGCCTCGCTAAATGCCAGTAAGTCCCACCCCTTCCGCTCTAGTCACAGGGCTGGGTTCTCCTCCTGCAGTTCTCATTGGATGGCCTCCCTGTCACTCATGTCACCACGTGCCCCGCCTTCATGGTAACCAGGAAGAGATGTGGACATAGGAGATCCAGTTTATCAGGTGTAAGACCCTCCAGGGAACCCGTCACCTTAGCAGCAGCAGCCATGCTGTGTGCGGAGGATAGCTTCTGTATGTAGTCCTGCACCATGTGGGCGCAGTATAAGTACTCTGCGTTACCTCCGACATTAGAAGGGTCGACACCATCACAGTCTACAAAATCAGGTAATGTTTCCTGACAACCACAATTTTTCTTTTTTCTGAACAACAATCACGGACGGCCAACATTTTTTACGGACAAATTGGAAAACCATAATGAAAGATAAATTTTATAAGGAATACATGTCTATAGCTCAATATACTGATGAGAGCTTATTATCAGCATTTACTGTGATCTGTGAAATGATGATTATTGCCACCAAAATAATTTAGTCAAGCATCACCAGCCTCAAAAAAAATCACAGACAGATCTATTTTTTTTCACGGACAGAGGAAAAAAGTGGCCTATTTTTACGGACTGTCCAGAAATTTCTGGACGGTTGGCAACCCTGACCACAATGCAGCTGACAGAGGGGACCTGTTCACACGTTCTGGACTTGATGAGGATTTTGCCCTGCAGGAAGTCAATGGCATTTTGTAGGAACAGCAGCCTCATAGCTTTTCTGGGGGTTTTGCAGGCGACAGGAAACAACAATGGTTATTATTTACTAATAGTGATTACCTATCTGTGACCCCCGTTTTCCTGCACTCCATCATGATCATGTGACATTTTGTGATGACATCACCTCTACATCTTAGTTGTGGCAAAGCTTGTAAGGCACTGCCCTGTCCACACAACATCATCATCATCATCAATGACTGTGCCTCTGAGGGCAGTGTGCTGCTCATCCCCCTGGACCCTGTCCTGTAGATGTAATGTCAATGATGCTGTGTCTCAGGGTTTCTCAAGCACAGGGGATCAAACTGGTGTAAAGGAAAACTGGCTTAGTTGCCCATAGCAACCAGTCAGATACCTCCTTTCATTTTCCAAAGGAGCTGTGAAAAATGAAAGGTGGAAGCTGATTAGTTGCTATGGGCAACTAAGCCAGTTTTACTTTACACCAGTTTGATGAATCTCCCCCAGGGTGCGTGTCACAGATCAAAATTACACTGGCGGAGTCAAAGTGTACTCCTGGTCATGGATCAGCAAAAACGCTTCCATCATGATAATACAACCGGCAGAATCTGTTATGAACGGACCTGGTTGTATTATCCAGGGCTGTGGAGTCGGAGACTATTTTGTTGGAGTCGGTATAAAATGGACCGACTCCTAAAATATATAATAAATTTGTACATTTAGTTCAGTGCAATAAGTGCTGAATATATTTTTATAAGAATTTGTGAAAATGATGAAATGTCCTATAAATGTCTGTTCTATTCCTGATCTAAGGATTTAGGCTTTTAGTTGAGATGACTGTGTGCTGCCCTTTATGTAGATGCTCAGTAGTGAAGCTCAGGGCCGGCCTTTGGGGTGTGCGACCCGTGCGGTTGCACAGGGCGCTTCACTCCTGGCCAGTTAAGGGGGCGCCCTGCCAGAGCGCCCCCTTAATGGCCCGGCCTGCTCCTGTACAGCGTCTTGTGCCCCCCTTCAGACCTCAGATCAGCCCACCCAGCCACTTAAAAAAAAACATACCTGTCCTGTGCTGCCGCTGCCATCAGGTTCTGCGCTCCACTGTCTTCCCTGCCAGCGCGCACTATGACCTGATGCAGCATTTTTTTTTTTTTTTTTTTAAAGTGGCTGGGTGGGCTGATCTGAGGTCTGAGGGGGGGCACAAGACGCTGATCTGAGGTCTGAGGGGGGGCACAAGACGCTGATCTGAGGTCTGAGGGGGGGCACAAGACGCTGATCTGAGGTCTGAGGGGGGCACAAGACCCTGATCTGAGGTCTGAGGGGGGCACAAGACCCTGATCTGAGGGGGGCACAAGACGTTGATCTGAGGTCTGATGGGGGCACAAGACGCTGATCTGAGGTCTGATGGGGCACAAGACGCTGACCTGAGGTCTGATGGGGGCACAAGACGCTGACCTGAGGTCTGATGGAGGCACATTGTGTTGATCTGAGGTCTGATGGGGCACAAGACGCTGATCTGAGGTCTGATGGGGCACAAGACGCTGATCTGAGGTCTGATGGGGGCACAGGACGCTGAACTGAGGTCTGAAGGGGGACACAAGATGTTGATCTGAGGTTTGATGGGGGCACAAGACGCTGATCTGAGGTCTGATGGGGGCACAAGACGCTGATCTGAGGTCTGATGGGGGCACAAGACGCTGATCTTAGGTCTGATGGGGGCACAAGACGCTGATCTGAGGTCTGAAGGGGGACACAAGATGTTGATCTGAGGTCTGATGGGGCACAAGACGCTGATCTGAGGTCTGATGGGGGCACATTGTGTTGATCTGAGGTCTGATGGGGGCACAAGACGCTGATCTGTGGTAGTACCACATTATCAGTACTAGTGTTATCTGTGATTTTACACAGGACTGCAGGTAACACTACTACATTTTCTATACTCAGATAGCCATCACTGTGTTACCTCTACAGTTACAAAGGACTGCAGGCGACATCTACTATATTATCTATACACAGATAGTTATCACTCTGTAAGGGGGCCCTCTGAGACTTTATCGCCCAAGGGCCCACCTGAACCTGGAGCCGGCCCTGGGCTGACGTCACACATGCACAGAAGGACTCAGAGGGTGGAAGGGGAAAGTTAGCGGCTGCACTGCTGTAAGTAAGTGCCCCCAAACAACGTGATGACCGGGGGGACTATATACTTAAGGCCCCATCCATATACTTAAAGCCCCATTCATATACTTAAGGCCCCATCCTTATTTTATATACTTAAGGCCCCATCCTGTATAGGATAATAGAGATGGCAGTCATGGCACACATAACTCACACATGATTAAACACCAGTGAGGGGTTTAGTGATGTGAGCTATGTGTGTGCCATCTCCATTATCCCATACAGGAAAATATAGTGACAGTATTTAAAGTCAGACTGTATAGAGCTAGAAATACAGTGCAGAGATATATAGAGAATAGAGTGATATAGGACAATATAGAAAGCTATAAATACAGTGCAGAGATATATAGTGTGATATAAGACAGTATAGAGAGCTATAAATACAGTGTAGATATATATATATATATTATATATATATATATACTGTCCTACTCTATATATCTCTGCACTGTATTTATAGCTCTCTATACAGTCCTATATCACTATATATCTCTACATTCTATTTATAGCTCTATACTGTATGACGTTAGTACTGTCACTATATTTTTCTGTATGGAATAATGGAGATGGGATGGCACACATACTTCTTTAAGTAAATATATATATAAATGGGGGGGGGGGGCGCCGAGAGAGAGTTTCGCACAGGGCGCCATCTACCCTAAGGCCGGCCCTGGTGAAGCTCCTCCGCTACAGATCAAAGGAAAAAGGCACTGGGAAGGAATGGCTGCACTCATCTCAGATCTACTAGAGAAAACAGGATTAAAGGGCTTTCCTCACTAGTTACAAAGATTAGCTTTCAACATAAAGGGACAATTAAAAGAAGACATTTTCTAAATACAGTGGTCAGTAGATTTTACTTTAGTCATGAACTATAGACAGTTCAGCAGGTCTCTCACTGTACACCGGTTTCTATGGTAACCTGCAGACCGGAAAGACTGTTATCTACTTGGCTGAGAGCAGGAGTGACCTCAGTAAGCAAAATGTGTTGATGCTGCTGATGCAAAACACCTAGGGCCTTATGTATGAAAACTGTCTAGGTGTAGAAGTTTCTTTGTTGCCCATAGAAACCAATCAGAGCTCCCCTTTCCTTTCATATAGTGCTCTGGAGAAATGAAAGGGGAGCTCTGATTGGTTGCTATGGGCAACAAAGAAAGTCTTAGACCTAGACAGTTTTCATACCTCAGGCCCTTAGTGAGCTGTACCCAGAGAAAAGCCTGATACTGGAAGTTCAGAGTAAAGATATCCAGTAAAACATATATCACAACCTTTTTTGTCATGACACATCTGTACTATCGATTTATGCGAAGTTATCACCTAAACATGCGCCATGTATGAGGGAGTCGGAGTTGGAGTTGGGGCTTTGGCTTACCGACTCCACAGCCTTGGTATTATCTTTGAAATAGCCAAGACGGATCCATCTCCAAAACCTTTGTAAGTCAATGGGGGACGGATCCGTTTTCTATTGTGTCAGAGAAAACAAATCCGTTACCATTGACTTACATTGTGTGTTATGATGGCTCCGTCTTGCTCCGCATCCCAGGACAGACAAAGCAGAAGCGTTTTTCTCCGGTATTGAGATCCTATGACGTATCTCAATACCGGAAAGGAGAAACACAAATATGAAAGTAGCCTAACTCTATTTATTTTAGTGATTCAATGCCTATAAAATTAAGCAGTTTAGCAAATGATAAAAAAGATAAATTTGTGTCTATAATATAAACTGTGTAGGCCATTTCTGCAGTCAAACTCCCTTCTATCTGTTCCTTACTGCCTCCTGTGTAGATTTCCATTTCTATGGGGCACACATAGAAGGCAGCATAATGTGAGGATCAAACTACACCGGCTTTCTTCTCTGTTGCCATGGAGACGTATTAGTCTGCATAGGAACTGCAGAAACAAAATAGTTGGAACAGGAACTAATACAAAGTTGCTTCACTTTTAATTTTAGATACATTTGGACAATAAAGAAATTGGTTCAGATGATGGACATGGCCTTTAAAGAGGTTTTCTGGGTGTCGGTATCTGATCGGTGAGGGTTCGACTCCCAGCACCCCTGACGATCAGCTGTCTGAAGAGGCCGTGGTGCTCTGGTGAGTGCTGAGGCCTCTTCCTCGGCCAATGATGTCACGGTCATTGGTCGCATGGCCTAGGCGTAACGCAGAATGAGGGAGAGCTGCAAAACCAATCCAGTGGTCTATCCAATGCCTCTTCAAGCTGTTGATAAACGGGGGTGTTTGATGTTGAACCCCCACTGATCAGGTAGCGATATATTGATGGGTCATCAATATTAAACACCCGGAAGACCACATTAACCTCTTCCTGCTGTGTGCTGTACTATTATATTCCTTCAAGTAGATCATTTATGTGATCATTAGTGGTATACAGAAGGCATCTTGCTTTTACTGGCAGGATCAGAGTTAACTCTGATCCTGGCAGTTTATTTCTTTAGTTGCGCTGGTCAATGTTGACTGTGCCATGTAAGTGGTTAGAGAGGGAGGGCGCATCCCTCTCAGCCCATTTTCCCCCATCCCCTGGGGTTGGTATGAAGCTAGGAGCTTAAAAATGGGCTCTAGGCATGCCATGTACGGATGCCTAATTAACCCTACTTTTGGCAGGGCCTAATAGGCATTATGTCAGCTGAAGATCACCCTTTTTTGCTTACAGAGGTGTTCATTGACAGTGTAAATTAGTATTTTTGAGTTGACATGAGGGCTTGTACTTTTAATGAATGCCGTTTGGGGGTTGGTTCATATGACTTTTCTATTCCTTTTATTGCATTACATTTTGGGAGTTGGGAATTAACAAAAGACAGAAATTTTACAGACAGAAATCGTTACATTTTAGCAGTGGTTTTGTGAAAATTTCAGAAAATAAATACAAAATAAGCCTCTTAGTGTGAATAACCTGTACATTATAGGGCTGAATAGAGCTGGTGCTGGGGTTAGAAAGGGTTTAAAAGGAAAATAATGATACACTGTATCTGTACATGTTGGCTATAATGTATTACATCTGAAGCCACGTACACACACAGCTGATATTTCCTATAAAATACTTTTGCTTCTCCACAGATGCTTCTAACTCGTGGTTGGTGTGGTGCTGTCACATTTGGATGACCGGCCTTTCATTTTTAATTCTTCTCATCACCTTACCCATATCCATCTGGTGTTTTCTAAAGGTAAAGCAATTGTGTGTAAGGGTACGGCCACATGATCAGGTTTCTGCATGTAGTTTTGGAAGCCAAAATCAGGAGTGGATCATGAAAGGATAGAAAGGACAGATACAACTGTTCCTCATTTTTTAATTCACTCCTGGTTTTGGCATCAGGAAACCTGAACGCCGTACCCTAAAGTGGATGTGACCCTGATCAGAACTGTGCTGTCCTGGGAGCAATCTAGGCCTTTCTGCTTAGTGACCAACATCTTATGGCTGCTACCACACACAGCTTTGTGTTCAGCACTTTTTTGTCTGTCCGAAAGCTGGCATTTCACCGGAAAACGGCCATATCTCATTATAGTCCACAGCAGTATTTAGCTAGGTTAGATCTTGTGAACTCCAGCAGGCTGTTCTGTGCTGAAGCAACCTTTTGGATCCGTTAACCACAAGTGTGAACCTACCCTAATCGCTGTCATCTTAAAGGGGTTCTCCGGGAATTAAGAAAATGAAAATACTTAAATATTACTTTAATATAAATATATTTCCAAATACCTTTCATTACTTATATTGGCTCGTTTTGTCTAGGGAGCAATCATTAGGAGAAATAAAATGGCCGCCGTCCTATTAGTGCACACAGAACCTGTTCTAATAACACAGGAGGACAAAGTACTTCACAGCACTGAGGTAAAGAGCTGCCTCATCCTCCTCTCTGCTCTACTGTACAGAGAGGACAGAGAAGGTGGGGGTGTGGGTAATGAGCAGCAGCACTTGTATGCAGTCTCCATTACCACAGTCTGTCCTTTCCGTCCTCTCTGTACTTCATGTCTCCTCATGAACTCCATTCCTACAGAGATTCAGCTGAAGATCTTATCAGCTGTATTCGTGATCATAATCCCTGACAAGCAGAGCAGAGAGAAGGATGAGGCAGCTCTTTACCTCAGTGTTGTGAAGTAACTTGTCCTCCTTTGTGAGTAGGACAGGTTATGTGTGTACTAATTGGACGGCAGCCATTTTATTTTTCCTGATGATTGCTCCCCAGACAAAACGAGCCATTATAACTAATGAATGGTATTTGAGGATATATTTATAATAAAGTAATATTTAAGTATTTTCTTAATTCCCGGAGAACCCCTTTAAGGTCCCCATATGTTTGGTCCACATCCGATCCGCACTTTTTGTGCACAGGATGCGGACCCATTCATTTCAGTGGGTCCACAAAAAATGTGGACAGCACACCGTGTGTTGTATGCATCCGTATGTCCATTCGCAGTCCTGCAAAAAATAAAACAAATAGAACATCTCCTATTCTTGTCCAGACATAAATAGGCATTGTTACAATGGATCAGCAAAAAAATGCAACATGGATGTCATCCGTATTTTTGTGGTGTCGATTTGGTGTCGAGCCGTTTTGAAAAAGTGTACAGAATGTCCTATTCTTGTCTGTTTTGCTGACAAGAACAGGGATTTTTTTCAGTGGAGCCTACAAAAAGCGTGGAATGCACAAAGCTGGTATTAGTATTTGGTGGATCCATGGTCGCAGAACGGCCACGTCTATGTGCGTGAGTCCTTAGACAGCTGTAAGGGTCCATTTACATGAGCCAATACTACAGCAGTGATTGAGAACCAATATCATGTTCCCAATCGATCAGCTGTTTTGGCTTTAGAAACATAACATTGAACGGAGCTGGATGGCGCAGTACACTGGCATGGCCACTACACAATGTACTTCTGACCCCGTCCACTGTTTAGTTTACAGTGCCTGCTGATTGGTGTGGGTGTCGGGTGTTCGACCCTCACTGATACTGAGGATAGGTCATCAATATCTAAAAGTATGAATAGCCATTATGACAAGAATCTGATTTTGGTATAATCTTTTTTTCAACAGATAGTCCCAGATTATGAGAGAGTAGTGGTATTTCGCCTTGGTCGGGTACGTCCACCCAAAGGTCCTGGACTTATCCTGCTGCTCCCTCTAATCGACCATTTTCAGAGAATAGACATGAGAACAAGAGCGTTCAGCATACATCCATGTAAGGTAAGAACACCGGGGTGAAAACTTTGGGACTGGGCAAATTTTTGTTTTTGCTTTTTCATTTCTACCTTCTAAAAGCCACATATGAGGGCTTATTTTTTGAGGTAACAGATGTATTTTTTTAATGGCATCATTTAATTTACAGTATCTTGTAATGGAAAAATGCCCTTAATAACAACCCTATGTCTTGAACAAGAGCGCAGCAAAATTTGTTTTGGTAACCCAAAGGAAAAAAGAGGTTAAACCACCATGTGCACAAAGTCGCTAAAAAGTGTCTGGTTGTTTAGGAGCAACCTGCTGGAAGTAGCAGGTTAATGGGGTTTTCCGGGATTTTAATATTGATGACCTATCCTCAGGATAGGCACTCCCGCTGATCAGCTGGTTGGAGAGAAGGCTTTGCTCCATGTGGGTGTAGCCCTTCCTTTAATGTTTACCTGCTTGCCAGCGACATCGCATTAGTGCTCAACGCCATAATAATATGGCTTTGTGATGGTGCGCGCTCAGGAGTTAAAGGGGTTGTATAAGTTATATTTATTGATGACCTATCCTCAGGATAGGTCATCATTTTTAGATAGGCGGGGTCCGACACCCAGCACTCCCACCAATTAACTGTTTGAAGAGGAGGCGCGAGCCGTAACATCACGCCATCACCCATCAGAATGGTGGAATTAGAAAACGTTTCTGTCTACATGTAGGCATGAATGGCTTTATCTGCTGTCTTTATATCGGGCTTCAACCCTCATGTTTTCAGGTCAAGTCTCGGGATGATGTGCCGGTGTGTGTAGGAGCTGATGTTCAGTTTAGAGTCTGCGATCCTGTACTGTCTGTGCTGTCTGTCCAGGACCTTAATTTTGTCATCCAGAACACGGCAGAGAACCTGTTGGCGCAGAGCTTGGGCCGCAAGTACCTTCGAGAGATCTATGGTGACCGGATACGTCTAGGAGAACATTTTAAGGTTTGTAGGCAAGAGGAATGAAACATCACCCTGACAAATCAACTGTTTGCTGAATATGCAAAGTTTACAAGAATTACAACTTCCTACAAGTCCATAAGTGAATCAATTCATGCTACACGTATATAGTGTGTATATATGTAAACTGAAATCACTGGCATTCCTGTGTAAATACAGCGTTAGGGGGTTTGATTCCAAATCTGGATGTATGACGCAGTTCAAGTCTGAGCCAACCCTTTGCCTTCACTTCTGGCCATGCTGTTTAAAAGTTTATGCTCGGGCATTGCTCACATAATTATTTGGGCGTTATTAATAGACACCATTGATCTTATCATATTTGGTCTTGTGTTTTACAGGAGGATATTAATGAGCAGGTGAAGCCATGGGGGGTTTGTGTGGAACATGTGGACCTCCATATGGAAGCTGTCCTACGACCTCATGAAGAACATGTGACTCTTCCCAACACTCCACAAGTTGTAAACCCCAATGGTGGATTCGAGCAGCTCATCATGCAGTTTGTCTCAATGGCCACGCAAGCTTCAGCAACAGATGCAAAACCATCTACAGGTTTGACAGGTATCTATGTGTTTGGAAGTGAGCATGCACATGGTGGTGTCACAGTATATATCTTGTGTGAGGCCGGCAATGGATTAATGCAGGTCTTTGTTTTGTAGCTGTTACAGATCTGTCATTACACGAGATGTTGTCTCAATTGGAGGGAACCTTGTCAGAATCATTGGTCTCTGAGATTAGGTCTTCATATCAGCTGTATGTAATCCAAAAAGACGGCAAGAGATCTGCATGTTTCCTTGATCTAACATCAGGTAGATGCTTTAAGACCTTATCACCAAGAGGTCCCCATACATGTTCTTGCTACTTTTGTTTTTAATGTTTTCTCTTATCATCCTTCTTGCAGGAGCAGGATTTTCTGGAATGGGAGTCCTCACTTCTCCCCCCGATGTTACTCTAGAGATTACAGAAGCCGATCTCCTGTCTCTCATTCGGGGAGATTTAAACGCCATGGCTGCTTACACAACAGGTCGCTTGCTTGTCACAGGGAATCTACAGACTGCTCTGCGACTTGAGAAGGTCCTACAGAAAATGAGATCCTGATGCTATTCCAAAATTTATTTTTTCACTGCTGCTTTTTATGTAAGATAGGTTTTTATATATAAAGAAAATAATATGGACTAGTTTCTGCATTTTTAGCATTTTATGTCATTTCATTTTAGTTACCACATGATGTGAAGCATTGACAGCACTTTAGGCTAGGTTTTACTGTTTCCTAGATTGAAGAGGGCTGTCGCAGGCTTTGGGCACTGTCCCAGGAGGCTGCAGCATGTCCTGTTTTCAACTGTATCTGCATCCACTGGATGACCACTGCGGTCAGCGGTTTAATGCAGTCGTAATGTAGTGATGTGCTAGAAGAAACCTGCAGTGGTGAGCTCCTTTCATCGTGGCAGTGCTGCGATGTATTTCACTTGGAGGCACTAAGGGGAATACTTCTTGGGGGCATAATACATTGTGGGCAGTGTCTAAGGGAGCATCTTATTGCATTGGAGGCACTAAAGGGGTGTTATACTGTGTGGATAGGCGCAAAGGTGTCATCATACTTTAGAGGGGCACCAAGGGGGCATAATACAGCATGGGTAGGCTCTAAGGGAGCATACTTAGAGGACACTTTGCAGCTTGAGGAGCCACCAAGAGGATATCATACCACATGGAGGCACAAAGGGAGCATCATGTATGGGAGCACTAAAGGGCCATAGTATTTCATGTGGTGTACTAAGGTGGCATATTTTAATGAGATCTGCGGCAAATCTGCTACAAAAAACAGAAGTAACACATGTTTTTTTGTGCGGGTTTTGTATGGAAATACACAGAAATATGCACGAAAAACAGCATAGAATTTCAGTTATGAAATCTGCACATGGATGTAGGTACCCTTACCGTCTAGGGCTGTGACGGCTAACCTCCGGCACTCCAGCTGTGGTAAAACTACAACTCACAAGATGCCTGCTTGCTTGACTGTTTTCAGAATTCAATAGAAATGAATGGAGCATGCTGGGAGTTATAGTTTCACCACAGCTGGAGTGCAGGAGGTTAGCCATCACTGGTCTAGGAGCATCCTTACTGTATGGTGGGGACAAAGAGGCACTATTACTGTGTAGGGATATAAAGGGGGCAGGGTGGGATTGTGCGTGTATGTATAGGACTTGGGTGGGGTTTGAGGTGTGCCTTAATGTAAAAAAAATACATTTGTTGTGAAGCACTGCATGTGCGGCTGCTGTTGTCCCTCTTTGCGTTTTCTTAAAGTTGGGAGGTATACTTGGATAACTGTTGGGTGAGCAGCTCCTCCTCCCAGGTTAGCGATAGTGAAAGGGGAATAAGCCACTGCTAGAAACTTCTGGTGGGCCTAAGAACAGGATCGGGATTGCTGAAATCTGACTTGTCTGAAATCCTTCTCTCACCTGACATCTAGCGTTGGGTGGAGGGGGTAGAGCCAGGGGCGGACTGGGAACAAAGCGGCCCTGGAAAAAATACTAGAAGTGGCCCCATTTTGTAGGCAGGTCCAGCAATACCATATTGTGGCACATTATACCACCCCAACAGAGCCAAATACACCAGTCCATCACAAAATACTGCCAGCAGCACAAAATACATCCCCAAAAACTTCCAATGGCCAGATGTGAGGAGGGCCCAGGTGGCCCCTAGAGCGTCGGCCCACAGGGAAATTTCCCTGTAAGGTCTATGGCCAATCCGCCCCTGGGTAGAGCCGGGAGGCCCCCATACACATTAGATGGTTGTTCAGCAGATATAAGAGATTCATTTCATGTCTATAACCAGCTTTTATATCCATTATGTAATATCTTAGTCCAGAACATGCACATAATAGCAATATGTCTTTCATATCTTTCATCCTGTTTGGTTCCATAATGCAAAGCAAATGATAAAAGTGAAACAAAACAATCAAGTCTCCTAAATATGCCATAGTTGGCATCCCCTGGATCTTCCCTTCCGGATCATAGACTTCCTGGGAGGTTCACGCATATAGATATGTTTACATGTGAATTTGCATAGCAAAGCATGACATCTAAAACCAGGCACATAAAGTGCTTACTGCAGCAGCATTACCACGACTTTGGACAAATTTCCCTTTGGAAAAAATTGCAAGGAACCTTCCGACTAACCATGTTGGATTGCTTGCGATTTTTACTAGTTTGCCTGAAATTACTGCAAGACAGATCTATGAGACGGTCTAAAAGAAAAATTCTTTGTTGCCCATAGCAATCAATCACTGCACACAATCTGTATCGTTCGTGTGAAAGGAGAACTCACAGTTTATATTATTTACACATCAGTCTTTTTTTTTTTTTCTGTTAATTGCGGTGTTTTTTGGTCCAGTTCTAAATTCTGCGTATAAGGAAAATACTATCGCAGAATGGTAAAAAGAGGCCCTTTCCATAGGCTGAATGACACAATAGAGTAAAGGTGTTTTAAAGGGGTTATCCCGCAAAAAATATTCTGCGGTTTTCAATCAGCACCTGCATATGAAAAGTATTGTAATTGAATGTAATGAAAAATGTTGTATAGCCACCGAATTACTCAATAAAATGTGTCTGTATAGCGCCACCTGCAGTTTGTTCTTTTTCTTATTTCTCTATCCACCATGTGCAGAAGCACATGCTTAGTTACTGACCAGTGATAGAGAACTGCAGCAGAAAGGACACAACCCCTGAGCTGTCAGCTTGATATAAATCTAGCAGAGCAATGAATGGGGAGATCTCTGGATCCATGTGAGGTACAGGGCTGGTTCTAGCTTTGTTAGAGATCTACTAACATGTTACTATCACGTCTGATTTAGATTTTTTACGTTAATCCTGGGATGGCCCCTTTAAAGTGTCTACTAAACCTCTGCTGGTTGGTAATTAGGGAAGCTAAGCATACATGTTTGTAGGGAGAGCTGAATGAACCTAAATCTAACACTAGTAAAAGGGTTTTCCTCTGGATAGCTCATCAGTATCTGATCAGTGGGGGTCTGCTACCTGGGACCCCCGCCAATTAGCTGTTTGGGAAGACACTGACTCTCCTGTGAGTGCCGCAGCCTTCTCCATGCTCACTAAGCACAACGCTGTACGTTGTATGTGGCTGTGCTTGGTATCGTACTCAGCCCCATTCACTTCTATGGAGCTCAGCTGTGCCTAGGCCATATGACCAATGAACCGTGTGCTGAGAGCTCAAACAGCTGAATAGTGGAGGTCTCAGGTGTCAGACCCCGACTCCTCTGTGCGCTGTGTGCTCCGCTCCTGTCTGCGCTGTGAGCTCCTCTCCGCTCTTCTTGCTGGAGGGGGGAAGAATGTTCAAAAATTTGCTGAAAAATTCTAGTTATGCTTCTGAATTAGAGCCTCTGCCTGTGCCCCCTATATACAATGCACACTCTGTATAATACTCACCTGTCCCCAGCTTCACCATGTCATGCAGTGATGCAGGCCTGTCCTCTTCTAGCGTCTTCATGACATCATTGTGCAGCCTGCATCACAACAAAGTGCCAGAATATGGTATTGCTGGCCCTGCCTTCCCTTTGGACTCAACTAAAAAATGGAGCCACTTTTAGTATTTTTTCCAGGGCCACTTTGAATTTCCAGTCCGCCCCTGCAGGGCAGGAAACTAATGGTCCCCTTGTCCTCCAACGCTGCCAAATGGTCAACTGTATCTGCGTCCTGGGGACCCATATATGAGTGCAGGGGCCCTGAAACTGGGTGACTCAACCAAGTGACTGCCCGAAAAACGGGAGATTTGGCAGATCTGAATCATGTACATGTATATGGCAGCTCACTACTTTTGGTCCAGTGGGGATGAGAGCAGCAGCATTGGAACCAGGACACCATGAGAAGGTGTTTTTCTTGTTTCTTTACACACAGTACAGCTACCCTGTGTATTTTTTGTGACTGTCAAAATCAAAGATTTCTGCACAAGTGACGCTTTTCATAAAAATGTGCTACTTTTTGCCATTTTACGCCACTCTCGCCACTTTTTTTTTTTTTAAAGAGGGTGGGCCAGGAGAGCAAGTAGATCTCATAAGGCCCCACAGAAAAACTTGCTATGGCCCCCCCTTGCCCATCCAGTACGTGAAACACTCCCAGGCAATGGAGAACACAAAGCGCACTGCCCTAGATTTCTGCTAATTTTATGATTTATTTTTTATTTTTTTTTACTAAGTGAAAGAAATTGTAATTGAAAACATTTGCAATAAAAAAATTGCCCCTATTAACAGGTGATTCATAAATGTGACGCTCATTTTGAAGACCATATTTCTACACAACTGGTATAAATAAACTGATAAATCTCTCCGTATGTAAGGCTAGGGCTTAGGCTAGGCTAAGGCTGGTCGCGGCCAGGATCACTGAATAGCGGGGAAAATGAGATGATAGAAATGAATGGAATCTCAGTCGCAAGAAGTCCATCCCTGTTGGGTTTCTTGCGACTGCGGCGGCGATCCCATTCATTTCTATGGGATCCCGCTACTCGGCAATCCTGGCCGCAACCACTGTCACTGTGTACCCCTAGCCTAAAACTGTCTGCCTGCTGTCACTACAAGGGGGAGCTCGGTGCATAAGAATTTATACGGCTACATTGACTACAATGAAAGTGGTAAAAATTTCTATACACCTAGCCTCCCCTTAGTGGCTTGTGTATGTCTGGAACAGAATAAGTTCAGCATAGTGTACAGCTGGGTACAGCTACATGTAGCATATCAGGACAAAAAAAAAGCCTGAAATGGAGTTTTTTTTTGTTTGTTTGTTTTTTTGCAACAACATAGCTGCAGAAATGACAGCGGGTCTTCGGCTGCTTTTAACCTTTGCATAGGTTAGGCTCACCTCAGCTACTGTAAGGGTACGGTGACATGGCGACACTGGTTGTGGCCAGGATCACCTAAGCCCAGGATCACAGAGTAGCGGTGATCTCATACAGGGGCGGATTGGCCATAGACCCTACAGGGAAATTTCCCGGTGGGCCGATGCCTAGGAGGGCCACCCAAGCCCACCTCACTGCCACAAGATGGGTACATAATGATCTGATTCCTTCCTACTCACCTGGCCAGCAGCCCTCCGGAATTCAACTGTATTGACGTCCTCAGCACAGCGATACAGTTGAATACTGTGACATAGGTGGTAGTATTTTGTGCTGTACTGCGGGATTTGGTTCTGTTGGGGTGGTATATTGCTGTGCCCTATGGTATTGCTCAGGGGCGTAGCTATAGGGGAAGCAGGGGAAGCGGCTGCTTTGGGGCCCAGACTCACAAGGGGCCCCCTCAGGAGGAATACTAAAAGATTTTAATGTCAGGGCCCCCTCAACAGTATTATACAATGACATTATATATAGTATATACGTGTAGGAAACGGACGGAGCGGCTGCCGGGCCTCATCTGAGAGAGCAGTTTTGACCAGTCACAGGAGTGGGGGATGCGCGAGTTGGGGGTTGCGAAGAAGTTGCTGAGGGGGGGCCCCATTCTAAAATTTGCTGTGGGGCCCGGTCAGTTGTAGTTACGCCACTGGTATTGCTGCCCTTCCTACTTCTGTGGTCCCTGCCTAATTATGGTGCCTTCTTTTAATATGGACCCACCTACAACATGGGGCCACCTTTGTTTTTTTCCAGAGCCACTTTTAGTTCCCAGTCCATAGAAAGGAATAGGATCACTGTGACAGTTGCAAGAAATCCACTGTGGTAACCCTGGACAGTGCAGATTTGCTGCATATTTCACTCTTTGCACCCTTAGTCAGGGGCGTAGCTGAAGGCTCATAGGCCCTGGTACAAGAGTTCGGCTTGGGCCCCCCCCTTCCCTCAGTGCTTTGTGGCAAAGGGCAGGGGAGCACATTGCCTTTGTGCTGCCTGGGGCAAAAATTTAAACGGCAACCCTCCCATGCCAAATTCTTGACCTAACCCCTCCCCTCCAGCCAAAGGTGTAACTTGGAGATTCTGGGCCCCAGTGCAAAATCTATAACAAAGCCCTCTCAGCGTGCACTTTCTATAATACCGGTTTCATATTTTTAAGCACAATGGTCTTTGGGCCCCCTCAGGCTCCTGGGCCTGGTAGCGACTGCTACCTCTGCACCCCCTATAGTTACGCCCCTGCCCTTAGTCCATGTATGTGCACATTTTGTGTGGATGAGATTTTTTAATGTAAATGCTGCAGATCTGCTGCGGACAATCAGATTTCCCACAGTGTCCGTATGGTAACCGCACCAAGAATAAACATGTCTATTCCTGGTACGATTTGGAAAATCACATGTAAAAAATCCTCGTACACATGAATGTTGATGTGGAAGCCCATTGAAAACAATAGCAGATGTTTTCAATGCAGATGCTGTTTAGTTTTGGAATCTGACATGAAATCCATGGCAAAAATTTGCTGTCATAGCCTTACATTAGGTGTAGCCATACCCTAACTATAGTTTACGCCAGAGGCTTTGTAAATCACAGATCAAATCTCCAGCAATTTATAGCTGTAACAACCTATGATTTTCGGACACATCATGGTTTTGCCGGAATATACAGAATACTAAATGCAAAGCACAAAGTCAGCTCTGCTATATCAGTACAGAAACCACACAGTGCCCCAGTCCAGGTGATGGACTCCCACGGCACGCCCTGCATCCTGTAGCACAGCAGCCATTACTATAGGGCGAGCTGTCTGGCATGGCCGCTTCTGATTGGCTGCTTTGGCACCCAATCATAAACTCGTAACGTGGCACATAACGCCGATATCTCAAAGGGGTGGCGGAAATGTGGTGCAGTCCAGGTTTAATTCTATCAGAAATGCTAGAAAAGATCTAACGGCTCAGAATGGATTTCCGGGACCTTAGGAAAAAAGTAAATGTTAAAAAAACAAAAACGAGTTCTGTCCAATGAAGCCATTCATTATAATGCCTCAGCAGTTTATCTGAACTCTACCAAACCTATCATTTGTGTATCGAGTGACCCACTAATCCTATTACTGAGCGGTACAAAGTGTCACTGACTGAAATAATTACAGCCTTGCTAGCGCTCATTCATAGGCAGAGTTGCCACCCCTCTACTTGGCGCTCCGTGGAATGTTCCTGTCACGGTGACGTCACGTCGCCCGGACGCCTTTTTCTCCCTTGCTCTCTGAGGCCTGTGCTCTTCTTTGATGCTTCGGCTGCTGGAGAGAAACATGAAGCTGCTCTTTGCTGCTGCCCTCATTGCGGGTTCTGTCATCTTCCTGCTCTTCCCCGGAGCCTCCGAGGCTGACGAGAAGAAGAAGGGTCCCAAGGTCACCGTCAAGGTAAGGAGCGAGGACGGTGTCTGAGCCCCAGACGCTGCAGTCATTGGGGATGCGCGGTGCGTCTCATAGACGTGACTAGACGTGGCAGGGGCTGCAGAGACCCCGGAGCCGCGCTCATCCCAGCAGAGACACGGGGCTCCTGTTCTGAACAATCTCACATTGTAACCGGCTGCAGAATGATCTAGAAGTGGCTTCCATAGCTGTGATTTCCCTCCCATCTCTCCTCTATATATTATTATATTATCCTATATATTGTATGTATACACTCATCACCTGAGCATAGACTGGATGAGGTCAGAAAGCATTGTCCTTAGGCTACTTTCACACTTGCGTTGTTAATTCCGGTATTGAGATGCGACAGAGGATCTCCGTACTGGAATTAAACTGATCTGTTTTGATTTTGCACATGAGGATGCATCCATTCTGTTTTGTGAAATTTAAGGCTACTTTCACACCAGTGTTTTAACTTTCCGCTATTGAGGTTTGTCTTAGGGTCTCAAAACCGGAGGAAACCGCTTCAGTTTTGCTCCCATTCATTGTCAATGGGGAGAAAACTGAACTGAAGAGAACGGAGTGCACCAGAACGCGTTCCGTTTGGTTGTGTTCCCAGGGCGCGCACAAAAACGCTACAATCAGCATTTTTGAGTGCGTCCTGTGATGCGGAGCAAGACGGATCTGTCATGACTCACTCTGACACAAAAGAAAACGGATCCGTCCCCCACTGTCTTACAATAGTTTTAGAGATGGATCCGTCTTGGGTATGTTCTAGATAATACAACTGGATCCATTCAGAAAGGTTGCAGACGGTTGTATTATTGTGACGGAAACGTTTTTGCTGATACATGACAGATCCAGTAAAACCGCTGGTGTGAAAGTAGTCAAAAACGGATCCGTCTCTAAATACATAAAGTATTTTTTATTTTTTTTTGGCTCCTAAAAAAAAAATATATATCTGTCACCACTGACTTACATTGTTTTCAGTGATGGATCCGTTTTTTTTCCCGCCTGCAGCGGTTTTGTGTTCGGTCACAAAATGGAATGCTGATGGAACAGAAGACCTCCTGAACGGATCTCTCTCCATTCAGAATTCACGAGGACTAAACGGAAACATTTTTTTCCGATATTGAGATCCTCTGCCAAGTGTGTAAGTAGTCTTAGAGACCGCAGCGTTCATGCTGGTGAAATTACTTGACTTGAACCCATCCATATCCCCTCAGTTCCACAATAGTGACTTGGGGTATAGTGGAGTTAAAAAAAAAAAAAAAAGTTAAAAACTGCCAGCTCCCATTCATTAGTGTTATGGCTGATTCACACGACTGCGCTGGGTCTGGGAAGCACGGGCCATGTATTGGTCACACCAGCTGTAGACCTGCATCTTGGTGATTTATGATACAATCACTTCCTATCTGATCCTGTCTGTATAGTACTGATATGATGTGAGTACAGTACAATAGACCCACGACCAGACAGGAACTGACTGTATCATAAATCACAGATGACACGCAGCTCATGTTTCCCTGGCTGAATGCGGTCGTATAAATCAGTAACTATCAGTATTTGGTATGACTGGAATGCACGGTCCATAAATTGGTGGCCCCTGACCCTGAGGAAAATACAGGAACCCTTACATTGCACCAAAAAGCTTTATCATGTCAGAGGTTCTGATCTGTAGTTTCACACAGGACAGATGTGCAAATCTCAAGATTGGGACTGCCTGGAGCGCCCGCTCAGCATAGTAACGTGCCGCTGTGTGACAGGAGGCACCACAGGTGGCACAAGCTTCAGATGTAGTATTGGTGTACACATATATTGACATAAGATCAGTGATGACACCCCTGGGGCTGCATGTAGTTTCTTCTAGAGAAAGCTTTCTTTCACACCAGTGTATTGAAATCCGTTCATGTCCCAGCTCCGGAATATGCATGGATTCTGGATGATATAGGAGCGAGCTTCAGTAATTCATCCGGATTTACATGTGTATTATTTCCTCCCTGCAAGGACATGCCGCAGATTTCATATACTGACGCCGATGTAAATAGCCCTATTCATTAAAGGGGTTCTGCAGTTCTGTAAAACTGATGATTTATTCTCTGGATAGATCATCAGCCTCTGATCTGCGGCGATCCGACACCCAGGACCCCCGCCGATCAGCTGTTTGAGAAGGCAGCGGCGCTACAGTATCGCCGCGGCCTTCTGTGTATACCGCAGGCCAGTGACGTCACGACTAGTCTCACTGGCCTGGGTGGAGCTAAACTCTGTTCACTTGAATGGAGCTTAGCCCCGCCCAGGCCAGTGATACTAGTCGTGACGTCACTGGGCCTGCGGTATACACAGAAGGCCGCAGCGCCGCTGCCTTCTCAAACAGCTGAATGGTGGGGGTCCCGGGTGTCCGACCGCCGCCGATCAGAGGCTGATGATCTATCCAGAGGATAGATCATCAGTTTTATAGAACTGCAGAACCCCTTTAACATTAGCAGTGGATTCACAGTATATGGGCCATATACGGATTGCAAATACACTGGTGTGAAAGAGGACAAAGTCCATGATAAGTTAGTGATTAGGCAGGCATGCTCCTGTAAAGGTTGATGCACAGGCAATTATCTGGAACGTTCCCAATAGTTGCCTGATTTAGATTGTGGGTGAGAGCTGCATTACCATGCAGCAATCCTCTCATCTGTATGGGGATGAATGATCGCTATTGTGTTTGTTTTTCCCATAAGATTCATTGTTTCTGGACTGCAGATCCCTGTTCACATACAATGATCTGCTGCTCAGAAATTCTCATTTTGTGTCACATCAACGATGCTTCCAGTTAATGAATGAGCGATGTGGCGTTCGTTGGGTGGCTAGTGGCATCCCTACATGGGGCAATTATTGGGAACTGATAACCTGCATGTGTAAAAAGCCATGAGATGAGCTAACTGCCCAATCATAAAGTACAGGGGTATTCTCCCACTTCATGTGGTCACTGGTCTTTATGACGGCAAATAGGAATTCCTTAAAGGGGTATTCTAGTTTCAGCAAAAAAAGTTCTACATTTTTGTAATATACTTTGTGTCGATTTCTCAGGGTTTTCAAGATCTCTGCTTGCTGTGATTTAATAGGTGTCTCTATTGTTTACTACTAGTGCATCAGAATCTGTCCTGACTTACTGCAATACAGTTATCAGAGCTCCGTCTAATAATGAGCTGTGTCCATCACGTGACCAGGACAGATTTAACCACCTGTTGGTGACCAGCTTGGCACTGTTTTAGCATACAGATGATTTACAGATTAACGGGTTGGACGATTTCTACTGAATGACGGCAAGCAGAGATCTTAAAAAACCCTGAGAAAGTATACTGTAAAAAAAATCTATAACTTTTCGCCATATAAAGATTTATTTGCTGAAACAGGAGTAGCTCTTTAACCTGGAGTTTCCCATTATACTTCTACTGGGATCCATTCTGTAAAGCAGAGAGTACCTGGAGTCCAGGTCACATTAGAAGCCCATATAACGGGGGTCAGCAGCCTCTGGCACACCAGCTGTTGTGAAACTGACTTTCGGCTGTTCTCGGAACTCCCATCGACACAATGGAACATGCTAGGAGTAGTTTCACAACAGCTGGAGTGTCAGAGTTTGCACAACCCTAGTCTGTAATGAAGGAGGTTGACTACCACAACTTCAGATTAGTGGTTAAAGGGGTTATCCGACCCCTGAAATGACCCTCATACACAATGTACATGCCTCGCTCCCCAGCACCAGCATTGCTTCTGGAGCCTGCATGGCCGTTGCTGCATCTCCCTATCGCACAAAAAACATCAAGCGAGGGGCCCAGGCATATGGTGGGGCATTTCTGGGGTCGGATAACCCCTTTAAGGACAGTTTTGAATTTTGTTGGCTGTGCAAGAAAAATCTTGGTGTTGTGAAACCAGCCTTAGCACCCCAACTGCACTACAATTCTGGCTTTCTGTTCCAGCATGGGAATAGAATACCAGATCCGGCATATGCCAGACATTGCTGGCGCTCAGGATGGAGTCCATCGGGTCTCAATGTAAATACCGACATTTTTACCACTGCATGCAGTGGGATTTCATACTTTATTTTTGCCAAAATCTGCAACTGAAGCACCTGCTGCAACTTCTGCCGCAGATGTGCACTGCGAAAAAAACTCACTGCTGTGTGCATGAGCCCAAACTCTGCCAGAAACCACACCACAGCCACGACATGTTAACACAGCGTAAGGGCTAGTGCACACAAATGTATTTACTTTCCATGTCCGTTCCGTTTTTTTTTTTTTTTTTTTTGCGGACCATATGGGGAATAGAGATGAGCGAGCAGTGCTGTAACGCTCGGGTCCTGTGTGAAATGCCCGCAGGCATTGCGGATCCGTCCTCGGCTGCATGTAAGTCAATGAGGACGGATCGTTTGGTATGACACTCATACCAAACGGTTCCGTCCTCACCCGTCTTAAAGTCAGTGGGGACGGAACCGTTTGGTATGAGTGTCATACCAAACGATCCGTCCTCATTGACTTACATGCAGATGAGGACGGATCCGCAGTGCCTGCGGGCATTTCACACGGGACCCGAGCGTTACAGTGCTCGTAACGAGCACTGCTCGCTCATCTCTAATGGGGAACCATCTATTTCAATGGGTCTGCCAAAAAAACGGAAGTTACTCTGTGTACATTCCATTTCCGTATTTCCGTTCTGCAAAATAATAGAACATGTTATATTATTGTCCGCTTTACGGACAAGGATAGTGCTGTTCTATTAGGGGCCAGCTGTTCGGTTCTGCAAAATACGGAATGTACACAGACGTCATCCGTATTTTTTGCGGATCTGTTTTTGCGGACCGCAAAATACATACAGTCGTGTACATGAGGCCTTAAGCTACCCATAAATATTAATGATTTCAGCAGATCTTAATCATTACGACTACAAAAATCTTGTTTATAGCTGAGTTTAGTTACTGACTGCTAAACTACACGTTTAAAAGGGTTCTCCAGGGTCAGTATTTTGACACCTTTTACCTACAACAAATTATTGTTGGTACCCACACTGTGCCCCCAGTAAAGCCTTCCCATCCCCATTATACAGCAACTGGTCTCCTGTCACGTTACGTGGCTAATAGGGGTAATAAGTGACTCCCTGAAAAGAGCACCCTTGTGATATTATCTGAACCTTCCTGTTATTTCTTTCCCCTTATCAATGTATATCATAATGTAGAAAGGAATTAAGCAGTGAGAGGATTAAATCCTAAAGGTTATGGTTGTATCAGGAGCCTGGTCATGGATATGATGGGAGTCCTGTATTATTATTCTAACCATTGGGTAAGTTCATCTTCTCTGCCAGCTATTCACACCTAATCGCCCAGTCTGCTAAATACCAGGCTGCGCCATTGTTTCCCACCTCCAGGTGATAAGCGTGTATGACTGACCTGTTTTCTCACCTTCTCTTTAAAGATCTTCTTTGATATTAACATCGGAGATGAAGAAGTTGGACGTGTAGTGATTGGACTTTTCGGCAAAACTGTTCCCAAGACCGTGGATAACTTTGTTGCACTTGCAACTGGAGAGGTGAGTTGTGACGGGTAGAACCTAGTGCTGGATATAGAGGGGGTCTGCTGTCATGTATTTATGAATAAAGGATCATTTTCTTCAAAGAATTAGACATGTGTCCGTGGCTGCCAGTCTAAATAAAGTTTTCCTCTTGCAGTCTAGGTTCTAGGGCAGTGATGGCGAACCTTTTACAGACCGAGTGCCCAAACTGCAACCCTACAACCCACCTATTTATCACAAAGTGCCAACTCAGCAATTTAACTTGAAAACTATAGTCCAGTATAAAATATCTTCCATGTAGTTTATCATTTAGCTATAATAGCCTGCCTAGATTTAGTGCGCTGCCTGTGCTGTTCATAGTGCGCCCTGGGCTGATGAATGGCAGGAAAAGTCTAAGGCATATTGTACACCATAGACTTTTTCCAGGGTGCCCATAGAGAGGGCTCTGAGTGCCGCCTCTGGCACCAGTGCCATAGGTTCGCCACCACTGTTCTAGGGCATAAGATATTTTAACTAAAGGTAACCTTAGTGATAATGCGACACAATGATCTCTCATCCATAGTGATGTCTTGTTGATGGGTGGTACAGGAGTGGTATACAATCAGTGACAAATGTTTTTCAATATTATTTAGCCATTTAACACTGAGAGTCAGAAAAACCATTATATTTCAGTATCTACGTATTAAGCTGGCCACACATATATGAAACGTGCATCGACTAAACCTGCCACCTATCTTATTTGTACACTCAGCGGGGGCTTACCTCCCATGAGAACAAAAGAGTGGTCATATTGGATAACCCTTTGCCTTCAGGAGGTAGTCATTCAGTCCTGCTGAAATCAGTTGACACATTTTTCAATGTGTATGGCCATTAGGGATGAGCAAACTTGTGGTCCGTGGTTGCAGAATCCATAACTGTACGCCAAACTTGAAAACACAAGTTCGCTCATCCCTAATGGTAATCCTAAGAAGACATCGACTCTACAAACTGTTCTGACATGTAACGGGCTGTGCGCCTGTGTCCACATCACACCACCAGGACAGATTCTTATCCATTGGAAAGAAACCATGACCATTCTTATAGAATGACTGCAAGCAGAGATCTTGAAAGTGGTGAGGATTTGAAACGGATTATATTGGAAAACTGTAACTTTAAGTAGATACTTTATGTTTTAAGGCCCTTTTACACAGCTATCAACCGTTTGTTCGCCCCAGATCATTGCCTCAGATGCCCAGCGATCACCTGACCAATAAGCAAACGTTATAAAAGTAATTGGCACCAATCAAGATTTCAATGCTTGTCCGATTATCGTGGGGCGTTTCCGTGAACACTCATTCAAACCCCTCCTCATAGAATGACCTTGTCAGCAGCACCTGTCTACACGACTGCGAGAATGAGTGTTCATGGAAACACCTCACTATAATCGGACAGTCATTGACCATCTCGGTCGGCGCTCGTTCATGCAATTCCTCTAAATTGCTGGTGTTCCAATTATTTGAAGTTATTCCCTATCCACATGATGCTCAGTAGTGGCTGAGAATGGAGACCCCATACCCCGTGAAGCCCACCGAAATGAACAGAGCAGCTGGTCGGACATGTGCCCAGCCGTTCCATTGCTTTTTGTGGAAGTTCTGGAGATAGCTGAATACATAGGATAGGGGATAACTTCACAAAACTGGAATACCCTTTTTAAGCTTAAAAATTAGCAAAAACAAAATGGCAATCTGACGGGCTCCTTTTATTCTCTTTTAGAAAGGGTTCGGTTATAAGGGCAGCATGTTCCACCGTGTGATCAAAGACTTCATGATTCAGGGAGGCGATTTCACAAGGGGAGATGGTACCGGAGGTCAGTAAATGAAATTTAAAAAAAAAAATATGCTACAGGGTTTTTTTTTTTTTTTTTTCAAAAATGAATGTAATGCGAGTTGGTTCACAAGAAAGCCATAAAGCATTGGTTTAACCATCAATGGACTTTTCTTTATAGCAAAATGAATGCTGAACTGAACCACTGTCCACAAATAAAACTATGTAATCCTGTCTCTCAAGTCTGAAATCTGCTTAGTGAACATAACCTTTATCCTGTTCTACTACTAAACTAGGAAAGAGCATCTATGGAGATAGATTCCCCGATGAAAACTTCAAGCTGAAGCACTACGGTCCTTACTGGGTGAGCATGGCCAATGCTGGAAAGGACACAAATGGTTCCCAGTTTTTCATCACAACGGTTAAGACCACTTGGCTGGATGGAAGACATGTGGTATTTGGTAAAGTCCTGGAAGGAGAGGTAAGATTTTGGTGCAGTAACTCATGTGCGATATTCATACATACACTGTTGTATTTGCAGCAGTACTCATTCAGAATTCCTTTACTTTAAATTTAGTTTTTCAACATTTTTGAATGGTTGTAGTCAGTTCATTAGCCAATTTTTATTTTTCATTTATGAGCAGAGCAAAAAAAATGAATTAACTCTTGTAAGTTTCTTCAAAGTACTCTACTTTTCTCCTACCTGTGTATAACCCCTTTGAGATGTTGTGGCATCTGAGGGGTTAAAAAGCTGGGATTGGAGTTCTCTCTGATCCTGGCTGTTACAGGCAGCACCTGCTGCTGTACATGTAGTACATGTAAGGCGGCTGTTGGGAGGGTATGGAGCGGGCTCATCTCCAGAGGGCACTTCCCTCTGACTTCTACCATACTTGTACAGTGCATGTCAGGAATGGGTTGATATTAGCCTGTGAGTGAGAAATAAGGCTGGGAGCCCCATTTGGAACAGACTGTTATGAATGATGATAATCTTTGTACAGCACTGCAAGATATGCTGCAGCTATATAACAAACATGAAATCATTAAAAAATAAAATTGGTTAGGGTGTTTTTTTTTTGCGCGAGGGCATGGCTTTTTTTCCCCCTCCAAAACGCAGCATGTTCTATGGGGGAAAATTTATTTATTTATTTTTTTTTTTTAAATTACATTGTCTGTAAAAATGCATGAAATTCATGGCTTTTCTGAACCGACCTTAAAGGGGTTCTCTGGTCTTTAACGAACATCCTTATATTTGCTAACCTATGGAGGATAGATCCGCTCAGTAGTTACCCCTTCTGTTGCGCTGTCAATTCAGCAGTTTCCACTGAGCTTGTGACCACTGGAACTGGATGCGGGCTCTTCCACTCGGGTCCCGGTGAGATGTGTTCCTGAGTCTTCTAGTTCTAGTAGCTGAACTGGAAGACTAAGGAACACATCTTGCTTGGACATGAATAGAATAGAATCCCATTGAAGTGGCACCACTATGGATGAGTAAGTACTGAGCAGAAGATCTTAACCTGTATAGGTCAGCATACAGAAGGATTTTCTTTAAACCCCAGAGAACTCCTTTAAATAGGTTGTCCCATTCAGACTACCTTTCCATATACTTCACCAAGGTACACTTTACTGTTAGAGCAGCTCTGGAGCACTCATCCTGACCCATTTATTATATGGTTCCCAGTAATATCAGGGCAAGCTTTCAGCTACCTACCTCTGGCAATTACCTTATCACCATTGGATCCTCATTTAGATAAGCGGTAGTCTAGATGGGGCAACACCCTTAAAGGGAGTCTTTTTCACCAATATAAAGCCTCATTCACATGTCAGTGTTTCACAGACGTGTTCTGTACGTGTTCTCCATGGACAGCACACATCCCCATTCATTTTAATGTGTGTTCAGACATCAGTGTTTCATCACGGTTTGTGGTTCAGTTTTTTTTTAGCATAGATGCATGTCCTATCTTGATCCGTGTTCCCGGATTTCTCACGCCCATTATAATCAATGAGTCCTTGAAAACCACGGATCCCTCACAGATGTCATCCATGGTGCCTCCATGTTTCACGGAGCATTAAGAAGAGATGCTTTGAAAATTTATTGTTCAGTGTCAGTGCAACACAGACAGCAAAAAACTGACACACGGACCCAACATGGATCATTCACTGATGCATCACTGACCACCTGCTCACAGATTTGAGCATGGACACGGATGTGTGAATGAGGCTTAACTAAGAGCACTGCCCCACAGAAGATTGCAGACACATCCCAGACATACCTGTACTTTGTGTCCGTATTCCATGTCCAGAAAAAACACTTTTATTCTGCAGGAAATCAGCTCCCAAGTGCCGAGCTCTGCTGCTGCAAGTGCCCAAAGCAAACCAGACTGAAGAAGGGAGGGCTGCTTTACCTGCTCATAGCTTGGGATCGGTAGCAGATAGAAAAATGGTTCTGACCGTCCTTGAAAGCTGGCATTCCAAGCTTTAAAATGATACCAAAATCACAGCAGAATAAAAGTGCTTTTCTTGGACATGTAATACAGACACACAGTGCACACCTATTTTAACCGGCACAATAAGACACTACATTTCTTGTGTGACCTTCATGTATTTACAGTCCCATGTTCTCATTGCAGGATGTGATAAGAAAGGTTGAAGCCACCAAGACAGATTCACGAGACAAGCCTCTTAAAGACGTGGTTATAGTAAACTGTGGAAAGATTGAAGTGGAGAAGCCTTTTGGAATTGCCAAAGAGTAAACCAATAGCGGCTCCAGCTCTGCACCAGAAATTGTTCTTCCATCACTGGATCAGTTGGAGCTTGAAGATCTATTTAACCAGTTGCCTTTGTTCTGTGACAGGCGGAAAGCTCTTTGCTATCTATACAGGGACGTCTGTGTAGCTCAGAACTGATCTAACAGTGACCAAAACAAAATGCCGCCAAACCATGTTGGCACAGCCAGTATATTGACTTACACATTCCACCCGTTTCGTGTTTAATGTGTCCAAATTGGGTTGGGGGAGATATAAGAAATGTGTACAATTCCTTGAAATAAACTGGTTTCTACAAAATGATTGCTTTTTGGTTAATATTGTGTTGTATCTTGGCTCATTGTTGGTGGGGATTCTGCGGATGGAAAACACCTTTACAAAACTAGTATTCTGTTCTTCACTGAAATCGGAGATCATTCCCAGATCTCTGCCTCATCTCCAACCAGTGTAATCTGACTGAGAACACTGGCAGATTCAAGCTGCCCATCGACTCGTGCTATTTGTTGGGAGGACTTAAAATTTGAATGGCCAAGTGTTTCCTCTCCCTTATCTGGTGAAAACCCGGCCTGCCATCCTGCTGCTGCATAGCAACCAATGACGCTGTGCACTCCGCAGGATGGCAGGCCGGGTTTTCATGGACCATGCTCCACGGATGTGTGAACGAGGCCTAATAGAGTAGATGTGATGAGGAGACTGCACTGTGTGTATAGCGGAGTGAGTGCAGCTGGCTCATCATACTGTGGAGAAGAACATTAAAGAGCATGGGGGGGGGTTTGGGATTGGTGGGCTGGCTAGAATGTCCCAGAAGCGCACGCACTGTACAGTTGCCATGCTATATGTAAAGTGTGAATTTCAGTGAGCAAATAGCACACATATAAGTCTGTGTACATGTGACTATAACACAGATAACACAATTTGTGCAAGTAGGGCAGTACCTGCTGCTGCCACATTACTGCACTGCAAGGACCTTTCTCTCTCACCAAGCTCAGGGTCTCCTTCCCTACACTGGCAGCTGCCAGTATTTGGACTATGAGGGCCCATTCACACAAAGGATTTTGACAATCCGCCTCCAAAATCAGCAAGCTGAATTACTGCCATCTTTTGTGTTCTGTGACGAAAAACAGGTGGACGAATACGGAGCAGTTATTGGCTACCTCCCATTCATTTTAATGGGAGATTCAGCGCCATGACAGGACCTGCTGCTGCTTTTTTCCATCTGCTTCCCACTGATGAATGAGAGGCAGAAAACATGCTGAAATCAGCACCAGAACACTTTGTGAAAGTGTGGAGAAGAAAAAGGCTTAAAGGGAACCTGTCATCTCCGAAACACCCCATGAACTAGAATAAGCGGTGTATAGTGTAAGTGATGCTGAATCTGAATATGTAATTTTTATTTTCGTACTCACTTGCATTCTGACTCTGTGCTCCCACAAACCTTCAGTAAAATGCACTCACTGGACTCCAGTGCTCACTCACATAATGGAGAGGACTCAAAGAAGAGTCCAGTGAGTGCATTTTACTGCAAGTTTGTAGGAGCACAGCGTCGGAATGGAAGTGAGTATGAACATAAAACTTACATATTCAGATTCAGCATTACGTACACTATACACCGCTTACTCTAGTTCATGGGGTGTTTCGGTTATGACAGGTTCCCTTTAAGTAAAATAGTGTGTATGTACAATTGTATACAGACCCAGAGAATAAAGTTATGTTATTTATACCGCAAAGTGGAGGTAACACTTTAAAATGCAATTTTTATTTTCATTCCCCCCCCATAGAAAGAGTTCATAAAAGTTAATCAATGAGTTGTGTATCCCAAAATGATGCTTTTAAAAACTACAACTTGTCCAACACAAAAAAAACTCATACCTATACTCACGCGCTTCATATGGGTAGGAAAGGTTGCACATATTGCCCGCTCGGTTTTATTCAGGCCAAAAACCAGAGGGGGATTGGGTCTCCCAGACTTGCTCTCATATCATAGAGCATCTCACCTATTGAGAATTGTGGATTGGTGTCGACACCAACAGAATAAACAATGGGTAGCAATAGAACAGTTCCTTCCTGCCTGTCCCCTTGGCAGCTGTACCTTGGCTAGGTTCTGAAATACCACTATCAGCCCGAGCACATCCCACCATTGGTCAGACCTTGAAAGCATTAGCCACCATAATTAATCTACCAGATATATCACCAACACCATCACCAATGTTTCCCATCTTAGGAAACCCGTCTTTCCCACCTAGCCTAGAGGTAGGCCCTCTAAGAACAGATTCCATGCTCACCACTTCATAGATTCAAATTCCTGGACTTCCCTTGCGAAACTTAAAGATATATTGGAACCATTAAGATTACCCACATGGCAACTACACCAACTCCATCACTTTCTCTCCACTATGCCTCCAGCTACCCCATTCACCTGCAAAATGACTGATTTTGAACACCTGTGTGATGTAAGGGGAGTGCTTAGACATGCCCTATCGCGTCTCTACAATATTCTAATCTCTCCATCCAACCAAACTTCTCCATCATACCTACTTAACTGGGAGAAAGATCTTGGACTCACATTCACTACAGAGCAAAAGGATTGTATTTTCACACTCACGCACAAAACATCGATTGCAAGTAATACGCAAGAAATGGGGTTCAAGATCCACTCCAGGTGGTACCCACGAAACTAAACGCCTTCTTTCCAACTGTGACCCTGATTTGTTGGCGTTGTGGGAAAGAGAGGCACGATTCTATATGTTTTCTGGGAATGCCCAATGCTAACCAGCTTCTGGCAGAGAGCATTGCCTCTAAGTTCAGCTCATACTCACTGTCCAAATCTCCAGCATTCTTCCTCCTCCATCATAGCGATATACCATTACATTCATATAGGAAGTCTGTGGTTCGGCATATGGTGAACACCGCGAGGGCTTGCATCCCATGTATGTGGAAACAACCCTCGGCTCCCACGATAGCAATGTGGATAAATAAGCTTCAGGTCATGAGGATAGAAGATCTAACTTCCTCCTTGAGAAATACGAACGCAAAGTTCTGCAAGACCTGGCAACACTGGCTAACCTTCCAAGAAACTCAAGAGTTTAAAATCGCTACTGTTGTCTTGAGAGTGACGAGAGAGAGAAGAGACGAATGAAAGGGGAACCCCCCCCCCTTCCCTCTTATTATTATTATTATTTATTTTTTCTTCTCCTTTTCTCTTTCTTCACAAATATTGATCCTATTTGCCTTGGACTCTTACGGTTTCTGACTCCGGTCACATATATTCAAAGAAACCGATATGTAATAATAATTAGGTGTATAGTTTGTTAGAATCTCCCCGATAGCAAAGGAGATCCTTCAAGAACAAAAACAGTCAGACACTATCTGGTGCTTTTTGCAAATGTTTATTTACCAATTGAAAAGTTGGGGTTGTATCCCCTTGGATTGTTATAAAATTGAAAACTCTAAATAAAGAATTAAAAAAAAAAACTCTCATACAGCTGCATCATAGGGCTTGGAATGGGACGACAGAATAAAGAAAAAATATTGTTTGTTAAGGGCTCATTCAGAAGGCCGTATGATTGAGTCCACATTCGTTCCGCAAATTCTTTTCAACGGGGCCGCAAAAGATGTGGACAGGACACCGTGTGCTGTCTGCATCCGTGGTTCCGCTCCACAGAAAAGATAGAGCTTGTACGCGAGGATAGGCATTTTCTATTATGGTTGCGGCCATATGCAGTTCACAAATTGTGGAACACACACGGCCGGTATCCGTGTGATTTGTGGATCTGCCAAGCACTACGGCTGTCTGAATGGGCCCTTACTGAGATGGAATATAGACCAGTCACTAAAGGGTTAAACCAATTTTAACATTCCCCAGGCTCATTGGTAAGCCTGGTGTTCAAAAGAAAAGATCTGAGGGAAAACAAGTCAGCACACAAACTAAATGGTCCACAACAAATTCTATGACGGTCCCCTATACCAACCATTCATCATTACATGAAATAAGTGTCAGTTTCACTTTCCTCAGACATAACAAATCTGAACATATGATTCATGCATTATTATATAGTGTTTGAAATGCTAAAGCTACATACAGTAGTCACTGTGCATTAGTATCCTAGACTTCACGTACATGGCGCTTCAACTGGCCATACCTATTAGATGTATGTCTGCTGAACCAGCTGTGCATGCATGTGTACACCTGGGACCCCCATCGATCAGCTGGTTGAGAAGTCAGCAGTGCTCGCAGTAGGGCCACAGCTTTCCCAATGCCACTGCTGTCACGTTCATCAGTCACATGACCCAGGCACAGCTCAGCCCCATTGAAGTAAATGGGACTGAGCTGCAATACCAAGCACAGCCACTATACAATGTATGGCGCTGTGCTTGGTTAGCTGAGAGAAGGCCGTGGTGCTACTGCGAGCATTGGTGCTTTCTTAAACAGCTGATCCTGGGTACTTGTCTCCCACCAATCAGATACTGATGACCTATCCAAAGAATAGAAGATCTATATAAAAGTCTCGGAAAACCCCTTTAAAAATTCTAGTATGTCCCTGAATGCAGTAAGATTTATAAGGATTACATACCTCTTTCTCCTGTGCAGCTGGTCCAGTCCTCCTGCTGCCAGCGATGACCCACAGGTATGCAGCATGTGATCACTGCAGACCATCACTGCCTAAGGGCTTGTTCACATCACCATTAAAAGGCCATAACGGGATCCAGTTATAACACGGTTAAACTTATAACGGAATAACGGAATCCATAAGACAGAAATCAAAACGGAAGCCTGACGACTGGACTTTGTTTTCTGTCCAGCATAACGGAAACCAGACGGATCAGTTATGGTTTCGGATAGGCTTCTATAATAGCCTCTTAAAGGCTTCTGTTTTGATTTCGGTCTTATGGATTCCGTTACTTTCTGCGTTATAACAGAAAGTCATAAGAGAATCCAAACGGTGATGTGAACAAGCCCTAAGCGTTCGACTACGTATACCTGCACATCAACGCTGCAGTCTATAAACAGCAGGAGGACTGGACGGCGCTGCAGGAGAATGACAGGAGTATGAAATCTTTATTTTTATAAACTAGAACTTTTCCTTACTAGTACTTTACTATTACTAGAACTTTTTAAATTCTCTCTCCCTACATGGGTACGACCACACGGTCAGGTTTCTGCATGCAGTTTTGGAAACCAAAACTAAGAGTGAATTTATAAAAGAGAAGTGGCATCAGTCCTTTAGGGTGGCTGCACACAGTCCAGAAAATCTGCAAGTAATCTGCCCCCAAACTACACTATTTTTTGCAGTTTTGGTGCAGTTTTTATAGTTTGTATATTTCATGCCGTTTTGCTGCAGATCTCATCCTTCCATTAAAAAGAGTGAAATTCGCAGCTAAAACTGCAAACATAATTGTCATGCTGCAGATTTGGAAATCTGCAATGCAGGTCAATTTCTGCATGGAAACAATCTGCAAAGTGTACATGAGATTAGTGTAATCCCATACACTTTGCTGGTACTGAACTACGCTGTGGTTTTTCCAGCACGGGAATCCGTGTAGAAAAACCGTGCATACTCCGCAAAGTGTGCAGGTGGCCTTATGCTGGGGTTTTTCTGCACAAAATCAGCATGGAAAAACCACACATAATCCGCACCGTGTGCAGGTAGCCTTACACTTTCCCTTCTTTTATGATCCACTCCTAATTTCTGCATCAGAAAACCTGACCCTGTGGCCACGCCCTTATAATTGTGGTACATTTGCAATAGTAAATCTACCCCAATGTGCAGACTTTCCACTCATCTCCGCCAAGGTAGAAAATAGTAGCTGTGAACCTATTTCCAGTACCAACATCATAATTGGTAATACTGCAAAGCTTCTCTGATCTTACAGGTAGTGATACCAGAAGGCCAGGTCCAGGTTGCAGGCTCTTGTCTGAACGTGGAGTGCTGCTGTATACCAAGTTAAAATACTTGGTCCATGTTGCTCATTGGAGTTATCTTCCTTTATGTTTCAGACAGGAAAAATACCGGATACTTTACAGGTCCAAATAGAATGACTGTTGTATCTGTTTTCTGACTGTGTCATGGAACAGGATTGCTTGATGGTAACTTTTGCTTGGCTACAGGAGGAGTCTTGTGGGTCTGTTGGTATAGTCCTTGAATTACTCCTTGTAATACTATGTCCTCAAGCACATCTAGTACACAAGAAAAAGAAATACATTAAAAGAGTGTACAGTGACTTGGTTTAGGCTCTGTTCACACTAGCATCATATCTTCTATGATGGCTACGCCAGACCAGTTTTCCAACAAACCACAGTGATATTAAAAGGGAATCTGCCACCACATACCTGCATATAAATTCAAATGACCTCATATATGTGAGCTTGGCAGCTGAATCAAATGCACTTCGTCCCACACCAATCGATGGCCCCATTGCTGAGATAATTGTGCTTTTTATTTTATGCAAATGAGCCACTTGAAGCAACGAGGGCGTCGCTGTTGCACCTCAAGCTTTGCTCACTTTCCCTGCTGGCTTTGCCCTCCAACTTTGAGTGACAGGGCCAGGCAATGTAGACGTAACCATGCCTGGCCCTGAACTCTCATGCCTGTGGGTTCACCTCAGTTAGTACAGGCCTGAAGTTTGTCCAGCCAAAGGAATCTGTACTGTGCCAACGATGATGGATACAGAGTGATGCCATCAGTGCATGCTCAGTATAGATTTCTCCGGCTGGGCAAGCTTCTGGCTTGTACTGAGTGTGTGCCAATCCCAGAGGCGAATGAGGATAGGCCATCATTATACGAGTCCCCGAAAACCCCTTTAACATTTTATATTGCCAAGGATCAGGCGAGCAGTAGTTCCACGATTCTGCACAGGGCCTCATTCACATAGGCATACTGAACCCATGTTTAAAGGGTTTTTTTTTTTCACTGTAATTTTAGACAGTCTGTAAGCACTGGTACAATATGTGTGTCTGAATGAGGATACTGCCATCTTAACTGGTTTAAGTCCTTAAGGCTGTATTATACCTGCTAATTTTTCGTCAGATGAGCACTAACGAGTGTTCGTATGAACGCCCGTTAGCGATAATCTTGCAGTGTAATACTGCCGCTGATTGCTCGTTCATTGGGCAATTGTGACTTTTAAGCACACTTAAAAATCTTCGTTAGCCAGCGGCAGATCATGCTGTCTAATGACGATGTGCCACTGGCAAACCACTAGACATCATGGGGACGAGCAATGGCATAGCGATCGCTTCTTCCCATGCTGCGGAGGAGATCGCTGCATGTAATTGCCAGGAGAGAACCCTTCCCTCACGACAATGGCTTGCTCAATCAGCCTGTGTAATACAGGCTTTACCTTCCACAAGATCACTGCATTTATCTCCTGCTGCTCTGACCATTCTAGTATCCTGGCTGGCTACTAGTTATTGCTTTATCATTCATTTCACAGCACCGCAGCCATAGATAAACTGCAGATGAAGAAAAAAAACTCTGCCCAGACCACCAGTCAGTGTTAACAACAGTTATTTATAACGCCAAGATGTGGCAATGTTCACACTGTGTTTAGTCTATATGTGTGACGTATACATCCAGCAACGAGGCTCCCTCTGCAGAAAGTTGTCTTACAGCCACAGACAATAGTGTGTCCAGGATATCAGTCACATCCTACCTCCAAAGAGAGAAAATGTATTTAAATATTTCTTAGTTTTAGTTGTAATATCAGACAAAATAGGATCAAAGGAGATTTGGAGAAGAATTGCTGGGATATTATTTGTTTAGGTGCATTTTCTATGTATAGCAATTGTCCCTTTAAAGAGGTATTCCCATCTCAGACCTTTGGGACCTGCACCTATCTCTAAAACTAAGGGCTCATGCATATGAACACTGCGCGGTCGTGTGCATGAGCCCTAAGCCTAACACGAGGCTTATGCACAATGAGTGCATATCCTAGCGATATAACACCATTGTCTGAGATGACACAACCCCTTTAAAGTACATGAAACACAGGCAGTAAAATTAAAATGGCTTTTTTTGTCCATTAAACAGGACGTGAAATTAGAACAAACGGGAAAAAAGGTCCATCTAAATTAGTATTCGGCACAGAATGGTACTGGTACTGGTACATGTCTTACCTGTATCTGGAGGGAAAATATACAGGTCCTTGTAAAATCCTATTACCGCCTTGTGTGCCAATTGTGAACTGCAGGAGAAATGAGGAGAAAAATATAATTATGTTTCCACATGCCGCATTATGGCTGGGTACAGAGGTGCAGCTGTGGTGCACTTAGGCTACTTCCACACTTGCGGTGCGGGGCTCCGGCAGGCTGTTCCGGTGGGTGAACAGCCCGCCGGATCCGTGCTACCACAAGTGCACGTGTGGGGCTGGAACCCCTGTTGAGAGGCGACCGGAACGTAAATACAACATGTAGTTCCGGCCCCACACGTGCACCTGCGGCAGCACAGATCCGGCGGGCTGTTCACCCACCGGAACCCCGCACCGCAAGTGTGGAAGTAGCCTTACTGTTTCTTTTTGTAACCAAAAACAGGACTGGATCCAAACAGTGTAAAAGTGAGAATTCTACTCCAGTGTGGTTGGTAAAAAGAAAAAAGTACAGTAACTGTACATATCCAGACTGTCATGACACACAATACATATGCATGAATGGCAAATTACCAGAGAGGCCACTGGTTGTCTGCAGACATCATTGCTGCAGGACCAGAGCAGAAGGACATTTAAAGGGTAAGTAATATTCTTTATTTTATACATGCTTCTGCTCTATGCCAACTTGTAATAAATCTTCGACATGTCATAAGATGTTCAAAGATGCATAAAACCATAGGGGTTTCTTGAGAGTTAAAGGGCTATTCCCATCTTAGTCTTTCATGGCCGGGATCGGAATAACCTGGAACATCCATCAGTCAAATGGCCTTTGTGCAGCTCGGTCCCATTCAAGTGAATGGGATTGAGCTCTAATACCAATCACAGCCACTATACAATATACAGCGCTGTGCTTTGTGTGTAATGAGGAGGCAGCACAGCCACTATATACAGCTGCTTTGTCAGGAGTCAGACAGTCACCAAAAGGATTATATATCCTGAGGATATGTCATCAATATTGAAGTCCTGGAAAACCCCTTTTAATAACTTGGTTCATCCAAAAAAGCAGCACAAACCAGCAGCACAGAGAACACACACACACAGAAGTGCTAGATCTTATAGATAAAGTCTATGCGACTAAACTCCAAAGAGTTCCATTATTGTGTATTCTTGGGGTAGTGTTGTAAAATAATCATTTAGCTATTTAAGTATTATATTTGGCCTCCAAGCTAACTGTATTCTATTGGAAATCCCAGTCAACACCTACTCTGGTAGAATATATTGCTAAAGTAAATCTACACCTACTCCTAGAAAAATGTGTACATTCAAAACATTCCTGTGGCAAATCAGTTTGCTGAAATTACATGTATGACCACTAGATGGTGCAGTGGTATAGCAGACAATCATTGATCGTGCATTACAGAACAGAGTAATTATAGTTAAAGGATAGGTTATCAACATCAGATTGGTGGGGGGGTCTGACTCCCGGTACCTCCGCTGATCAGCTGTTTGAAGGGGTTGCAGTGCTTGTGCCGGCACTGCTACCTCTTCAAAAGTACCTGTGCCATCTTTTTTGCAGCAGCGATGCAATATTACAACTGCTCTTCCTATTCACTTGAATAGAGCGGAGTTGTAATTGCACTGCACCGCTGCTAAAATGGAGACGACGTGCAGGTAAACCTTAAAGAGGAAGCAGCGCTGGTACAAGCGCCACAACCCCTTCAAACAGCTGATCAGCAGGGGTACCGGGTGTTAGACTCCCACCAATCTGATATTAATAACCTATACTTAAGGATAGCTCATCAATATTAAGTCACTGCACATCCCCTTTAATTTTCTCAAAACCATCCATCCTCAGCACCCCAAATTAGGGAGATTTTCGTAAATTAGTGCAAATACAGTGGTCTTGGGATTAAGGCTAACAGAAGGAGATTTATCTTCTCCCTAGGACATTTTATGACAAAGTCACAAATCCAGCTTTTGCAATTTTTTTAAATAAAACTTTGACATAATTTTGTCATAAGTGGCGTTTCTATGCCACTATCCAAAAATGGGGAGAGGCCAGCAGGCCCTACACCTTTATCTTCTTTTATGCCACTTTATACCAATTTCAGTTTAGGCACACAGACTGCCTGAGGATGTGCCCAATTTATAACAAATTATAACAAATTATAAATTAGGCGCCTCCGCCAGCAGCATGGAAAATGCCTCACGTGTACATATACTAGATCCATATGTGCAGGCAATGCTTACCTACAAGTTAGGACTATGTAAATTGACATCACTTTCTAGTGGCTGAAAAACCTCCGCTTCACTGGTATTAAAGGGGTTTTAAAATAACAAATACGAGTTCCTGACGTCAGGGACCATAACTTGAAAAACTGGTGAAGCATAATACAAAAGAAGACTTTACCTGTTTTCTCCTGAAGAGATGTCTGCCAGGAATCTGCTGGAAAGAAAAGTTGTAACAATCTATTTACTAAATGGACTTGTCTTATGGTTCTCAGTACATGCACAATTTTTAGTATTTGCGAGAAAATCTATTTATTTATGGCCATTTCCTTATCATAGCCTAAATATGTAAAAATAAAAATACCGATTTACAATATAGTGCATTGTATAGTTGCAGTGTATAACTTAACCCAACACCATGCATCATACTGCAGAAAACACAGTATCTGAACTAGGTAGACACAATAGTAATTCTGGTGACTCCATCTGCCTATTAGACCATTCGTTGCAATCAAGTGACGATTACAGATCCTGGGAAATTATCACTTTTCCGCTTTCAGTTTCAAAGACAAGATGTGCATGGGCAAACACTTGCCGTTGTAATGCGTCCAATATGATGACAAATCTCCTAATCAATGCAGTTTACGGTATGTTCATATGTGGCAGAAACTTCTGTGACTAAAGGTTTTTTTTTATCTTCAATTGTACTATTGATTTATGGAAGGTTGATTATAATTGGACATACATTTTAACCCCTTAAGTACTGGGTCCATTTTGGTTTTTGCATTTTCATTTTTTTTTCTCCACATGTTACAAGAACGATAACTTTTCCGTTCATATAGCCATATGAGGGCTCACTGTTTGCGGGATAAGTTGTATTTTTTAAATGGCAGCATTTAATTTATCATGTCTTGTAAGGATAGCGGGAAATAAATTATTTGTGGGGTGAAATTGAAAAAAAAAACAAAAACGCAATTCCGACAAGGTTTAAGGTAGGCAAACACGATAAATGAAAGCAAAACTGTAAATTCAAAAGGTGGGATAATGAATAACTGATACACTAGTAGATTAGCATGTAACAGCCAGTCAGTCTAGGGTCTCCTGAATGCGGCTTACCATTTGTCGGTAGCTTCAGACACTATTGTGCACCAATGACAGCAGACATGTCCAAACATAACTAAAACTTGACACCACGTTCCAAACAATATGAAAGGCAGCTGAGAACAGGCTAAGAACTTGGTCACTGGTCAGGATCAGATAAAATTCACTTAACACTAAGGGCAGCCGTACACATTCAATAGCTGTCGGCCAAACGATCATTCGGCTTACAGCTATTTCTCCCAACTCCCTCTCTCCGCTCCTCCATACACATACACGTTCCGAACATGTATGTGTATTCAAAGGGGAGAGACAAGAAAGCCGCTGCCAGACACTTCAGTGGTGGCTTATCTCTTAGGAGAACAAAACGATGGTGTAAAAATTATTCATTTTGCCAGTCAGGAGCTCCCCTTATATATTAAAAGGTTCTCAGTGGGTTCAGGCGACAATACTGTAATGTGTACGGGACCCTTAAAGGGATTGTCCGGGTTCAGAGCTGAACCCAGACACATCCCGTTCTTCACCCAGGCAGCAACTCTACCCTCCCTCCCAGGACAAGGGCTTTTTCAGCAGATCTAGTGAAGTACCGGATCTCACTATTTTTACACTGCTAGGTGGAGGCTTCTGCCTAGAATTGTTCCTGGTGACATCACTGGCACTAATGTTCAGGCTTTAGTGCTGCCCTAGTCTGTAAAACAGGCTAGGGCAGTGCTAAAGCCCACCCATTAGTGCCAGTAATGTCACCAGGAACACTGCTAGGCGGAAGCCTCCACCTAGCAGTGTAAAAATATAAACAAACAGCCCATGAAATGCTCCGATGCTCCACTCAGAGGGGCTGCCTGGGTGAAAAAGGGGATATGTCTTGGTTCAGCTCTAAGCCAAGAGAACCGCTTTAAGGCCAGAGCTCTCAAATTAGACAATCACTGTGACCTATACGGAGGTCAGGAGGGAGTAGATAAGCTGTGATATCACCTATTGTAAAGGGTGGCTTTTGTGTTATCTATAAATTGTAGAAAAATGCACAGCACTTGATTTTATTCATGCACATAAAAGCAATAGAGTCCAGATCAAATAGAAATATGATAACAGATAACGCTCAAATATTTTTAGGACATTTTGGACTGGACCGCTGTGATGATAACAAGATGGCTACTGAAAAGTAACCTGTACACAACAGGAAATCATGACCTATAATTAGGTCTGGTGGCCAGTGTGAAAATTGCATGATTTCAGACATTTAAAAACAAATATACAAAGAGACATGACAAATTTGTAAACATCCAGTATCCAAAAGTTCTAAAAAAAATACATTTAACATAAAAACAGGATTTAAGCAATAGGTCATTTTCTGAAGACATATTCCTTTTATGCCTCATTCACACGTCAGTGTTGTGGTTAGTGATTTCCATCAGTGATTGTCAGCCGCACCTGGTTTTGGCTCAAAATCACTGATGGAAATCACTGACCGAGCGCTGACTGTGTGAATGAGGCCTTACATCAGGAGATCAGCAGCACCTTTACATTGGCCAACAATCAGGGGCCACAGTGCTGGTTTGGCAGTGCTTCACCTTTAACCTTTTCCCAGCAGAGCAGCGATCTCTTGCCACCTGGTTATGCAGGGAGTGGCAGCATGGCACAGTGCCAGGCGCTCCCTGCACATCAGATGACGTTGCTGTGTAGGAAACAACTGTGAAGATCCCAGTTTTTATATTTCAGTTGTTCTTCCTGATTGCTGAACTTCTCTAATTTTCTTTTGCATTGTCAATTAAATATTATTTAGTAGTGTTAGAGAGGAGCGAACGTGCTCATAACGAGCACTGTAGCGCTCGGCTCCTCTGCGAACAAATGCCCGCAGGCATTGCGGATCCGTCCTCAGCTGCATGTAAGTCAATAGGGACGGATCGTTTGGTATGACACTCATACCAAACGGATCCGTCCCCACTGACTTTCAGTCGGGTGAGGAGGACAGATCCGTTTGGTATGAGTGTCATACCAAACGATCCGTCCCCATTGACTTACATGCAGCTGAGGACGGATCCGCAATGCCTGCGGGCATTGCGCAGGGCAGCCGAGCGCTACAGTGCTCGTTACAAGCACGTTCGCTCATCTCTATAGTCATCACGTTTCTACCACATGTTAGAACACTAAATAGTACAATGGCATATACTCACTCCAAGCTGCAGTTCTTTTTGCTTTGTGGAAAATGTTTAACTTTTAGAAAATCTAACAACTCCTTGGGAACTTCTTTGTTGAACCACAAAACCCCCTAAAATAAAAATACAGATTAAAACATCAGCTCTGCTCTGATCCTCAAGGTGTCCCAAATTTACATGCAGATGAAAACTTTCATAATTAACTACTGGAAAAACATGCCTCCTATAGTTAACTGCAGAGTGTAACTCCTTAAAGAAGTTGTGCAAGAATGGGGGAGGGGGAAGCAGGTAAGTAAGGTCCCCCACTTGGCTGGACCTATAGAGGTAAGCTTCCAGGTGCTGGCTTCCCACTCCTTCATCTCCAGGCCTGTGATGCTTTGCTGGGCTCCCACAATGGAAACATCCAGTGTGACACCGCGTGCAGCCAATCATCGGCTACAGCGGTGACCAGATCCTCTAGCGTCATGTGACCATTTGTCATGATGTAAGGGGAGCCAGTCACCACCACGGCCAGTGATTGGTTGCAGGCAGTGTCAAACCAGAGGTTTTCAACGAGAGAGCCCAGCAAAGCATCGCCGGCTGAGAATAGAAGAAGTGGGAATTCGGTAAATGGGGTGGGATTTGCCAAACACCCCTCCCCCTAATTCTTGCACAACCCCTTTAAAGGGCTTGTCTCATCTCAGACTTTGATGGCATATGGCTACTTTTAAATATGTGTTTTAGCATTCAAAACCGAATGGTTCAGTTTTGTCCCTATGCACTATGAATGGAAAGAGATCCGTTCAGGATGCATCAGGATGTCTTCCGTTCTGTCAGCGTTCCCTTTTGTGACCAGACAAAAAACAGACGCAAGCTGTGGTTTTGTGTCCGGTCATAAAAACAGATCCGTTACTGAAAACCATGTAAGTCAACGGTGACAGATCTGGTTTTTAGGAGCCTAAAAAAAAATGGATCCGTCACTCATTGACTCAAAACCTGAAACTAGGGGCATTATGGTTAGGGATCAATCCTTTTCAATTTCCCTTTTCGCAGATGACATCCTGCTTACCTTGACAAATCCTTTTTTTTCCCTCCCCAATCTCCACTCGGTGCTGACTAGGTATAGTGGGCTGTCAGGGTACAAACTCAATACATCTAAGTCAGAGGCTCTGCCGATCAATGTCAAGCCGGACCGGCTCAACCTCCTAAAGGGACAATTCTCTTACACCTGGCGCACGCATTCTATAAAATATCTAGGTATTTATTTAACCTCGCGCTACTCTGACTTATATAAGGCAAACTTCCCACCACTGCTAAAGGAAGTAGATTCCCTACTGGTGAAGTGGAAATCCCTTCCCCTCTCCTTATTGGGCCGAATAGCAGCTATTAAAATGTCCATCCTCCCTAAATTTTTATATCTGTTTGAGACTCTCCCGGTGAGGGTGCCAGCTACGGTCCTCCGCTCCATACAGGGGAGGTTTCTCAGGTTTGTTTGGAACTACAAAAGACATAGGATTTCTGCTAAGATCCTAATGGCCCCATTATTGAATGGAGGACTAGCCCTCTCCAACCTAGCTACCTATTACCTAGCAGCCCATTTACGACAGATTACTTCCTGGTCCACGTTCCACTCATATAGCCGGTGGACGGAGGTCGAGAGGCTGTGGCTGGCACCTACCCACTTAGGGACTTTAATATGGGGTCCCGCGGTTGAGATCCCCCCTTCTAGTCTTCTAGGCCCTATGAGATTTACTAGAGATATTTGGCTAAAAACAAGGGTGAAGTATAATCTGGCCACTCTTAAATCCCCGCTTACTCCATTTCTCTATACTCCTCATCTCCCAGGCAGTTCTGATGCGGACATGGTACGACCATGGTCAAAGGCCGGCTTATACCGCCTTCTAGACCTGAGGGATCAATTCACGGGAAAGGTCCTCACATTCGAGGGTCTGGAGACTAAATTCTCCCTTCCTTCTAACCTGAGATTTCAATTCCAGAAAATATCGCATTACTGTAGAGGAGTTTTGGGATCCCTGTGTATCCCTGCTCTTTCTCTGTTTGAACGGATTTGTACCCAGAGCCCCTCCTCAAAAGGCCTCATTACTGATATTTATCGTATCTTGATTTCCTTTGATTACCCAGTAGGATTTAAACATTCATATATGCTAAAGTGGGAGGACTGGCTGCAAAGAGAGCTGTCCCCAAAGGTCTGGAGAACTATTTGGCGACGGGCTCATATCAGCTCATCTTCCATATCATATAGGGAAAATCAGCTGAAGGTATTGATGTTCTGGTACCATACACCGGCTGTTCTTCATGCTATGAACCCGGAAATACTGGACCTCTGTTGGAGATGCTCCCAAGATCATGCTTCACAGTTCCATATTTTTTGGTCTTGCTCTGTCCTGTCTCCATTTTGGTCACAGGTACACAGGGTCATACAGACTCTTTTAGGCATAAATTTCCCTAATGACCCGGCCGTTTTCCTATTGAATGTGGTCCCCACCATGCTGAGAGGGCCAGGTGCCAGGTTGCTACTCCACATTTTAACAGCTGCTAAATGCCTTATAGCTTTACACTGGAAACGACCCTCCCCACCGGGGTTTTCGGATCTTACCGCTAGGCTAAGGGAAGTTAGATCCCTAGAATACTCGGTGGCCTTACAAAGAAACACCGTGGACAAATTCCTGAAATGTTGGCAAGCCTGGGATTCCCGCGAACACTTGCTTACAGATTAATCAGAGAGACTTTTTCGTTTGGTTTCATACCTTTATTTTCACGATTTGTTGACTACAATGTACATTGTAAACACTTTATGGTACTGCCAACTTTTTACCTTGTACAATATTATGTAACCGATGTAAAGTGTTGAATTTGCTTGTTCTAATTGAAAATAAAAAATGTAAATGGGGAAAAAAAAAAACCCTGAAACTAAGGCTCCATTCACATGTCCTGTTTTTCTTTCCTGATTCGATCCTGATTTTTTTCAGGACCCATTGAAATGAATGGATCCAGATCAGGATCGGGATCCAATCAGGAAAGAAAAACAGGACGTGTGAATGGAGCCTTAAATGCAGATGTGAAAGTAGCCTAACAAAGACCTTTCTCTGTCCCTGATTGTTACAACAGGACCATGTTTACAGCCTGGATTCTTCTAATGATCAAGTGGGCTCAGCTACTGTGCCTGTGCGATCATCCTGAGGCTGGAGCCTCTAGGTAGGGTGATCTATGACATACATTTAGGTCACGGAGTCCTAATGCTACAGTGACTGTAATTGAGTTTATCAATTTCTTTAAATGTTACATGTGCCTTGTAAACAGGGTTTACACAGAAGAGGTACAAATCTTTCCTTTATACCTTTTCTTTGTTTCTTTTATGTCTTGCTCACAAATACCGATGCAAAATAGTAACCAAGTGTGAAAGGGACCAAAGAGCATTGAAACAGGTTTTACGTACAAGGTTTAGCTGTTTTCAGCCAGTCACTACAATGAAGGCTTTCAATCCTAGTGACGCAATGGTTTCTTGCTAGCGTATGGAAGCAATTTGAACAGGACCTGTCCCCTCTCCTGACATGTCTGTTTTAGTAACTACTTGCACCCCCCTTGTAGCAACCTTTTTGGAGTATCTACTTTCATGATTCTGTGTTGTACCATTCCTATTCCTGCTAGAAGGAATTTAGGAATTACTAGCAGTCTGTGTATATATATATATATATATATATATATATATATATATATATATATATATATATATAGAGAGAGAGAGAGAGAGAGAGAGAGAGAGAGAGAGAGAGAGAGAGAGAGAGCAACATACAGTACACAGCCTGATAGTTCGCCAGCTTCCCTCTATTATTATACCCTTTAAAACGTAACCTTTATTTGATTATATTAAATGAAACTAAAACAGAAGAAATAAATATGTGAAAACCTTATTGCACCAGCGTCAGGGGCTACTTGTTTGATAGACTCACTGTATATTATTCAGTAGGTTACATGCTATTACTTGTTTGCCTCACTACCTAGCTCTACCTCACATACTCATTTTATCCAACAACTAGGCTCTGTGCAACAGTAGGACGTGGGGGTATTAAAGTTACTACCCTCCTGACATGTTTCGCTGCACTAGCAGCGTCATCAGGGGCCTGCAGACAAAAGTCCATCTTGCTATTAAGGGCTACTCCTGACACTCATTTTTATTAGATAAGGTCTGTAACCTATAGTCAGGTTTCATATATAAAGTCTACCACTTTGACACATAGATATATATGAATCTGCTGCTCTATAATATTCTGCTGCACACAATTCTGATTAGAAGTATCTGTAACTTTGACACAGGATGTGTATTGATGACCTCTTGGAGGATGGATCCAAAATGTGTTTAGATCTTTGAAATGTACTGGAAATTGTGATTTAAGCCCACCACACCGATTTCTATATTCTACTCAGACCCATTAGCTTCAGGTCATTTCTATTACTGGAAGTCAGACACAGTCACACACACTGAATTGAACAGCTCATGCTTTGAGTGTTGTATCAGATTTCCAGGAACAGAAATCTCTGAGCAGTGCCAGGGGCTTAAGTTCTCAGGAGCCTCCTTTGGGTCTATAAAACACTTCTGGTCCAGGATCAGACTCCACCTGTGTGATCTCATGACAATTTTCACTGAAGTTCCCCTTTAGCCAGATCAAGACCAGGTCGTTAACGCCCCTTCCTGACCAAACACATCCTTGTTTTAATTACTATATGTGGCTTTTGGTTATGGATGGTTATTTAAAGAATTTTGAATCTTTTTCAGTAATACAAGGGGCTTCTTTTTTAAGCCATTTTTAATTTATGGTGCTTTTTGTTATTATTTTGTATAAGCTGGAAAAGTAAAAAAAAAATATATATTTTTTGTTATTTTTGTTTTATTATTTTAGTTTGTATTATTATTTTGGGGGTAACATTACCATTATTTCTTTCGTCACTGCTGATTTCCTGAGACACTAAATATCCTTGTCTCCTGCTTAGGCAGCTGGCTTCAATACAAAAAGGGGTTGCCTTTCTGAAACAACCCTTCTAACTTTCCAATAGGAGTTAAGTTTTACCTTTCTATATATTCTGTGATAGCAGCTTTGAAAAACTATGAAATGTAAAGAGATAGGACCATCACACAAGGATGTCCTATTGACCATAAACTAATTGGGTTTGGGAAAAACAAGATATTCTTAACCGTACAGAGCTACAATTTTCTTAGGAAAGAACCTTACTAGTGGGTACCCATTTACTAAATTGACTGCTTGAACAGGGAGCATTTAAGCAGCTCTTTAGTGTAAGGGCCTTATTAAAATTGCACCATAGCTTCCTGGACCCCCAGCATTAGTAAGGGTTTTGGGAGGCTATAAACTCTACTTACATCTGTATGTACCTTGAACACCAAATCTCATGGGTTGTCCAGTTCAAGAAAAAAAAAATTAAAGGGGTTTTACCATCTTGCACAATGGGGGCATATCGCTAAGATATGCCCCCATTGTCCTATAGGTGCGGGTCCCACCGCTGGGACCCGCACCTATATCAAGAATGGGGCCCCGAAATTGAAGGAGGGCGCACCGCGCATGCGCGGCCGCCCTCCATTCATTTGTATGGGGCCACGAAAATAGCTGAGCGCTGGCTTGGCTATTTCCGTTGGCTCCATAGAAATGAATAGAAGCACACCGCGCATGCGCGGCCCGGCTCCCATTCATTTCTATACAGCCGACGGAAATAGCCGAGCCAGTGCTCGGCTATTTTCGGCGGTCCCATACAAATGAATAGAGGGCGGCCGCGCATGTCCAAGATGGTAAAACCCCTTTAAATCAAAGGAGTTGTCCAAGTATTTGATACTGATGACTTATCCTTAAAGGGTTTCTGTCACCAGAAATGACCCTATTAAACCAAGTGTCATTTGCAATGAGCAAATGACACTTGATGCCAGTACTGTTACTATTAGACTTCTCAGTAACGGCGTTTTGGTAAAAATAGCGATTTTCTAATATGCTAATGACCTCCCCTAGGTGCAGTAGGCGTGAACCTGCACCTAGGAGAGGCCATAATAACGCCTCTTACCACGCCCCCGGTCGCGCTGATTGACAGGGCCGGGCAGCCAGCTCTTTCGGCTCCCGGCCCTGTACGAGCCCGAAATCCCGCGCCTGCGCCGTGTAGGCTAAATTCGGCGCAGGCGCAGATAGTTCACCCGGCCGCCCGGCTCCTGCCTCTCTCACTGCGCCTGCGCCGTGCGGAGTAAAAGCGGCGCAGGCGCAGTGAGTTCCGCCGGCTCCCGGCTCTCTCACTGAGAGAGCCGGGAGCCGGCGGAACTCACTGCGCCTGCGCCGCTTTTACTCCGCACGGCGCAGGCGCAGTGAGAGAGGCAGGAGCCGGGCGGCCGGGTGAACTATCTGCGCCTGCGCCGAATTTAGCCTACACGGCGCAGGCGCGGGATTTCGGGCTCGTACAGGGCCGGGAGCCGAAAGAGCTGGCTGCCCGGCCCTGTCAATCAGCGCGACCGGGGGCGTGGTAAGAGGCGTTATTATGGCCTCTCCTAGGTGCAGGTTCACGCCTACTGCACCTAGGGGAGGTCATTAGCATATTAGAAAATCGCTATTTTTACCAAAACGCCGTTACTGAGAAGTCTAATAGTAACAGTACTGGCATCAAGTGTCATTTGCTCATTGCAAATGACACTTGGTTTAATAGGGTCATTTCTGGTGACAGAAACCCTTTAAGGATAAGTCATCAGTATCTGATCGGTGGAGGTCCAATTTCTGGCACTCTGCTGATCAGCTGTTGCAGAGGTTGCAGCACTCTAGTAGCCCGTAGCTTAAATAGCCCATCCCTGACCATTGGATAGTCGCTTTGTTTGGTATTGCAGCTCAGCAGTATTCACTTAAATGGAACAGAGCTGAGCCTAGGCCATCTGACCAATAGACGAGACATCACAAGCTTAGGAAGGGGCCTCTTCAAACGGCTGAAGACCCCTTTAACTGGGGAACAAACAGAGCATTTACATACTGACCTCTTTTTCATCTTTTTAGTTGCAGAGCCACCAATTCTTAGACTCCTCTTCTGTCATCCAAGCTAGCTGCACCACTTCACAGACTGCCTGATGCATACTGTGCATTTTGTAGTGAAAGAAATGTCCTGCTTGTCTAGCCCTTCTCTTGGATTGGCCAGAACTGTTCACATGAGGGGAGCAGGGAGTGTCTTTGACTACCAGAGGCATTGTGTCCCTTAACATAACTATACCTTTCTTATTAAAAATTTGGTCCTCTGATCCTGAGAGATGTTTCTTTTTATCTTAACGCAAAGAGAGTTAGTTCTTTGTGTACTGGGGCTGCAAAGCTCTGCCAGTAACAAAGCCCAGCGCCTTACCCCTCGTTTGATTCACAGTCTCTAGCATTTCGGAGCTGGTGGCAATGATGCGGGAGAAACCAGGGGCACTAAACAGAGCGACCTTGCCCACTGTGCACTTAAACATTAATTGCATTTTTGCATTTCTTACTTGCATTTCTCAAGATAAGAAGACCGAATTTTTACAAGAAAGGTATGGTTACAGTGCTAGTCAGAGCCGCGACGCAGGTGTGAGATTGGCAAGGCTGGCTGAGATGTCAAGTGTCAGGGGAAGTGTCCTCAGCTTCAGTACATGACATTCACTCATCGCAGATGTAGAAGCCTGCTTGATGAGGCAAATCGAATCTCATAAATCTCTAGTCTAATGTTTTCTGCGGGTCTTAATATGTCATGTTATGCATGTCAGTACTTATTAATATTTGACTGAAATCATTTCTGTTATTTCCCACCAGTAACCGGTGTTTTGTGAATTCCAAACATTTCAGTTCCCTTCACGTACTAGCTTCTTCCACATCTGCTGAAACAGAACTTCATGAATCACTTTCTATAAACTGGTAGTGAAAATGAATCAGACCTTTTCGTCACAGTATTGTGTTATACAATGAAATGCTGATTTACTGTGGGTTTTTTTTATCCAGTGTATTATCACCACAGTAATCCACAGCATCCAATACAAGAATTAGGCAAGTGCTTGTCATACCTCATATTAAACTCGTCTAAAGGGCCCTTTACACGGGAAGGAAAACGACAGATAATTGCTAACAAGTGTTCATAGGAATGCTCGTTAGTGATTATCTGGCGGTGTAAAGGTGCCACCAATTACCTGATAAACGAGTGAAACACTTGTTCATCAGGTAATTTACTCGTTTGCCAGCTGCCAACAAACAACCACTCTGCACGGGGTAGAGCGATGGCATTAGCGATCCCTCCTCCCCATACTGTGAAGGAGATTGCTGAATGTAATAGCAGCGGTCTCCTCCACTGTCAAGCTGGTGATTGCCGGGAAGGAATGCTTCCATCCAATCTCCTGCTAAATTTTCCAGCCTAAAAGGACCTTAAGGACCTTTTACACAGACTGTAAATCAGGCCAATCGTTCCTGATAATTGGCGTGTGTAAAAGGTACCAGCCATCACCCAATCGGGTGGTCATGTTGTCCAGCTGGCAGCAAAAATCATTATTCCCGTGCAGCAGATTGTGCTGTGTAAATAGGGATCTGCTGTGCTGGAACAATGATTTTCTATGGGGGACAATAGATTGCTCTATTGATCGCATGCCCCCATACAGCGGAGATGATTGCTGTATGTAAATGCAGCCCTCATCTCTCCTGATAATCAGGCAATTATTGGGAACATTTGGCTCATTCTCGCTTATTGCTTGATATGTAGCTTGGTGTAAATGGACCTGTAGTTTATCATTTCACTCACCACCTATTTTGTGAAGATTTCCTGCACATGTATTAAATTAATTTAAATGCTATGTACACCTTTGTAGGTAATGTGTGTTCATGATTGCATTTTACTCATTTTTGGCTAAAAATCATAAATTTCAATTGGCCTTTATGAAAAATATTGAGCCATTGTGTCACAAAGGTTTAACAATCTTTTTAACTGACTGGTACTTGTGGGGGTCATCTAATAAGGTCGCATTCAGACGGCCGTAGTAATGTTGCAGACAAGAATAGGACATGTTCTATTTTTTTGTGCTGCTCGCTCTCATTGAAGTGAATGGGTCCCCATCTATTCTGCAAAATTGCGAAATAGATGCGGACCCATTCACTTGGTTGTGTGAATGGGCCCTAACCCTGATCTCTAAACTACTGAGAGGCCATAAACACTTATTTAAGCCACATTCTTATCAGTAAGATAAAAACTGAGCTATAATGAGTGTTTATAATGTCAGAGAGCAGAGATAAGGAGTCTGTCAGCTCCCCAAATGATGGAAAAGACATCTCAGCTCTGTACAGAAATAAGGATTCCATATTTTTAATAAAGACCAATTGAAAAAAATATTTTGGCTCAAAATAAATACAATGCAATAATAATAATAAAAAAATTGCCCCCAAAGGTATACATAGCCTTTAATATATTTCTGGCGTTTTAATCTGACATTTGTGCTCCTGCTGATTTTGCCTCAAATAGGGAAACATTTTCACACAGCAGATTACAGAGTTCCAATTTAATTCATTTACAGCATTCTCAAAATTACCAGTTCAGTCCCCAAAAAATACTGGTTCCCCTCAGCCAAAGGTTCATTTACAATGACTAAAAGCGAGACCAGAAAAAAAATTGTGTATTGCACTATAGGAATGAATTAGTGATTAAGAGACATTTTCTTACTTGGATATATGCTTCTAGTCCTTGCCGCCTTTGCTCTTGGACTTTTGACATCCAGTTTGGAACCCGTTTGGGTGGAAAATCTGGAACCTTGCAGGTCTTCTTCAGCTGTGGAGACAAAAAGAATTTCACCCACTTGACATGACAAGTGATATGGCTACAAACATTTACTTGTGGACAGCTAAAAATACTACCTTGTAGCTCAGTAACCGTGTAAACTTATAAGTACCTCAGTTTCCTTGCCTTGAAACCTGTAGGACCTATTGAGCATCTCCTCATGGTCAATTGCAATTTAGAACTTCCTTTACATGAATTGTAAATATCCTTTGAAATTAGACATTTGTTTAGAGTGCTTAGGAAACCCTGATATACACATGACATTGTGACCTAGAAAGATGGTTCCAGCAGGCACTGGTAGAAGGGGACGGCCGCAAATAGGTGTGTGTATGTGTGTGAATAACAAATCTGAGAGAAAGGTCAGTAACCATATATAATGTATATATAATGTTCTATTTTTCATTGTTTTTTTATCCAGTTGGATACTTTATGTTCTAATGACAAGCTTTGATTTGTCGGACTTAGGGTAGGTTCACTTCTGCATAGTGGGTTCAATTAGGAGCCTCCATTGCACCATGACAGAACCTATTATAAGGCATGTGACAGAAAAAAATTCTTAACATGTCGTCGACGTCTGGTTTAACGTGGGTCACATGGCCAGTGCAGCCAATGACTGGCTTCAGTGATAACATGTCCCCTATGCTTCACATGACCCAGTGACATGACACATGGGGGACACATTAAACATGATGTTGAGGCAGGGAAAACTTGGAGCTGCAGCACCAGGGGAGCAAAGGACAGCGATGAAGATCAGGCAAGTACGATTCGCTGTGCAGGTCCAGCCATTCTGGGGAGTCTACATGAAAGACCCATGGGGGTGAACGACCCCTTTAATGGATTTTCCAGGGTCCCGATATTGATGATCTATCCTCAGGATAAGTCATCAATCCCTAACTGGTGGTGGTCCAACAGCCCATACCCTCACTGATCAGATGTTCCCAGCAGCCACAGGAGACAGAACTAGCACTTTGAATAGAGCCGTGCTTATGACTCCATTTCCATTCAAAGTGTCATGGTCATGCGGGGTTACTGCAGCTCAACTCCTATTATTACTGTATTCTACTGTTTAGATCAGAACAGGGAACTGTGAAGTTATCATTCATGTATTGGCACAGACAGGGAAAATCTGTTCATGCATTGATGATGAAAATCATCCACAGATCCAGAAGATGAGACAGAATTAGGGATGAGCGAACTTCTGTTTTCAGGTTCGGTGTACAAGGTTCAGGTTTGGGTTATCTTAGAATTCCGTTATGGATTCCGCTACCATGGACTATAATTTATAGTCCATGGTAGCGGAATCCAAAATAGAATTCTTACATAACCCAAACCTTGCACGCCGAACTTGAAAACAGAAGTTAGCTCAACTAGCTGATAGCTGTGGACTTCTAGGTTCAGTAGTGATAAGAGCACCCTTTCAACATGCTGCCGTTTGCTCTCCGTCCTGGGGATCCGCACCAAGACGGATCCGTCATGACCCCCAATGCTAGTCAATGGGGATGGATCCGTTTGGTGTGACACAATGGTAAACGGATCCGTCCTCCATTGATTTTCAATGGAGTTCATGACGGATCCGTCTTGGCTATGTTAAAGATAATACAACCGGATCAGTTCATTACGGATCTATATGGTTGTATTATCAGTAATGGAAGCGCTATTGCTGAACCCTGCCGGATCCAGCAATAACGCTAGTGTGAAAGTAGCCTTAAACTTACCTGCTCCCAACTGTTTGTGTAGAAAAATAAGGTTAGATGGACTATGTGGTCTATGTAATATGCCACTGGGTAATGAGCTACAATTTGAAGGATTCTTTTAATGATACCTCTTTACTCAGTTTTTGACCTGAAAGTGCAATTTGATGAACAAAACTGAAAGAAGGAACAGAAAAAAAATAACTTACCAGTTTATGGAGTGTATGGAATTCACTATATCGTCGGTCCAGTGTATGACGACGGCCATTGCATAAAACATCTAATTTAAAGACCTAAAAAAAAAAAAAAAAAAAAACACTTTCAATCAAAATTGCAAGAATGCATGATGAAAGTGCATATAAAATATGTCAACAAAGAATTGAGCACACATTGCTATTGTCTCGACCAGTGCTGGTGCCAAATGTATGTTAGGAATATATGCTAGATCCCTGTGTACCAAGCAAATTCACTTCTAGATGCCAGAGGAACAGCAGATCTGGAGTATAAGATTTGTATCTAGGGTGTAAGATATGGGATTCCTCACAAACCACATATGACTAGTCATTTTTGGCAGCGCCTTTCTGTTCTTAAAAGGGCTCACCAGGAATTAAGAAAATGAAAATACTTAAATATTATTTTATTATATAATTCCAAATACATTCATTAGTTATAATGGCTTGTTTTGTCTAGGGAGCAATCATTAGGAGAAATAAAATGGCCGCCATCCTATTAGTACACACAAAACCTGTCCTAATCACACAGGAGGACAGGTTACTTCACAACATTGAGGTAAAGAGCTGCCTCATCCTCCTCTCTGCTTTGCTTGTCAGGGATTATGATCCTGAATGCAGTTTAATATGATATTCAGCTGAATCTGTAGGAATAAAGGGACATGAAGTACAGAGAGGAGGTGGGGATGTGGGTAATGAGCAGCAGCACTTGTATGCAGTCTCCGTTACCACATTCTGTCCGGTCCGTCCCCGTCTCCTTATGAACTCCATTCCTACAGAGATTCAGCTGAAGATCTTGTCATCTGTATTCAGGATCATAATTCCTGATAAGCGGAGCAGAGAGGAGGATGAGGCAGCTCTTTAGCTCAGTGTTGTGAAGTAACTTGTCCTCCTGTGTGATTAGGACAGGTTTTGTGTGTACTAATAGGGCGGTGGCCATTTTATTTCTCCTAATGATTGCTCCCTAGACAAAACGAGCCATTATAACTAATGAAAGGTATTTGGGAATATATTTATAATAAAGTAATAGTTAAGTATTTTTAGTAATTTTATTTTCTTAATTCCCAGAGAACTCCTTTAAGATAAAAGATAGATAAACACCATTTAAATCTCCTGGTCGAAGATGGTCCTCCAAAGTCAGATGATGGATGAAACGAGATTGAACATGTTGGACTTTAACATGTCCGATCCATTATATTCTACGAAGATAAGACGCTGCCAGAAGGTTCAGTTAGTGGCCCATTACTCTTTCCTCATGCTATAGCAGATCTGGGTGAAAAGGATATTAGTCATCGGCTATCTCATGTGTATGGCCAACAGTCTGCAGAGAATAAATTCATTGGAAGGACTATTAAAAATTAACCTTTAACATAACCTTTTATTTGTATACAATAAAAAGCTCAGATTTGTGTCGTACTACCTGCAATAAAGTGATATGAGGCTGGTTTATATGGCATCACCCTTTCACTTTTCCCTGAATCCTAGAAACTGTTCTTTTAATACAGTGACTTGAAAAGTACTCATACCCCTTGAACTTTTCTACATTTTTTCACGTTACATCAACAAACATATTTTATCTGGATTTTATGGGATAGACCAACACAAAGTAGCACAAAGTAGTGAGTAACCTTTTGTTTGTCTTTTGGGGTCTCTACTAACTTTGCACATCTAGAAGCTAAAATTTTTGTCCATTTTTCATTGCCAAATAGCTCAAGATTGGATGGAGAGTGTCTGTGAACAGCAATTTTCAAGTCTTGCCAGAGATTCTTAATGGTATATGGGTCTGGACTGTGACTGGGCCATTCTAACACATGAATATGCTTTGATCTAAACCCGGGGTGGCCAACCCGCGGCTCCTTGCCCCTTCTCATGCGGCTCGCACGGGAACGCCGTGGCCCCTGTACTACTCACATTACCTCCGGCTCAGCCGGCTGGCTGGGGAGCTGCGTCTGCTTTAATTTCCCATTACCTCCAGCTGGCAGGGGATCGCATTACAAGGGATCGCAGGTGGAGGCCAGATTTCCTTCCTGGCTCCTCCCAGCTACGCTTTCAACTATGACCTGAAGTGCACAGCGTTAGGACGTAGTATGTGGAAGGTCCGTGCTCTGTGCGCACATCAGGTCACTGACAAGAAAGCGCCAAGGTCCTCTGTGGGCAAGGTAAAATTAAAGTACTGATCATGGGGGGTGGGGTCTTATCTGACATGGGGGTAGTATGAGATCAGATAAGACCCCCCAAATCCTCATCAGACCCCCGCAAAGTAACCCCCCCCCCCCCGAGTGCTCACCTCACACATTAATAAACAGCAGACACTCCATGGTCAGATCTCCCCTATGTCAAACTCCCCCCCCCCCCCACATGATCTCAGCATGGACCGACCATCATCCGAACGTGGGCGGCCGTCTGACATGTAGGAAAGGTGGTTTAAATACACTTTTAAATGTTTGAAAACTCAATTGCAGCAATACTGTCGTGTGCACGCATATTTGTGTAAATGTATACTTTGTGGCTCCTGGTGGTCATATGTTTTTTTTTGTGGCTCTTTGTGTCTGTAAGGTTGGCCACCCTCATCTAAACCATTCCTTTTTAGCTCTAGCTGTATTTTTAAGGTTGTTGTCCTGCTGAAAGGTTAACTCTGACCAGCTTCCCTGTCCCTGCTGAAGAAAAGCATCCCCACAACATAATGCTGCAACCATCATGTTTCATGGTGGGGATGGTGCGTTCAAGGAAGGTGATGTGCAGGGTTAGTTTTCTGCCACACGTAGCGTTTTATATTGAGGCCAAAAAGTTAAACTTTGGTCTCATCTGACCAGAGCACCTTCTTCCACATGTTTGCTGGCAAACTGCAAACAGGACTTCTTATGGCTTGCTTATTGCCACTTTTCCATAACGGGCAGATTTGTGGAGTACACGACTAATAGTTGTCCTGTGGACAGATTCTCCTACCTGATCTGTGGATCTCTGCAGCATCTCCAGAGAGACCATGGGCCTCTTGGCTGCTTCTCTAATAGTGCTCTCCTTGCCTGGGCTGTCAGTTTAGGTGGACAACCAAGTCTTGGTAGATTTTCAGTTGTGCCATACTCCTTCTATTTTTGGATGATGAATTGAACAGTGCTCTGTGAGATCTGAAAGAGCTTGGGATATTTTTTTTATAACCTAACCCTGCTTTACACTTCTCCACAACATTAAACCTGTCTGGTGTGTTCCTCAGTTTTCATGATTCCGTTTGATCACTAATGTTCTCTAACAAACCTCTGAGGCCTTCACAGAACAGCTGTAGTTATACTGAGAATACATTACACACATATGGACTCTATTTACTAATTAGGTGACGTCTGAAGGCGATTGGTGGCACAGGAATTTATTTAGGGGTATCAGAGTACAGGGGGCTGAATACTAATGCACACCACACTTTTCAGATTATTTATTTCAAATTTTGAAAACCATGTATCATTTTCTTTTCTCAAAAGAAAAGGGAAAAGTCTGGTACACCCCTATTTTCTCTTCACACCTATTTACTACATTGTGTTGTCACATTAAATCCCAATAAAAAAAAAAACATTTAAGTTTGTGGGTGTAACATGAAAAAAATGTGGAAAAGTTCAAGGGGTATGAATAATTTTTCAGGGCACTGTAAACTGCAAACACAAATCAGAGGTGAGGACTCGAGTGCTGGAAATGGGAGGAGAGGGGGTGAAGAGGTCAGTATACGTTCCTTTACTATTAAAAACTATATGCAAATTGATGTATTTATTCCAAAAATTCACAAATATATATTCACCCAAATGTATGATTGAGAGCAATTCAGGGAACATGGGAGAGCACTCACTGGGAAATCACATTCCCTGTAACTTTTCTTAACAGTCTACTTGTAAAAGTAAGATTCAGGCTATATAGATGATATATATATTTTATATACACATATACAAGTTCAACAAAGGTGAAGCTTACATGTTTATATTATGTTGTAAAATACAACAGTCGATATTATACTGATATGACGTGTTCTAGGTGGTAAGCTGGGCAACTGTGTAGTTAACAAAACATGTTCTTTCCTGCTCTAACTTTTGACATTTGATCTAAGGTCAGATCATGTGACAGACCTGAATGCAGATCCTCTTGCCCTCTGTGAACATAAATATGCCCCACACCCAAACCCCGTACAACACAGCACAAAGGATTTTTGAAAAGAGCCCACTCAAATCTTGGTCGGAAGAAAATGGAAAACTCAACATCTAATCAAAGTGGTCTACTTAGGTGGTCTCCAAGGCTTAAAGAGGTAATCCGGGCTGCCCCATGGAAGTGAATGTTATTAGACTGCTCACTACTGCAATGTCGATGGTGAACTAATAAACAGACAGATGGCAGCGCTCATATGAGCTCTGTGTTCTCTTCAAACAGCTGATCGGCAGGGGTGCCGGGTGTCAGACCCACTCTGATCTGATATTGATGCCCTATCCTGAGGATACATCATCAATATAAAAAAGCGGACAACCCCTTTAATGAAAACCTGATCCACGGTGCTTTGGACCTCAGACTTTCCGAATGCACTTGACAGTGTCTGTATTGTGGTCTTCAAACCATGGATCTGCAAAATATGAATACTTTCTGTCTGCATTCCACATTTTTATCAGTCCCGTCACTTGAAATGGTGGAACCAGAACAGGACATGTTCCGTGTGCCATTTGCAAAAAGTGAAAATCGGATACGGGTACAAAATAATTTTGTGAGCATGAGCTCTTATTAGGAGAAATGTAACATGCAAGAGAAGAGTGAAGGTAATAGCAGCAGCTACAGACTTCGGGTTCAAGCACACGACTGTGTGCTGGCCGAGCCCGTGCTGAGGACTGTAAATTGCATTCTCTTGTATGGGGTCCATGATCCGCATCCGACGCATGCACTACTTTTTTGCAGTGCGGAGGCATGTACAGAAAACTTCTGATTCGTACCTCCGTTCCGTACCGCATCTCCCGGATTTCTGACCCATTCAAGTGAATGGGTCCGCATCCGTGATGCAGGGTGTCCACGGCCGGTGCCGTGTATTGCGGACCCAGTGTATGCAGGTCGCAATACGGCTGTATGCTTGAGCCCTTGGTAACAAGTCTATTCTCCAAAGGATCCTAGACAATGAAAGCTGGAATATGACGGGGACAGATCCTAGCCTGTTACTAAACTGGTTTTGTTAAGTTTACCCTAAGTGTTCAGGCAACAGGTAAAAAGAATACTGCCTAAAGGAATATGTAAAATGGCAGATAGTTCAGACAGGCGCTTGATTACATGCAGAATGTTACATGACTAAGCACATTGCCAAGTAAGCAATATTGCGTCTTATAACAGAGTAAACAACGTGCATGTGACATAAAATATGGAGACACCTGGCGGCTGGTAACCTGACCTGAACACGGGAAGTACACTATCTACATAGCAAAATGTTTTCACAAATACACTGCAAGACCCAGCCCTTCACAAATACAAAAACCTCAAAAGAAACAGTCACGTAGAGAAATCCAGGGCAGATAGGATTACATCAGTCCTATGTAGTATACAGAAGACTGAATGGAAGACACTTTAGTGACAGAGCTAAAGGAAAATATGGGTCACTATGTTCTTATTACTATTAGTAGTGCAGTACTAGAAACATAAAAAGGTCTTTGAGCGCCTTTGTCGATTGGGCCAGTTAGCTCTTATTCTGTGCTCTGGTCTCGCCCACTGACCAGGCTGCACCCTCGCACACATACATGGAGAAGCGGGTCATACCACTTAGTTGGCACTGGCAGATCATTTGGAGCAGAGCTGCACAATCCTCTATCTGCACGACATACTGTGCTAATGCACTGGTACCACACCCCAGCTCTCCTCCACAGTCTTAATCTCTCTATACCAGAGATTCTCAACCAGCAGCCCTCTAGCTATTAGGGCATGCTGGGAGTTGTAGTTTTGCAACAGCTGGAGTCTCGAAGGTTGAGCATGCCAGCTCTATACCGTTCACTTGCTGGTGTAGTGGTGGGTGCCAGGTAACCTACATCACACATTTAGAGACTGCCACAGCCATCGCCAAGTCTTTCTTCTCGATTTGTATTCCATTGGACCCCATAGTGTATCTGTTAAATATGCCACCCTTGGCTTTAGAGTCCATTCACACGTCTGTATGAATGGTTCCGCAATTTTGCGGAACGGGTGCGGACCCATTAATTTTCGATGGCACCACAAAAGATGCGGACAGCACACAGTGTCCTGTCCACACTTCCGTTCCGCAGCCCCACAAAAAATAGAACATGTCCTATTCTTGTCTGCAGCCACGGACAAGATAAGGCATTTCTATAGTGCCAGCACATGGCCAGTGTCTGTGTTTTGGGAATCCGTAAGACACATGCGTATGTGTGAATGGACCCTAAGAGAGGCGTTCCTCCAGAATGTTTCTTTACCTTTGTACTGCAGCTCATTGCTAAATTTTGGAAACAGGTCAACCCCTTCCTAGGACTGTACTTCTGAATAGATTGTGTGAAATGCGTTCCCTGGAGTCCGACAGCCTCTCCTAATAACTCCATGGATACATTTCAGTCCATTTGGGAAGCATGGGACCTTTTGCATTCTGGCAGATCTGTAATCATATGCTTTTCCCTTCTTAGATCGAAGAATGACTTGTCCCCTCACCCCCTCCTTTTTCCCTGACCCCTTGTCTATGTGTCTTTGTGGTCAAGTTTGTTTTTGTTTTGCACTTGTTTGTCTCTTATGGCAACTTGAAGATTGCTAGGATCACACCTGGTTTGTGTGTGTATATATCACGTACATATATTGTGTGCTGATCTTCTCCTCCATTTGATTGCCAAATCCACCTCTACCGTATAGCATTGTATCTTTGCAGGTTATTTCTCTGTGCCTTTTGTTCTAGTCCAGACCCATTGTTCTTTAGCTCTTCTTGTTTTCTCTTTGTACCATAAAAAACCTTTCAACAAAAATTTATAGTTAAAAAAAAGAAATCTAAAAAAGGTGTTGCACCGGGGTAAACGTTCCTGCAGTGAATGCTGACATGAGTCACTGCTTGGCATCGCTGTGATTTCCCGTCTGTTTGGTTACAATGGTCAATGTCCTGGGAGTGAAAGCCGGTAACATGAAAGTAATCTGGATGACATGCGAGCTCCCTGGCTGGGGTGCACCGTGAGCAGGTTAAGGAGAAGAAAAGTCTGCCATGAGAAAATAAGTAAGAACATTGGACCTTTAATGGTCTCTCAGGCAGCGGAGGTAAGAACTGGCAGAATTCGGATGTCAACAAATACACCCCCACCCCCAGTTGTTCTCCTCTATCAAGTTGGAAGTTTTTCCATGAATCTCTTCTCTGGCAGATTTCCAAAAGAGACAACTGGAAATGGCTGATATCTCATCTTCTATAGAGGTTTTCCCCCAGGAGAGGTAGAGCAAATACACCGTGGAAAACATTTACGACTATGTGCCATCATACATGACTGAAAAGAATGCCATAAAATAATCAGCATGTTATGGGGGTGAAAAATGTTAAAGGGGTTGTTGAAGGGCAGCTAAAGTAATAACTGGAATGGGTGGACTACAGTACCCAGAAAGATTATCAAAATTAGGGTTATTCAGTTTAGATAAAAGACTGAGGGGAGATCTAATAACTATGTATAAATATATCAGGGGTCAGTACAGAGATCTCTCCCATCATCTATTTATCCCCAGGACTGTGACGAGGGGACATCCTCTGCGTCTGGAGGAAAGAAGGTTTGTACACAAACATAGAAGAGGATTATTTACTGTAAGAGCAGTGAGACTATGGAACTCTCTGCCTGAGGAGGTGGTGATGGTAAGTTCACTAAAAGAGTTCAAGAGGGGCCTGGATGTATTTCTGGAGGGTAATAATATTACAGGCTATAGTTACTAGAGAGGGGTCGTTGATCCAGGGAGTTATTCTGATTGCCTGATTGGAGTCGGGAAGGAATTTGTTTCCCCTAAAGTGGGGAAAACTGGCTTCTACCTCACAGGGGTTTTTTGCCTTCCTCTGGATCAACTTGTAGGATAACAGGCCGAACTGGATGGACAGATGTCTTTTTTCAGTCTTATAAACGATGTTACTATGTTTCCCTTCAGCAGATGGCGTTTATCATGTAGAGAAAGTTAAAGGGGTTATCCAACCCCTATAATGACCCCCCAATGCCTGGGCCTCTCATATAGCATCGTGGGTGACGCTAGGGAGGCTCGTCCCTGTCAAGGCCTGCTATTTGATGCCCCCCGTCGCCGGCCATACAGGGATCCGGAGCAACACAGGTGACGGGGAGCAGGTTAGTATAGTGTATCGGAGGTGTCCAAGCATTGAGGAGGTTATTATAGGGGTGAGAGTACGCATAGGCCGTAGCTTTTTCCTATCCTATGCAAGCACGACCACCATGGCAGCACTGATTGGATAGAGTCAGTCTGTGCAGGTACACACCCCCAATTGGTAACACCTCTCTGTACCCTTACTGCAGACTGCTAGCAATTCATTCATAACTTCTAGTAGAAATTATAAAGGAATGGCACAACATAGAGTCATAAGAAGATGTTTCATAATTGTTATCACATGGGGAATGCATGAAGTTATTAAAATAGGTATCAGGAGAGGAGACAGGTCCTCTTTAAATTAACACGTCAGAACACAGCACTGAATATCAGAGGAACTGACCAAACCATATTGTGCAATGTGATAGATCAAGTTCTGGACCAGGGGTGAGCAACCTCCGGCACTCCAGCTGTGGTAAAACTACAACTCCCAGCATGCACACTTGCTTGGGTGTTCTCAGAACTCCCATAGACGTGAACGGAGCATGCTGGGAGTTATAGTATCACAACAGCTGGAGTGCCAGAGGTTTCTGAACCCTGGTCTAGACCAGGGGCGGACTGGGAACTTAAAGTGGCCCTGGAAAAAATACTAAAAGTGGCTCTGTTTTGTAGTCGGGTCCAAATTGATGGAAGGCAGGGACAGCAATACCATATTGTGGCACATTATACCACCCCAACAGAGCCAAATACCACAGTCCATCACAAAATACTGCCTCCCGCAGCACAAAATACATTCCCAAAAACGTCCACTGGCCAACCGTGAGGAGGGCTCAGGCGGCCCCCTGGGCATCGGCCCACTGGGAAATTTCCCTGTAAGGTCTCCGTCCCTGGTCTAGACTCTCAGCCAATGTAGGTAAATAGCTATGTACTGTGATGTAACACTCAGAAAAACTGTCAGACATGCCAAACCTCAATATAGGTGGCATAAAGGAAACCATACATACCCTGTGTGCCAAACACAACGAGGCTGACTGTGGGCATTGCAATCGCTCCTACTTTTACCAGCAATGAAACCCTAACAATATTCTAGTAATCTCTAAAATAAATGAGTAAATAAATGATTAGAGGTGCCCAACATTCTAAAGAATTTTTTGTCAATTTTTAACACTGGAGTCCTGCTCCACCAGGGCACAGTGAAAGTACTGGGCAAAGGTCTGTAATGCACCAAGCATGAAATCTGATGTATTAATATGGAACAGCGTCAAATGCCCAGATGAGGAATGCCAGCGGGTGTATACAGCAGTGCCAGGTTAGGTCGTCCGGGCATGAACAGCTACAAGGTCCTTTGTACTAAACAACACAGCCACTAGACAAAGCAAGCCAGAGGCAGCAGGCAGAGATCGTCTGGACGTGCCCGGCTTCTGTCCCCAGTATTCCACTGAAGGGCGCCGCTCAGTGGCACAGGCTGGTACCTACCGTGTGGGTCTTCTCAGACTTGTACACCTGGTGTCCCACTGACGGAATATACACTTCCAGCATTCTCCAGCTTTGGGTCCGTGCAGATAAGATGGAGATGACACAAGGTGCTCGGCTCAGGCTCTAGTCATGGTCCTCGGGACTGTTCAGACTTTAGGTACCCCGGCAGTCTGCGGCTCCGGAGTGCCTAGGGCTACACAGAACATCTGATGTCTTTATGCCACCCCACCCCCATCTGTGCCTTCACGGTGTCCTCTTCAGCTGTTTGAAACTTAGTAAAACTACACTCCTGTGCCGTCCCCTCCCCACATATAATGCCGCCCCCTCCTCGGCTCCATTCATGTACCTCAGGGGGGCGTGCCCTCCCACAAGCTGGAGGCCGCGCCATTCACACGGGCTGCGCCGCCCTGCTGCTTTCATAAGCGGCCTCTCCGTCACACACATAGCACATAAACGAAGAGAGGAGATAGTGGCATTTTTGCATCCTTTAGTCGCGGTGCGACTGTTTCAGGCTCAGTCTTGTGTCGGGTTTTGAATAGAATAGATGGCCTTGCATTACACTCCTATGTTCACCCGCAGGTGTCTGCATAATGTCCCATACTGAGGAAACCGCCAGGTTCACACAGGACAATTCAGTGTGCAGCACAAAGCCGCACCACAAGCCTAGAGAAAAGTGGCATGTTACATGCACAAGACTGAAAAAAAAAAACCCGGATACACTGCGTCCAAGCGTGCATCCATTGCCCAGCCGTGGGCGTATTGCGGGTCCGCAATACACGGGCACCGACCGTGTGCACCCCGCATCACGGACCCATTCACTTGAATGGGTCTGCAATCCCGGAGATGCGGGACGGAGGCATGGATCGGAAGCACTACAGAATGCTTCCGTGGTGTTTCTGGCCGTGCCTCCGCACCGCAAAAAAGTAGTACATGCATATACTTCTTTATAAAGCATTGCCTCCTCTTCATGCAAAGTGGCCTTTTGTAGTCCTTTATAAAGTGCTCGTTGCCAGTACCAGCGTTTGCTCAGTTGGTAGTAGAGCGCCGGATTGCAGGGGCGAGCACGCATAGCAGCTCATGCGCAGTAGCTCCCTCCCGTCCCGGCCACCTCATACAATGAGCTGCTCCCGGGAATGGCGGTAACCTGGGAACAGTTCCGGGGCATGTGAAGAAACCTGCTCTGAGTCTGCTATTGTTCTGTTGAGCAGACAGAGACTGTATGTATTTTGCAGTCCGCAAAAAAAAAAACTGATCCACAAAAAATACGGATGACCCTAATAGAACAGTCCTATCCATGTCCATAATGTGGACAATAATAGGATATGTTCTGTTGCTTTGTGGAACGAACATACGGACACGGAATGCACACGGAGTAACTTCCGTTTTTTTTTTTTGCGGACCCATTGAAATGAATGGGTCTGCATACGGTCCGAAAAAAAATGGAATGGACACAGAAAGACAATATGTTCGTGTGCATGAGCCCTAAGATAAATTACTTGCACTGAAGGCAGCAGGACCCGACGCTCCCAGGGTCTTGATGTCGCATGATGTGATGTCACAACACTGGGCAAGTCAGGTCTTGCTGCCTCCAGTGCGGAGCAACTGATCCCTCTGCTGCAAGTGGATTAGTAATTTTTTTTTTAAATTTTATATTTTAACTTCTGAAAGACCCTTTTTTGTTTAACCTAGTGTACCCATTTTTATCAGCCATTAGACGGGTGCATTCCTGTCCCATTGATTTCAATGGGGGTCTGGCTGGCGAAAAATAGGACATCCTATTTTTTTTGACGGCCGTTATTCACTGCTGTTAAAAAAATGGCCATAAGAAGATCCCTGGGAAGCAATACTCAATAAAAAGATCCCGCCAATTCCTACACACTCGAGACGATTAATAAGCTTTTTCTTTTTGGCTGTGAAACATACAATAGCAGCGGCTTGGAAGAAATCGTCCCTAAACTTTTCCACAGTCAAGCGTGGGCTGGACTTCTACATGATAAATGAGAAACTAACTGCGATCACCATGGACCAGTATGATGGGTTTCTGGAGATCTGGACACCCTGGTTTGATGATTCTCTTCAGGATCGTTCTCGTACTTCCCTTCTCTCTATTTAGGACCCGGTTTCTCATGGGTCCTGGGGTATCTGGTCTGGACTCGTCTCATTTCTGTCGCTGGTTACCCAAGTTCCCTAGGTCAAAATCCACCAGCAGGAATGGAGCCCCTGCTCCTGTATACTTAAAGGGGTATTCTCATCTTGGACAATGGGGGCATATCGCTAGGATGAAATGAATGGGAGCGGTGGCCGTGCATGCGCAGTGCGCTCCCATTCATTTCTATGGAGCCGACGGAGATAGCCGAGCCAGCGCTCGGCTATTTGCGGCGGCCCCATAGAAGTGAATGGAGAGCGGGCCGTGCTTGCACGGTGCGCACTTCTTCACTTTGGGGGCCCCGTTCTCGATATAGGTGCGGGTCCCAGCGGCAGGACCCGCACCTATAGGACAATGGGGGCATATCCTAGCGATATGCCCCCATTGTCCAAGATGAGAATACCCCTTTAATACCTACTAGGCCTAACACCCTGCCAGAACCCCCCTCCACCCTTCCCCTTTTTTCCTAGTACATCATTGGTCCGTCTCCCCTGTATTGTCAGTTCGTTCTCCAGATCCTTCTACCCTACTTATAATCAGTTGACCCTGGAGGCCTTATCTATGCAGAAAGGTTATACATGACATTATTATATAGGAATGAGGCAATAACGGTGAATATGTATTTTATTTTTCTTGTATAGACCTCAATTATCCATACAACATTGCCTATGCTGTAACCCTGTGTTATGCATTCATAAATCTCAATACAAACTGTAAAAAAAAATGCCTATGTGAATAGCCCCATAGACCGCAATGGTTCCAAAAACAGCTGTTTTTCATTGTTATGTGCATGAGCACTTAGTGAGCCCAATTTTTTTTTTATTTGCTGGAAATATTGCAAGAACAATGGCCACAGAAAACTGCAGTGGGAGCATGGGCAGATTTGGGCATATCTGGGGCCATTTTTCCACTGCCTCATTTGCTAAAAGTTGTTCCTTTAGAGGGTAGAGTCCTGACCAAGTTTTCACCTCCAGTAGAAGAGGAGATAATCCCAACTAAGGCCCAATTCAGACGACCGTGTTTCACTGTACAGCGGCGGCCTCAGGAAGCGCACGGCGTCATAGCAACCAATGACGCCGTGCGCTCCCGTCCTCTGGGGCAGCACAGGCCGGGCTTTCATGGCCCGTATCGGGCCATGAAACACGGTCGTCTGAATGGGGCCTAAGACTGGGCCCCCTCTTGCCCTGGGCACCTTAGCAGTCGCCTGGTCTGCTGCTATGGTAGTTAGGCCCCTGTCTGGGGCCCTAAGCAAATGGGGGTTACTGTCACACTATTAAGCTCCACCCCATTACACTGCTAATATGTGCAAATAGCGGTCTCATAGCCATTCACAATATTCAGTCGGCACTGCAGAAAAATAGAACATGATCTATTTTTTGCAGTGTGGAAGCATGGATCGAAATCCCACGGAAGTGTTCTATAGTGCTTCCGCTTCGTATCTTGCAGATTGCGGACTCATTCAAGTGAATGAGTGTTTGCAGGCTGCAATACAGGCATGGGTCACAAGCGCTCGTGCATGAGCCCTAAGGCTAGGGCCACATTCAGCTTTCTGTGGCAATTTTTATGCAGTTTTTGAGAAATAGATTCAAAAGGAATGATAAATATAAAAAAAAGATATATATCTCCTTCTTGCTGCATCCACTTATGGCTTTAGCTCAAAAAAACGCCATCATAAAATGTCACAAAAAGCTGTGTGTGACACCAGCCGAACACCTGGACACTGGTCTTTTTAAGAAACTAAGAATTTTGATGTCATAGTACACATACGTTTCTTTGGCCTGAACTACATCCACTGCTTTTAAAGGACTTTCTCACCAATAATATTGCTTGCATATTGATTAGATATGCTATTGGTGTCTAACTGGTGGTCTGATATGAGAACAAAGGATCCAGGGGTGTATACAAATCCAGTTCCTCACTATGCATTGCGTCAACCAGTCTCAGGTAATGCAGATTTCTCACAAATTCACGTTTCGGTTTTCTTTTGAGTAGAAGTTTTAATTTATAATTTTTTTAATAAAAAGAAATCGCTCCTGGTCTCACCCACTTTATCCAATTACCATATCGGAAAAGGTGGAAGAAGTGCTATGAAAATATGGTGCTCATTCCGATGGATTCTATTAGAGTCAATAGGGTCCCACAGTGCACCAGCAGTGTCCTGCAGGATTTGGTGAACTCTGGAAGGCTGTTCCTCTGCCAGATACCTTACCGTAGGTGTGCAACTAGCCTAATCTGCTCCCCGCTGCTTCATAGCTTCTGGTCTAGGCTTGTCAGGGGTGGGATTTAAACTTTTAACAACAAGTTCCCTACTCAACGGCGGACATGCGGCGTCACAACACGTTTACATATACATACACCATATATATGCAACACACATAAATACACCATATACATGGTACACAGACATAAATACACCATATATACCAGGGGCGTAGCTATAGGGGGTGCAGAGGTAGCAGCCGCTACCGGGATCAAGAGCCTGAGGGGACCCAAAGACCCTTGTGCTGCATAAGAAGACACTGGTATTATAGAAAGTGCATGCTGGTCAAGTTACACCTCTGGCCGGAGGGAAGGGGTTAGGTCAAGAATTTGGCATGGGGGGAGTTGCCGTTTCAATTTTGCCTCAGGCAGCACAAAGGCTATGTGCTCCCCTGCCCCTGGTCACAAAGCAATGACGTAAGGGGGGCCCAAGCTGAAGTCTTGCACCAGGGCCCATGAGCCTTTAGCTAAGCCCCTGATATATACACTACACACATACCACCCAAATAAGGAGCTAAACTATCAGCAGCACACAAAGCAATGGAAGCGAACATCTCCAGCTGCCTGCCGCCACCAGAGTACCGAAACGGGACTCAGCCGGTAACACGGTTCTCCGATCCAGTTGTCATTTTAATAACCGGATCTGGAGAACTGGAGGGAACTGGCTGAATCCCATGCCTGCCGCTTGAAACTTCATGCATACATAGATGGGGTCACATGCTCCCCTGGCCTCAGTAATGACATGTCCCCAAGCTGGAATGTGACAACCACTTTGAACCTCCTCTTCCTTATTGGGAACATTTGATTCGTTTCCAGTAATTGTCGGTGCATCAGTCCGTGTATTAGGGCCTTTACCAGGGCACCAAAATACCCTGTCCCTGTCCTGGGCTGGAGGCTGTTTATGCCTTTTAATAGTAAATGGATGTTTTGACAAGAAGTTCCTTTTAGGTCACCAATCTGATATTAACCGAGTCCAGTAATGAACACCCAATTGGTCTGGAATACTTACCATAACATTAACATACCAGGCTGCAGGAAGTCTGTGTGGGAGTAAAATTCCCTGAAATGAACAGTAGAATATTTTTACTGAGGTGAACTTGGCCAGGGATCTTCTTAAGGAACATATGTACATGGTGTTCTTCATTTATATATTATAAGACATCATAAGTTCATTTGTTTACTGCCACTCTTTTTTTTTCCGGATCCGCTAAATATGGATACTGGCCGTGTGCGTTCCGTATTTTGCAGAACGGAACTGCTGGCCACTAATAGAACATTCCTATCCTTGTCAGTAATGTGGACAATAATAGGACGTGTTCTATTTTTTTGCGAAACGACCATGTGCACATATGGACACAGAATGCACACGGAGTCATTTTCTTTTCTTTTTTTTGCAGCCCAATTGAAGTGAATGGTTCCGAATACAGGTCGCAAAAAAAACAAAAAAAAAAACGGAACGGACACAAAAAAATAAGTTTGTGTGCATGAGCACTTAAGATGACTTAATGCAAGTTTTCTAGTGCAAGTAACATAGTAACATAGTTTGTAAGACCGAAAAAAGTTCAGCCTGTTTTCCTACAAGTTGATCCAGAGGAAGGCAAAAAAAACCCCTGTGAGGTAGAAGCCAATTTTCCTCACTTTAGGGGGAAAAATTCCTTCCCGACTCCAATCAGGCAATCAGAATTACTCCCTGGATCAACGACCCCTCTCTAGTAACTATAACCTATAATATTATTACCCTCCAGAAATACATCCAGGCCCTTCTTGAACTCTTTTAGTGAACTTACCATCACCACCTCCTCAGGCAGAGAGTTCCATAGTCTCACTGCTCTTACCGTAAAGAATCCTCTTCTATGTTTATGTACAAACCTTCTTTCCTCCAGACGCAGAGGATGTCCCCTCGTCACAGTCACAGTCCTGGGGATAAATAGATCATAGGAGAGATCTCTGTACTGACCTCTGATATATTTATACATAGTTATTAGATCTCCCCTCAGTTGTCTTTTTTCTAAAGTAAATAACCCTAATTTTGATCTTTCTGGGTACTGTAGTCCACCCATTCCAGTTATTACTTTAGTTGCCCTCCTCTGAACCCTCTCCAGCTCTGCTATGTCTGCCTTGTTCACAGGAGCCCAGAACTGTACACAGTACTCCATGTGTGGTCTGACTAGTGATTTGTAAAGTGGCAGGACTATGTTCTAATCACGGGCATCTATGCCTCTTTTGATGCAACCCATTATCTTATTGGCCTTGGCAGCAGCTGTCTGGCACTGGTTTCTACAGCTTAGTTTGCTGTTCACTAAAATTCCTAGGTCCTTTTCCATGTCAGAGTTACCCAATGCTTTACCATTTAGTATGTACTGGTGACCTGCATTATTCCTTCTCATATGCATAACCTTACATTTGTCAGTGTTAAACCTCATCTGCCACTTTTCTGCCCAAGCCTCCAGTCTATCCAGATCCTGCTGTAGCAGTGTACTGTCCTCTTCTGTGTTAATTACTTTACACAGTTTAGTGTCATCTGCAAAAATTGATATTTTACTATGCAAACCTTCTACAATATCATTAATAAATATATTGAAGAGAATAGGACCCAATACAGACCCCTGAAACAAGTCACACCTGAAATCCATACCAGCTACTAGTTGGCGTAGACTTCAGATTCTGGTGTACACAACTGCAGAGACGTTCCAAAATTATTAAGAGACGTGCCACATTTGATAAATATGGCGCAAATTACGCCAGTGCTGACTCAAAACTGACTTCCCCTATGCTGCATGTTAAAAGTGCCTTCACGTGGCAGATTTTGTGGCAGAAAAATCTGCAAATGAAAATCAGTTCCATTCACCTTAATGGGGCTTGCAGAAATCAATGCGCTTGCTGTCCCATTTAAATGAATGAAACTGATTTACAGTCGCTGAATTTTCTGCAACAAAATCTGCCGTATGTGAAGGTACCCTTAGGGCTCATGCACATAATTTTCTTCCGTTTCCTTTCCATTTTTTTACAGGTCCATAGTGGAACCATTCATTTCAATGGGGCTTGGAAAAAAAAAAAAACGGAAATGATTCTGTGTGTATTCCGTGTCCATATGTCTGCATGTCCTTTCTGCCAAAAAAATATTAGTTTGTTTTGCGGATCCGCAAAATACATATGGTTGTGTGCAGGAACCCTTTCTATGGGTCTGGAAAAAAAAAATCCAGCTTTTTTTTTTACGCTGGCTCCTGTCAAAATTACGGGTTGCACACGAATTGCAGATGGCAGATTCACAATTTGCAGATGGCAAAACGTATATGGTCGTGTGCAGGAGGCCTAACTCCTAGCTACAATCAGTGAAAAAAAGACCCACCTTTCAGTGTGGTTTAGTTTTTTTTCAATGACCCATTGACTTGAATGGACCAGTCCTGCATGAAAGACGGATGAAGATAGAAAATGCTGCGGTTTTTCCAGGACGGCCAGAAGGTCGGTGAAAAACAGTGCTGATGTCCATTGAAATGAATGGGTGGCCAAGAATTGGAAAAGCGTACTTAGTAAATGACCTACATATACACCACTTATTAGCTGGCTTACCATGCTCCAGAATTTTGGCATAATTTTGGGCGTACTGGAGGAGATTTATCAAAATCGGTGTGAAGGAAAGGTGGTTTAGTTGCCCACAGCAACCAATCAGATTCTGCCTTTCATTTTCGAAAGGAGCTGTGAAAAATGAAAGGTGAAATCAGATTGGTTGCTATGGGCTAAACCAGCTTTGATAAATCTTCCCCACAATGTCACAACTGAAACCATAACTCTGGTGTAGTTTCATTAGAAAATCTGCCCCAGTGTGTGTTTTTTTTATATCTGGAAGAAAATATAGACAGGCAATATCAGAAAACACTGGAAGTTAGGTGCAAATCATAATGAAGTGGTAAAATGCTGCCCAGTTAGATGTGGACTTCCATGAGTTAGCTTTGATTTGCAGAGCTGGAACCTTTTCTTGCATTTGATATTTAGATATGGACCATAATATTTTGATATTTGCCTTTTTTATGAAGTTCCCTTTTAACTGGTAAACATAAAACTCCATGTATCCAGTGTCCATTCTGCGGTACATTTAAGATGCTATGTATAACATGTATTACTGTATTTAGTAACTGCAGTATCGTGTGCACCCACACATAGTGGTTTCATTTTTCCAAGCTCCCCTTCATGTTTGTGCCAGAGCTGGTAATTGGGGGTGAGACGCACACACTGTGCTCTCTGTCCATTAGCCGAGATGTGACAGACAAGAATAAGGCAGTACTGTTTACTTACGTCCGGCAGTGGAGTGGGTCAGGAAGGGAACTGCTGTTACTGGCACACAGACACTGAACACTTGTCTGCAGGTGTGTGGCTACAAGTTTTTTTTCTTTTTCTGGTTTTTATTAACATTCAGTGCACTTCATGAGTCCTAATTTTCTATAATATTGATTAATACTGGTCTATATCATCTACTGGAAGGTCTAAGGCCCCATTCACACGACCGTATGAATGGGGCCATATCTATCCGCAAAAATGCGGGAATAGATGCGGCCCCATTCACCTCTATGGGGCCAGGAGCTAGCTCCGTGCCGCGGCTCTTTTGAAGCATGTCCTATACTTGTCCGTACTCACGAACAAGTATAGGCATTTTCAATTGGGCCGCACGGCGTGTGTTCCGAGCGCTGCGGAACACACGCCGGGCGGCCCCCGTATATTTGCGGGTCCGCAGTAATGCTGGACCGCAAATATACGGTCGTGTGAATGGGGCCTTAGGGTCTATTCACACGATCATATCCATGCGGATCTGCAAAACACAGATACTTGTGTGTGCATCCTGCATTTTGCGGCCTTGCACATTCCGCCCTATGTTAGAAATGTTTTGTCAGCAAAATAGATTGGATGTGATCCAAAAATACGGTCCAGAGAATGGACCCTAATGCTGACTGATCTGACTGCAAAGTATACATCCACATTTTCTTTTATATGGTATGTGGAACCATTTATTTCAATGGGGCCGCAAAAAACTAAAATAACTCCGTGTGCCTTCAGTATCCGTATGGCCGCAAGTCTGCAAAGAAATAGAACATGTTCTATTCTTGTCCGTTTTGCAAACAAGGACAGGCTTTGTTACAATGGATGCGCAAAAGAAATGGATGTAATACAGAAGTCACACCGATGTCATCAACAAAATACATGTGCATGAGCCCTTAGGGAAAGCATGCAGCCGACTGCATGCAGGTACCACATGTATAATCATGTTTTTATGGTGCGTTATTTTGTCCACAATCATTTATGGACTGTTGTTTGAAACATTGTGAATTTTATTGGTTCTTTAACATTTTAATTAACTTGAAATAGTGACACATGTGATAAATATGTTAAACGTATACTGCAAGTGGCTGAGCAATGTGGTCAGCAGCCGCAAGCAGGTGAGCGTGTTTTATGTGTGGTCGACCACACATACAGCAGGTGCAGTCATCACAACTTGGAAAATGCCAGGACTGTCTCAGAAACTATTTCCCCATTGACTTCTATTGGACTTCTATTCCCCATTGACTTCTATTCTATGGGAAAAAGGGATGCTAGATACTGAGGTTCCTAACTGCAGCATGACCGCATCACGGCCACACAGTGTGGTCATACCCTTAGGGTGCTGCCAAAAGTTAACGCTTGTTGATGTACTTTTTGAAGCAACATCAATAGTGGATTCAAATTAATTCAAAGGTAAGCTAGTATCTGTCCTTTATACTTTGTCACCTTTTATGATCCACACCTGATTTTGGCTTCAAAAAGTGCATCAGGAAACCTGAATGTGTGGCAGAACCCTTACACAGGGCAATTATCAGGAACAAGCATTCTTAAGAAAGCTCCTTTCCATTAATTGCCCCAATCACCCCTGTTGTAAAGTGGCCTTTATTTGCTAGGTACCAGATTTAACAATGGAAGGTCAAGTTACATCTGCCAAATATTTTTATTATGTGGGATGTGCAGTGAAACACCAGAAATGCCCCCTCCCCCTCAAATGCCAGAGCCCCTCACACAGATTGTACTTACCTCTCTCCCCAGCTTACACATTGCTCCTGGTGGTTATTCTAGGTGATAAGTGTTTACCCTGTTTTCCCTCACCTGCTGCAGGGTTTGTAAAGCTGAATCCTGCTGGTCACTCTGCTGACTTTATCCACTGTAACTTTTAAAAGCTATATATTGACTCTGGCAATATTTCTGGAGTAAGGGTCTTACGGGAGAATAGTATCAGACTCTTGGGGTAGGAGCAGGGTTTCTGTCATCAGAATTTAGCCTACAAAACCGAGTGTCATTTGCAAATCGCAAATGACACCTGATGACAGAAAGCCTTCTTTTATAGAAAACTGTATGGTAGTTTTTGTTAAAATAGCGTTTTTATAATATGCTAATTAGGCCCCCTAGGTGCAGTAGGCGTGAACCCTGTACCTAGGAGCGGCCGTAATAACGCCCCTTACCCCTCCTCCCTTGCGTTGATTGACAGGGCCGGGCAGCCATCTCTTTCGTCTCCCGACCCTGTACGATCGCGAACTCCCGCGCCTGCGCATTGCGATAAGCAATCTGCGCACGCGCGTTGAGAGCCGGCGGCCGCCCGGGTCCCGGCTTCATCAAGGCGCATGCGCGGATTGCTTATCGCAATGCGCAGGCGCGGGAGTTCACGATCGTACAGGGCCAGGAGACGAAAGAGATGGCTGCCCGGCCCTGTCAATCAACGCAAGGGAGGAGGGGTAAGGGGCGTTATTACGCCGGCTCCTAGGTGCAGGGTTCACGCCTACTGCACCTAGGGGGCCTAATTAGCATATTATAAAAACGCTATTTTAACAAAAACTACCATACAGTTTTCTATAAAAGAAGGCTTTCTGTCATCAGGTGTCATTTGCGATTTGCAAATGACACTCGGTTTTGTAGGCTAAATTCTGATGACAGAAACCCTTTAAGCATGTGCTTTCTTCCTCCACACTCTCTGCTCTGGAACTCCCCCTCTTGGTAGGACCAGCCACTCCCACCAAGAGGGGAGGAAAAAGGTGGTTAGCCCTATTCCTGACAACCATACCTCTTCTGCTGGAATGCACTGCAGGAACATAAAACAAAAATAATAGAGTACATATAAAACAATTGAAGATACCCCGAGGTTAGGGATACGGCAGATGTACCAGAGGTTTCAAGTAAACAAGAAATTAAGGGTGTTTCCAGGAGTAAAATATTGATGACCTACCTTCAGTATAACTAATCAATACTAGATCAGTGGGGGTCTGACACCTGGCACCCCCTCTGATCAGCTGAAGAGCCCAGTGAGATCACATTCATTAGTCACATGGCCTATGTGTAGCTCAGGTTCATTCAATACAATACAATATATAGCGCTGTGCTTGGTATGCTGTGAGGAGGTCTCAACACTCCTCACATACAGGTGATCAGTGGGGGTGCTGGAAGTCAGACCCCACCGATTATATATTGATGACTTAACCTAAGGATAGGTCATCAATATTGTATTACTGGGAAAACTCCTTTAAGCAGGACACACCACACAGATTATTCATACTTATAAACAAAACTATGTGACATATAGTTATTTAGCACTTATAAAACTACAGTCTTAAGCATAAATGACAATTAGCCTCACTACTAATAAAGGTTTTTATGAGTCCAGCATGATGACATCACCTGAAGGATGACCCACAATCTCTTTAGTGACAAAAACAGAGACAGGTTAAAAGGGTACTCCCACAACCTCCCACCAATGTTTGCCTATATCTGAAGAATGCTTGGACTCCTTTTTTTAGTATATTACATCACATACACAAACAGGAAAAACTAATGGAGCAAAAAAATATATGTTCTATCCTTCTAGACTCACAGAAACTGAATTACCAGTGATGGTAATTCGCACTTTCCAAAGCATCCTCCAAGATGGCCCCACTTGGAGATGAGATGAGATTATTAGGGAGGGACAACAGCCCTGGAGAACTGTGCGACCACAGGCCAAATCATTTGATGACTGTGAACTGAAACAAAAATGTTTCACATATGTGTAAAGGTTGGACGAGGTAGCTGCTCTGCAAAAACTTGGTGTACAGATATTCTTGCTCTTTCTGTTCATTAAGATGTGTCTTAAGAAATCTGTGCTTCAGGACACAGCCTCATTTTTATTTTTTTTTTGTTTTCTTACTCCCTGCATTCCAAAGTCAACATTTTTTTACTTTTTTGTTCACATAGCTGTATGAGAGCTTATTTTTTGTGGGACAAGTTGTATTTTTTAATGGCACAATTTAAAGGAAGTCTGTCACCTGATTTTCACCTAATATAACTAACAGCACTGTCCCACAGAAGATTGCAGACACATCCCAGACATACCTGTGTGCACTGTGTGTCTGTATTACATGTCCAGGAAAAGCACTTTTATTCTGCAGGAAAACAGCTCCCAAGTGCTCAGCTCTGCTGCTGCAAACCAGACTGAAGAGGGGAGGGCTACTTTAGCTGCTCATATCTTGGGATTGGTAGCAGATAGAAAAATGGCCTTCTTTGAAAGCTGGCATTCCAAGCTTTGAAATGATACCAAAATCACAGCATATATATCCAGTATATCAGAAGATATAGCTGTTAGAAATCAAGTCGGGAGAGAAAGCTGTTTTTAGTTTCACGTTCAGCTGGGCACTTGGGAGCTATTTTCCTGCAAAATAAAAATGCTTATTCTGGACATGTAATACAGACACAGAGAACACACAAGTATGTCTGGGATATGTATGCAATCTTCTGTGGGGCACTGCTGTTAGTTATATAGGTGAAAATAGGGTGACAGACTCCCTTTAATTTGCCATAGCTTGTATTGGAAAATGGAAAAAATCGTTGGTGAAATTGTAAAAATTGGCAAATCTACCACGTTTTTATGAGTTTTATATTTATGCCATTCATTGTGTGCTAATATGACATTACAACCTTATTCTGTAGGTCCGTATGATTACAGTGATACTAAATGTATATAGTTTTTTTTTTTAAAGAAAAATTTTGAAAAAACATTTTTTTCTTTGGATCACTACATTCTAATATCCATACTTTTTTTTTTATATTTCACTCTATAGAGTTGTGGCAGAACGTTTTTGTTGCAGGGCATGCTGTGGGTTTTTTTATTCGTACCTGTTTAAGGACTTATTTTTTACTCAGCCACATCAACCCTATGAGTCTATATGCCTGGTTGTATAAGGTTGTTCCAGGTGACAGAGCCTCTTTAATCCATTTTACTATTGTACTAGGGTTTTAAAAGATCCGGGGCCCAAGCCCCAATGAATATGGCCCGATTATCTAAGTATACCCTTCCCCCGCACTGTACTGTATTTGCTAATAAAACTATATAGCAGCACATACCTCTCACATGCAGGGCCTCCCAGGTGACGTCTCCTCTGATGTAGATATTCTCTGTCATCATCTTTGCAATTTGGTCCGGACAACTTCTTTGAGACATGCCTCATCTGTGCAGTGTGTGACACACAGACATCTTAGCTCCCTCTCTTTTCTATCATCACCCCCCAACCCGGAGTCCCAACTGTGTTATCCTGCTGCTTGCTGTGCTCCCCAATACCCCCAAATACTATCCTGAAGAAAAATTTGCCCCCTACTGTGGCCCCAACAGTGATAATGCTCCCCAAGAGTGCCTCCATTAGTAGAAGAGCCCTCCAGTAGTAATTATGCCCTCACAGAGCCCCCAGTAGAAATAAGGCCCCCTATTGTTCCACCCAGTGGTAATAAAGCTCTCTACAGTCCCCTCAGTAATAATAAGGCCGATGTATAAGCATTCCTATAGAGCCCCCTGTAGTAATAAGAGCGCCTATAATGTACCCTGGATTTAAAATGCCCCTACAGTGCCCCCAGTATTTATATTGCCCACTACAGTTATAACGCTCGTCCTGAAGTGCCCCCAATTATTTGTAATACCCGCTGCAGTGCCTCCTGTAGTTATAGTCTTCCCTTTAGTGTCCTCCGAAATTATAATTCCTCAGACCATCTACCATACAGTTTTGCCCATCATGATGTATTCATTCCGTTAGAATGCGGTTGTGTGAAAACAAAACGGAAAAAAAACTGATCCGTCACTAAATACATTAAAAAGGATCTGACACCATTGACGGATCCGTTTTTATGACCGGACACAAAACCACAGCAATGGTTTTGTGTCCGGTCACAAAACGGAATGCTGACAGAACAGAAGACATCCTTAATGCATAAGAACTAAAGGGAAAAGTTTTTTTTCCAGGTATTGAGATCCTCTGCCGGAAAACAACAATACAAGTGTGAACGTAGCCTTACCTCACCACAGCTTCAAATTATACTCTTGAAAAATGAAAGCTGTGATGTGATTGGTTTTCTTTTAGAAAGCTTTTGGGCCCTTTGCATATAGATTAGTTTACACCTGTACACAAAGGGTCAGGTTTAAGATGGGAACACTGCAGCAAGAAAAAGCGTTTTACATGTGGGAATTGGCAAGAACGAGGTCTGTTGTGGCAGTTCAGTGGAATTTTCTGTATATAATTTGAAACCGCATTTTGCTTTGGGTGAAGCAATTCGAAACCACTGGCTTCTTATGTCATGGGAAGGAAAGTCCGGGCCGCCCTATTCACTGGAAGAGACATTGAACAGAAGTCCAACCCTGTAAGAGCATAGTTCTAGAAAGTCCTCATGATGCAGTTTTTAGAGGCAAAATTAAAAGTGGATTAAAAAAAATAATTAGTAGTAATATCAATAGAGATGAGCGAATCTATTTGTCGCTTAGTAGATTCGTATTGAATCTTACAGATTTTCCACTCCGAAGCTAATCCAGATATTTTGAGATTCACTCCGTTAGATTTAAAAATGTTCTTAAAGCTTTGTACGCTAATGCTAAGTATAAGTTACTTTATACGCTGATGCGTACAAATTCAGTTAATTAGGGAACTTTTACTGTAAGTTCGTTATTTGTGCGGCAAAAACCTCAAGAAGAAAGCGGTCACCTGACCTAGTGGGTAGGGCTTGCTCTGATTGGCTCACAGGCTCGGGTAAGCCTGTGACATCAGTTGTGCTACGACTGTTGAGACAAGCAGAAGCACTGTCTGTGAAGTTCTGAGAGACAGAGAACTGTTTTGTTAAAATTGGGGTGTAATTGTTCTGGGAATCTATATTACACATATCAGGGATAGTGCAGGGCAGGGCAAGTGCAGGGCCAGAGCAGGGCTAGTAATTAATCAGGCAGGGAGAGAGACAAAGACCAGCTACAGGGTCACAGTCAAGTGAAAATGTCTGGCATGGAAAAGCAAAAGGGTTCCAGCCAGACCTCGAGCTCCAAAAAAAAGGAGAAGGTGGCACAGGGCAGTAGTGCCAAAGGACCTGTAGCCGGAGCTTCTACTTATAGAATTCGCAATAGTTGGCCGCTGTTCCACCAGGCTAACCCACCAAGGCCCAAAATTGTAGTGGAGGAGAAAGTGGATGGCACACTCATCTCAATCACAGTCGGATCTTTCATCTGCTGATACAGTATAATGTAGCCAGGGGTCAGATTCAGAGTGTTCCTCCTGCTCAACCATTCCACTCCAGCAAAGCCTAGCGTCGTGTGTGCCTGCATATTACGCAATCGCTAGACAATAATACGCTGAGGATTCGTACGTGCTCACATAAGTTGTGTACCTTTAACAACTGTACGTTCGTTATTAGTGCACGAATGTTCGCAAAACACCACATAATAACGTATGATTTGTATGCAGCTTCGGCCGAATAGATTCGTGTCAAGTACGAATCTTTTGAAAAATTCGACGAACATTCTACAAAGCGAATTTTGGATGATTCGCTCATCTCTAATTACCAGAAATTCTTGCTAAAAAAATGCCTCAGAAACTACTTTAATTTTTTCTATTCTGCACAAAAATTTTTTTGCAGCTTTGTTTTGGCAAGCTGCATTTTAAACAAATGCCAGAGACCCCAAAAAGCCACTTAATAAAAAAAATAATAATAAAATGGCAGTAGCAAAATGACATGCATGTCCTGCATTTCATATTCCCCATAGACTTTCAGCTAACATCTGGAGCTGCATCTTCACTGCAAAAAAACGTGTGGAAAGCACACAGATGATGTGTGTGCTTTCCGCATCCGTATGTCAATTCCGCAAAAAGAACATGTCCTATACTTGGCCGCAAATGTGGACCACAGAGACTCATTGAAGTCAATAGGTCTGCATAAAATGCAGCTGTAAAATGGAAGGAATCCGTATTTTGCAGATCCACAGTTTGCAGACTGCAAAATTCATACTGTCATGTGCATGAGGCCTTACTAGTACACAAGCTATGTCCTCCTATGTTGGGGGAATTATCTTTTTACTTTTTTTCTGTGCATAATCCAAGGTGGGATGTGTGACACTTGTTTCTGACTCAAACCTCTCACCACAGACCAGTCACAGGGTCAGTTGCTTCAGAGCTCCTGACTCAGCCAATTCAAGTCATAAGCTCTTAATGCTGCATCAGCACAGACTGAAAATGGCAGGACCAAAGCTTAACAGAGTTCAAAGCATGCAAAGTAAGCAGTTTATATAGAGTGGTAGGAGTTCTGGGAGCAGAGAGTGGAGGTAACTGGATGGAGAAAAATTCTCACAATGTGTCTAACAGAATGGAACAAAACTATAATACAAACATAAACACAGAAAACCATATACATGACTCAAAATATTGAAAACTAACAAAGAGTTGTCCAAAATAATAGAAAATGGGTGTGTTAGGAAATTATAAATAATAAAACAAGCATTACTGACCTATTGAATTCTCTACTCCTCATCGGTCTATTGGGCTGTCTCATTGTCTTCACGTTGTACACACGACCATTGCGAACAATCGCTGACCTCAGTGGTACAAATTTATACAGCTTTCTAATGATCTTTCTATGGAATTTAACAAAGCCTGTACAAGTCACATTTTTTGCAGAGGCGGTGTGTGAAAATGTGCAACTTTTTCTCACTTTTAGGGCTTATGCACATGCCTGTATTGTGGCCCACATTAGGTTCGCAATATACGGTCACTGGCCGTGTGCGCCCCGTAGTATAGATGTGGACCCATTCACTTGAATGGGTCCACAATCAGGAAAATACGGAGGAGAGGCAAGGACGGAAGGCTGCAGAAGCACTACGTAGTGTTTCCGTGGCATTTCGGTCCCTGCATCTGCACCGCAAAAAAAAAAAATAGAATATGCTGTATTGTTTTGCAGTGCGGATGGATCGCGGAACCATTCAAATTGAATGGGTCTGCATTCATCAATGCAGGCCTAGCGGACGATGCCCGCGCATTGGGGGACTACAATATATGGTGCCCATTGCACGACATAGGCGGTACACGTTGGTGTGCATGAGCCCTTACACCACTGTTACCACTTTTCAGGTTTAGTTGGGGCATAGGTGAAGGGTGTGGCCTCCAAAGGCCTGAGAAATTTAATATCACACTAGAAATTGGCATCAATTATAGTGCAAATCTATGCCAGCTCATAGATGATTTGTATTTCTGGTGCATGGACTGCCAGATGATGCTCAAAATTTGCAGCATCCAGTGGCTAAAAAAACCTGTCTTGCTCATACATGGCTTAAAGGGGTTTTCCGAGATTTTTATTGATGACCTATCCTTAGGATAGGTTATCAATATCAGACCGACAAGGGTCCAACACCTGGCACCCCAGCTGAGCAGGTGGTTGAAGAGAAGCAGCCTTCCCTTCATTGTTTACCTGCTCGCCGTTGACACTGCAGCAGTGTAATTACAAGGAGCTGTCCCACTGAAGCAAACAGGACGCGAGCAGGTAAACAATGAAGGGAAGGCTGTGCTGACATGGCACGCGGCCTTCTCTTCATCTTGCGGATGGTGGGGGTGCCAGGTGTTGGACCCCCGTCGATCTGATCTTAATGACCTTCCTGAGGATAGGTCATCAATAAAAATATCTTAGAAAACCCCTTTAAGTATACTAAGACAAGTATATGATATGAAATTCTAACATCTGCCTGTGTATTTCGGAAGACAAGCAAATGTACTATAATATACAGTGTAAGGACATAAAAGTGTAAAAATAAACATGAGAAATCAAAAGTAGACTTGAAGGAAAAAATATCAACGTGTACATGAAATATTTTGATAATAGCTCAGATGGAAGAATACAGTGCATTAGTTATGACCTGCACCTGTTAGCCCCTTGTCATATTTTAGAAATGGTGGTAATGCTATGATCACTTAAAATTACAGGCCCAAAACCGGAGTCTGCACTACTGCTACTGAAATATTAGAAAAAATTGAAATCAAATTCTAATAATAACAGACAGATGTTTGATCCTCCATGAGCGACTGTGGACTATTTTGTCTCACAGTAAGGCCTTATTCACACGTCAGTGTTTTGGTCAGTGATTTCCATCAGTGATTCTGAGCCAAAACCAGGTGTGGCTCTAAACACAGAACAGGAGCAGATCTTTCCCTGTCTGTGGAGGCTCCATTCCTGGTTTTGGCTCATAATCACTGATGGAAATCACTGACCGAAATACTGACGTGTGAATAAGGCCTAAGGTATATTTCTTTTGGAAGGTCTCCTTTACACCCATGAAATTGAATACCAGGAAAAACTGGTTAGTGAAAACGGTTTTATTTAAGTAGCTGCATTTTTTTCTGTGTTTTTTTTGTCTTTTTTTGCACAAAGTGGAGCAAATGTACTAATGTGCCTGTGTAAAAAAAAAAAAAAAAAAAAAAAAAAAAAAAAAAAAAAAACACTAAAAATCTGCTAATTTTTCAGAAAAACAAAACCAAACAACAAAATGGCACGTAATGAACAAAGATGCCAATAGTAAAAAAAAAAAAAGTATAAAACATCCACTAAAAACCTGTGTGTGAAAGCACCCTTAAAGGGGTTCTCCAGCAGCTTACCACACATTTCATGGATAAAAGTATGACCAATAAAAAGGCATCCTTTCTAATTGGCAGTTTTAGCACATGAGCCACACACATAATTGTAAAAGTAATGTAATTCAATCTTCAATTTGAATCTACAATTCAACAGTACAAAATTTGGTGTCCACTATGTAGCCTTGTAACAGGCATGTTATATTACCTAAAAAAATCCTGGCCATTTGTGGTCTACCATAGACTTAAAGGGAACCTGTCATCACCTTTATGCTACCCATACTAACAGCAGAAAAAAGTAGAGACAGGTGAGTTGATTTCAGCGGTCTTTCATTTATAAGTTAAAAGTAAGTGGTTGCTGAGAACCAACATCACAAACATTGCAGATTAGGCCCGGAAAAGAGTCAAATCTTCATGAGAAGAGTCATGGTTATTCATGAATTCCTGCTTTCCCTGCCCACCTGACAGGCTTCCACCTAATTTTCTCCCTTTCTCTCTAGGAGAGAACTGCCAGTCATCAGCAGATGGGTGGGGAGAGCAGGAGATTAGGAATAACCATGACTCTTCTCAGGTAGATTTGACTCTTTTCAAGGCCTGGGAAGCAATGTTTGTGATGTTGGTTCTCAGCAACCACTCACTTTTAGCTCAAGAGATACACACTGCTGAAATCAGCATTTCTGTCACTATTTTATGCTGCCCTCAGTACAGTCAGCATAAAGCTAATGACAGGTTCCCTTTAAATGGGCATGTTTGGTTTGCAGCACAGACCATAGCAGCGCATGTCTCCATTATTTTCCCACTGAAATTCAGTCTTATTCCAGACAGTTATGAAATCGCTGTCAGCAGGACTGATAAGGTACATAAGTCTGCTACATACTCCCATTACCTCAAAGGGATTTTTAAAGAGGTTGTCCCACGAAAAATATTATACAGTTTTCAAACCAGCACCTGGATCTGAATACTTTTGTAATTGCATGTAATTAAAAATTCTGTATAGCTACTGAGTTATTCAGTAAAATGTTTCTGTATAGTGCCACTTAATTTCTTATTTCTTTGACCTGCTCACTGAGAAGGTCGCTCATGCTCAGTTTCATCTTTCAACTGCCTCCTGAGCTGTGATAGGCAGAGCTGAGACATGCCCCTGAGCTGCAGCAGAAAAGACACTCCCCTTGAGCTGCCAGCTTGATAGAAATCTAGCAGAGCAATGAATGAGATCTCTGGATCCATATGAGGTACAGGGCTGGTTCTAGCTTTGTTAGAAAGAGATTGTCATGTACTATATGATGTCTGATTTTCATTTTTTACATTATTCGTGGGATAACCCCTTTAAGCAGACCTCGGCCATTTTCACTGCCGTTTTAAATTAAAAATAAAAAAAAAAGCTTATTTTTAAAACAGAGGGATTTGGTACAAGATGAGTGCAATGCATTGTAAACCTTTAATCACAAAACGACTTCTTTTTTGTCCAGCATATTATTCTGATCTGTAAGACTTGTGGTAGACCTTCAAAGTCTGACTTCAGTATTTGACCGTCATGAGGAAATGGTCTTTTCTGTAAGAAGGAACAGAAAGTAGCTGTTTCCTGCTAGTCCTCAGTCAGGCCCACTTGCATGTGCTCTACAAGATCTGCTGCTGATCCAGGCAGAATCTATTTATTGTGCACTTGTGCGTCTATGAATAATTCTACCACATATAGACTGAAAGGTTACAGAGGATACAAAAATGCTGGCACTGCACACGTATATGTCTACATATCTCTTGGTAAATACAGACTTTCCAGGATATTGTTCTATAATGTTAAACTAACAACCTTTAGGCACAAACAACTGAATTCACTTGCTGGAAAGAAAAACATTTACCTTATTGCAGAACCTAAACCTTCTATAGTTGGCCGTACACAAGACCAAAGTTGGCTGGAATGGCCAATTTTGCCCATTTCGGCCAAAAACTTCATGAACTATGATTCACAATGACTGGCAGCAGACTCGTGTACTTATAATATAATCGGCAACAATGGAAAATTTAAGACGTTTTTGGCCAAGACTTGTTTATGACATAATCAGCCAAAGTTGCCATTGTGTTCAAGGACCAGGGAGGCGGTTAAAAAAACAAAACAAAAAAAACCCTGACTACCTGATCACATTTTGCATGGGTTGGATGCAGACCCGTATTTCCATTCTGTTTCCGACGAAAAATAGAACATGTCCTATTTTTGTCCATTTTACAGACAAGGATAGGACTGTTCTAGAGAACGCACACGGCAGTCATGTGTTTTATGGATACGCAATTTGCCTAGGGTCTTCTGCATGAACCCTTAGAAAGAGATTGGCATGTACTATAGAATATCCGATTTTCATTTTTTACATTAATCATAGGATAAACCCTTTAAAAAGAGCCATGCTCAGCTCCAAATAGTTTTTGTTTTGATCATGGTACCACTAGCGTCCTATGTAAAAATATAACTTTAGTGGTGTATTTTGCACTATGCTGCACCGCCCAAATCTTTCACACTAATAGCATACCGGTTCTAGCACTGAAATATAGATATAGATATATATATATATATCATACAACAGATTTCTTACTTACCATTTTATCTAACTGCAGTAAATGTAGTCAGACTCTGCACTATTTGATTGTATTTATCAGCTAGTGTGTTAAAGGTCTTCACCATTCCTTTACTTTCTATGATATTGCTGTCAATATGTTAAACATAAACCCAACCCCCGTCCAGGGAAGAGAACACTGAGAAGTTGACTGGAGTAGCACTAACTAGTGTAACTACCATTTTGTTCTACTTTCACATGACATATTCTTTATACAATATACTGTATGGTACTAATACCAGGTACATAAAGAGGACCTGTCACCTCTCCTGAGATGTCTGTTGCTAGCAGTCTGCAGTAAGGGTACAGAGGGGTGGTAACTAGTTGGGGGTGAGTACCTGCACAGTCTGACAATGGCAGCACTGATTGGATAGAGTGAGTCTGTGCAGGTACACATCCCCAACTGGTTACCTCCCCTCTGTACCCTTACTGCAGACTGCTAACAATTCATTCATAACTTCTAGTAGAAATAATAAAGGAATAGCAGAACATAGAGCCATAAGAATAGATGCCCCAGAATTATTATTACATGGGGAATGTATGAAGCTATTAAAACAGGCATGTCAGGAGAGGTGAAAGGTCCTCTTTAAAGGGAGTCTGTCAGCAACTTTTGACAAATAAAAGTACAGTAATGTCCCAAAACTTTCTGGGTGCTGGAGGTGCAGCCAAAAGCAGGCAGTGACAGTGACCAGCCCCCTTGCATCACGGGTGTTGGATATTAAAGGGGTTGTCTCATCTTAGACAATGGGGGCATATTGCTAAGTGCAGGTGCTCCGAAAGTGGTGGAGGGAACGCTGCGTATGTTCAGCCGTCCTCCATTCATTGCTATGGGGCCCGCCGAAAATAGCCTGGCTCGGCTATTTCTATGGGCCCGATAAAAATGAATGGGAGTGGTGGCCACGCAAGCGCAGTGTGCTCCCATTTACTTTTATGAGGAGAGGGCTTGGTGGTGGCCAGACTGGAGTCCTCCAGCCACCACTTTGCGGGGCTCCATTTAGGAGAAAAGTACGGGTCCTAGCGATATGCCCCCATTGTCTGAGATGAGAAAACCACTTTAAGAGCGCCATTTTAGACACCAGTCTTAATAAGTCCTATACCTGGCAGCGAAGTTAGAGGCGCAGGCTTCGTAGCTGCCTTACATTTAGACCATTTTCTACGCCTAAACCAGGCATAGAAAATTATGAATTTTTTTTAGACCTAGCGGTCGGGAAGGAGTTGTAGGGCATCTGTCAGCAGGATGAACCCTATTAAACCAACCATAATACCTGGTATGGCTGACCCTGCTGATTAACAACATACCTTTCTTCATCTGATCTGTTGCTGTGTTCAGGAGAAGTATTTTAAAAAGTATACAATTTGGAGCTTAAGTGCACAGTGGACCTGCCAGTTAACAGCAGCCTTAGAAGTGCACTCATGTGATGCTGTATATGATAACTGCACAGTAATGTAATAAAATAACAAATATATGTGGAGGTAGGTTAAATATATTGGAAGTTCCATTAAAATGAGTGGAAAGTGCACTGCGTCCACTTCTATGGGGCTGACGGATATAGGTAAGCCAACAATTGCTCATCATCTTCGGCAATACCATAGAAATGAATGGAGGGAGGTTGCGCATGCGTGGTCCGCTCTCCTTTACTTTGTCGGCTCCATTCTAGGTGCAGGTTCCATAGGTGGGGCTCACACATATCAGACATTGGTGGCATATCCTAGCAATATGCCACAAATGTTTATATGGGAACACCCTTTTACTAAGTTTGTCCTTAATGTCTTTGTTTAGTTTTCTATTATGTATGTACAGAGCCCTGGAATTATCAGAGCCCTGGATCATACTGAATCTTTTCTCACAATCTGCTCTGCTCCCCCTGCTCTATAACATGCTGACCACAGATCAGACCGTTTCAACATGACAGGATCCCTTTAAGAACACATAACCCCATGCATATATATAATGGCAGATCCAAAACCGATGCAAGACATCCCCCTATAATGGTCACGTGATGCTTCCATTTCTACACCCCGCCACCCTAAACACATGGGAATACACAAGGACATTTTCATCATTTTATTGAATAACTGTGTTGGTTCTTGGAGAATAGAAACACTCCATTCTTTGTGTCTGTGTCACAGCCAAAAAAATATACAATATATATTAATAAACCCTCCCAAGATATTCCCACTAGTTTAAATGTTTTTATTTATTTTTTCCTTTTTTCACGGAAAGCCCTAAATTATGAATTTGTATAGTTAATAAGAAAATATATGTGGAAGTTAAATGAAAAATATACACAAGAAATGTTAACAGATGAAGGCGTGTCCTTAAGTGCTGGGACGTAACTGTCCTTATCTAGGATAACTCGTGCCTGTCAGACCAGTCTGCAGTTATAGCTAATGTCTTCTGGCTGATGAGGCAGCGAGAGGAAATGCTGAATACGTGTCCATACATGAGGCACTAGGCTGGAATAGTAGAGATCCATCAACGCTCTGCACAGCAATGCGTAACAGACCTGACTCAGCACAGATGGAATTAGCTGACGGCATCCAGTAGATGTAGAAGCAAATTGAGATTGTGATTCTAGGGTCTCTAAAAGGCAAGAGGTATAATATTATTATATATATATATATATATATATATATATATATATATATTTTTTTTTTTTTTTTAAATGGCAAAAGAAACGTAGCATAGTTCGGGCTGTAATTCTGTTCCACGGCAGTTAGGATATAACCTTTGCTTCTGGTAGAAATGCCTCCCAGTACTTGGCGAGCTAGAACAATAGAGAAGAATGTAAGATTACGTGGACTGGCAAAACAAAACCAAAAAACGTATGTATGATACAGTAGGTGTCCCAAGCTTCTAGACAGACGCATGGCATCAACATAATAAGGGATCTTGAAATTAAGGCATGAGACCATAGCAAGAGGTGGAACAAACTAACCACAATCTAAGGGCTCATGCAAACAGCTGTTGCGTGCATTGGGGCCCGCAATTTGCAGTCCGAAATGCACGGGTAACTTCCGTGCGGATTCCGCAGGCGGATGCAGACCCATTGATCCGTGATCCGTCCGCACTGCAAAAAAAAAATAGAACATGGACTGCGCCATGATCGGCTAGTCAGAACGGGACAAGGTCTAAGTAAAAACTGAAGTGTGTATGACCCCATTGATGGGGTTTGTGTGCTGTCCGAGTCTAGTCTGTGCAGACTCTGAGAGCTCATGGATGGGAAAAGGAAACTTAAAAAAGATAAATAAATTTAAAAAAATTAACAATGAAGAAGAATGCGGTATCAACTTGTTTCCAGTTCTGCTTTCTGTATGACACCTTCATGTCCTTTATTAGGTAACCCCTTTTTTTTTCTCTAGTTACAATTTCCACATCCTTATATAGCACCAACATATTCTACAGTGCTGTAAAAAGACTACAATTACATCCATGTCACTTTTACACTTCACTACTACTAGAAAGGGAGTTAGCCCACCAGTAAAATCTTTATTCTATTTCTCTCTTGTTATTCAGTCCTCAAAGGGCAAAGGGACTCTTCCATCAAGAATGTATCACATACAGAATTAACAACCTATATGTGAATAGTCTATGTAATTAAAAAAAAAAAAAAAAGTGTATATTTGTCTGGATATAAATTTTAAGTCACTCCATGTATTCTACTCCTTGGCTCTTTAAAGGCTATGTACACCTTTGGGGGCAATTTTTTTGTTAATATTGCATTTTTCTCATTTTGGGCTAAAAGCATTTTTTCAATTGGTCTTTATTAATAATATTTAGCCGTTCAGTCAAAAAGACAGTTTTTCTAGTACTTTCACTTTGTGCCTGTCATCTAATAAACCTTATCTCCAAATTACTAAAAGCCACATTCTTAAGATAAAAACTGAGCTACAATGAGTGATTATAAGGTCACCAAACACCAGAGATAGCCTGAAGAGCAAATTCAGATCCTGCTACCCGAGAAACTCAAGGCTGCACAAAGACAGTGGTTCAATGTTTTTAATAAAGACCAACTGAAAAATAATAAAAAAAAATGTTCCCAAAAGCGTACATATCCTTTAGCTATGTCTTTGTTTTGAACAACAGGTAATCTCTCTTAAATATTTCAGTCAGACCATCACTCTGACCCCAGAGAATCCCCCTTGTACTAGTAACTCAATTACAGCATCACTAATCAATGCGATGCTTGTTTGTGGGATCCTTTATCTAGGCTTATGAAGAGAACAACATAGCTGTCATCCAAATTCTATACCTACTGTGGATGCACAATGCGGATTACCTTACAGATAACATCTCCCCTTATAGCAGCAGGAAAAATACGTTTTCTATGAATACCCCTTTCTGAGGAAAATGTCCCTAAATATTAACCTGATTATATATAAGTGTTCATGTAGAATCACATAGTGCAATACAATAGTATTATTATAGCATAGTGCAATTAGTACTATATAGTAAAGTATGAGGCAGGACTTACTTTGTGCTGTGCATTCAAGAGTGTTTCCAAGTATTTCACTATGTGACTTTTAAAATCCTTGGATTTCTCTTTCTAGAAAATGAATAAACAGGTTAATTGCATGGACTCTACTTCTTTGGTTTAATGACTCCAGCTGTTAGTGCTAAAATCAGCCACATATCAAAAAGTTTTGATCAATGAGAGTCCAAGTGCTGGGACCTTCTCCAATAGCTGGAGAGAGAGAAGCGCTCACATATCGTGCTCTCTCTCCTCGCTGCAGGCGACGAAACGAGACAGACTCAATAGAGAAGTGAGACGACTCAAAAAGTTTTCTGCCAACTCAGTAACCCTTTAATCTATCGACATGATCATTTTATCTGCTGGAAAAACCTTTGATGTTTTTATCCCAGAAATTGTAAATTAACGACACCGTCCTCTAAAACTTGTTATAAAAATAAGTATTTTACGTGTCCTAATGCAACAAAATTCTTATTCCAGACCATGTGCAATGGTGGGCAAGAATTTGGCATGGCTAATGTTTGTTTCTTTTTGCAAAACATAAGCAAGAAAGAAGATACGCCAGATGGCAGAAAACCACGATTTAAAAGGAAGCTATAAAAATATACAAGCGTCTTCACTACAAGACTTTGGAGCTATTATTCCTCCTCCAGTATACAGGACTCTGTTCACGGGACAGCCCTGAAGTAGGAGTCCCCAAGAAATGCATTCAATCTGCATTACATCAGTCTGTGGCTGATTTGTGTCATGTGCAATGACACATTATCCTTTGTATGATGCACAGGTATGTATCATTTAACCAATAAGTACCTCAAATCTTGTGACTTCCTTTCGAACAGTCACAGAAATCCTTTCAAAATCCCTCTCGTACTGCGTGACCCTGGACTCCCACTAAGAGAAAAAAAAAAGAATATAGACATACGTTATTCAGCACAATTTTTACACCATCTCTACCAGAATGAGCTTTTAACCAGGGCATTTGTTTTATTAGCTCAGATTGACCCAGATGACAAGCCTGTAAAATTCTTGTGTACAGATATAAAAAGTGATCATCAGCACGCAACCCAAGTCGAGTGAAGCATCCTGTGAAATATAAAATTAAAGGAGTTTTCCGAGTACAGCACTGAACCTTACTACACTATGTGACGCAGATGATGAAGTTCTGAGAGTATTTTGACTCTTCCAGCGTAGTTGCGATCTGTGACCAGAACCCCGTCTTTACATCCCGGCGCAAGACTTCAGTGCAGTGGATACGAGCTGGCGGAGGGGCACTCTTCCAGCACATAGACTTTTACTTAAGAAACTGTTTAAAGGGGTTTTCCAGGATTTTTCATTACTGATGACCTTTCCTGAGGATAGGTCATCAGTATCTGATCGGTGGGGGTCCGACACCCACCGATCAGCTGTTCGAGAGGGTACTGGCGCTCCTGTGAGCGCCGCTACCTTCTCGCAGCTTACCAAGCACAGTGCCGTACATTGTATAGTGGATGTGCTTGGTAGCCGCTCCTAGACCACGTGACCGATGAACATGACGTCACTGGCCTAGGAAAAGCTGAGAGAAGGCTGCAGCGCTCACGGGAGCGCCGATACCTTCTCAAACAGCTGATCAGCGGGGGTCCTGGGTGTCGGACCCCCACCGATCAGATACTGATGACCTAATCTTGAGGATAGGTCATCAGTAGTAAAATCCGGGAAAACCCCTTTAATAGGTGTTCATCAGGATTTGAATCTCAGAATCTCTTCACTACTACTAAGTTATAACATGTGTTGTTTCCTGTCAATTGATGCTGAAAATTGCGAAAACAAAATACCTCTAATTGCAGGCTCCATCCTTCAGAGCCCCAAATGATCCAACAGAAGAGGAAACTGCAGCACTCCAATCCCCTAAAGTGGACCTTTAACATTCATATTTCATAAATAACTTTTTACTACAAAGCGGATTGGAGTGCTGTGGTTACCTCTTATAATGTGCACTGATATAACCATCACCATACTTTACATGTTTAAAATGGGAACTCCATTTTAAAGGGAATGTGTCATCAGAAAATGACCTATTGTCACTAAGCCTAATAGGTGCCACATCACTCTACTGCAGTTATCTTCTTATCTATACAGAGGTGATATAATTACAGGCAGGATTAGAATGACATAAGACAGGATCCACCATTCACAATAGGCAATTTTCAAGTCTTATCTATTCTTTGTTGCTACCTGGCAGAGAAGATTTTTGGTGACACATTTCCTTTAACAATTGTTTTAAAGCAAGTCAAATATGATATTGAGTATATGGGCTGGATTTTATTTTTACAAAATTTTTCACGTGCCATAATCTATACTCCTGCATTGTGACAGCGCACCCATAGCATGTCCATGCATTTCAACGACCTGTTGGCTAAATATTCGTCCTTAAATTACACTCAATGGAGTTGGAAGAATTAAATGAAACACATTATATGCCTGTCAGCATTAGTCTAAGGAGCCCATTACAACTTTTCCACCTTTTAAGGATTTAAAGTGTGTTTTGCCTGGAGGAATTCATGGGTCCGAGACATTTTAGGAGATGTAATTACATACCTCATAAAAATATCGTTTAGTCTGGTTTAGGCTACACTTGAATGAGCTACTAAACTTGTCCAAGTACTTCCCATATCTGACATCACTTGGTCTCTCGACTATAAACCTGCTTTCAGTCACTTTAGTGTGGGGTTTAATGTTCTTTCAAGAATTATGAGGATGGTAGGTGTCAATATGTAATTTAGCGGCCACGTGCACACAATCTGTCACCACATGTGAGTAGTAAACTAAATGAACTGGTAGATTCATTTTGGTTCGTCTTATTCAAAAGTTGTTAATCCCACACAGATCAGCGCCTCTGTTGCTGAGAAATCGACCCTTTTCTTTTACGCAAATGAGCGGTTTGATGCAACAAAGGTGTCACCGTTGCACCAAAAGCTCCACTCCCTATTGCGGTTAGTCCTGTCACCCAGCTGTAAGGGGGCGATGTAATATCATCTGCAGGGGTGGACTGGCCATAGATCCTACAGGGAAATTTCCTGGTGGCCCGAAGCTCAGGGGGCCACTCAAGCCCTCTTGATGGCCACATGCCAGGTACACAATTATCTGATGTTCAACAGCCACAGGTGCCTCTTGAACTCAACTGTATTACCGTCCTCATGATGGTGATACAGATGAATACTGTGGTTGGGGTGGCAGTATTTTGTGCTGTCCTGTGGTATTTGGTTCTGTTCTGGGGCGGTATTCTGTGCAGCACTACGTTATTGCAGGCCCCGCCTGATTCCGTTGTCCCTGCCTACTTGTTTTGTCTCGTCTTCTGTCAATCTGGACCCACCTACAACATGGGGCCATTTTTAGGGTTTTTCCAGGGCCACTTTAAGTTCCCAATCCGCCCCTGCTCATTTGGCCCTGTCTTCTTTCATGTGAGTTAGTGCTTTGGGAATCAGCACAAAGTACAGTAGAGCCCTGATGCTTGCCGGGATGTCGCCTGTAATAATTTTCCTTGGAAAGCATCAGGGTTGTACTGTGCATGCTCAGATTCCTAAAGTACTGGTGCACTTGGGGCCAGATGAGATTACATTGCCACTAGAGATGAGCGAACGTGCTCGTAACGAGCACTGTAGCGCTCGGCTCCCCTGCGCTCACATGGGCGCAGGCAGCCGCTTCCGTCCTCCTCACCCGACGGATCCGGATGCCTGCGCCCATGCGAGCGCAGGGGAGCCGAGCGCTACAGTGTTCGTTACAAGCACGTTCGCTCATCTCTAATTGCCACTGCCTGGTCCTGTCATTTAGCACTGGCGGATGGGGCTAACTATAATAGGGAGAGGAGCTTTTAGTGAGATGAAGTGCTATGGTGATGCCCTCGTTGCACCAAACAGCTCATTTGCATAAAACAAAGGGCTTAATTTCTCAGCAACGTAGGCACTGATCTACGTGGGGACATGAATAAGGAGAACATAACGAATCTCCCAGTTCATTTGGATAACGGTGTTTCATATAATTTAAGTATGTCAGTATTAAGTAGTATTAAGAGGCACACAGCCCTTAAAGGGATTCTGTCACCATGCTTTGGTCTATAAAGTTATTCACACTACCGTATAGGGCTCATTGCAATCAATGTAAAAAAGTTATTCTTATTGATCCCAGAGATGTATTTGATGTTAAAAATCGTTTTTAGTGATATGCAAATTACTCACATAAGGAGCCCAAGGGGATGTCCCCAGCGCCGTTGGAGCCCGGCCACGCCGCTACTGTTGGAGCCCAGCACCGCCCTCCTACTTATTATTCGCTGCAAATCTTCTTGCAGCCCTCCTCAAGCGAAGTGCGCAGAGAGCTGGCGCATGCGCACTAATATCCTTGAGGCCGATGCCAGTAGACCACATGGGCGCAGACTGCTTGAGGTACTGCGCATGCGCGGGATTACGCTGGTGCCGGAGGAGGGCTGCAAGAAGATTTGCAGTGAATAATAAGTAGGTGGGCGGTGCTGGGCTCCAACAGTAGCGGCGTGGCCGGGCTCCAACGGCGCTGGGGACATCCCCTTGGGCTCCTTATGTGAGTAATTTGCATATCACTAAAAAAGATTTTTTAACATCAAATACATCTCTAGGATCAATAAGAATAACTTTTTTACATTGACTGCAATAAGCCCTATCCATTAGTGTGAATAACTTTATAGGCCAAAACCTGGTGACAGAATCCCTTTAACATTGGCAGATCTTGGCAGCTAAAATTAAATCTAAGCCGGACATTTTCTGTCTTTAGAAATGATAAATTTACTAAATGTTTCTGGATCCAAGGAAACTCTGTCCACTGAGGAGAAAGCGAAGCTACTAAATAACTTTTTCTCCACTGTATTCACTGAGGAAAATAAACTGTCAGATGAAATGCAGAGTATAAAAGTAAATTCCCCTTTAAAAGTGTCCTCTCTGACCCAGGAAGAGGTACAGCAACATCTTAAAAATATTAAAATAGACAAATCACCAGGACCGGATGGCATACACCCCCATATCCTAAGAGAATTAAGTAATGTCATTGACAGACCCTTATTTCTGATATTTAAGGACTCTATACTGACGGGGAGTGTTCCACAGGATTGGCGCATAGTAAATGTGGTGCCAATATTCAAAAAGGGTCCAAAAACAGAGCCCGGAAACTATAGGCCGGTAAGTTTAACTTCTGTTGTGGGTAAACTGTTTGAAGGTTTTCTAAGAGATGCTATCTTGGAGTACCTCAATGAAAATAAGCAAATAACTCCGTATCAGCATGGCTTCATGAGGGATCGGTCATGTCAAACCAATTTAATCAGTTTCTATGAGGAGGTAAGTTCTAGACTTGACCGCGTGACTCAATGGATGTCGTATATTTGGACTTCTCCAAAGCGTTTGACACGGTACCACATAAAAGGTTAGTATACAAAATGAGAATGCTTGGCCTGGGAGAAAATGTCTGTATGTGGGTAAGTAACTGGCTTAGTGATAGAAAACAGAGGGTGGTTATTAACGGTAGATACTCAGATTGGGTCACTGTGGACTAGTGGGGTACCACAGGGGTCTGTATTGGGTCCTATTCTCTTCAATATATTTATTAATGATCTTGTAGAAGGCTTGCACAGTAAAATATCAATTTTTGCAGATGACAATAAACTGTGTAAAGTAATTAACACAGAAGAGGACAGTACACTGCTACAGATGGATCTGGATAGACTGGAGGCTTGGGCAGAGAAGTGGCAGATGAGGTTTAACACTGACAAATGTAAGGTTATGCATATGGGAAGGAATAATGCAAGTCACCAGTACATACTAAATGGTAAAGCACTGGGTAACACTGACATGGAAAAGGACCTAGGAATTTTAGTGAACAGCAAACTAAGCTGTAGAAGCCAGTGCCAGACAGCTGCTGCCAAAGCCAATAAGATAATGGGTTGCATCAAAAGGGGCATAGATGCCCGTGATGAGAACATAGTCCTGCCACTTTACAAATCACTAGTCAGACCACACATGGAGTACTGTGTACAGTTCTGGGCTCCTGTGAACAAGGCAGACATAGCAGAGCTGGAGAGGGTTCAGAGGAGGGCAACTAAAGTAATAACTGGAATGGGTGGACTACAGTACCCAGAAAGATTATCAAAATTAGGGTTATTCACTTTAGAAAAAAGACGACTGAGGGGAGATCTAATAACTATGTATAAATATATCAGGGGTCAGTACAGAGATCTCTCCCATCATCTATTTTTCCCCAGGACTGTGACTGTGACGCTTGGACATCCTCTGCGTCTGGAGGAAAGAAGGTTTGTACATAAACATAGAAGAGGATTCTTACGGTAAGAGCAGTGAGACTATGGAACTCTCTGCCTGAGGAGGTGGTGATGGTAAGTTCACTAAGAGAGTTCAAGAGAGGCCTGGATGTATTTCTGGAGGGTAATAATATTATAGGTTATAGTTACTAGAGAGGGGTCGTTGATCCAGGACGTAATTCTGATTGCCTGATTGGAGTCAGGAAGGAATTTTTCCCCCTAAAGTGAGGAATATTGGCTTCTACCTCACAGGGTTTTTTTGCCTTCCTCTGGATCAACTTGTAGGAAAACAGGCTGAACTGGATGGACAGATGTCTTTTTTCGGCCTTACAAACTATGTTACTATGTTACTTTGCTCAAGTGGAGAGAAAAGTTGTAAGTTTTAGCACAAATAGGGGATGTATCCGTTTCCCACTTTTCTATGCTAAAATGCTCACATTAATCAATGGATCAAATTCCCACAATGCATATTTATTTCATGATACACTTAAAAAAAATGTAAAAAACAAACCATAAAGGTAGGTAGTAGTAGATAATGTTTTAAAAGGGTTTTATGAAGTATATTTTCACATTACTCTTCATTATTCCAAAACCATGATTAATCCCAGTATTTGGTAGCAGCATTACACCCCAACAAACGCTCATGGCTGTAAGTCACTTTGCACTACACTTGTATATTTTGCCATTTACATGTGCACAGCATGTAAACTCAGCAGGAAGATTTTGCATATATACTGTATATATAAAATGCACTAGCAACAACTTGTACATCCATACATATAAAAGTTGTTTAACCTTATGAAGTACAGTGCACGTTCACTCACCTCAGAGATTTCATCCTTTGCCTGCTGTAATTTGTCTGGCTTGTTGGCCCACAACAGACGTGCTTCATTCTCCCTCTTTTTCTGTAAAGTTGACTGGGCATCCTGCCAGCGCTGCCAGGTCTTCATGCGCTGGTCAAACGCACCCTATAGTCGACACAATGAATCAATGAGACAAAGTCAGGACTGCAGAATGAGTCTGCCAATGTGCTATAAACAAGTTGGGTGACAACTAAATTTGCAGAAAGAATTGAGTAACTTTAATTTTTACTTAAAGGGTCACCGAGATTTCATAAAACTTTTGCTATGTCAGAGGCATACCAATAGTTTTGATTGGTGGGAGTCTGAGCACCAAGACCCCCACCGATTCCTAGAAAGAGGAGAGAGAATATTGCCCTCCCTCTGTATCTGCACAGTAGGCAGAGCATGACTTGTAATAAGGACATTTACACTTGACAGTTGATATTCCAGCCTTTCTAAGCCTTGTGCTGGGTGATAGCACAGCAGGGACACATATCTGGCATGCTGTGGTCCTGCTTTGCCAGCTGCTTATCTTCCTTCTAGCCGTGAACTTCATCAGGGTTTGTCCAATACACAGACAGACTGTAAATGACTAAAAAGCTTAAAAACTAAAGAAGCAAAGAGGAAATTAATAATAAATTAGTAGACATGACACATTGGCCCATCCTGTAGTAGTATATGCCACTTAGTGTCTACCAAGTACTGCGGGGTATTTTTTTTCTCCTGCGCTAATATAAAATGGCAGTTCATATGCTGGCATCATTAGGCCAAAACACCCAAGGCACATGCCTCAGATCGGAACTGGCAATCAGCAACTACTAGAGAGAGGACATGACAGCATTGTGGGCCATCACCTACAGACCTGGTTACAGAACCTCACAGACACAACCTTCCATGCAGAGCGCAGCCATCTTTTATACTGCAGTAATGTTATTCTGTGGAGGTTTCCATTCCTTTATGTGACTCAATATGTCTGTATGGAGGAGTTTTATACACAGTCATGTGCACCTATTCTCCATTCTATCAGTATAGGTGCCAATTTTTCTCCGAAAGAAGCAGGGCTGTGGAGTCGGAGTCGTGGAGTCGGTCACCATTTTGGTGGAGTCGGAATAAAATGGACCGACTCCTAAAATATATAATGAATTAGTACATTTAGTTCAGTGCTGAATATATTTTTATAAGAATTTGTGAAAATGATGAAATGTCCTATAAATGTCTGTTCTATTCCTGATCTAAGGATTTCGGCTTTTAGTTGAGATGACTGTGTGCTGCCCTTTATGTCCAGTGCATGTTCTCTCTGTATGCTTTATGTTTACTCTGAGCTCATATTTGGAGAGGTTAGCTGCTCTCATGGCTTCTATCTGCTGATGTAAAACACCTAGAGCCTTATGTATGAAAACTGTCTAGGTGTAGAAGTTTCTTTGTAAGTTTCTTTGTAACCAATCAGAGCTCCCCTTTAATTTCATATAGTGCTCTGGAGAAATGAAAGGGGAGCTCTGATTGGTTGCTATGGGCAACAAAAAAAGTCTTAGACCTAGACAGTTTTCATACATCAGGCCCAGAGGCGTAGCTACTGGGGGGGGGGGGGGGGGGGGGGGGGGGGGGCAGGGGAGGCGATGCTCCGGGCCCAATACCTCTGGGGGGGCCCAGCAGTGATGGCCTTAGTACAATCAGGCGAATACAAGTGAGCGCTTCCATTATGGAGTCTGATTGGGGGCACATTAAGCCGATCTGAGGTCTGATCGGGGCACATTCTGATGATCTGAGTTCTGATGGGGGCAAATTCTGCTGATCTGAGGTCTGATGGGGGAACATTCTGCTGATCTGAGCTCTGATGGGGGCACAATACGCTGATCTGAGCTCTGATGGGGGTACATTCAGCTGATCTGAGGTCTGATGGGGGCACATTCAGCTGATCTGAGGTCTGATGGGGGCACATTCAGCTGATCTGAGGTCTGATGGGGGCACATTCAGCTGATCTGAGGTCTGATGGGGGCACAATCAGCTGATCTGAGGTCTGATGGGGGCACAATACGCTGATCTGAGGTCTGATGGGGGCACAATACGCTGATCTGAGGTCTGATGGGGGCACAATACGCTGATCTGAGGTCTGATGGGGGCACAATACGCTGATCTGAGGTCTGATGGGGGCACAATACGCTGATCTGAGGTCTGATGGGGGTACATTCTGCTGATCTGAGGTCTGATGGGGGTACATTCAGCTGATCTGAGGTCTGATGGGGGCACATTCAGCTGATCTGAGGTCTGATGGGGGCACAATACACTGATCTGAGGTCTCATGGGGGCGCATTAAGCCGATCTGAGGTCTGATGGGGGCAAGGGACTGTTAGTTTAGTGATGTAAAAGCTGGGGACAGATTTCCTTTAACATAGGAGTCCCCTTTTTTACTCCTATTAATCCTATATTTTACTGCATTATGTGGTAGAGTATTTAGAGTAGGGTATGTAGAAAGTCTATTGTACTGTACTTAACAGCATAGATGATCTAGCAGTTTATACAGTCATCTTGCTAATACAGTATTGTAACCACAACTAGTAGTATGTGCCTGTGAAGTTGGAAACGTGCGTTTGGGAAGCCAAGTGTGGGGGGCCCACTCAAGTATGTTTCGCCCCCCCATGTGCTGAACCTCTAGCTACGCCTCTGATCAGGCCCTTAGTGAGCTGTACCCAGAAAAGCCTGATAGATTACAAACTGTTTTTGTCATGACTTATCTGTACTATTGATTTTATGCAAATTTGTTTAAAGTTATCACTTAAACATGCTCCATGTATGAGGGAGTAGGAGTCGGGAGTCGGGGTGAGGGGAAATTGAGGAGTCGGAGTCGGGGCTTTGGCTTACCGACTCCACAGCCCTGGAAAGAAGTTAAAGTTGACTCAAAAATTGGATTAGTGTATAGCGATTTGTGAAAAACAATTGTTTCTGATCCTTAAATTAGCTTGAAAAGTTAGTTTTCTCTGTTTTCATATGGTACCTATTCCTATCCCATACTTCTGGTACCACTCTGGAATTCAGCGTTGCAGTTCACAGTGCCATATTTTTATATGATCGCGTGCATTACTCTAAGGCCAACTAGAGTGGACACAGCCAGATGTGGCTGGATTTATATGAATATTATAAGTGCTATATGTTCACTATAGTTAGTAAAATATATGCAGTACATAAAATACCTATGTATATGTAATACCTGTACAAAAGCCACCATTATATAAACACTGTGGGGGGCATTTATCAAAACCGGTCTTGACTCCCCTTGCTCCAAAGTTATGCTGTGGCACATATCTTGGCATATATTTGGCACTTTCCCACAGAAAGTGTGACAGACTAAAACCTACAGTAGCCTCCTAGCTGCCGTAGATTGCTACTTTCATTCACGCCAAAAAACTGCCCTAACAGAAAACTAGCAAGAAGGACGAATAGTCGCAAGTTATGCCGCAAAAGCATGCGACAAACTGCAACTTTTTAACACCACAATAATGGAGTAAATAGCATAATAAATGTGCAAAATTCTGAAATTCCTTTTCCAGAGGTGTCTGGCAGCGATTTAATTCCCTTTCCCTATGAAAATACAAAAGCACACTCAGCCAAGTCGAAAGGGATGGCTGTCTGGCAATGTGCGTTCAGCTGACCGCTATCTCATGTATATGGCCCACATAAACTTTAAGAATACATTTGAGTATAAGTGTGTGGGAGGGGAGGGTCATTTCTTTTTCCCAGTGTCCATCTTGAGTTGGTGGTGATCATGCATTCCAAAATTTACCTGTGCAAAAGCTCACAAAAGACAGAGGGAGATTTATCAAAACTGGTGTAAAGGATATCTGGCTTGCCCCTAGCAACCAATCAGATTCCAACTTTCATTTTTCTGAGCTCCGTTGGAAAATGAAGGATGGAATCTGATTGGTTGCTATGGGCAACTAAGCCAGATATCCTTTACACCAGTTTTGATAAATGCCCCTCATAAAATGTTCCTAGCATCCATACTGGCGTGCACGCCATAACAGTGAAGGGAGAAAGAACATTTCAAAGTGAAGCAAAGAATGTTGTTTTGAATGATGAGGCACGCAGATTCTTTAGATCAGTTATGTCCACTCACCCTGACTGCAGACAGGATACGGATATAGTCGGCCAAAAGCTCAGCCAGAAGGTAGAAATCACTGTTAGCCTGTTCCTGGTGTAGCTGCTCTATCTTCTCTTCTACTTCAGCTAGCTGGGACAGTGCCCGGGAAAGTGCAGTGTTATCCTCTGAGCTCCCTAGCATAGCCAGGCTTTTGGCAAATTGGGCAGTATTCACAGCGAGTTCTGCAAAAAGAAGCATCAATATATATGATGGTAATGTGAACTTCTACCTTCTGCCCTGTATACAGCTGCATGTCAACATTAACCACGAACAAGGAGTCAGAAATTTGTATACATTTTAGAGATGTTGTAGGAAGAGCACAGAGAGTATTCAGAAACAGGGCTCTGTCCCCAATAAATTTAAGGGCTCATTCACACGACCGTATTTTCTTTCCGTTCCGTATGCGGAACCATTTATTTCAATGGGTCAGCAAAAAAAAAAACCGGAAGATACTCCATGTGCATTCCATTTCCGTATGTCTGTTTTTCCGTTCCGCAAAAAAATAGAACATGTCCTATTATTGTCCGCATTACAGACAAGGATAGGACTGTTCTGTTAGGGGCCAGCCGTTCTGCAAAATACGGAATACACATGGATGTCATCTGTATTTTTTGCGGATCCGTTTTTTCCGCTAAATATATACGGTCGTATGAACAAGCCCTTAGACTGATTAGGTGATAATTCTGAGATGCATTTAAGAAAAAAAATTACGGCAAATAAAAGACAGTTTGAAACTACAGTAAATCCTTAGCTTCAGTTTCTAAGTGATTTAAAGGGAATGTGTCACCTATAATGTTTTCTCCCTGTTGAGATCAGCTAGGGACACCTTTTTTCTCATTAAGGGGGCAGCCATCTACAAGAGCTGACCTCACTGCTCAAAGTGTGTGAGTTGGACCAAAGGGGATTTGGTCCAACTCATCCCTAAGATGGAAAACTGAAAACAAAGCAAGAGGTACAGCCAGCACTCTTGTAACATCTAGGCAGCTGCAATAAAGGAAAAACACTTTTTTGCAAGACACGCTTTGTTTAAGAACTGACCTCAGTGACTGCTATGGGTGATTTTTCTAGGCATATTCTGTGACCTGTGCAGAGGTCATGAGGGAAAAGGTAAGCTGTGATATCTTCTGTTGTGAATGGTGGATCCTGTGTTATCTGTCACTGTCATACTGTCTGTAATGATATGGAGAGGACTGCTGAATGATTTGTGATTTGTACAGGCTTAGAATTGGTGCTAATTATTAAATCTACTCAGCCAGGGCGTAAATTGCAGGATTGTCAGATTTTTTTATTTTTTTTTTAATAGTGATATGAAAACTATAAATAACGTCACCAAAAATTCTTTAGAAATCTGTTAACAATGGGTCATTTTCTGATGACACATTCCCTTTAAAGGCGTCAACCACACAATGATTTACAAGTGCAATCAAGTACCTTTCCTGTGGTTTACTAGTGTCTCCACCACAGCGTGAAGTTTACGAAGATGTTGTTCTTCACATTCCACCTCTTGTAACTTGTCTTCAAACCACTAAACAGAATGACAGAATGTGGAACCTTAATGGTGTATTCTGCTAATTTGCCTTTACCCTTCCCACAGGATAGTGGATAACAGTTCGCTATTAGTTTTCAAAACGTTAGGAACCCCACCAATGGACAGGGGATAACATCTATGCTGTGGACAGGGCATAACCTCAAATTATTGTAATATTCCTTTAAAGGGGTTGTCCGAGTTATTTTTTTGTTCTTTATATGTTTCTAACTTGTCAGGTATAACAACTTTCCCATATACTTTGTGTTTCTAAAGCTGCTGGTTTCTCAGAGTTGACTGAGGGTCACATGACCTGTGATGTCACCTTATCTCTCTGCTCTGTGATGTTTCGTTCACAAGCCTCAGAGTTCAGATAACAGTCTGTACACGAGACGTCACTGGCCACGCCCCCTTTCTTTGCCGGGCTCCTGCTATCTGCTCTCTCCCTGGATTCCTTCAGATAAAACATTAACCCCTTCAGCCAGAACACACTGAGGGCTCAAGGCGTTACAACAGTAGCTGCAGCAGTGAGAGGAGACAAATGGTGGGCACAAGAGCTGTAGAGGAATTGTATTGTACAAGAACAGGTAGGGAGAAATTCCTGTATGTATTAGCAGTGTCATTGTACAGCTGGGACTTGTAGTCCTACACATACAACATGCTGCTGAGTATTCCAGCAGGCAGACATGTCACTCAGCACTTGTATTCATTCCCTTTGCAGAGAAGGGGGAGGGGCTGAGATTGTTATTACTGCAGGTAAACAAAGACCAGAAGAGAACCAGGGAAATTAGGAAATATGGATTTTTTTTGCCTAAAACTTGCTTAACTTAGTTATATATTGCTGCCCATCAGATTTACAGTGCTATATATTTTTTGTCATAACTCGGACAACCCCTTTAAGACAAGAGCAACATAAAAATACATAAGCCCAAACTAATATAAAGTAACCAATTTTAACAATAAGTATGGTAAAACAAAATTGGATTTTTTTACTCCCTGCACCCAAATATCCGGTATACTGTTTAGACAGCACTTTGGAGGCCACATTACATGGAGTGTGGATAAATAAAATGTTATTCATGTGAGGCAAAAAAAGATGCATGGTGCTAGCTAGTAAAGTAATAATAATGACATTGTAAGATATTGGGTGAGATTCAGATTATTTAATTTTGCAACAGAATATTTAGCCTCTGCCATTTTTATTTTGTGCCCTATTTATGAAAAGTGTGTTCTTTGCTTATTAAATGAGCCATAAATTGTGAATGATGCATAAATGGCATTTATGTTGTTAATCGTGCCCAAGATCGTGGTGATCGTAAGACACAATACGCCATAGTGACGCCTATTTGCGAAAATGCGCCACAGGGTTACCCATCTGTGACACAATGTGCCACAGGTCTGCCTACTAACACAAGCTGTATACTTTTAGACAACCAGATGTGGTTCAACATGGCTTTGACTAGGACAAGACAAAGTGCAAATTACATTTAAAGAAAATAAAGTGACAGAAAAACAATGACACAAAAAATACCTATCTATCATGGAATGGCGCACTTCATACAACTTTTTAGTAACAGAACATTGATATATGCCACCTAGGGATCTGTGTCGGTAAAACTGGCAATGGCCGAAGGATTTTAGACACATCTTATATCTGCTCTACTATGTGTAAAACTGAAGGCACTCCATAATAGAGTCACTCTCCAACTAGAGTCCCATCTTCATGAACAAGAATCGATGCAGGCCTAACCACAAACTACAGCCAGGTTGTCATTATGCTATATCTGTGACATAATACATCTCCCACATTACAGAAAGAGACATTAGTTCAAAATATTAACTTTTGCACTCTGGACAAGCAGAATACTTTCTCACGTTTCATTACATTGAATGGATATAGCAATTTTGGGAGTGATTTCACACATGCACACAAAAAAAAAAAAAAAAGACTGTGGTCACATTAACAATTTTGTAAAGCGGAGATTATTTCCCTCTTACTAAATCAAACTACACTCCTCGACATTGAAATAAGCACCAAGAAGGACAAGCTGTATGGTTATATAAATCGAGCAAGTAGCGGGTGTTGCCAAGATCTCATGATCACATTTTTAAGCACCTAGCTCCAATCTGTGGCATGTGGGAGGAGCATAAAATCCACATTGAAAGCATTTTTTAGCCTCATAAATCAGATCAAGTCAAGTGGGATGATTATGTGATGCCTCCTGTTCATCGGCATGCCAGTTATTGCCACTTTTCATAAACTGGGAGGGACAGAAATCCTTGAACTGAAAGACCTTGGTTTATCATCACGGCAGATCACTACGTGTCCAGGCTGAAATGTCAGCACTGTACAGAGTTACGTGTCCGAGTGGTTTGGAGAACAATCACAAATTGCAATGACAGCAACAGAAGCGATCCTCTTGGTGCGTAGTGATCGATTCTGTACAAAGGAAATTGGACGTCACAAGCTTAGGGTGGCAAACAGTATCTACACAAACAATCAGCAGGTGTGTGCACAACATTGGGTTACCAGCCAGACGTCCAGGTACAGGAATTTCCACTGATCTTACACAAAGTCTGGAATGGAAGTCTATCATTTTCAGCGATGAGTCCCGCTTTAGTCTTGGATGCAAGGATAGCTTGAGATTGGTCTGGAGACCACATGGGCAACGCCTTGAAGAGGCCTTCACAAGAGAATGTTGCATTGGTCCTACTCTAGGGATTATGATGTAGGGTGACATAACGTACGGTAGCCAGACCCTTCCAGTCTTCATTTCAGGTACACCAACAGTTCGATGTTACATTGATTTGGTTGTGGAACCAGTGGTAAGGCATTTTCTCCAGAGTATCTCAGCTGGTTTTAAACAGAACAACACCAGGCCACATGTTGTTTGTGCTACTGCGAGTGGCCTAAACATGCTAGGGATGTTTTTGATCGGAGCTGGCAGCAAGAGTGCTGCAACCAGCTGCCAGCAACAGATTTTGATGATTTAGGTGCCCAAGTTCATTCTGCGTGGCAGAAGATTCCTCAGACAACTATTAATAATCTCAATGACAGCATGCCAAAGTGTGTAAGTGCATGTATTTCTGTGCATGGCACTTATACTTAATAATTTCCTGTGATTTTCCAACTTTTCCTTCGTGGTGTTGCAGTTTCAATAATGAGGAGTGTATATATAGATAAATTCACTGACCTGAAGCAGCCCACCATAACAGAAAACATATGGTTACCAGTTTTATTAAACAAGCTGAAACGCATGACACTGCTTATTACCACTAGGTGGTGCTAGTATACTGACAAAAGTATTCTGTCTGATTTCAGCATGCATTGGAACAAGTGGGATATTTTTTTTAAATAAAAATAATAATGATGTTGAATTATTAAAATTTGTAAAAGAAAAAAAAAAAAGGTCTGCTGTGTACAGACGTGTTTTTGTTAAAGACATCCACTACCCAAAAGGCAAGAAGGTAGTACTAGAGGCTGCATCCCATTCTTTGCACGCCATCTCAATTCCTGCCCTGTCACACAAGACACATCAATGAAAGCTGTTTGGCAATAACATCTGGTACAGAAAAGTATTTTTTACTGCCACCTATGTAAGCACTGTATACTTGAATTATTATCATGTTTCAGGTTATATAATTCATGCAGTTCTTTGGATAAGAACTCCATATCTGATATTACAATCTGTACATACTGCAATAAAACCTGGACATAGAAAAGCCCAACGTATGTCAGGTTGTGAAGGAGTGAATCGGTTTCTGAACCGCGTTGCTGAATATCTGCATCCAGTACTTACTACATCGGATTCATTCATCTTGATGGTCATTTTGTTGACAGCATCAGTGGCTCTATTGAACATCTTGAGGAGACCAGCTCCACTCAGAGCCTGAGTGCTGACAGCACGAGGAAGCTGCAAGACAAAAACTTTGGTTGGAATATAACAAAGTCATGATGCAGTCTCATTATGTAAAGGCGAATGGCGGTTACTGTAGTATTAATAATGCACATATGAAATTGTGCATTTCTAAAAGTATAATCGACATAAGCATAACCCACATCATACCAGGTGGATCACTAAAGTTCAATAAAACACAAAAAGGAACATCTAATATTAACTCACCTCTTCCTTCTCCAGAAATTCACGGACATCTGGGTCTTGTAAAAGAGTCGGGTGGCTAACAATTCTTTGAAGGTATCTGCATCAATCATGAACACACAGAGTGTACAACTATCAATGTGATCACAAATATGTAATAAATCACAGGAAAACATAACATCGATTTGTCATCTCAAGTCCTAATTTTCTCTTCAACGTGGTTTTAAGTCATCAAGAAAATAAGTCAGATTTTTGCTCTATGAAAACTCAAAAGTTTACATATCAGACTCCGATCTCAAACTGGAGCCCTCAGCATGATTAAAACCTGCATTAGAAGCAGATAATGGACAATGATGTATTACTGGAGATGCATTTAATTTTCTATACAAACGTCTAAGTAACCAATCATAGTCCATAAACATTTCTTTTACACCAGTGCTGGCAAACACGCGGCCCTCCAGCTGTTGCAAAAACTACAACTTCCATCATGTCCAGACAGCCTACAGGTATCAGGGCATGCTGGAAGTTGTAGCTTTGCAACCGTGAAGGGACAAAAGTTTGATATCCCTGGTCTAGACCCAGGAAATCATGAAGTGTTATGTCATCTTTAAATTGTCCAAGAGGCTGGTACAGTAAATTATGAGAAGTATGGGTCTTAAACCACAGATCTGGGCAAAAGTAGTATTTGTTATAGGTTTACGGCCAGAAAACACCTTTTCTTTAGCTACTGATCTGCTGATGATAGGATTCCATCTTGTTACCATAGTGCCTCTTACCTCTCCAAAGCAGCTCGCCTTCTCTCCAAGAACTCAGCTGAAGAAGAATCCTCTTTTCCCACCTTTACTTTGGTCATACCTGAACAAAAAGTGTACATCAAATAAGTGGAATTTAAATGTCCACTGTGGCATAATCCAATAATGCAGGTGAATATGAAAAACTTTGTAATATATTTACCAGCGAAAAATTCCCTTCTCCCTACAGCACCACTCTTTCTCTTCTACATAGACTTCTGTGGGCTGCACGAGTCTCTCTCTAAGCTATTTGTTTTATCTCTTCTCTCACTGCAGCTCACTCCTTCTCCCTTGACTTCTATGGGCAGCATGGGTCTGTGTCTCTCCCTACAGCTCACTCCTCCTCCTCCCCTTCTCATCTCCAAAGTCTTTAATGGGCAGCATGTAGTCTGATCCTTCAGTGAGCAGACAGCCCTCTTGACAGACTTAACAGAGAATTGGGATTAGGAGGAAGGATTTATAACAAAGATATATTACAAGCTTTCTTATATTCATTCACCTGTACTACTGATTTATGCAAAGTGAGAGACCATTTCATTTAAAGATATACATATCAAAGAAATACTCCAGTTTTCTGGCCTATTTACAGAACAGTGTCGTTCAACCACATCTGCCAGTCCACGAGCCACTGCTGCCAACACCAATTACATTTTTTGTAATTGTTGCTAAAAGGTGGTGCTAAGAGGTGACATTTAGTCTTGCCTTTTTTATTCCACAGAGAAGATACTATATACTAACATTTGACTTCTATTCTGCTTGCAGATGTACCTTGCATATATATCATCTCAAGAAAATGTGTTTATTTCTTCCCTGGGCATAACATTTATGTACCATTACTACTCACCTATGAGGCTTTTCTCAGGAGGGGGAGCGATTATGATGCCTTGATGGGCATGCTTCTCTGAAAGCTTCTCAAAAAGGCCCAGGAAGTCACTGAACCGTCTCTTCACAGTGAAATGCTTGCTTCTGAACATTGGCAAATTGGTCTGGAATAAAAAGAGCCAAAACTAATAAATAATTCCATCAAAGTGAATTATTTCCAATTGTGTTGCTTTTATCTTTAGAGCTTTGACACCTCCCATCTTAGTACAGGGCTCACCTGGAGACACCAATGGCTGAGACAGATAAGGAACATTCAGCTTGTAAGGACACAATAATAACTAGCACTTTACCGCGATATGCATGAGCTTCCTTCATACCCCTGGTCCAGGTGCAGCCCTGCTCTCTTCTACCATACTCAGTCTTGTATGTCTATATGTTTGCTCCTTGTGCTCTTTTGCTATGACAATAAGGAAGTGTACATACTGCATCATTTACTTGTGGATTTATTCATGCATCGTGTATATTTTTTGCTTTTATTTTTGTGCTTGTATCCCTGTTCCATCAGACATGATTATACTGTAATGAGGTGTATTGCTTCTGTTACAGTGTACCCCTTATTGTAGGTTATGGGCCTTGGACCTCAGTGGGCTTAAGGCATGATATTGTGATGAGATTAGTCATTTAAAGTGGTTTAATACGTGAAGTGTCTCTAGTCAGTAAAGTATTTGCTCCTCAGTCATATCCCCATTTTTTTATTCATGTAAAGCATTCAAACATTGACCACCCACCCTGAATACAAAATCCAGTAAAGCCCCGCTTACATAAAAGGGAATCTGTAGAGGCCGGCGTCTCTACATAACTGCGGCAGATCCAGGTCTTAATAAATAACCCCCCCATGTATTTAAATAAAACACTCCTGAAAATAGAATTGTTTCATTGTAATGACTTCACTGATGTCTATTAATTACCTGGGTTGATACTTGATAAGCTACATATGCATTCATACCGTCACCTAAAGGAAAGGAATCAAAAATTAAATGAAAACTGATACAATGTACAGGACTAAGTCATGAAGTGCACTATAAAAGGACATTTTTTTTGCAACAAACCCCATGATTTGCCTTAGACAACTGTCAAAAGCTAAGTAATGTCTTAAGCTGGCAATACATTTTAGCTAGTTGGCGAAGAACTCTCTTCCCGCCCTACATTAGACATGCATGCTCAGTTCAGTTGATGTGCGTGCAAAAATTGTGAATGAGGAGATGGACTAATTCAGAGTTGTGTTGCAGTGGCTTATCTCCCCGAGAACAAAATATAGATCCAACGGCCTGATCCTTAAGGCTGTATTACAGAGCCCGATTCTGCAGGCGATTGCCGGGAAGGGAGCGTTCCTTCCTGGCAATCGCCTGCTTGCTAGCGGAGGAGACCTTTGCTATTACATGCAGCGATCGTTAGGGAGGAGTGATCATTATACCATCACTCTTCCCTATACTGAATCATTGTTTGTCAGCAAACCTGCAAACGGTAATTTTTAAACTTTTCCAAAGATGTGGATTGCTCATGAACGAGCCATCGGGTAATCGGCGGCATTACACTGCCAGATCACTTATGAGTGTTACTGTGAACGCTCGTTAGATCATCTGCCTGTCTAGTACAGGCTTTAAGGTGGATTTACACAGTGCAATCATCTTGCAGATTATCGGGAATGAATGTTCCTGTGAACGCTCGTTTCCAACAATCTGCCTGAATAAAGGTGAAGCAGATCACCTGATAAAGAGCGAAATGATCATTCATCGGGTCAAGCTTTCGATCGTGCAGGCACCTAAATTATCGTTTCTGGGCAGCAGATCGTGCTATGTCAACAGCGATTGCTGCCCAGAAAGAAAGCAGTTGTATGAGGACGAGTGATCGCAATAGCAACCACTCATCCTCATACTGTGGAGGTGATTGTTGCATGTAAATCTTCTCCACTTAACGAGCAGGCAACTCTCAGGAAGGAACGCTTCCTTACCGACAATCTGCTGCCCACCTGTGTGTGTAAATGCCCCTTTAGATTCTCCCGTCATCTGCCATCAGGAGGCCCCCATACATATTAAACAGTAAGCTAGCTGTGCTGAAATCAGCAGATTTGGCCCATACTGATCTAATGTATATGGCCACTTTTGGGACTCATCTCTACCACACGATCACTATTAAAAACCAATAAGAAATTTATGTGTCTACTCTCATGTACCATTCATCTTTACCAACTACTTTTTTTTTGTATCTTTTTATTAAAGAACTCCCGAAAAAAAATTTATTCCATGTCCTGCTAGAAATGTACATGATGTAATCTTTAGTGACTTATGTGTGGACAGGAAGTCTAATTCTCTATGTATTCCTATGAGACTGAAAGTGAGGCTCCCATAGGAATGAATAGAGCAGTTACTGGCTTTCTGTCCTGGGTCAGTTGGAGGTCAGGGAGTTGGTCACATGACCCAGCTACCATAAGAAGAGAGGTTATTACTCACAGAAACAGTCACTGATAAGAAAATGACAATCACTACAGATTATATCATGCACCTTTCTAACAGGTCAGAGAATAAAAAATTTTTTGAGGGAGTTCTTCTTTAACACAAATTTCCAACCTTGCTGAAAACCCCGCAGAAGGAAAAGATGCTTCAAGTACATTGATTGAAGTGTCACAACATAAGCAGCCAAAATGATTACAGCATTAATAATCATGCAATAAAAGCAGCAGGAATACATGCTTGTATGTGTACTACACGCAGTCAGTTCTATTGTATCCTCCGGGGGATCTCTCCTAATCACAGGCTACACAGAATATAATTAGTCAGTCTTCCGGGGACAGAGAACACAGTAGCACTCACCAATCTTCTCCGGATCTGTGATTCTAACATTCAGTTCAAACTGATCCTCCTGTTCTTCTTCTTCTAACTGAAGGGGCAGAAAACAAGCAGTAAGCGGAGGGTTATGGCAATAGTTTACCTATCATCTACCTTTTCACTACATGTTGTGCCCTCTTTTGTAGATATGTGAAAATTACTAAAAGTTGTAGTGGAACCCAAAACATACTGAACTCAATCACCCGGCGCGACACTCAGAAGAAATTATCTGAATTTCTCTTGTAAATCACATAAATACTTATCTGCAGTACACAAAGAGAACGTGATACTAGTTAAATCTCTTAACTAATGCACCCATAGTAAGATCCCCCCAACTGGCGGGAGCAGTATTTAAACTCCTTATTCACATTACCTCTTCATACGTTTTCTGCTTGGAGGTAGCGGAAGCGGCTGCAATAAGCGCAGGAGTACTAAGAGGAGCCTCCTCCTTCTGATTGCTGCGTGAACTCTCGACTGAAAGCTTAACCGTGGATTCTGTAGAAAAAAACAACAGAATAATGACCGGAAAGCAGGTAACAGCCACCAAACTACCAACTGGTAATTTACCGAGTGGTTTCTATGCCACCATCAACACTTTCCAAAAAGGGAGTGTGAAGAGCGTGGGGAGCAGATTTAAACCCCCCTCTTAGGTCAAGTTCACACCTCCACTATTTATTTCAGTTTTTTCAGTTCTGTTAGATGAGCAGAACAATGAAAATAACGGAAGTGCTGGATCGGGCACATAAGGGTGGGTTTTTGTTATATGTTTAACGGACACAAAAAGTATACGTCACCATAGAGTTCCATTGTAATAAAAAAATAATAAAGTGGTTTCAATGCCGCCCTCACCACTTTCCGAAAAGGGTACGTGACCAGGGGCGTAGCTAAAGGCTCATGGGCCTGGTGCAATAGTTCATCCTGGGCCCCCTTCCCTCAGTGCTTTGTGGCCAGGGGCAGGGAAGCACATAGCTTTCATGCTGCCTGAGGCAAAATTTGAAACGGTGGCACCCCCCCCCCAACCAACCAAATTCTTGACCTAACCTCTTCCCACCAGCCAGAAGTGTAACTTGACCAGCATGTACCTTCTATAATACTGGTGTCATTTATGTGAAACAAGGGTCTGTGGGCCCCCTCAGGCTTCTGGGCCCAGTAGCGACTGCTTCCTCTGCACCCCCTATAGCTACGCCCCTGGGCGTGACAAGCAAATTTCAATCTATGTGAAAGGAATGAAGATGCACTAAATTTACGATGAGGTGGTGCAGGGACTATCAAGACTGGCATAGGAAACACTGGTCTTGATAAATCTCGCTCATCATCACTGCTATGTGTACACTATCCAGCTAGAGTCCTCTACACGCAGCACTGAACTTACTCAACATTTAGAAGGAATTGGGAACAACACAACCTAAAACCCTTTGCCCATGTAACAATTTTCATGACAATTTGTACAGTTCTTTGGAAGTGCAGATTTATGTGCAGTTTTGGTGCAGATTTCCTGCACATTTATCATTTTTACTTGTGTGTGTATATTTTATACACAATACATCCCCAAAAGGTCATAAAAAGACATTCACAAAGTTATGGCTATCCGTTTTTAAAACTGACCTGTACAAGTCAATGGGGCTATTCACACATATATAGGGGCACCAGGTACAAAGAAAAACAGCCACCTGTGGTGTCACTTCTTACTAATGTGCGTCTGCTAAGACACAAAATCTGGTGCCCTGGGGAAGGGCGGTGGGGGACACCAGATATCATGTGACCACATGGCCTCTATTTGCTACATAGCGCTGTGTAAGTTAAAACCGAGAAGACAAAAGATTACGAACTGCTTCTGTCTTGTCCTCCATGACCTGCTACTGCTATACTGCAAGAACAGGGACTGTACATTTACAATGGGTGCGTTTGAAGTCCAAGACCTTTTACATTTACAACACGGTGTCCTTAAAGGGAAATTTTCTGCTCCAAAACAAGGAGCATGGAAGCGCTTATTAGTACCAGGGTACCGGGAAGCAGTGAATGCAGCACTTCCTGGGCTCTGTACCCCCTGCTTCCTGTTCCCCTGCCATCAGATGTGCTGTGGGTCACACGGCAGGAAGAGATGGAGCTGGATCCTAAGAGTGGAGGCGTTCTGGGCAGGAGAAGTAAGTGGATTTTTAAATTTTATTTCCTCTGAGTAAGGGGTTCTCTACTGAGGTCTGGGGGCCATTCACATTTGGGAGTCTGATCTGAGGTCTGAATGCGGGAGGGTTCTTATTCATATCAAGGCTCTGATCTGAGGTCGGGGGGGGGGGGGGGGTCATTCACATTGGGATCTGAGCTGAGGCATTATTGGGGGTCTGATCTGAGGTCTAATGAAAAATATTTTTTTTCTTATTCTCCTCCTGTAAAACCTAGGTGTGTCTTATATGGCAAAAATATGGTACTTCTTTGTTCAGTCAAAATGTTTACCTGCAAACAAATCCTGGTCGTCATCATCATCCAGGAAGAGTCCATTTTCTCTTGAAGTTTCTTGGACAACCTCCTTCTGGGGCAGTGGAGCAATCACTTCTTTGCTCTGAAATAAAACCAGACAGTGAGATGAACCTAACAGGCCAAGTGAACACAAGTATCACGATTTCAGGGGAACGTGGTGAAACTTTCCACAGACCAGCTGCTAAGATTACAAACAGGATCTGAGCAGCAGATTTTCCGTATTAGCTCTAGGACGTACTAGGTATTACATTTCGGTTATACTGGTTAGACAAGCCAACAAGGGAAATATGAGCTATGCTACTGGACTGGCCCATCTACAACATGCTCATCCCATCCAACCTCATGTGCTAGTATATAGAATAAGGGTGTATTTACACACACACACTTTTACTGCCTATAGGCTATAAACGTCTGAGCAGTTCGGGTTTGTCTCTGAATCAAATATAAAATGGCTATAATGGAAGCAAAATGTGCATATCGGATGGTTAAAATACAGGGTCCTGCTCTTCTGATGGATCAGAAGAATGGAAAACAGAATGCTAATGTGAACCGGGCCTAAGTTGTTTTCTAACCTGGGAAACCCGGCAAACAGCAGCCAAGGAGACACTGCAGGGGGGTACGCAGTATTACATGGGGGCCATTCAGATGTAATACAAAGATACCTCAAGTACACCAGAATGCGTCCTCTCATACCGAGAGGCTCTCCCTTCTGCCACACAGAGAGGGGTCCTGGGATATGGACAGTGGGTGCCTTTATGAGATAACTAAATAGCTAAATAAAAGCAACCACACTAGTCAGGTCTGGACCCTAAGGCAATAAAGGCCACAAGCCCCACTAATGACCACTTCAGTCCCTCACAGTTCAAACTCCTCTTTTAGGGTCCTGACGAACATGGAATGAGCACCGATTGACGGTATAACATATCAGCCAGTGCTTGAACCTTTTACTCTTTCAACTGTATGGAGGGCCAATCATTAGTACCATCATTAAACCCTATACAACTTGTGTATTATTGGTAGCACTTTCCCAGTTTACATAGTGAGGTGTGTTACTGACCAGCCAGCATAACTTACCTGACAAAACGCACATTTGTTGTTAGTTGGCTGCTGGCTGACCTGTTTACATGGGGCAATGCCAATGTAAAAGGGCCATTACCCACACACACTAGATACAACAGCAAAAAACACTGCTGAAGAGAACATCACCCAAAGCCTGTAGCTACATGATGTGATGAGCTGTTACTGTGGAGAGGACAATAATTATCATTTTTATGTGGGGGTATTCTGGTTATATAAAATTATACCTTATCCATAGGATTGGGAACAACTATTAAAGGGGTTGTAGGGGTTCAGAGCGCAGGGCAAGGGAGCGCATCGGAGCATGACGTGCTCTGTCAGGCAGGCTGCCCAGGTGAAATTACGGGTATGTCCAGGTTCAGCTCTGAACCCAGACAACCCCCTTTAAATCTGTGGAGGTCCTACTGATCACAAGAATGGGGAACCCGTACCCCGTGGATCCCCCAAAATGAACAAAGCATATGGTAAGACATGTGCACAGCCAATCAATTCATTTCTATGGGAGTTCTGGCTATCTGTGGTACTTCCATAGAAATTAATGGAGGAGCTGCACGCATACCCGACCAGCTGTTCTATTTGGGGGGGCTCCAAGGGATACAGGGTCCGCGTTCCCTTGAACAGTGGGGCTCCAGCAGTAGGAATCCCATAGATCTAATAGTTATCCCCTATCCTGTGGATAAGGGATAATTGTACACAACCAGAATATCCCTTTAACTCCGGGGAGATGTACATCTAAAAAGGGGTATACATACTGTACATACATACATAATATAAAACTAAACAAATACCATAAGCAAAAACTTTTTTTCCATATAAACATTTGTGACATATTAACAGGATATGTCAAAAATGTCAGATAGGTGTGGGTCCCACCTCTGGGACCTGCTCCTATCTCGAGGACCGGGCCCATGAAGTGAAGGAGCGCATACCGTGCATGTGCAACATGCTCTCCATTGACTGCTATGAGACTACCGAAAATAGAGTGAGCATGCTCACCGGTGGTCCACAGCAGTGAATGGAGAGCAAGCGGGGCAAACGATCCATTCACCGTTATGGGGCTGCCAGAAATAGATAATCCAGTTCCCAGCCATTTTCAGAACTCCCATACTGGTGAAAGGAGGGTGGCTGCTCTCCCTTAAAGGGTTTCTGTCACCAGATTTGGGCATACTAAACAGGATGGCATTTGCAATGTGCAAATGCCACCTGATGCCCAATCTGGTTTTCTTACTGTAATCAGATCAGCCGTTTTGTTAAAAAAAGCACTTTTATAATATGTAAATTAGGCGTACTAGGTGCAAGAGGCGTTTACCTTGCACCTAGTAATCGCCGTGTTCCAACCTCTAGTGCCGCCTCCTGCTTCCTGATTGACAGGGCCAGGCAGCTTGCTCGATGAGCTGCCGGCCCTGTCCTCGCTCGAAATCCCGCGCCTGCGCCGTGTAGGCTAAATTCGGCGCAGGCGCAGATAGTTCACCCGGCCGCCCGGCTCCTGCCTCTCTCACTGCGCCTGCGCCGTGCGGAGTAAAAGCGGCGCAGGCGCAGTGAGTTCCGCCGGCTCCCGGCTCTCTCACTGCGCCGGCGCACTGAGAGACCCGGGAGCCGGGCGGCCGGCGGAACTCACTGCGCCTGCGCCGCTTTTACTCCGCACGGCGCAGGCGCAGTGAGAGAGGCAGGAGCCGGGCGAACTATCTGCGCCTGCGCCGAATTTAGCCTACACGGCGCAGGCGCGGGATTTCGAGCGAGGACAGGGCCGGCAGCTCATCGAGCAAGCTGCCTGGCCCTGTCAATCAGGAAGCAGGAGGCGGCACTAGAGGCTGGAACACGGCGATTACTAGGTGCAAGGTAAACGCCTCTTGCACCTAGTACGCCTAATTTACATATTATAAAAGTGCTTTTTTTAACAAAACGGCTGATCTGATTACAGTAAGAAAACCAGATTGGGCATCAGGTGGCATTTGCACATTGCAAATGCCATCCTGTTTAGTATGCCCAAATCTGGTGACAGAAACCCTTTAAATGTGAAGGCCCCATTCTCCAGATAGGAGAGTGTCCCAGAGGTGGGACTCATGCCTATCTGACAAACCCTAGCAATATGCTACATATGTTGAGAAGCAAATATCACTTTAACCAACGGGTCAGAGAAAAAAAAAAAGAGGACCCTGGCCACAAGGGCTTACAATCTACAAGGCATAAGGACAGAAGGAGAGGGTAAACACTTCATATCTGGCTTTGAAGTGTTATTGTGCAGGGTTATTGTTGGCTGTAGACGTTATTGAAGAGCTGTTTTTTTTTGGCTGTTTTTAAAAGTTTGGATGTAAGGGGGTAGTGAGCTCCAGAGTATGGGAGATTACTGTCACGGAGCTTTGGGTGAGTGGGCAATGACTAGCTCCTAGTGGTGACTCCAAGCTCTTGGCAGTTCCATGATAGTCTGTCTTAACTGTATGACCTGCCAGAGAGGTAAGTAAGCTGTCAGTCTGATAATAGCCAAGATCATGGGTGTTCATTATAGTTAACAATCAACGACTGATACAAGACTGATTGTCTACATGTAAAAATCTAAATCTGTCATGTCTGGAAGTTTCCGGCAGCTAGAAAATGTGTGAATGGCCTTGGTGCATACTATAAACTGACGATGCTACCTACACCTGCAGTATTATACTAGCACACACTGTGCACTCTTTATGGCCTACTAGAGATACTGATGACACATGAGGAAATATAACCCTCATTGTGTACTCAAGGTAGATAACCGGCTGCAAATACAAATGCCACCGACCGTGGATATCCAGTCTCCAGTAGGGTAAACTCAGCTCTTGAATGAATGTGCCCAAAATAAAAAAAAATCTTACATTGAAATAATAAAATCACGCACTGGTGGCATATTTCTAGAATGGCGCCACCAAAGCAAAGGAGAGTGCACCACGCATGCGCAGTGTTCTCTCTATTCACTTATATAGGCGTTCCGTAAAGAGCTAAGCGAGCACACTTGGCTACTTCTGGAACTCCCACAGAAGTGAATGGAAGGTGGCCAGGCTTGTGCGGTGCTCCCATGATCTCTTTGGGGGATCCGTTCAAGAGATAGTGGTGGGACCGGCCCCTATCTGACATCCTAGTGATATGCCAATGTGAGGATGGATATTTCCGACAGTCCCTTACAGAATTATGAATGGAGCAGAATGGTGCATGACTGTTCTGCTGCTCCACCAGGGTAGGGAAATGAGAACCTCCTCTCAGGACTGGTGGTGGTCCCAATGGTCAAACCTCAATTTCTCAGTTAGTTACACCTATCCTGGGCAAATTTAAATCTTGGCACAATCCCTTTAACAATACTTATCACTTATCGGTCCCTACATTCACACCGGCAGCAGTGAAGAGGTTAACAGATCACATGATTGTGCCTAATAAGGTCCCTGATAAAGCAGTGGTCAACAAGGACATGCAGATCATCCCACAAGATTGCTTCCTTCCTCAGAACCTACTGAGGTGTCTCCAGTTTCCATCCGAGTTCCTGGCTCCTGAGTCATATCTGGACGCCGCGCACCCGTCATGTGTTCTGGGAGGTCAATAAAAAGCTATTCTTTTCAGATGGTGAATGCGTAGCTTGTTGGATAATTCCTGCAGTCGCTGAAATGTTTTCCATCAGCAAAATGTTCTGTAACCTTGCCAAAAGCACAGCTTATATAGAAACAGTAGAGATCTGTACTGTTCACAAAATAGCAGAAGGTGAGTGGGCTTCATGTGCTGTCCCCAATACAAACAGTTCTTACAGGAACGGATTCATTCCTATGGGGCCATGCACACGTCTGTATTTTCTGCCGTTCTGTAAATTATAGAACACGTGCAATTCTTGTCTGTGTTAATGGACGAGAATAGATTTCTATTGAAGGGAGTGGGAAATATGAATGCACAGAGAGTCCTGGTCGGGGGTCACTGGTATCTGGAGCCATGATGACTGCAGTGCATCCCATGACGATTAAGGTAGTACCTCAGTCGGGTTCAAGTCTTGGGAATTAGGGGGCCTGAGTAGTACTTTGAAGTCCTGGTCATGCTCTTCCAACCAATATCAGCCATTGTCTTGTTGGAAGATCCCATCCACCCCAGGGAAGACAATCACACCTCTGGTAGTCCCATTTCATTTTGGTGGTGAGCTGCTCTACTGTTGCACTCCAGACCGTCCAAGCATAGGTTCATATCAATGGCACATGGCACTCAGCAGTTTCAACATTTCTTAATTGTAATGGTGCCATTTGTTCATTCACCATACACTTTCACCACAGCAGCACGAAAACAGATCACAAACTGCACAGCTTGTCCCGAAAGCCAATAATCATCCTGATAAATCTCCTGTTTTACCCATGACAGCAACGAGGTAAATCTGTACCCACCAAGCCAGCTCACGACTTCCTTCATGAGCTAGGCGCTGCCGACGTCGAAAGTGGTCATAATAATGTGACTCAACTGTGTATATGTTCATATAAAATACAAGTCTTCATATCTGTGCCGAGAAGAAAAGCAGAACTGTCTATACTTCTACTTTAAAAGGGTTCTCTGGAACTCTGATATTGATGACCTACCCTCAGCATAGGCCATGAATATCAGACTCCTGGTATCTTCAATAGTGAGTCTACTGCTCGGATCCATACAGGCAAGAACTGGGGGCACTGTGTAGGGGGGCTCTGTTATGGAAGCAGTGTGTATAGCTCTGTTACAGCAGCGCACTGTGTGTGGCACTGCTATGGAGGCACTGTGTGTGGCACTGCTATGGAAGCACTGTGTGTGGCACTGCTATGGAAGCACTGTGTGTGGCACTGCTATGGAAGCACTGTGTGTGGCACTGCTATGGAAGCACTGTGTGTGGCACTGCTATGGAAGCACTGTGTGTGGCACTGCTATGGAAGCACTGTGTGTGGCACTGCTATGGAAGCACTGTGTGTGGCACTGCTATGGAAGCACTGTGTGTGGCACTGCTATGGAAGCACTGTGTGAGGCACTGCTATGGAAGCACTGTGTGTGGCACTGCTATGGAAGCACTGTGTGTGGCACTGCTATGGAAGCACTGTGTGTGGCACTGCTATGGAAGCACTGTGTGTGGCACTGCTATGGAAGCACTGTGTGTGGCACTGCTATGGAAGCACTGTGTGTGGCACTGCTATGGAAGCACTGTGTGTGGCACTGCTATGGAAGCACTGTGTGTGGCACTGTTATGGAAGCAGTGTGTATAGCTCTGTTACAGTGGCACTGTTATGGAGGCACTATTATGGAGGCACTATTATGGAGGCACTATTATGGAGGCACTATTATGGAGGCACTATTATGGAGGCACTGTGTATGGCACTGTTATGGAGGCTCGGTCACGGCAGCACTGTGTATGGCTCGGTCACGGCAGCACTGTGTATGGCTCGGTCACGGCAGCACTGTGTATGGCTCGGTCACGGCAGCACTGTGTATGGCTCGGTCACGGCAGCACTGTGTATGGCTCGGTCACGGCAGCACTGTGTATGGCTCGGTCACGGCAGCACTGTGTATGGCTCGGTCACGGCAGCACTGTGTATGGCTCGGTCACGGCAGCACTGTGTATGGCTCGGTCACGGCAGCACTGTGTATGGCTCGGTCACGGCAGCACTGTGTATGGCTCGGTCACGGCAGCACTGTGTATGGCTCGGTCACGGCAGCACTGTGTATGGCTCGGTCACGGCAGCACTGTGTATGGCTCGGTCACGGCAGCACTGTGTATGGCTCGGTCACGGCAGCACTGTGTATGGCTCGGTCACGGCAGCACTGTGTATGGCTCGGTCACGGCAGCACTGTGTATGGCTCGGTCACGGCAGCACTGTGTATGGCTCGGTCACGGCAGCACTGTGTATGGCTCGGTCACGGCAGCACTGTGTATGGCTCGGTCACGGCAGCACTGTGTATGGCTCGGTCACGGCAGCACTGTGTATGGCTCGGTCACGGCAGCACTGTGTATGGCTCGGTCACGGCAGCACTGTGTATGGCTCGGTCACGGCAGCACTGTGTATGGCTCGGTCACGGCAGCACTGTGTATGGCTCGGTCACGGCAGCACTGTGTATGGCTCGGTCACGGCAGCACTGTGTATGGCTCGGTCACGGCAGCACTGTGTATGGGACATGTTGCGCAGTGGTCTTATGTTTAGTGTATGATGTTGGATAAATTTAAAACTGTCTACATTTGCCGATTATGATTTTATTTATTTCAGGAGTAGACTGGTAATGGGTCCCTGCATACAGCAACCTATGTTATGTAGGCCTATGTACGATTCACTTGAATTACTGTAACTTTCATACTCCTCCTTGTCTAAAAATACTCTTTCAAAAACGTTAAAAAGGACCTGTCTGTTTCACTAACCACTTCCGTTCCCCAAGTGATAATTCTGCAGCATCTATTCTTATGACTAACTTGCGCGGTTCTTCTCTTATTCCTGCTGGAATTTTATGGACAAAAGTACGGATGGGAGTTAACATTTGGGGGCTGTCCCTGCACAGTCCTCTAGGAGGAGTATTATTAATCTAAACAGACATGGCAGGGGTGAAAACCTGTCCTCTAGGAGGAGTATTATTAACATAAACAGACATAGCAGGGGTGGAGACCGGCCCTCTAGGAGGAGTATTATTAACCTAAACAGACATGGCAGGGGTGAAAACCTGTCCTCTAGGAGGAGTATTATTAACATAAACAGACATAGCAGGGGTGGAGACCGGCCCTCTAGGAGGAGTATTATTAACCTAAACAGACATGGCAGGGGTGGAGACCGGCCCTCTAGGAGGAGTATTATTAACCTAAACAGATATGGCAGGGGTGGAGACCGGCCCTCTAGGAGGAGTATTATTAACCTAAACAGACATGGCAGGGGTGAAGACTGGCCCTCTAGGAGGAGTATTATTAACATAAACAGACATGGCAGGGGTGAAGACCGGCCCTCTAGGAGGAGTATTATTAACCTAAACAGACATGGCAGGGGTGGAGACCGGCCCTCTAGGAGGAGTATTATTAACCTAAACAGACATGGCAGGGGTGAAGACCGGCCCTCTAGGAGGAGTATTATTAACCTAAACAGACATGGCAGGGGTGAAGACCGGCCCTCTAGGAGGAGTATTATTAACCTAAACAGACATGGCAGGGGTGGAGACCGGCCCTCTAGGAGGAGTATTATTAATCTAAACAGACATGGCAGGGGTGAAGACCGGCCCTCTAGGAGGAGTATTATTAACCTAAACAGACATGGCAGGGGTGAAGACCGGCCCTCTAGGAGGAGTATTATTAACCTAAACAGACATGGCAGGGGTGAAGATCGGCCCTCTAGGAGGAGTATTATTAACCTAAACAGACATGGCAGGGGTGAAGATCGGCCCTCTAGGAGGAGTATTATTAACCTAAACAGACATGGCAGGGGTGGAGACCGGCCCTCTAGGAGGAGTATTATTAACCTAAACAGACATGGCAGGGGTGAAGACCGGCCCTCTAGGAGGAGTATTATTAACCTAAACAGACATGGCAGGGGTGAAGACCGGCCCTCTAGGAGGAGTATTATTAACCTAAACAGACATGGCAGGGGTGAAGACCGGCCCTCTAGGAGGAGTATTATTAACCTAAACAGACATGGCAGGGGTGAAGACCGGCCCTCTAGGAGGAGTATTATTAACATAAACAGACATGGCAGGGGTGAAGACCTGTCCTCTAGGAGGAGTATTATTAACCTAAACAGACATAGCAGGGGTGGAGACCGGCCCTCTAGGAGGAGTATTATTAACCTAAACAGACATGGCAGGGGTGAAGACCGGCCCTCTAGGAGGAGTATTATTAACATAAACAGACATGGCAGGGGTGAAGACCGGCCCTCTAGGAGGAGTATTATTAACCTAAACAGACATGGCAGGGGTGGAGACCGGCCCTCTAGAAGGAGTATTATTAACCTAAACAGACATGGCAGGGGTGGAGACCGGCCCTCTAGGAGGAGTATTATTAACCTAAACAGACATGGCAGGGGTGAAGACCGGCCCTCTAGGAGGAGTATTATTAACCTAAACAGACATAGCAGGGGTGGAGACCGGCCCTCTAGGAGGAGTATTATTAACCTAAACAGACATGGCAGGGGTGGAGACCGGCCCTCTAGAAGGAGTATTATTAAGGGGTTGTTCACACATCAGTTATTTCTATCAGTTATTGTGAGCCAAAGCCAGGTGCGGGTCAAAAACACCAAACAGGTGCAGATCTTTCCATTATACCTGATCTCTGTTTAGTGTCCACTCCTGGTTTTGGCTCACAAAAACTGATGGAAATAACTTACCAAATAACTGAAGTGTGAACTCAGCCTAACCTAAACAGACATGGCAGAGGTGGAGATTGTTCCTCTAGAAGGAGTACTTTTACTCTTCCAGAAAAAAATGTAGTGGGACCTCTGATAGCGTCACTGCTGCCATGTCCAGCTCCTTCCACCTTGTGTATTAGATGTGCAATTACATTTTTTTTTTTTACAATTTGTTCAGTTCTTGGCTACAGATTTTGCTACAATTTTTCATCTGTGTTTGTATATTTTTATATAACGAAAATTTTTGGATCCATTGGAAAATGCTGCACAAAATACCAGGAAAAAAAAATAAAAAAAATCAGAAAAGTGAATAAAACCATTTAAATGTGCAAGACGTATGTGGCCCCTAAGCTTTTCGGACGTGCAGACGTATGTGGCCCCTAAGCTTTTCGGACGTGCAGACGTATGTGGCCCCTAAGCTTTTCGGACGTGCAGACGTATGTGGCCCCTAAGCTTTTCGGACGTGCAGACGTATGTGGCCCCTAAGCTTTTCAGACGTGCAGACGTATGTGGCCCCTAAGCTTTTCGGACGTGCAGACGTATGTGGCCCCTAAGCTTTTCGGACGTGCAGACGTATGTGGCCCCTAAGCCTTTCGGACGTACAGACATACGTGGCCCCTGACGAGTGTCAGCAGAACCAAGACACCAGTGATGGAGGGGCTCCAGCAGGCCTGGGCCAGTAACTTCCCCTCCTCACATGGACCTCCTGTATGTACAGACATGACAACCTACCTGTCACCAACCTCTAGGACAGGACCGTTATGGACAGGAAGAGCCGCAGCCAGCAGCCTCCACCATGACAGCACAGACATGATGTGGAGCCAGAGGACCTGACACCAGCACCTGCCAGCGCTACTTCACTCCAACTTCCAGTTACTCACCGCCCCGGTAAAGATGTCCTCTCCCTCTGTGTCACTGTCAGTGCCCGCAGCCTCCTCATCTTCATCCAGTTCCGGGGGACTGTGTTGTGCGACTCCACTTTCATCCGCCATCGCTGGAGCTGCCGGAAGCGGGGGGATTACACAGGAACTCCGGCCAGCAGCGGACTCAGGGCGATGGCGAGCTGACGTCAGGCACCGAGGGGAAAAGCAAAACAAATGCGAAGCAGCGCCCCCGTGCGGTGGAAGGCCGCCAATGACAATACAAGGTACTGACTGGAGTCATACAAGCTTTTGATACAGTACACAGCCGTGTATGTGTCGGAGAATAAATGTAAATCGCAGGACAAAACATGTGAAATGTGCGGTATTTCTGAAACGGCCATAGCTGTCTTTGAAAGGGATTTATCTTAAAAAAATGTTGCTTCCAAAAGTGTTTAATATTAAGCACAGAATCCATTTACCTTCTCCAATCCGCTCTGGTCCCTGCTTCTTCAGACCCAGAATGTGTGACCTCTGGACCCTGTTAGGTACACCACTGCAGCCATTCACTCGTCCTTAGCAGTGATGTCCCCATTTTCAAACCTGAGGTGTCACTTTATGTGGTAATATCTTTAGAATAGCTTGCTTTTACTTATCAAAGCGATTGTAAGATTGCTTATTCGTGACACGTTGTACCTTATGGTAGAGGTAAGTTTTGGTCGATGTATTTTGTATTTTATTTATTTTATTCTCTATTAAATTTAATAGAGAATGGTGTAATTCTAAATAACTTAATTAAAATAAAAAAAAATCTGCCTGCATCCACCCGAAAAAAAGCTGGGATGGCTACTAGGAGCCCACTTCCTGTTGTCACACAAGATCCATCCCTAGTAACAGAGACTCAGAAGACGGCTCACAGAAAATGGAGACTTGTCAAAGCTATCTGAGCTCCTGAGCCTGACAGAAGAACTGCTTCTACACAGCTTCTGAAGATTATAGGAGATACCTGTGTGTCTTTAAGGCCCCTTTCACACAAACGAGTTTTCCGCACAGGTGCAATTCATGAAGTGAACGCATAGCTCCCGCACTGAATCGTGACCCATTCATTTTTTTCATGCATCAGTTCTGCATTGCGTGAAAAACGCAGCATGTTCTATATTCTATGTTTTTCACTCAGCCCTGGCCCCATAGAAGTGAATGAGGCTTCAGTGAAAAACGCATTGCATCCTGAAGCAAGTGCGGATGCAATGCGTTTCTCACTAATGGTTGCTAAGAGATGTTGTTTGTAAACCTTCAGTTTTTTATCACGCGTGTGAATAACGCATCAAAACACATTGCACCCGCGTGGAAAAAACTGAACGCAATCTCAGACAAAACTGACTGAACTTGCTTGCAAAATGGTGCGAGTTTTCCTGAATTCACCCTGAACGCATCCGGACCTAATCCGTCACACTCGTGTGAAAGAGGCCTAAGTGTGGTTTTCACCGCCTTAGGCCCCTTTCACACCGGCGAGATTTTCGCGTGGGTGCAATGCGTGATGTGAACGCATTGCACCCACACTGAATCCTGACCCATTCATTTTAATGGGGCTTTTCACATGAGCGTTTTTTTTCACGCATCACTTCTGCGTTGCGTGAAAAACGCAGCATGTTCTATATTCTGCGTTTTTCACGCAGCCCAGGCTCCATTGAAATGAATGGGGGTGCGTTAAAAACGCAACGCATTGCATCCGCATGCAATCCATGCGTTTTTAACGCAACGCATCCGCAACGCATCCTGAATAAATCTGCGACGCTCGTGTGAAAGAGGCCTAAGGCTACTTTCACATTAGCGTTTTATAACTCCGGTATTGGGCAGGGCTGTGGAGTCGGAGTCGTGGAGTCGGAGTCGGTCACCATTTTGGTGGAGTCGGAGTCGGTATAAAATGGACCGACTCCGACTCCTAAAATATATAATGAATTAGTACATTTAGTTCAGTGCTGAATATATTTTTATAAGAATTTGTGAAAATGATGAAATGTCCTATAAATGTCTGTTCTATTCCTGATCTAAGGATTTAGGCTTTTAGTTGAGATGACTGTGTGCTGCCCTTTATGTCCAGTGCATGTTCTCTCTGTATGCTTTATGTTTCCTCTGAGCTCATATTTGGAGAGGTTAGCTGCTCTCATGGCTTCTATCTGCGGATGTAAAACACCTAGAGCCTTATGTATGAAAACTGTCTAGGTGTAGAAGTTTCTTTGTTGCCCATAGAAACCAATCAGAGCTCCCCTTTCATTTCATATAGTGCTCTGGAGAAATGAAAGGGGAGCTCTGATTGGTTGCTATGGGCAACAAAAAAAGTCTTAGACCTAGACAGTTTTCATACATCAGGCCCAGAGGCGTAGCTACTGGGGGGAGAGGGGGGCAGGGGAGGTGATGCTCCGGGCCCAATACCTCTGGGGGGGCCCAGCAGGGATGGCCTTAGTACAATCAGGTGAATACAAGTGAGCGCTTCCATTATGGAGTCTGATGGGGGCACATTAAGCCGATCTGAGGTCTGATGGGGGCACATTCTGATGATCTGAGGTCTGATGGGGGCACATTCTGCTGATCTGAGGTCTGATGGGGCTACATTCTGCTGATCTGAGGTCTGATGGGGGCACATTCTGCTGATCTGAGGTCTGATGGGGCACATTAAGCCGATCTGAGGTCTGATGGGGGCACATTAAGCCAATCTGAGGTCTGATGGGGGCACAATACGCTGATCTGAGGTCTGATGGGGGCACATTAAGCCTATCTGAGGTCTGATGGGGGCAGATTAAGCTGATCTGAGGTCTGATGGGGGAACATTCTGCTGATCTGAGGTCTGATGGGGGCACATTCTATTGATCTGAGGTCTGATGGGGGTACATTCTGCTGATCTGAGGTCTGATGGGGGCACATTCAGCTGATCTGAGGTCTGATGGGGGCACATTCTGCTGATCTGAGGTCTGATGGGGGCACATTCTGCTGATCTGAGGTCTGATGGGGGCACAATACGCTGATCTGAGGTCTGATGGGGGCACAATAGGCTGATCTGAGGTCTGATGGGGGCACATTAAGCCGATCTGAGGTCTGATGGGGGCAAGGGACTGTTAGTTTAGTGATGTAAAAGCTGGGGACAGATTTCCTTTAACATAGGAGTCCCCTTTTTTACTCCTATTAATCCTATATTTTACTGCATTATGTGGTAGAGTATTTAGAGTAGGGTATGTAGAAAGTCTATTGTACTGTACTTAACAGCATAGATGATCTAGCAGTTTATATAGTCATTTTGCTAATACAGTATTATAACCACAACTAGTAGTATGTGCCTGTGAAGTTGGAAATGTGCGTTTGGGAAGCCAATAAGTGGGGGGCCCACTCAAGTATGTTTCGCCCCCCCTGTGCTGAACCTCTAGCTACGCCTCTGATTAGGCCCTAAGTGAGCTGTACCCAGAAAAGCCTGATAGATTACAAACTGTTTTTGTCATGACTTATCTGTACTATTGATTTTATGCAAATTTGTTTAAAGTTATCACTTAAACATGCTCCATGTATGAGGGAGTGGGAGTCGGAGTCGGGGTGAGGGGAAATTGAGGAGTCGGAGTTGGGGCTTTGGCTTACCGACTCCACAGCCCTGGTATCGAGTTCCGTCATAGGGGCTCAATACCGGAATAAAACACTTCAGTTTTGTCCCCATTTGTTGTCAATGGGGGCAAAACTGAACTGAAGACAACTGAATGCTCCTGAAAGCATTCCGTTCCGTCTTCAGACCGGAGAACAAACCGCAACATGCTCCGGTTTGCTCTCCGGTCCAGGCATCCGCACCAAGACAGATCCGTCATGACCCCCAATGAAAGTCAATGGGGACGGATCCGTTTGGTGTGACACAATGATAAACGGATCCGTCCTCCATTGACTTTCAATGGAGTTCATGACGGATCCGTCACCTGCACACATACATACATACACACATACAGATATACACATAAACATACACAGACATATACACATACAAATACACATACATACTTACATGCTCCCCGGCAGGTCTCCAGAGCGCAGGAGGAACAGGACGGCGCGCACAGATGACGATTCTACCAGGCGCCCAGCAGAGGGCACTGTGGAGAATCGTCCTATGTTCGCGCCGTACTGTTCCTCCTGCGCTCTAGAGACCTGCCGGGAGCATGTAAGTATGTATGTGTATTTGTCTGTGTATATGTGTGTGTGTGTCTGTGTGTATGTATGTACTGTGTGACATGTGTGGGGCCGGAGCGCGTTTCCGGCTCCACACATGTCCCTGCGGCAGTCCGGATCCGGCAGCACCCTTCACCTGCCGGAACCGGACTGCCGCTAGTGTGAAAGTAGCCTTATCTGCTCTGTGAGCTCCGGAGCTAAAAACAACCATAGTGGGAATTAAAGGGGTTGTGTCACTTCAGCAAGTGGGATTTATCATGTAGAGAAAGTTAATACAACGCACTTACTAATGTATTGTGATTGTCCATATTGCTTCCTTTGCTGGCTGGATTCATTTTTCCATCCCATTATACACTGCTCGCTTCCATGGTGACGACCACCCTGCAATCCATCACTGGTGGTTGTGCTTGCACAAAATAGGAAAAAGCGTCAGCCTCTTTGGTGGCCCGGACCGTGGGAGTGCACATAGGTTAGTGCTTTTCCCTATATTGTGCAAGCTTTTTCTACTATTTGTGAGAGTATTGGTTTTATTATTCCTTTATATGAATGAAAATTAGTTTCCTTCTCCTCATGACTTATGTGACTGTATTACTGAGGCCTGTGAGCCTCCTTCATACGATACTTTACTAACTTTGTACAGGTATTTGGATCTGTTCTTTGGAACCTTTAGTAAAAAGAGTTTTGAAAGAAAAAAGATTTACAGTAATGGACACAGTGGTGACATTGAGGAGGGGCGATGATAAAGAGGAGCGGGAGGGGAGGGTTGTTTTTTATGTGTCCGAATACCGACATATTTGCTGGGTAGCGGCCGGATTGCCACTGGATTCCATTATAGGTGTTAACATCCAGCAATGCTGGACCCAGAGAGCTCCGGCAGGCTGTTCTCTACCGAAACAGCCTGCCAGAACTAATTTACGCTGATGTGAAAGAAGCTATAGTACCATGTTTTTATCTGTACACCGTATATAATTTGTATTCATTTTATATGTTGATATATGAAGAACGAACGTTCGTCCTGGGTTATGGAACACAAAACCCATGTATCCCATGGATGGGGTTGAGTTAAAGGGGTTTTTCCATGAGTAATGTAAAACATGAAAATCAGACATCATATAGTACATGACAGTGTATTTCTAGCAAAGCTAGAACCAGCCCTGTACCTCACATGGATCCAGAGATCTCCCCATTCATTGCTCTGTTAGATTTACATCAAGCTGACAGCTCAAGGGGAGTGTCTTTTCTGCTGCAGCTAAGGGGGCGTGTCTGTTCTCTGCCTATCACAGCTCAGGAGGCAGTTGAAGGATGAAATTGAGCATGTGCGGCCTTCTCAGTGAGCAGGACAAAGAAATAAGAAAAAAAACAGCAGGTGGCGCTATCCAGATACATTTAATTGAATAACTCAGTAGCTATACAAAATTTTTAATTACACACAATTACAAAAGTATTCAGATCCACGTGCTGGTTTGAAAACTGTAGAATAACTGTAGAATAAATATATGTGTTTGCCCATGTAAAGTAACGTATGTATGTACTGACTGGCTTCCCTTTTGGAGATATATTATAGGAGGTGATAAGCAATAGAGCACCTCCCCTGTGAGCACCCATTGTGAATTAAGGAAGGTGCTATGGCCACATGGAGGAAGCGATCCACAGCCCAGCCGTCCGAAACTTCACATTGTGAATACATGGATTGAGGTAAGAATCTGTTAAATATAGAAGAAATTTTGTGATTGGTGAGCACAGTGTAGTAGTATATGTTAATTACGGTGCATATTCTGTGATTGGCACATTGTCAGTGGGAAAACCACCCCTTGGGTATATATACAGTACAGACCAAAAGTTTGAACACACCTTCTCAATCAAAGAGTTTTCTATATTTTCATGACTATGAAAATTGTAGATTCACACTGAAGGCATCAAAACTATGAATTAACACATGTGGAATTATATACTTAACAAAAAAGTGTGAAACAACTGAAAATATGTCTTATATTCTAGGTTCTTCAAAGTAGCCACCTTTTGCTTTGATTACTGCTTTGCACACTCTTGGCATTCTCTTGATGAGCATCAAGAGGTAGCCACCTGAAATGGTATTCCAACAGTCTTGAAGGAGTTCCCAGAGATGCTTAGCACTTGTTGGCCCTTTTGCCTTCACTCTGCGGTCCAGCTCACCCCAAACCATCTCGATTGGGTTCAGGTCTGGTGACTGTAGAGGCCAGGTCATCTGGCGTAGCACCCCATCACTCTCCTTGGTCAAATAGCCCTTACACAGCCTGGAGGTGTGTTTGGGGTCATTGTCCTGTTGATAAATAAATGATGGTCCAACTAAACGCAAACCGGATGGAATAGCATGCCGCTGCAAGATGCTGTGGTAGCCATGCTGGTTCAGTATGCCTTCAATTTTGAGTAAATCCCCAGTGTCACCAGCAAAGCACCCCCACACCATCACACCTCCTCCTCCATGCTTCACGGTGGGAACCAGGCATGTAGAGTTCATCCGTTCACCTTTTCTGCGTCGCACAAAGACACGGTGGTTGGAACCAAAGATCTCAAATTTGGACTCATCAGACCAAAGCACAGATTTCCACTGGTCTAATGTCCATTCCTTGTGTTCTTTAACCCAAACAAGTCTCTTCTGCTTGTTACCTGTCCTTAGCAGTGGTTTCCTAGAAGCTATTTTACCATGAAGGCCTTCTGCACACAGTCTCCTCTTAACTGCTGCTAGAACTCTGTGTGGCATTGACCTGGTCTCTAATCTGAGCTGCTGTTAACCTGCGATTTCTGAGGATGGTGACTCGGATGAACTTATCCTCCGCAGCAGAGGTGACTCTTGGTCTTCCTTTCCTGGGGTGGTCCTCATGTGAGCCAGTTTCTTTGTAGCACTTGATGGTTTTTGCGACTGCACTTGGGGACACTTTCAAAGTTTTCCCAATTTTTCGGACTGACTGACCTTCATTTCTTAAAGTAATGATGGTCACTCGTTTCTTTACTTAGCTGCTTTTTTCTTGCCATAATACAAATTCTAACAGTCTATTCAGTAGGACTATCAGCTGTGTATCCACCTGACTTCTGCCCAACACAACTCATGGTCCCAACCCCATTTATAAGGCAAGAAATCCCACTTATTAAACCTGACGGCACACCTGTGAAGTGAAAACCATTTCAGGTAACTACCTCTTGAAGCTCATCAAGAGAATGCCAAGAGTGTGCAAAGCAGTAATCAAAGCAAAAGGTGGCTACTTTGAAGAACCTAGAATATAAGACATGTTTTCCGTTGTTTCACACTTTTTTGTTAAGTATATAATTTCACATGTGTTAATTCATAGTTTTGATGCCTTCAGTGTGAATCTACAATTTTCATAGTCATGAAAATACAGAAAACTCTTTGAATGAGGTGTGTTCAAACTTTTGGTCTGTACTGTATGTGTCATGTATATTTATATGTTGAAAAGAGCTAGGATACGACTGAAACAGTGTAAAATTTATCTATGGAGTAGATCAATAAAGAATCTCTTGGAGGACATGCCCCTTCTACTGTCATCTCACTCATATCTCAGTTGGCTCTTATCTCTATATGATTTCTTGCAAGTGATAATCCACAACCCCTTTAAATATATTATATTTGGCACGCCACACTGATACAAAGGAAAAATATACTGTACAGAGCAGTAGAAAAAGTCAGTCTTTCCTTCTTTCTCACAGTGCAGGGAACACAGCAGTCCGCTTGACATGGACAAGGTTTCTTTGGGTAGAGGCCTTTTTTAGAGGTGACCAATGTAAAGAATGTTGTAGCTGTGACATTACACTGTAAAACAGAAATGCATACAATAAAAATACAGGACTGTACAGTTTTGATAATAAAAACTTTTATTAACGCAGCCAATTTTGGAAATTACATTTTCGTTTATTCCTCCTTGCCTTCCAAGGGCCCTAACTTTGTTATTTTTCCATTGACCTAGCCATATGAGGATCAAGTTATACTGTTAATGGCACCATTTAATGTTCTATATATTATATTGCAAAATGATCAAAAACATTTTTTATAGGGTAAAAAAAGAAAACATATTTCCACTATTGGTGTTTGAATTCCGTTTTTACGGTAAAATGATGCAGAAAAAATGACATGGTGGCCTTATGCAGCAGGTCAGTATGATTTTGGCATTCCCAAATTTATCCGCTATAGTTTTTGTTTGACTACTTTTTGAAGACGAAAAACCTTAAAATGTGTGTTGTGTTTCCATATTAAAACACCAATTGTGGGAAGGCTCATTGTTTGCTGCACTATCTGTATTTTTGAATGGCGAGGTAACCAAAAAGCTGCAATTCTTGTGTTGAGATTTTTTTTTACAGCATTTACATTTACAGCAATTAAGTATTTAATATTTTGGACATTTTTTGAAACTGCAATACTGAATTATCTCTTTTTTAGCATTTTATGTGGTTTAATTTTGTTAGATCTTTTTAAAAACTAAGTGGTCATTTATGAATGAGACCATTTTTGGCTTATATCTGTCGCAGGTTCGTTCGAAAAGGGGATTTGCAGCCGAAGCTGTGACTTCTTCCCCATCTACCTCACATATGCCAGTTCTAAAAAAGGGGGAGGGGTGGGCAGGCCTGTCTCATTTATGATTTTCTATGCCTGTTTTAGGTATAGAAAATTGTCTAAATGTACGTCAGCAAGTAAGCTGGCGTAGATTTAGGCCGGCAGTGGATGCACCTAAGTTATGTAGAGGCCGCATGAAGCACCAGCGCAGGGTTAAGACCGGCGTCTAATAACTTATTTTTACTTTTTTATTATTGAACCTGCGTTAGTGTCATCCCTTGTACTATTCACAGCAATACTTCTATATATGTTTTCCAGCACTCTTTTACTCTGTGCCAGAGACAGGGTGTGATATGTTTGGAAACATGGCATGAGTGGGGGGCCTTCAGAAGGCCCCTATCTGCCATAACAATGGATCTGCAGCCGAGAGGAAGGGAGCAGGGAAATTACTGAACATGTTAGTCCACCTCTGAATGCAGGAGAAGGTGGACTAGAAGGATGAACAGCAGCTACAAGAGAAGAAAATCTAAAGTAATGTATATAAAAAAACAAATACTTTATTGCATGTGGAATATATTGCACTAATATTTCATTTTAATTGCCCTGTTCATTTCATAGTAATAAGCCTGGTCCGTATAAGGGGGGCATTACCCAGTACCTCTCATCTAAGGCCCTGGTGATTTTATTTCATCAAATATCAATATAAGGTGAGTGTTACAGATTGTTCTTTACAGTGGAAGTCTTGTTCTTGATTTTCCACTCACCAGCAATCCTTACACAAGTATCTTTGTACATCCATCTCCAACAATTTAGGCGTGACAACTAGTGGTCTCAGCTCTGTGTGGGTGTGCATATACTTCCATTTTTTGGCCACGTGGGTAGGAGATATACCATGGCATATTATGCCATCCTGAAGAGGAAAAGAACAGACATTTGGCTTATGTTAAAGGGGTTGTCCGAGTTATTTTTTTGTCCTTTGTATGTTTCTAACTAGTCAAATACAACAGCTTTTCTATACACTTTCTGCTTCTAAAGCTGCTGGTTTATCAGGGTTCACTCAGGGTCACATGACCTGTGATGTCAGCTTGCCTCCCTGCTAATCTTATATTCGTGCACAGAGCCTGTACACGAGACATCACTGTGCTGGCCACGCCCCCTTCTCTGTCGGGCTCCTGCTATCTGCTCTTTCCCTGGATTCTTTCAGATAAAACATTAACACCTTCAGCCAGAACACACTGAAGGCTTTACAACAGCAGCTGTAGATGTAAAGAGACACAGGATCTGCCCTCCTCACCCTACAGACACAGAGCTGACTGGAGCTGATCTGGAGGAGATGCAAAGTATTGTATTGTACAAGAACAGGTAGGGGGAAGACCCTGTGTGTATCAGCAGTGTCATTGTACAGCTGGGACTTGTAGTCCTACACAAACAACATGCTGCTGAGTATTCCAGCAGACATGTCACTCAGGCCAGCTCTTGTATTCACTGCCTTTGCATAGCAGGAAGGGGGAGGGGCAGAGATTGCTATTAATGCAGGTAAACAAAGACCAGAAGAGAACCAGGGAAATGAGGAAATATAGGTTTTGCCTAAAACTTGCTTAACTTAGTTATATATTGCTGCCCATCAGATTTACAGTACTATACATTTGGTTGTCTCACTTCAGCAAATGGCATTTATCATGTAGGCCTGTGCTTTTTCCTATGGTGTGCAAGCACGACCACCCTGATGGATTACAGGGTAGTCTGTAACCATGGAAACAAGCAGTTGATAATATGATGTAAAAATGAATCCAGCCAGCAAAAGAGACAATATGGACAATCACAATGCATTGGTAACTGCCTTGCAGTAACTTCCTCTACATAATAAATGTCATTTGCCAAAGTGAAACAACCCCTTTATTCATCCGCGATACATGCATTAATAAGTGCCTTGTAGTAACTTTCTGTACATGATATATGCCATTTGCTGAAGTGAAACAACCCCTTTATTCACTGCTGACCCGCAATACATACATTTATACATGTAAAAATGCAAACATTTGAGTATTTCAACATGTAAAATTGTGAGCCACAGAAAGCATTTTACCCACTGATATTATGATATTACCTGGCACTGTGGGGAGAAGCAAGAGTGCTGAACACTCATTTTACTAGAGCTGATTTGCTTGCGGGTTTCCAGCAGAGAACTTAACGAGAAAAGGAAGTAATAAACATAAAATATAAGGTGCACCAGGCACATCACATACTGTACGTACAATAGATCCATTCTCCATTTTGATCATCACAGCACAAAAGAAAGTATTTCCTTTTGATCGCTTTCTATTCCTTTCTTTGGTGGCGTTAACCCTGCAGTTTTAATTAAGTGAAAATTGTGTAGTGTGGGTCATTATGGACCAAATATGTGGAGGTGTTTTTATTTTTGCAATTTTTTTTCCATTGAAATGCTCTTTAGTAAATGGAAAAAAAAGTATATTTTTTAACTTGGATTTTTTTTTATTTGATAAAAAATGTATTTAACTATATTTTAACCACAAGGGACTAAGGCTACTTTCACACTGGCGGCAGGCCTGATCCGGCAGGTGAAGGGTGCTGCCGGATCAGGCCTGCCGCAGTGACATATGTGGAGCCGGAACCGCGCTCCGGCTCCACACATGTCACACAGTACATACATACACATAAACATAAACATACACACACATATAGACAAACAAACACACATACATACTTACATGCTCCCGGCAGGTCTTCGGAGCGTCGGAGGGACAGGACGGCTCGCACAGGTGACGATTCCCCACAGCGCCCTCTGCTGGGCGCCTGGTGGAATCGTCATCTGTGCGCGCCGTCCTGTCCCTCCGACGCTCCGAAGACCTGCTGGGAGCATGTAAGTATGTATGTGTGTTTGTTTGTCTATATGTGTGTGTATGTTTATGTGTATGTCTGTGTCTGTATGTGTCTATGTGTAGCCGGATCCGTAATGAACTCCATTGAAAGTCAATGGAGGGCGGATCCGGTTACCATTGTGGTCACACCAGACGGATCCGCCCCCATTGACTTGCATTGGGGCTCATTCCGGATCCGTCTTGGTGCGGATGCCTGGACCGGAGAGCAAACCGCAGCATGCTGCGGTTTGTTCTCCGGTCTGAAGACGGAACGGAATGCTTTCAGGTGCGTTCCGTTGTCTTCAGTTCAGTTTTGTCCCCATTGACAATGAATGGGGACAAAACTGAAGCATTTTATTCCGGTATTGAGCCCCTATGACGGAACTCAATACCGGAATTTTAAAACGCTAGTGTGAAAGTAGCCTAATCAATTTGAGTCTAGCTTTGAAGTTGTCAGTCACACCTATGGCAACCAGATAAGGGCTGGCATGATAAAGGAAAGTCATGATTACAATTAGCTAGACCCAGATCCTCCACAGTGGCCTTAGAGGATGGGGAGATAGGTATAGAAAGAGATAAAAGGTATGCAAAACCAGGACTTTCAACGGAAGGGAAGATTTTTCCTGATCTCTTTGTGAGTGCTAGGTTTTTGGATTGTTTCCTTTCATTTTAAAAAACTTATGAATTGTAGTGGGCATATTAATTATTTGGATAGATCAGATGTTTTTTGTATTGGTCACCCAGCCACACCCACATATCATGTGAACTCTAGCAAGGGTCATTGTGACATAGACTTTAACAGGCAATCTTTTGATTGCTTCTATAATAAGCTGATACTGCTTAGGGTCCATACACACGTCCATGTGTCATTGCGGATCCGCAAAACACGGACATCGGCTACATGCATTCCGCATTTTGCGGACCGCTCATGGCCAGCTCTATAATAGTGTATTCGGACAAGAATAGGACATGTTCTATTTTTTTGCGGGGCCGCGGACTGGAAGTACGGATGCGGACGGCACACTGTGTGCTGTCCGCATCTTTTGCGGCCCCATTAAAAGTGAATGGGTCCGCACCCGGTCCGCAAAATTGCGAAACGGATGCGGACGCCATTTACGGATGTGTGAATGGCGCTTTATACCATACAGAGTATTATGCTGTCAGAGCTATGCCGACAGGCACCATCAGGGTGCTCCAGAGAGGCACAGCCTGATGGTCATACACTGCAGGCAGGGGGCCTTCATTAGGCCCGTGCTGCCATGTGAACGTATTGGCATGTCACAATCTCATTCACTGAAGTGCCGATGCCACTTAGATGCTGTGGTTGCTATTGACTGCTTCATCTAAGGGGTTAAACTGGCCCAGATCTACACTCCTGCCGGTCTGGGCAGATAGAGTAGGAGCCTGGTTCTCCACTGCTCAGAAGTCCCATGCATTCCATACATGACCAGCGGTCATTGAGGGGTTAAATTAAAGGGAAGATAGTTTGCAACCCTGACCATGTACTCAGGAGTGCCAAATTACACAATTTAAGGATCTGTGCATACCCAGCGGTTGGGAAGCGTTTTTGCCGCTGCAGTAAATTACCATTACCATAAACTACTGCAGATTTCAGAGCTATTTATTCTCTCACTTATAACTAGACTGATCAATAAAATTCTAAAATCAGAGGAAACTGCTGCAGACCACTGTGCTTAGATTTGAACCTCCTCCGATATATTCATGGCTTCTACATGTTGACATATTATGGTAATCTTTTCAGCTAGTAAGAAAACTTTTATTCTGCCAACATACAGTAAAGGAAAAAAGATAAATCACTCTCTCAATAATAAGACATTTTCCTGAGCTTTTCAATATTCCTGAGATACTCGGAGCATTACCTTCCAGCCCAAGAAATCTGAGGCTTGACCAGAAATAACCCAGTGTCCTCCTGAACTCCTTGTAAAGTGTGGTTGAGAACTGCTGAGAGACGCAGCCGCTGCTCTTGGCTTTGCACTATTTCGTCCCTCCATTGTAGAAAAACCTGAAGTACAGAAATCATACAGATATATAGAGAGCACATTGTGCATGCACGGCATCCTCTCCAATCACTGCTATGGGACTTCTATAACCGATCGCGCGCTTGGCTACTCTCAGAAGTCCCATAGCAGTGAATGGAGGGGTCGCTGCCTGTGCACAGCTTATTTTCCATTCACTTCGGGGCTCTGTTCGTGAGATCAGAGCGGGTCCTAGAGGTGGGACTTGCACCTGTCAGACATTTATGGCATATCCTATCAATATGCCATAAATGTCTCTGATGGGATTACCCCATGACGGTGTAAAGCTGTGTGCTACTATCAGAGGGAACATTCCGACTATTACCTGATCTTTTTTCTTTTGCAATTTATGTAAGACTGGATTGATTTGTGGTCTGCTGTGACTTTGCCTTCTTAAGATATTTTCTGCCCTGTTCCAGGATATATACTGCACATATCCCCAAACCAGACAACGCAGTCTCTCCTGAGACAGAATACGGTACTTTGACATCATTCTACTGATATCCTGCAGCGATAGGTAAAGTTATTACCAGAAAGACAAAAAATAACAAAATTCATCAATCTCTATGACTTCTCACCTGGTATATATGAATTGGAATCCTGCCCTGGGAACTCGCCCATTGCAGTTCTCGTTTGTTGCGTTCTTCATCAGTACGGGTAAATATTAATGAGGAAGTATGACCAAAGTCACAGCTGAGGTGAGTCTTCATCTACAGAACAATTAGCAGTCACAATGGGAAATGAATCATGCCCTCTGTGTAAATGTCATAATTTTTCTTATTCTTGTAATGTATATGGGAAATTATAATGACCATTTTTGTAATATACTTTAATTACTAAAATCGTACATTTTTATTAGAAAAATAGCTCTAAAGTGGCCCGTTTTGAGCCTTAGCAACGCTCCTCTGTCTTCTGTTTACATACCACAGTCAGTGTTGAGCATGTCTCCACTGTTATGTAAAGAGAAGACAGAGGAGCGTTACTAAGGCTCAAAATGGGCAGCACCTTTCATGGTGCAGAAGTTTATAGTCTACAGTATATAGGCACACACCTGTAAAAAGTGTTCTTGACCTGATAATTTTTTGTCTTTGAAAATTTTGCGTTCGTGGTGTGCCAATATCATAAAAAGATGCAGGCCCATTTGTAAGTTTGGTGCCAAAAACGATAAATGTCATCAAGCCAAAGCTTCTCTCTTACGCAGTCAAACATTTCTTTCTAACCCCCCAATACACATTAAATCTGGAACACCCTCCTAAAAATGTTGCTTTTTATTGTAACAATATAATAAATATTGTTATGCACAACTCAGGTGCCTCAAGTGCATTTTAATTCCTTAGTGACATGAGTAATTTTAGCCTAAAAGTTGGGGCTACATAGTGACACATGTTGCGTGACAGAAAGTCTCAGAGAAGTCGTGTAACCGGAAATATTTGTGTGACTTGTCTGTAAGTTACCGCCATGTGAATGTTTTAAAGGGGTCATTGGCTGTAAAGAAACAAGTCTCTGGCAAGTTGCATGTCGCATTCAACATGCATTGTGGTCTATTATAGAAGTGGTAAGTGACTTGTGACAAAAAAACTAAGTGTTGGATTTTCTGTAATTGTCACGTCAGAGTCGCAGCATATTGCGTGTCGCACTGCTACACTGTTGACTATCATTAGATGCAATTTTGCATAATCTTCACTGTGCGTGACATGCAGCTGTGTAAACCTTCAAATGCAAACTGAACACGTACCTCTTCCAACTAGTATATAACTAGGCCTAATAGACCTCCTACTGGAATTCAAACAGCGCCTCTACCTGATATGGCTGGAACTGCTTACTTCATCCCCTGACCTATCTAATCGCACTTGAGACCTCGTCTATGAGCTAGAATTGAGCTATGATAGTGACTTCCTTTTTATGTATTACATGTAAATGGTCTCCATGTACTACTACATTTCCCCATGCCTAATTTCGCCTGGTGAAATGAAACCTGTGGTTTACAGGTGCTATTAAAATTAGACAGTTATTCCTTACCTCTTTTATAGATTTTGGTACTTACAGAGAGTCTGCCACACTTTTGGCTTTCATCTTCAGTATGTTTCACAGGCAGGGAACTGAAATAAGTGTTCGTACACAGAAAGTGTTGGAATGCATGGTTTGTTGAATATATATACCATATAATATATGGTAATTCACATGTATATTTAGTATCAATTAGACCTATTTAAAGGCTATGTATACCTTTGAATGCAATTTTTGTTTATGATTGTGTTTTACAATTTTTTGGCTAAAAATCATATTTCCAATTGGCCTTTATTAAAAATATTGAGCCATTCTGTTACAAAAGGTTAACTGTTTTTCTAGCTGTGTGACTGGTACCATTTCTCTAATAACCCTTATCTCTAAGGGTTATTTAAGCCACATTCTTATCAGTAAGATAAGAACTGAGCTATAATGATTGCTTGTAATGTCAAAGAGCAAAAATAAGGAGTCTGTCTGCTCCCCAGCTGACGGAAAAGACAGAAAATCCACAGACAGCTAGTAGAGCATCTCAGCTCTGTACACAAAAAAGGTTCCATATTTTTAATAAAGACCAATTGAAAAAATGATTTTTAGCTCAAAATAAGTACAATGCAATAATAATAAAATTGCCCCAAAAGGTGTACATGGCCTTTAAATTATTTTTGAAAAATTTGACAACTAGAGGTGATTTAGTGGTAATTGAATTAGGAACCTCAGAGTATTGAACATGTATGAATATATGGCCTCAGAACTCCTCGATGGCTTGTAATAATCTTACAATTTACAAATCGTATATGTTATGTCACACCTGTCTGTTTTATCCTCTTCATTCTTTATGACAGCATCTGGTGAATGTTCCTTGGTTAACTGTACATGTTCAGTGCTCTTCCTTGAGATATTATGGAGTAAATTCTGTAACACTGATAGAAGGAAGCAATGAAAGTAATGGGACATTGTACAGGTTACATATAAGTTGAGATGTTTATCCTGTTGACCATAAATTAAGACAATCTGCTTGTACCTGTTGGGAAGCTTTCAAGTTGAGTAAGATTTGTGGATAGACCTTCTTCAGTTTCATCTTGTATCCCTTTTGCTAGCATATCCGCCAAGGACTGAAAACCTGAACGCAAAGGACAAACATATCATTATTTCTCTTTTTACCAGCGAAAAATAAAGTTATCACAGTAGAGGGTACGTAGTAATGCAGAATGCAGACACAAAAAATACACTAATGTCTGTAGAAACTTAGGATAGGGCACAAAACAGGGTCATTCAGCATAAAGCAAGGGGTAAGGCTAGGACTGCATAGCAATAGGAAACCATGTGAAGGATATTGGGAGCTTGTCATGTTATCACTTTTCTCCCACAGAGCATAAGTGGAGTTTCATCATCATCAAATTCCTCTTGGTATTTTCTGTAGTCCTGGCCTGTACAGTATAAAGTAACAATAATGAACCTACTGTAGACAATAAACCAGACTTCACCAACCTTCAGTAATCAGCAGGCTTCTTATCTCCCTCACACATTTATGTAATCGTTTGGAAATCCACCGTAGCTCTGTATAGTGAGTACCGCTGTCAGAAGTTTCCATTGTGGCCGCTTCCTCCTGTCTTGCATGGGACGTAGCTTCTGTCTAAAGTGACATCAGCAGATTTTGCTAAAACTCCTTGAGGGTTTATACCTCTTGTGTCTATTATAATGTCATCACCATCAATACTTTAAGCTTTTGCAGAATAATGTCTACATATAGATACATGGTTGTCCATGTAACAGGTCCAATGTGCCAGTCATGTATAGAAAAGGATTTATTGGTCATTCAAACGTTTTGTGGTGATGTTCCTTTTAATATGTGGAAGAAGTGAAAAATGTAACATTGTAATTTGGACATGAAAAATGCCAGAATAAAATGCATGTTAAAAACGTATTGAATAAAAATAAGCTACAGTGCGTAGAATATGGGCATCAGGGAGTGGATGGGAACATCAGCCACAGTGACCAGGTAAGTAGACAACCCATAATGTAGCCTGACCGTTATGCACTATTCAAACAGAATACCTTGTTTTCTGCTTCAAGCAGAGTATCATTCAGCACACAAGATCCAGATGAAAATGACTGGTGTCTAGAGTCATCACTCATGGAGATATGGGATCCCTCAGTTTCTTTTGCTGTAACATCTGCCATGGGTGCTTTATTAGCCAAGGTTTTAATATCTGCAGAGACAGCGTGATCTCATTGCTTTGTCAAGATTAGCTTGTCAATGGCACATGCCCTTCCTGTACTATATATTTTTTACATTAATTCAGCATATATTATATTAGAAAGGAGAGGAGGATTGTGGGGAGAAATCGCATATATATTGAATAAGGATGAAATAGAATTCTGTTTTTTACTTAATGTTGTTAACCAGTTTTACGCTTAAAGGGGTATTCTGGTTGGTAAAAAAGTGGCCTGTCCATTAATTTCTATGGGAATTCTGCAGATAAGTGAGTGCTGTACTCAGCTATCTCCAGAACTCTAAGGGCTCATGCAGATGGCCATTGCCCGGCCTGGCCCGTATAGAGGCCCAGTTACAGCGGGTCCGCAACATACGGGTCCCGGCCATTTGTGCACTGCATCACTTGAATGGGTCCGCAATCCAGAAGGTGCAGTGTGGAATTTTGGCACGGAACCCCACATAAACACTACAGATTGCTTCCGTGGGGTTTCTCCGCACAGATCACGGACAGATCACAGAAGCATTGAAGTTGAATGGGTCAGGATCCGTCTGCGGAAACTGCACGGATGTTGCCAGTGCATTGTGGACCGAATATATTATTAATTTCACCCCCTACCCCCATATAGTTATGGCTGGGCCTTTAGTATTTTAATAGTGCTCGAGGACATCCTTGTGTATGTAAAAACTTTATTTCCGGATTGTCTTTGCTGGGTCTTGAACCCAGGACCTGCTGTTTGTGATACAGAAACCTTACCAGTTGATCCACAGGCGTAAAGAGGTTGTGTCACTTCACTTTATCATGTAGAAGTTAATACAAGCCACTTTCTAATGTATTGTTATTCTCCATTTTGACTCCTTTGATGGCTGGATTCATTTTTCCATCACATTATACACTGCTTATTTCCATGGTTATGACCACCCTGCAATCCATCAGTGGTGGCCATGCATTTACTCAGAATTATCAGATCGGTGGGGGTTCTACTGCTAGGACCCCCAAGATCACGAGAACGGGAGACCTGTATCCCCTAAAGGCCCCCTGCTGCTCCCCTGAAATGACCAGAGCAGGCGGTTGCACGTACGTGTGGCCGCTCCATTAATTTCTATGGGAGTTCTGGAGATAGCCGAGTGCTGTACACATGTGTGACCAGCCGCGCTGGTCATTTCAAGGGAGCAGCAAGGGGCCTACTGGGGGTATGGGGCCCTCGTTTTTGTAATCGGTGGAGGTCCCAGTAGTAGGATAGGGGATAACTTTTACCTACTGGAATACCCCATTAACTATAGTCAACAGTAATCTAGTATGTATGGCCACTTTAGATTATAGGCAAACTGGGGACATAACTTCTGTACTGAACTGATTATTAAAAATTGCCTCATATATAAAAATAGGCTACATATATAATAATACCTCATTGATGAAAATGAGGGTACTTCTAAAGAAAGATCACCATTCACATTCTTAGCAAGCACTAATGCCATTTAACTGTGTAATCCTTTTTGTATACCGCCATTTTGCACAATTTTATTACACTGGCCTAAAATGTGTAGTTTAACTCATACCTGATATATCTATTTACCTATCACCATAAATCTATCATGTAAAAATACAGATGAGTTTACCTGTTGATGAATGTAATGTAGTCCAAAGACTCTCATCCATATTGATGTTCATATTGGTTAAAGGAAGTGTATTGGAATGGAAACTGCTGCTTAATGTAGGTGGTGATGTGTTCAGATCAGTGGTCTGATGGAGCACAGGAAATAATGAAAAATATTGTGTTTTCTTGTCAGGCGCAAATAGTGACATGCTTCCATTGGCATGCTGGTTACACTCCAAATTTAGGTCAAAGACTGGATATTTCAGATGGGTATCTGTGTTGAGTACATTAGTTGATTTTATAGGATTTGTGTCCTCATCAGGCATTAGAAATATCATAGGGCTGGACCTTTTGGTGGGAACCAGATGGATCATTTCACTGTTATGAGTGCTGTGATCTGCCTCATTAGAAATTGGACTGTTGTACCTTATAGCATGGTTTACTTTGCTCCCATTGTATGGTACATAAGTATCTAACACATCACTACTATCTGTTATTTCTTCTGGCTGGGATATTGCAGATGGATCATTTTCATTGGTCATAGGAAGTAGACTTACTGGCTCAACTCCCAAATTTCCAACTGAAGTGTTCTCTTGAGGAACCACCATGGAGTTAGCCAAGTTGACTCCCTGTTGAACAGCATCAGCTTGTATTACTGGTAAGCTCAGTGGAGGTGTTACACAGGATTTATTGTTGGGACACATGTTTGATGTTGAGTTGTCCTCCTCCATATTAGATAATTTATGTACATTGTTGGTGTCTGTGGGGATCAGTTCCTGGATCTTGTGCTCATTGTTGATGTCCTAAAAGGAACAAGAATATGGAGTCAAATATCAATGATATTGTCAAACTTTACTAAACTTCTTTTTTCCCTCTATTAACAAGTACTGTGTCAGTGGAATCCTCATCTAATGTGGTATTTTTTCCAACTAACACCAATGCTTTACACTTAGCACCAGGGTTGCCAAACAGAATTATTCTTTTTTTCTGGACAGCTTATCCCAAAATCATGGACCGTCAACATTTTTTTTACAGAAATTGGAAACCCATAATGAATTATAAAGATTATAAGTATTATTAGCATTTACTGAAAGCTTTAAAATTATGATAGTTACCACCAAAATAATCTAATCGAGAACCACCAGCCGCAAAAAAATCAGACACATCAATTTTTTTCACGGGCACAGGAAAAAAATACACCTATATTTACTGACTGTCCAGAAATTTCTGGGTGGCAGCAACCCTGGTTGGCACACAGTAATACCATTTAAAGTTTATTTCTTTACACGCAGAATTTTAGAGAACAGGATATTTGAGAAAGTATGTCATGAGGTGAGATAAATATGGGAAAACATTATATATATATATATATATATATATATATATATATATATATATAAAACAAATATAGAAGAACATTTCGTTTTATGTCTTAATATATACACACATTGGCTTTATATGATTAGCTTGATAACACGGAGGTATGCAGGCCTATGATATATTGTAATGGTCATGAGAGTACTTGCAGAAACTTAGTATTGAGAAACCAAAGTGAGTCATCATATATTCGTTGTGCAATCATTTTTTCGTTGTGCAATTTTTTTCCCCATAAACCCTGAATTACAGGTTTTTAGAGAAAAAAGCTACCCAGCCATGGCATTCAGATCACCATAGTACACCAAATGCTGATTCTAATATGTGCCTAGTACCACAGGGAAATTCCTATGCAAAAAGAAATATCTTATAGGGATTATCCTATGATTGATGTAAAAAAAAAATCAGACATCATATAGTGCATCACTTTCTATTTCTAACAAAGCTAGAACCAGCCCTGTACCGTGCATGGAATCTCCACATCCATTGTTCTGCTAGATTTATTTCAGGCTCACAGCACAGGAGGAGTGGGGGGGGTGTTCTTTCTCAGGGGGTGTGACCTTTCTATTGCATCTCTTTCCCTGTAAGGCCCCTTTCACACAAGCAAGTTCCACGCATTGGCCTCGCAGTGTGTGTCAGCGAGAGCACCCGTCCTGACCTCCCAGCACTAAGGGTTACGTTAGAGGTCAATAATGCTATGCGACCCTGTCAATTGTCAATACTGGGAGGTCAGGATGGGTGCTCTTGCTGACGCACGTTGCAAGTCCAATGTGTGGAACTTGCTCATGTGAAAGGGGCCTAATTGCCACAGCTTCTAACAGAAGAAATGGCTGGTTGAAGATTTAAACCTCAATGAGGTGGACAGAGAAATGAGAAAAAAAAACAAACAGGTGGCACTATACAGATACATTTTATTGAATAGCTCAGTGGCTGCACTAACTTTTTAATTACATGCAATTGCAATAGTATTCAGAACCAGGTGCTGGTTTGAAAAATGTACAATATTTTTTTGTTATCAACCGTTTAATTCCAGTACATTATGGATTGTAGAGGAGCGTGGCTAACCTCTGCAGAGAGAAGACGTCCATCTGCAGAGCTCCGTGGCAGATTGTAAAATCAAAGGACATCCGCCTGCATTTCGGACTCTTCTGAACCCTTCACTGCCCCAAATTAATTTTCACCATCAGAGGCAGAAGATCGTGCCGTGTCCGGGGCGATTTGAGCAAGCAGCACCGGATTACCAGTTGCGGTTTACACTACTACTAAAGCTTGGACCTCGAGTAGCTGTCCCAGCTCGGCCAAACCCCAGGCCTTTCACTACCTGGTCCTGGCATAACCTCCGCTAGACATGCGAGAAAATACGACCAGTGATATCCCCGCCGTTACCCGTCCTGAAGGAGGAGAGAGAGAGTGGGTCCAAGAAGACACGAGTTGGGCCCGCAACTCTGACTCACCGCATCATCCTACTGCCCGCCGGTCCGTCCTGGGTGAGATCTCTGTGTTGTCCGCGCCTGTGGAAGATCATTTCTCTTAGGCAAAGCTTCCCCGGTGTGTGTCAGAGGCAGGGACCCCTCTAGATCCGCCGCTACCCTGCCACGTGCGCTGACTGTGACTAGCGGCCGCCTTTTCTCCTCACAGCGCCTGACGGCATGCCATCAACGCGCCCTCACCTTCTGCGGCACTTAACCTCAGCACAGCCACAACCAAATCACAGCAAGAGGACTGAGTCCAAATTTTTCCCAGACTGTATGCCCTTCAGTGCACTCCATATCTTAGGGGTGTTGCCCACTCCAGACGCTTTTTGGGGTCTTTGGTCCAATTTTTTCTTCCCCCTTTAGAGGGGAACAGCATTTCTTCGTGAGTAACTGAAGACCCTCTAGGGGATATTACCAGAGGCTCTTAGCCTTATATTAAGCCGTCCTACTGTACACCACTCTACAGTGCGTCAATCTCAAAATGGTTAAGGCTACTTTCACACTAGCGTTTTTAAATTCCGGTATTGAGTTCCGTCAAAGGGGCTCAATACCGGAAAAAAACGCTTCAGTTTTGTCCCCATTCATTGTCAATGGGGACAAAACTGAACTGAAGACAACGGAATGCTCCTGAAAGCATTCCGTTCCGTCTTCAGACCGGAGAACAAACCGCAGCATGCTGCGGTTTGCTCTCCGGTCCAGGCATCCGCACCAAGACGGATCCGGAATGACCCCCAATGGAAGTCAATGGGGACGGATCCGTTTGGTGTGGACACACCAGTAATCCGGATCTGTCCTCCATTGATTTCCAATGGGGGGTCATTCCGGATCCGGCATACATACACACAGACTACATACAAACAAACATACAGACATACATACAAACATACAGACATACATACATACATACTCACATACTCCCGGGACGCCGGCAGCAGGTCTTCACGCGCCTCCTGCACGCTGCGATGACGTTTCCCCACTGCGCCCAGCAGAGGGCGCTGTGGGGAATCGTCATCACTGCGCGCAGGAGGCGCGTGAAGACGTTCTGCCGGCGTCCCGGGAGTATGTGAGTATGTATGTATGTCTGTATGTTTGTATGTATGTCTGTATGTTTGTTTGTATGTAGTCTGTGTGTTGTTTTAATGTGTGTCATGTGTGGGGCCGGAGCGCTGCTCCGGCTCCACACATGTATAGCGTTAGCACGGATCCGTCGGCACCCTTTAGGTGCCGGATCCGTGCTAACGCTAGTGTGAAAGTAGCCTAAAGTAGGCAAACCAGATATGGCTAATACATCAAAATCCTTTAAAAACCAGCATGATATGCAGAAATTCCTTAGCAAACAATCTCCCCACAACCCAGGTGTCCAAAAGCACTATATCTCAGGTTGCCGACCCGGAAACCTCTGATACGGAAAGTCATGACAAGGAAGACTCAGCAACTGCAGATACTCAGCTCCATGCTTCTCCCAAAGTTCTGCAGAAGATTATTGAAACAGCATTACAACCTGTACTAGCAGAACTTATGGACATTAGAGAGATTGGAGGTCGAGTTGAACAATTAGAGGAAAACCAGGTGGCACTTATCACCCATGGGGAGGCTACGTCGTCAGCTTTGCACTCCTGCCAGATCTACCTGAATAACTTACTTTTACTCCTCCTATGTAGAGGATCAAGATAACAGAGGCAGGAGAAATAACTTGCGTATCAAAGGAGTCCCTGAAACTCCGGCCACAGGAGATGTCATGGACGTTACTTATGCTGTTTTGCGACCCCTCCTACCGGATATCATTGCCGGAGATCTAATGTTGGAAAGAGCTCACAGGGCGCTCAGACCCAGGCCCAAGGAGGGAAAACCACCCAGAGATATTATCTGCAAGGTGCTTAATTTCCAACACAGATACGCTATCTTGAAAGCTGCCAGAGAGACAAAAGACCTATTCTTTGAGGGCTCACAGCTTGCGTTTTTCCAAGATATATCATCAGTAAGGCTACTTTCACACTAGCGTTAGCACGGATCCGGCACCTAAAGGGTGCCGACGGATCCGTGCTAACGCTATACATGTGTGGAGCCGGAGCAGCGCTCCGGCCCCACACATGACACACATTAAAACAACACACAGACATACATACAAACAAACATACAGACATACATACAAACATACAGACATACATACATACTCACATACTCCCGGGACGCCGGCAGAACGTCTTCACGCGCCTCCTGCGCGCAGTGATGACGATTCCCCACAGCGCCCTCTGCTGGGCGCAGTGGGGAAACGTCATCGCAGCGTGCAGGAGGCGCGTGAAGACGTTCTGCCGGCGTCCCGGGAGTATGTGAGTATGTATGTATGTCTGTATGTTTGTATGTATGTCTGTATGTTTGTTTGTATGTAGTCTGTGTGTATGTATGCCGGATCCGGAATGACCCCCCATTGGAAATCAATGGAGGACAGATCCGGATTACTGGTGTGTCCACACCAAACGGATCCGTCCCCATTGACTTCCATTGGGGGTCATTCCGGATCCGTCTTGGTGCGGATGCCTGGACCGGAGAGCAAACCGCAGCATGCTGCGGTTTGTTCTCCGGTCTGAAGACGGAACGGAATGCTTTCAGGAGCATTCCGTTGTCTTCAGTTCAGTTTTGTCCCCATTGACAATGAATAGGGACAAAACTGAAGCGTTTTTTTCCGGTATTGAGCCCCTTTGACGGAACTCAATACCGGAATTTAAAAACGCTAGTGTGAAAGTAGCCTAACTCTCACTAAAAGGAGACAGATTAAACCAGTTACTGACGCTCTTCGTGCAAAAGGATACCCATACAGATGGCTGTTCCCCTTTGGCCTGGCCTGCACGATCCAGGGTTACCTGTTACATCAGACGACCTGAAGACGTTCTTCCTCTTTGTGAAGGTATAGATTTGGATCCCAACGAAATACCCTCGTGGCTGCAGATTATCGATGTAGCTGAGCTTCCAAAACTACCCTTGACTTCTCCATGGAAGATGTCAAAGACCCGCACTGCCAGAAAGCGCACCACAACCTCTATTGACTGATCCTGTTCTGCTTCGGATATCACCCCCTTCAGAATTTGCTCTTTTGTTTCATTTTCGGTATATCCTTTTCTGTTCAATACTGTTAATGTTGACTTAGTAAGGATTAATGTTATTTATGCTTAATCTAGTTATTATACCTCTTAAGAGATGAGCGACTTTGTTATCTATTCTTATATCATGGTCTGTCGTGATCTCCCTTTTTTCATTTTCTTTTTCACTCACTGCGCTATTATTCTTTCACCGGTCTACTGAGACTACTTTACACCTCCGTTCTGTCATTTACCTTGTTTAATTGGCTATCGACATAGCCTGTTATCACCACTAACTTTTGAATTTTTTGCACTATGACTAGCATTAACGTGATCACCTGGAACGCGCGGGGGATGAATACTCCCCAGAAAAGGTCCCGAATTTTATAACACTTACGGTCTATGCATTGTGACATCTCTATCCTTCAAGAGACTCACTTCAAGACGGGTAAAGTACCCACTCTCCCCATCTCATATTTTTCTCAATGGTTCCACTCCTGCTACGAACCATCCAAATCCAGAGGTGTAACCATTGCCTTCAGAAATCCCTCCCTTTCACACTCTCCTCTAGCTTGACAGACCCAGAAGGAAGCTTCCTCTATCTAAAGGGCTCTATAGCCAGCACTAGGGTCACCATTGCAGGCTTTTACGCCCCTAACACTTTAAAGGAAAACTGTCGTCAAAAATGAGAAATATATCTAAAATGTTAAAACATGCAATGTAAGTTTTAGAATTTTTTGTGCTTATATTATTTTTTTTTTTACCATTAAAGGAAATATTGAAAAAATTCATAATTGTGTAGAACTTCCTATGTTGACCAGCAGGGGGAGCACAACTGAAAAGTTGAGTGTAGGGAAGCCGTTTGTAGCCCAGTGCTGTAAAGTATTATCTGGCTATTCCCACCTCCTGTGACATCACACTGCTCTTACTTGCTTATCTGCTAACACAGCTTACTTGCTTATCTGATCCGGTGTCATGTTACTGAAGTCTTCAATAACATGGCGCCGGAGGGGGCAGGCTATCTATGTGTAAAGCGCCTGCGCTTTACACATACTCAGCGCTCCCATGATTTTTCAATAGGGTCGGCTCCATCCCCACTGGGAATGGAGCATACGACCGTAAGTCATTTGTCTATGTGTCGTTCAGTGACACATAGACACGTGACTATGAAAATGGCAGCCCCCATAAAGTAAAAAAAATGTTAAATACACAAAACACAATACACATATAATAAACTTAATTATACATATAAAAACTATTTTTAATGTTTTATAACATATGTTTTTTTAATTTTTTAGCGATAGTGCCCCTTTAATGTGAAATTAGAACCCAAATTAGATTCCTCCTCAGACAAAACCCACATTTCTCAAAAGAAACTAAGAGCCTTGAAAAGATACCTCTCAACTCTGTCACTCAGAGACGTTTGGCGCCAACTGTTCCCAAAAGGCATTACACTTTTTACTCGGAAGCCCATAATTCCTACCAAAGGATAGACTATATGTTCCTTTCTATGCACCATCTCTCCCTGCTTCAAGAAGCTACTATCGGGAACATTGGCATCTCTGACCATGCCCCAATTTCCATGACAGTGGTGACTGAGACACTCTCGAAAAGAGAATCAACATGGCGATTTAATGACAACATTATCCGTAATAGTACATACAAACGGAAAATTGAAGGAGTGCTCACACACTACTTCCAGGAAAATGTCTGCCCACTAATATCGCCCACAGTGGTCTGGGAAGCCCACAAATCAGTCATTAGGGGTGAACTTATCTCACTTGGGTCCTATGAGAAGAAACAAAAAAGACAGGAATTGCACGACTTAATGGATAACATGACCAAACTTGAGAGTTCGGATAAAAGAACCCTAGCTATACAATCACTAGCTGAACTAACTACTCTTCATGAGAAATTAAACCATTTACTCAACCTTCTAGCTACTAGAGCCTAGTTATATGCAAAACATAAATTATATATGCATGGTAATCGAGGCTCCCGTCTAATGGCCCTTATGGCAAAAAAAGAGGCAAGAACAGCTTTATATTGAAGAAATTAGGGACTCTTCAGGTAACATTCATTCGTCCATGAAGGTCATAGCCACCCAATTTGAGAACTTTTATTCCTCTCTGTACAATTTGCGATCTTGTACAGATGGTGATCTGGTGACTAGGAGAGAACCGATTGAGCAGTTTCTACAGTCCTTATATTTACCTAACCCCTCTCCAGATAAAATAGAGTCACTAAAATGCACCCTTTACCTTCCAAGAATTGCAGGGAGCGTTGAAAGATACTCCACATGGGAAGAGCCCAGGCCCAGATTGCCTACCAGTGGGCTATTATAAAGCTTTTTCTGCTTTTTCTACTCCCTCCATTACTCCCTGCTCTCTCCGCTGCGGCAGCAGGCAAAGCGTTCCCGTCTCAAATATTGATGGCACATATTACGGTGCTCCCCAAAGAGGGCAAAGACCCCAAGTTATGCAGTAGTTATCGCCCTATTTCATTATTAAACGCTGACGTTAAATTGTACGCAAAACTCCTCGCAAATCGCCTTCAACCTATTTTACTCACCTTGATAAATACAGAACAGGTAGGCTTCATTAAAGGTAGAGAGGGGAAAGACAATACCCTACATGTTCTTCATCTTATCCAATACGCTAAGAGCAAAAAGATCCCTTTGGCCTTGCTTTCCACAGATGCTGAAAAAGCGTTCGATAGAATAGACTGGATGTACATGGAAAGGTCGCTACTTAGGTTCAGACTCCCTGAAAACTTCATTAGAGCAATCCTAGCTTTATATAAAGACCTGTCGGCTTCTATACGGATTAATGGTACCCTTTCTTCCTCTTTTCGCATCAGCAACGGGACACGGCAGGGTTGCCCTTTGTCTCCTCTGCTATTTGTCCTCACCATGGAAACCTTAATCTAGCACATTAGACAGCACCTACATATAAAGGGCATTGAAGTTCACGGGTCGACGCACTTCACGGCAGCCTTTACAGATGATCTCCTCATCCTAACATCCAACCCACAAGTCTCCTTTCCTGTTCTGTCGGATATATTTACATCATTTCAAAAACTTTCTAACTTTAAGATTAATCCCGCCAAATCCCAAGCTTTAAACATCTCTTGCTTATCTAGGAATGTTGATAAGGCCAAATCACTCTCTTCATTCACAAGGTCTACCACGTCCATACCGTATTTAGGGATTCAATTGTCCTCGTCGCCTTGTAATTGGCTCTCTTTAAATTATACTCCATTGCTCAAAGCAATTGAGGATACAATGAAATCGTGGAAGATACCATTCATATCTTGGATGGGAAGAATCAACCTGCTGAAAATGATAGTAGTCCCCGAACTTTTATATATTCTTCAAGTCTTGCCGATTTTCCTGCCTCTTTCTTTCTTCTTGAGAAAGATTTGCAGCCTATTTCTGAAATATGTTTGGAAAGAGGGCTTATTTAGGATAGCACACAGTACTTTAGCTCATCCAAAACATAAGGGTGGTGTAAGCTTCCCAGATGTGGAAAAATTATATAGTGCCATACAGCAGAGTAGAATACTGGACTGGTACAAGCCAGGCCTCACCAAACCTTATGTTTGAATTGAAGAAGAGACCGCGGGCTTCTCTTTGACGCAAGCCTTGATTTGGACTCGCCTAGGGGAAAAACCTCCCATTGGTATTTCCAATCTGACGAAGGCGCCCCTTATGTTTTGGAAGACGATTTCTCAAGAGCTTGTCCCTTGGTCTCACCCATCTCCCATTATGAGACTAGGAGACTTGCTGGGGCTTGTTTCTCCTTATAATGGCCTATGGCATTCTTCGCAAAAAGCACTTAATAGACACAACCTGAGTGATTTATTAGTTGATGGAGTCTTCCCTGACCTTTCTCTCCTGTGTTCCAAACTGCTAAATATTAAAGTGGGCATCCTTACGCATTCACACCTACACAATAGCTTCACTGCCCTTCCCAATAAAGATAAATTATGTAAAGAGCTCTCCTGGTTTGAAAAGCTAGCGGCCGAACGCTCTCCAGTTCCCAAACTGATCTCTAAGGCTACTTTCACACTGGCGGCAGGCCTGATCCGGCAGGTGAAGGGTGCTGCCGGATCAGGCCTGCCGCAGTGACATGTGTGGAGCCGGAACCGCGCTCCGGCCCCACACATGTCACACAGTACATACATATACATACACATAAACATACACACACATATAGACATACAAACACACATACATACTTACATGCTCCCCGGCAGGTCTTCGGAGCGTCAGGACGGCTCACACAGGTCACGATTCCCCACAGCGCCCTCTGCTGGGCGCCTGGTGGAATCGTCATCTGACGATTCCACCAGGCGCCCAGCAGAGGGCGCTGTGGGGAATCGTGACCTGTGTGAGCCGTCCTGACGCTCCGAAGACCTGCTGGGGAGCATGTAAGTATGTATGTGTGTTTGTATGTCTTTATGTGTGTGTATGTTTATGTCTGTATGTGTCTATGTGTACCCGGATCCGTAATGGACTCCATTGAAAGTCAATGGAGGGCGGATCCGGTTACCATTATGGTCACACCAGACGGATCCACCCCCATTGACTTGCATTGGGGGTCATTCCGGATCCGTCTTGGTGCGGATGCCTGGACCGGAGAGCAAACCGCAGCATGCTGCGGTTTGTTCTCCGGTCTGAAGACGGAACGGAATGCTTTCAGGAGCATTCCGTTGTCTTCAGTTCAGTTTTGTCCCCATTGACAATGAATGGGGACAAAACTGAAGCGTTTTATTCCGGTATTGAGCCCCTATGACGGAACTCAATACCGGAATTTTAAAACGCTAGTGTGAAAGTAGCCTAAGCTATATTCTGCACTGGCATCTTCTCCGAAAGATGTCAAATTAACATATATAGAGGCTTGGGAGAAGGAACTGTAGATAACACTAACTCCAGATGACATTAAGGATATTTATGCCAAGAGCTGGGGTCCTTCTAGATGTATCATTTTCAGGAGATTTCATACAAGCTAGTTAGCAGATGGTATAAAACCCCAGTAGCGTTACATGCTATGTACCCTTCAATACCACCGGTTTGTTGGAGATGCTTGTCCAATACGGGGAATTACCTACACATATGGTGGGAATGCGACTTTATCAGAAATTTTTGGAAGGTTGTGGGAGAGGTATTACTAAAATTATGCCCGGGTTCTCCGCCACTTTCACCTATGATCATATTCTTCAACGTAACCCCTTCTTCTCACACTCATTACAACAAACCTCTTTGGAAGCAATTGGTTCTAACAGATAAAGCAATGATCCCTCTATATTGGAAGCAAACAGTGGCACCCCCAATTCTCCAGTGGTTTCACAGGGTGGAACAGGTCTCCAGACTTGAGGAGTTGAGTACTCATTCACTTAAATCTCACACCAAATATCTAAGAATCTGGTCGTCATGGCTCACCTTCTCTACACAAGGAGATCTACAACCTTATATAACCTTATAATGGCAGTGTGAATAAATAATAACACTACCTTCTCCTGTTGTTCTCCCCTGCGCGTCCCACTTTAAACGTTACGTTGAACTGCAACCTTGTTATTTGTAAATACAAAAAGATTGTTGGCTATTTGTCTCTCCTTATACGTGGCCGCTGATGTTATTCTGTTGTTTAATGGTTTGAAGCTCTACATTCCAGGGCTAACAGCCTTATTGCTAAATGTTAAGATCTTTAAGTTATTGCCTTGCTCCCACCCTGGGGATCTTGGAGCTGGGTGGCTACTTACTCCACCTAGTTTCATTCAAGTCCTCCTGGGACCTTTTCGCTTCACTGCTTTAATATATGTTAGCAAACAATGTACACGATTGCTTCTTAATGTTTGTATTATCTTTATTGAAAAAAACAAAACAATAAAAAGATATTCACACACATGATGCATTGTACTCTATTGTATGACTTCTTACAAGTCCAAGAATCTCAGTGTCACTTACGGTAAGGGGTGTTTCATCAGATGCTTCCATAGACTCCCCTAAAACGTTCTCCTCCTCATTATTGGCTGGCATGTTTTCATCGATACATCTGAATATGCAATCTGCTATTTCCCACTGTAGGGAAAAAACATCAGAAAATCATGTTTTTAAAACATCATAAATGGTGAGCATAAATGGTGTCTTCTGCCCATGCACACATGGCTCTTACTACCTCACTTGAAGACTGTATTAATAGAGTTAAATTGCAATTCAGACACATAGGTATATATTTATCTGATATTTTTTTGTGTGTGTGCAAATCTCAACTTCTTAAGTAAAAAAAACTGCCGCAAAGCTGCTGATAAATTCACCCCGATGACTTCACTTACCTGAGTACTGGAGTCAGTAAGCTCTTCTCCTTTAAGAACCTTTTGACTTTCCAGCTCCTCCAACAGTCCAGCCTGTCTCCTAACTTCAGCCTCTAGAAGCGAACGCTGAATTGCTGTTTCCTCCTGTACAATGTGCAAACTTTTCTAGAAAATAAAAATGTTTTCTGAGGGAAGGAATATGTCCAAAAGCAAATACCGTAGGTGACTCAAAGCAAACCAATAATTATATTGTCTGCCATCGAATAGAGGTACCTAAAGAAAGTATCTACAAAACCTGAACAGACTGGGCGAAGATGTTTTATGCTGTCGGGAAAGCTGATAAACTGTGCTATGCTAAATGCCGCACTGTGGAGCATTACTTTTGTCTTTGGTGTTCTTAAAGGGGTTAACTCATCTCAACGTTACTAAGGCGGGATGAGACATGGTCCCAACCGGTAGGTGGCCAGGAAACAGCAGAGTTGGCCTTCTTAGGGAAAAAGCATAGCTTGCTGTGCTACACTGTTTCTGTAGCTCCTATGCACTGCAATGGACCATGTATCATCTCATCTCAGTAATGGCAACATGAGACAACCACTTTAAAGCGAGTCTTTCACCTGTTTTTCATCAATAAAACTAAGAGCACTGCCCCACAGAAGATTTCATACACATCCCAGACATACCTGTGTGCACTGTGTGTCTGTATTACATGTCCAGGAAAAGCACTTTTATTCTGCAGGATAACAGCTCCCAAGTGCCCAGCTCTGCTGCTGCAAGTGCCCAAAGGAAACCAGACTGAACAGGGGAGGGCTGCTTCAGCTGCTCATATCTTGGGATTGGTAGCAGATAGAAAAATGGTTCTTTGAAAGCTGGCATTCCAAGCTTCCAAATGATACAAAAATCACAGCATTATATCCAGTGTATCAGAAGATATAGCTGCTAGAAATCGAGTCGGGAGAGAAAGCTGTTTTTACTTTCACTTTCAGCTGAGCACTTGGGAGCTGTGTTCCCGCAGAATGAAAGTGCTTTTTCTGGACATGTAATACAGATAAAGTGCACACAGGTATATCTGGTATGTGTGTGCAATCTTGTTCAAATACTTTTTATTGATTTTTTCCAACATATAAAGCAGTAAACAATGAGACATGTCCAATTTCACATGTCCCATGTGGGTATTACAGTACATTGGTAAATGTGTTGCATATAACAGCTCAATTTGTGTACAATGCACGTGTTTGAGATACAAATATACATTACAATGTACATAAAAATAAGGAAATAAACAAAACATTGAAAAGGAACAACGCCAACGAGTAGTTAAATGTCGCTATATCACATTCAGGTATATGCGAACACGGGTTGATGATGGACACAAGTAGGATGGAGGGCGGTCGTCCAGGGTTACTTATTTAAAGTGCATCAAGATGACACCTGAAATTTGGATGCAGTCCATAACTGCCACATATAGTGAAAGGTTTTGGTGACATAATAGTAGGAGTGAGTGCTTTTTCATATCTATAGGAAGTGTTCACAGTAGAAATTACTTCTTCTTGTGTGTGCAATCTTCTGTGGGGCAGTGCTGTTAGTTATATAGGTTAAAAACAGGTGAAAGACTTCCTTTAATATCTGAGTTATGCATCGCCCTCTCAGATTCTGCACTAGGCATAACACAGTGTAGCAGTTTTGCCTGCAGTATTCCTTTAAAATCCTTCGTAAAGGGGTATGCCCATCTGGGACATTTCTGGCATATCCATGCTATTGCTTCACTGAAGATTTATGAATCCTGATCAAGTAAATATTATGCTAGAATGGATTATTTTAAAATTTGACAATGTTGGCCTTCATTGCCATGTACAGAAAAAGTTATCTGTCCTGTAGGAATTTTTTCTTTTTCTGGCTGTCGGCTGTTTCAGCTGAAACATAATAATTTTTTAACTATGGTCCACCCATTTAGTCTGGCATGATAGGTGTGATCCTTAAAGGCTATGGACACCTTTGGAAGAACTCTTTATTACTGCATTCTGTTCATTTTGGGCTAAAAATCATTTTTTTAATTTGCTTTATTAAAATTATCACCTATTTTCTCTATACAGTGATCAGTTTCTATTTGCAGATTATTGCTTTCTGCATATGCCAAGTTCTGTCAGAGCAGCTCTGATGGCTGTATGTGTAGCCTTATCTCTGAACTCCTGACAGCTCATAAATACTTATCATAGCTCAATTCTTATCAAACTAATAAGAATATGGCTTAAATAGTATTTATGAACTGTCAGGAGTTCAGAGACAAGGCTACACATAACAACAATTCCCTAAAAATGTCAGTAACTAGCTAGTTATTTAAGCTGAGAAAAGTATGCATAGAAATCAAAATATACAACCAAGGGTCTAACTGGTAGAAAATCCAACCTGTTGAATCCTTGTTTCTCCTGACTGCAGACATTTGAATACCACCAAAAGACATCAGATTGTCATCAAATCTGGTAGAAGTTGTCAGGATCTGCCAACTAAAATTTATGTTTTAGGCCATTTAAAGGTAATTATCTAATGATACTGATTGGACTTCCCATTTGTATGGACTTTTTTAACTTCTGTAAAATTAAATAGATTATTCAAGAGCATTTATACCAGGTATATAATTAATAAGCCTTACACTGCATACAGAAAGTGGTGACAGATCTACATAACAAGACACTACACTGTATCCCATAATTTTAGGTTGATACTAATAACAATATACTGTAATATTTGTTTTACCATAGCAATACTCATGTTTAAAAATACCTGAAATATAGCTGCAAAATATGGTCGCTGTGTGTCAGACTTTATGCCCCTATCTGTAATTACCCACACGGCATAGTAGGGTTAGTGTTAGGTCCTGTGCCATTTTAAGATACCTTGACGGAATGCTCGGGCTCCGGTATGTTCTTGATATAAGAATATATTGGCGAAAGTCTCATTTTAATATCAGTGTGAGGGTTTAGCCATATATTGTCAATTGCGTTTACCGTTGTAGTGCACCATTTTCTGTGAATTGTTGTTTTATATAGTTTGTCACATCAATACATTTGGTTATCGTTATCCTGTGTAAGATGTTTTTGTGGTACATGTGGTCCGCTGCAGGCATCCTCCATTGTATGCATTTTTGCTGGGGATTGCTGTTAGCAACGGATCACATGTGCAGGATTTGCTCCCCCAATTAGAAATGCACAACAGCATTTGGGGTTTTGAGCATTTTCTGCCATTTAAGACCACTTTTTTCTGTTATTTTGTTTGTACATTTACAACTGGAGGTGTGGTAACTCCAGGTTTGAATGTGCCTTGATTCTGATCCATGGGTAACATCCAGGTGCACCTGTGCGGCCTGGGTCACATGAGTCAAGGATAGGTGGGACTCACAGTCTCCTCCCCCCTCCCATTGTATGTGTGATTTCACGCTGGAGGTAACTAGGAGTTGGTCGCTGGGTGTTGGACTTTATGCCCCTATCTGTAATTGCCCACACAGCATGTAGGGTTAGCGTTAGGGGTGCGTGTGCTCCAGTATGTTCTTGATATAAGAATATATTGGCAAAAGTCTCATTTTAATATCAGTGTGAGGGTTTAGATATATATTGTCAATTGTATTTATCAATTTGTCCATTTTCTGTGAATTGCTGTTAAGTCCACCTTTACACTACTCTGATTTGACTATTTGGCAACCAATTTTTGTAACTATAAACTACATACATGCATGCATATGGTAGTTACTCAGCGTGGTTATGTATGTAGTCTCTCAATCCATCTTGGATATTTACTTTTGTGGCTTCCATTTGGCTTTTAACATGATTGATCTCCATCATCCTCATTTCATTCTGCTTCTGGAGCTCCTTCATCTGCTGGTCTTTTAATGTGAGCTCTAAATAGAAGTATGAGAGAAGGGAAAGAATTTATGAAGAACTCTACTGCGTTAATATGGCCATTTATTTCTGTTTGAGTAGTGTATAGTCTTTAAAAAAAATATTCAAATCTCAAACACCTTTTCTGTTTTTTCTTAAAGACATTTTCCGGGACTTTGATAACGATGGCCTGTTCCCTGGATAGGTTATCAATAGAGATGAGCAAGCAGTGCTCGTTACGAGCACTGTAGCGCTCGGCTCCTCTGCGCAATGCCCGCAGGCATTCCGGATCCGTCCTCAGCTGCATGTAAGTCAATGAGGACGGATCCGTTTAGTATGACACTCATACCAAACGGATCCGTCCTCCTCACCCGACTGAAAGTCAGTGGGGACGGATCCGTTTGGTATGAGTGTCATACTAAACGGATCCGTCCCCATTGACTTACATGCAGCTGAGGACGGATCCGGAATGCCTGCGGGCATTCTTTCGCAGACGAGCCGAGCACTACAGTGCTCGTAACGAGCACGCTCGCTCATCTCTAGTTATCAATATCAGATCTGTGGGGTCCAACCTTGCCCTGCGGTTGTGCCTAGTATTGCAGCTCAGTATCTCTCACCTGAATGGGACTGAGCTGCACAGTGCTGCAGTACCAAGAACAGCCATTACAAAATGTACAGCGCTGCACCTAGTTAACAATGATGGGAATCTGCTTATATTGACTCTCCTGGTGAACTGACTACTGGCTTGTTTCTGGATTAAACCCTCGTGTACTGCATTGATCATGTCTGTCTCTCCTGGTTTTGACCCTGCTGACTTCTCTACTTTGTACCTTCCTGGTCATTCTGGAATGTCTGCCACGGATGTGCCAGTATTCTGTTACCAACTTCACTGATGTAATCTTGGTCCCTAGCAGCAAAGACCATCTCATAGTGGGTTATGGTGAGAAAACTGTAGCAGATAATAACTTTCTACCACCATGAGTGGTTTTGGAAGACTGGTAGCAGTTGTGGGGTTCACTGGCTATGGTCCAGACAGTGACCTCTAACAGCTGCCATCAGCAGCATCTGAACCTTAACATTGTGTTTAATGAACTGTGGCCGCTTGTTGAGTGAATTGTAACAATTATGCTCTTGAATCTCTCTGGAAAAAAGCCTGTTTAATTTCTACTGACTTTCTGATTATTTGCAATGCCTCTACCATACCTCGACTATGCCTGCTGTGTAGGAAACAATCCCCTGTATTATTTGGTCTTGCTATCAGGATTCAGCCGACTGTATATTTGTGTCCGCATCTGTTTTGCAGAAGGGGACGCAAAAGATGCGGACAGCCATTATATTGTCACATTGTGTGAGCAGTTTGTTTGCTTTACTTTTATTTTGTCACTAATGACCCCCAGCTGATAGAGCCGTAGGTCATCAATATCACACCCGCAGAGGTCCGAGTCTTGGCACCCCCGCCGATCAGCTGTTTTGGGAAGCTTTGGCACTCACCGTAGCTCTGATGAGCACAGTGGTCTTACAGGAACTTATCAAACACAGCGCTGTAAATTGCTAGATTAACTTAAATGGGGCTGATCTACAACTAGGCCATGTGTGCCATGAGCGCCATGGCCTCTTCTACCAGCTGATCAGTGGGGGTCCCGGATGTCGGACCCCCGCCGATATAATATTGATGTCATTAATATTAATTCCCAGATAACCACTCTAAACAAAAGGCAAAACAACAATGAATAAATACATATATTCAAATACAAAGTGTTGATGTTTCCTATAGCAGTCAGTCAGTTTGCTTCTTATATTTCTTATATTAATACTGATCTGATAAAAAAGAAACCTGATATCTGGGGTATTGGGGTAGAACTTTAGGCACGAGGGCCATTGTCTTAAGCAGCATTTATTCTTTATCGTTTTTCATTTATTTCCACGTGACAGAGGAGCTGTGTGTCTCCGGTATTGTCTGAATAGTCAGTCAAGCAATGTCTGTAATAAACAAAGACAAAAAAAGCTGCTCACCTTCCTGCGTCTGTAGCAACTTGTTAGTCAGCTGTCCAATATCTTGTCTTGCTTGTTGCAGCAATTTCTCCAACTTCTTCTTGCCTCTATAATGACCATGTTCAGTCACGTATGTAGCAGTATAATGTGTGTGATGTGACTTATTTATTTAGGTTTGTGTGTCACATACCTGTCATCTGATAGTTTTCTGTAAAACATAAGCAAAGAAACAATTACATCAATGCATGGCTTTTTACAGTAATACAATTAATGGGGTTGTCCAGCCTTCGGATAGGTTATCAATATCTGATCTGTGGGGGGTCTGACTCCAGGAATCCCCGCCAATCAGCTGGTTGAAGGGAAGGCGGCACTCCATGCAAGCGCCACTTCCACTGCATTATACTGCACTTTGTCTCAGAAGTGCAGTGTAATACAAGCACCTGCTCCATTCAAGTGAATGGAGCAAGTACTTGTAATTTCACTATGCCACCGCTCCACAGGAGACGAGGTGTAGTTTAAGGACCAGGAAGCAAACAGCAGATTGGCAGGGGTGTCGGGTGTCAGACGCCCGCTGATCTGATATTGATGATCTATTGTGACGATAGGTCATCATCAATAAGAACAGCTGGACAACCTCTTGTGCAAGTTAAAAAAAAATACCTATACTATCTTTTACTGCTGAGTACCACATGTAATGTTTAGAATGAGTGTGAATTCCCAATATAGTATTGCGCAATATTTTTTTTATAACTGAATCCAAATATAATTAAAATGTAGTTATTGCAAACTTTGTATGTCCGAAAGCCTGGTTCCATGTGGAGGTATATAAAAGTCAAGTACATTTTTTGGTACCTGGCAATGTTTCAGTTACATTTTATCATTGGCTTTTGGTCATCAATTACATAATGGAGCAGATTTATCAATGTCAATGTGTCTGGTTGTATCTTGATTTATGCCAGAACAAATCCGTCTGTGCCAAATATATGAAATGTATGCGCCACAATTTTCTTTCATGTAAGAAATGCTAGACACAAGTTTTTTTAGACAACTTTTGCGCCAGATTTTTGTCTACATCTACTTTACTTGTTTTGTCATTGTCTAAGGCCGAGTTTAAATCACAGTTTAGTTTTCCGTTCCTTTGATCCATCAGAAAAACAGAAAAAATGGATTCTTTACCTTGAGCATCCTTTGTGCTAATTTTGCAACTGTTTTTGTCAGTTCTGTCTAATGTCTGTTATTTTAGACAGGAGAAAAAGTCCTGCGTGGTAAAAATAGATCTCGACCATTTCTTTAATGCAGGTGAATCCCAAGGGTTGTCCATTTCCCCCTGACACTGGACGGTCCCTTTAATGATATCACACTAAACAGTTGCATACTGCCCCTAGAGGCGACATATTTACCGTTTAGCCTGTGTCCCAGCAGATACCGCTTGACTCAGATGGCTCATAACCACTTTGTGAAGCTCATTAAGACGAGACATTGCAGTTTCTGCTGATCTCACGGCTCCAGTTACCTGTTAACAGTTCAGCAGAAGCTAATTATTAACTCACATTACGTTTTAGCCATCAGATTTTGAAGATGTATATATACATACAGTACTGTGCTAAAATTGTAGGTAGGTGTAGATAAAACTGAAAAAGAGAAATCTAAATCAAATCAATATTTGGTGTGACCACCCTTTGCAGCATCAATTCTTCTAGATATATGTGCACACAGTCATGGGTTTTGTAGCATTATCATCGGGTGTTTCATTAATCAATTATACCAAAAAGGTGATGCTGTTCTTCATTTTCATATGTAGGTTGAAGCACAGTAATTAACTGAAGCAGAAACAGCTACTGTATGTAGGAGGCTCAAAATTGGTTGAGGAACAGCCAAACTCTACAAAGGTGAGGTTGTCACAGGTCCTACACCATTGCGTCATAGCAACAAGACAGTAGTTATACTGCATCAGCAAGGTCTCATCCCGACAAAGATTTCAAAGCAGACTGGGGTTTCAAGGTCTTTTGAAGAAGCACCAAGAAACAGGCAACACTGAACGTCATAGACACAGTGGTAGGCCAAGTGTTTGGCAGTGTATGGGAGAACCAGACAATCTCATTTTAAAGTCCCCTAGAGGGACTAAAAATAAGTGTAAAAAAAAGAAAAAAAAGTTTTTAAAAATAAAATATAAAGATATAAAAATTCAAATCCCCCCTTTTCCAATAAAAAAAACAAAAAAAAAATAAAAATCATTAGTATTGCTACATCCCAAAATGACTGTACTATTAAAGTATAAAATATAAAAGTAACTATCCTGTACAATGAATGTCGTAAAAGAAAAAAAATCAAAATGGTCAATTAACATTTTTTTGCTTGCTTCACCTTAAAAAAAAATCAAAACGTGATCAAAAAGTCAGCCACACCCTAAAATGGTATCACAGCTCCATACACCTAAATATATAAAGGTATGGGGGTCAGAATATGGCAATGCAAATAAATTATTTGTTCAAAGTTTTTATCTTTTTAAGTATTAAAACACAAGAAAAACTATAAAACGTGTACTGACCCGAAGAATAAAGTTAACATGTCAGTTTTTCTGCATATGGAACACTGTAAAAATGAAACCCATAAAACTATGGTGGAATTGCATTTATTCCATCTTCCCACTATAGGATATGCAATATGTTTTTGTTTTACAATCAAAATGTTTACTTCTGACATACCCAATAAATGCAGCAGCGGCCTAACATGAGAAGCACTAAAGGTAAAGCCTCATTCACACGTCAGTGTTTGGTCAGCGATTTCCATCAGTGATTGTGAGCCAAAACCAGGATTGGAGCCTCCACAGACATAAGGTATAAGGGAAAGATCTGCACCTGTTCTGTGTTTAGAGCCGCACCTGGCTTTGGCTCAAAATAACTGATGGAAATCACTGTGGGCATGGGGTCATACCGTAACACTACCGGGACTTTATAATATTTATTGATGCAACTAACACATTCCAATCAATGTGTTGGAACCTATCAGGATGCAGCTTTTATATTTTTCAAAGCTGGTATAAAGATGAAAGCAGGGACCATATTGTTTTTTAATGTTCATTTATTTTATGCACTTATATAGCGCCACTATATTCTGCAGTGCTTTACACTGTCCCCAATGGAGCTCACAATCTACGTTCCCTAGCAGTACGTCTTTGGAGTGTGGGAGGAAACTGGAGTATAAATTTATCAAAAATTTAACGTATGTGACCCAAACCTCTCAGTGCTGCTCTTTTAGTTGAATCACCTCACCTGAAATGCTATCCCATCCAGATCGATACAAGGTTGTCCTAGATATTGATCCTCTTCCACTTCATTCATATTAGAATGGATACTGAAAAACTGGACAGATTGTATGTTACAAGGGATACTTACATATGCCTCAAAGTTTACTTTGTGCTAATCCTTCTTAGGCTAGGTTCATATCTGCAGCAGGCGTCCTAGTAGGAGCCTCTGTTGCAGATTCCATTAGAAAAAGGACAAAATACTGCTGCACGCAATGGTATTGTCAGACAGAATGCCGACATCCATGCCAGAAACTCAACAGACCCCTCAGTATAGTCAATGGTATCCAATGGGCACTGGCAGTGTCTGACATATGCCAGGTTGGGGGATTCCAGTTTTCTGTTGCTATGCCTGAAAAGAAAACCATAATTTCACCCTATATGAACCTAGCATAAGCAAACATGGTGATTCTATTTTGCCAAATTTCTTGCTTCATCATTGGGAAATATTATATGGGACAAGAATATCACATTAAAGGTCACATACACAGAAGAAATTAAATGAATGATGCATGCTCGATCTAGAAGGCTCATTCCATCCCAGACAAAGAATGGTGTGGTGCTTTAGAGTAGGCAGCAGATTCGTCTTTGAAGATTTGCATGCTGTAAATCTGCAGCGTATTACAGTAGAGGCAAAGTGAATAAGAGGTTTTTTTCCACCTGCAGTGTAAATTGATGTACAGTATAGATTTTTAATCTGCAATATGTCACTTTATGCTGATATCCATGACAAACCTGCATGTAACCTATGTGGAGTTTGCAATGGATCCGCAGCCAAATCCACAGCACTATGTCCTGTGTGAATGTATTCTTAATCTCTGTTGGCGACAGTAATCTTTGTTGGAACAAGCTCATATAAGTAAACTTTTCAAAGGATATTTTACCCACAGAAAACTGTTCCAAGAAAGGCAAACTGGACAACAATGTCTAGATGGTTTGTGACTGCCCTATTTACTTAGCTTTGTCTAAAGTATCTATGAATGTAAAGTTGGCCTACTATGGGTCCTAGGTTCCACGGTGTGTCTTCTGTTACTATTCTATGCCAAAGTTATTACTTGCTTAATCTTCAGAAATACAGGATGATCTAAGATGGTGTAAGCCGCAGTGCTGAAACAGACCTCTTGTAATTGTGTTAGAAGATGTCTCCTCTGTCCACAGGTCTCCTGAAATCCCACAATGAATACAGTCAACTTTTGCTGGTACTTTCTCTTCTGCTCCTGATCATGCAGGATACTCTCAAGCTCATCCTATATACAATACACAGGACAGAAGAATCAAGATACCAATCATGATAGTATCTGTTTCCTACTTGTAATTTAGTTACAGTAAATGAATAAATTGATCTTCCATACTATAGTGGCCATCCAATAGTGGGAGCCAAATAGTAGTATCAACACAGTAATATCAGCCAAAGTGAACAGCCCACACAAGTATGTAAAATAATTCCAACAGCACTTGTACAAAATGGCCAGTATAGTGCAAGCTGTACAGAACTGATCCATACAATTATGCCCTTTACAGCAGTAATATTAAAAAATACTATAGTGTCAGCCACAATGGCCTGTAAAATACAGTTAAAGAGGACCTTTCACCTCTCCTGACATGCCTGTTTTAATAGCTTCATGCATTCCCCATGTAATAACAATTCTGGAACATCTATTCTTATGTCTGTATGTTGTGCCATTCCTTTATTATTTGCACTAGAAGTTATGAATGAATTGCTATTTGTCTTTAGTAAAAAAACAGAGGGGAGGTGACCAGTTGGGGGGGTGTGTACCTGCACAGACTGACTCTATCCAATCAGTGCTGTTATGTTCAGACTGTGCAGGTACACACCCCCAACTTGTTACCTCCCCTCTGTTCCTTTACTGAAGGCAAATAGCAATTCATTCATAACTTCTAGTGCAAATAATAAAGGAATGGCACAACATAGAGACATAAGAATAGATGCTCCAGACTTGTTATTACATGGGGAATGCATGAAGCTATTAAAACAGGCATGTCAGGAGTGGTGACAGGTCCACTTTAATGCATATAACTGCTCCACAAAATAAGACATTAACTTTATCTTCCTGTTCAAATCTTCTACACACTGAAACTGAACAGGAATGTATCAGCTATAATTTGTTTGCTAATTAAAACCGTATAATGATACAATTTATTGTTTTTCAAATCATTTTTTATTTTCTTATTTGAGATTTTTTTATTATTATTATTATTATTATATATTTTCTGTCACAATTATGGGGTTGGCCATCTTGCTCAAGTTGTCATTAACAGCATGTAGATTGATTTCTATAGGAGAATTTTCTAGACATGCTCTGTTAGGCTACATTCACATTGGCGGCACGGGTATCCCAAAGGCTGTTCTGGCAGGTGAACAGCCTGCTGGATCCGTGCTGCTGCTACTGCACACCTGCGGCCGGATCTGCACTCTGTCCCCATTCACAATAATGGGGACGGGCCGGAGTTCCGGCCGCAGTACGACAAACATGCCGAGAGGTGGCCGGACTAAAATTACAACATGTCGTAATTTTAGTCCGCCCGCCTCTCGGCATGTTGGCCATGCTGCGGCCGGAACTCCGGCCCGCCCCCATTGTTGTGAATTGTGACGGAGCGTAGTTCCGGCCGCAGGTGTGCAGTAGCGGCAGCATGGATCCGGCAGGCAGTTCACCCGCCGGAACAGCCGCCAGACACACTGGCCCAGATTTACTAATCGTTCTGTGTCTAGAATCTGTCTAAAAAGTGACACAATTTGGCAGAACTAGGTTTTCTACCATTTTTTCTGACCCTTAAAATTGGGCAGGGCTTAATGGGAAAGGGACATGGCATATAATGTATCATTTATCACCAAAGTGTCTGGCAGGAGCAATCTATGGCTGATCATTTCTGCCAGGACAATAGTGTAAAGTGCCCAGATTCTGTAGATATAAATGTGGTGTAATGTTCAGTTACGCATACTCTATAAGAAATGAGAGTATAAATCATTTGAACTAGATATTTTTCCTTTGAAAATTGTTGCTTACCATATTTTCCATAATTTCCATATCAGGCCCCTGGTTGCTGCTTATAACCCCATGGCTTCTTTCAAAAGTATGAATCATCTAATTCAGGAAAAAACATGATATTTTACATGGAGGACCATTGTACCTGATTTCTCATATATAGTATGGAGGACCATTTTACCTTGTCTTATATACAGTATATCTCTGTATTGTCTGAGTAAGCAGATGAGGAGAGTAGGTTGGCATGTAAACAAATTGAGTTACCATGACTGAAAACACACAATTCACTGCAGAGAATGGAGAATGACTAGAAGTCACTGGGTGCCAAACCAATGTCTGCCATCAGTTGACAGGTAAGCAAACAATACTTGGCAACTGGACTCAAGTGAACGTGAAGGCATTCACTCACCATGATCTTGGCCTCCAACCACTATTCTCTCAAAAGTTACACCTGCAAAAACTGGTTATGTATTTTTTTATGTTGGGAAATGTTTCTACTCTTCATTAGGGATGAGCGAACCGAACTGTAACGAACCAGATTCGTTACGAACTTTCCCAAAAGTTCGGTTCGTCACCGAACCGAATTTTGAGAAAGTTCGTAACGAATCTGGTTAAAATAACGGCGACGCAAAATATACGCATATTTATTGAGAATGTACGCTAATGCGTTCAAATTGAGTTAAGTAGCGTACAATTGACAACGCTACACTGTATGTTCGTTACTTGAGTAGGAATGTTCGCAGACGCAGTGTATGCGTACGGTAATGCGTACATATTCAGTTAAGTAGCGTACAATTGACAACGCTACACTGTATGTTCGTTACTTGAGTAGGAATGTTCGCAGACGCAGTGTATGAGTACGCTAATGCGTACATATTCAGTTAAGTAGCGCACCTTTGACAACATTACACTGTATGTTCGTTATTTGTGCGGGAATCTTCGCATTAGCGTACGCATTAGTGTAAATTCTCAAATATGCGTATATTTTGCGTCGCCATTGTTGAAGTCACTTGGTTTTTTTCCACTTTTTTCATTGTAATAGCAACTGCAAGTAAACGAAACTGTACCCTATCTGACTCCCATTATTGTAGAAGCAATTATTCAGCCGTTATAGCAAGGTTCGTTTTAGGTTCGGTTCGTACGAATCCGAAATTCAAGAAAGTTCGCCGAAGCGAACCGAACCGAACTTTTCAAAAGTTCGCTCATCCCTACTCTTCATCATATAGTTTTACATTTAAAGGGAGTCTTTCACCTGTTTTTCACCTATATAACTTACAGCAGTGCCCCACAGAAGATTGCAAACACATCCCAGACATACCTGTGTGCACTTTGTGTCTGTATTAGGCTAGGGCTACACGACGACATTTGTCGCGCAACATTTTGTCGCGCGACAATTTTTATAATGGAAGTCTATGACATGCGAAATGCTGCGACTGCAACATGACAGTCGCAAAAAATCCATCTAAGATGTTTTTTTTGCGGACCGTATGCGGAACTATTCATTTCAATGGGTCCGCAAAAAAAACGGAAGGTACTCCGTGTGCATTCCGTATCCGTATGTACGCATTTCCGTTTCGCAAAAAATATAGAACATGTCCTATTCTTGTCCGTTTTTCTGACAAGGATTGCCATTGTTACAATGGATTCGCAAAAAAAAAACGGATGCCATACGGAACGGCAAAACAAATATGGTGTAAATGAAGCCTTATACTGCTGGAAAACAACTCCCAAGTGCCCAGCTGAAAGTGAAACTAAAAACAGCTTTCTCTCCTGACTCGATTTCTAACAGCTATATCTTCTGATATACTGGATGTAATGCTGTGATTTCATTTGAAAGCTTGGAATGCCAACTTTCATAAAAGGTCAGAACCATTTTTCTATCTGCTACCAATCCCAAGATATGAGCAGCTAAAGCAGCCCTCCCCTCTTCAGTCTGGTTTGCTTTGGGTACTTGCAGCAGAAGAGCAGGGCACTTGGGAGCTGTTTTCCTGCAGAATAAGGGCTCATGCACACGAGCGTGTGCAGTCGGTGCCTGTGCTGTGGACCGTAATTTGCAGTCCACAACGCACGGGCACTGACATTGGGGCCACCGCATGCAGATCGCGGACCCATTCATTTCCTTTCCGCATCTCCCGGATTGCGGACCCATTGAAGTGAATGGGTCTGCGATCCGTGATGCGGGCTGCACACGGCCGGTGCCCATGTATTGCGGACCCGGCGTATGCGGGCCGCAATACGGGCACGGGCCAGCACCGGCCGTGTGCATGAGCCCTAAAAGTGCTTTTCCTGGACATGTGATACAGACACAAAGTGCACACAGATATGTCTGGGATGTGTGTGCAATCTTCTGTGGGGCAGTGCTCTTAGTTATATAGGTGAAAAACAGATGAAAGACTTCCTTTAACAAATCTTTATCCCAACCTCTTGATGCATTTTTTTCATGTTACAGTGCCTGAGGGCCGACCATTTGTGATTCCTCATTGGGAAAACTTACCCTATCCACCCTCTGTTTTATCTTGGTCACTTCTTCATTGATCTGGTCTGCTCTTCGTGCCATTTTGGACATTGTGTTAGATGCCAGAACAGCTATTGCCGGTTCATCAGTTCCATCAATCCAGTCCGGTCTGTAATCCATTCCGATGCTGTCTGAATTAACATATATAATATACCTACGTTTGACACATCTTGTTATGCAAAGCTGAGCATCTACCAAACAGATGCCTACAGCTTCCATCAAAGCCTCAAATACATGTTAAGTAGCCAACTGCAGATGATGTTTTAGAAAGTGAAAGTGTTTCGCCTGTCAAGTGGCAGTTTCTTGATATTATACTTTAATTTAGATTTTGTATTTTCAGTCAGTGTTGCATACAGCGGCGCTTGAAAGTCTTTGAACCCTTCCGTTTTTTTCAATATTTGTGCATAAATATGACCTAAAACTACATCAAAGTTTCACACAAGTCCTTAAAGGGGTATTCCCATCACAGAAAATGGTGGCATATCGCTAGGACAAGACCCCAATGTCTGATAGGTGCTGGTTCTAGCTCTGGGACCCGCACCTACAATGAGAATGGAGCGGGGAGAGTTGTGCCTGGAGGACCCCGGGTTTCCCAGGGTCCGACCACCACCAAGAGCTGCTCTCAGCGTATGCGCGGCCCCATAGAAATGAATGGAGGGCGGCTGCGCATGTGCCCTACACTAATTTCCATGCTCCGTTCTCCGTGTAGGTGCAGGTCCCAGAGGTGGGACCAGCACCTATCAGACAATGGGGGCATATCCTCGCGATATGCCCCTATTGTCAGTGCTAGCAAAACCCCTTTAAAGTAAATAAAGATAACCAATTCAAAAAAATGGGTCAAGAGTATTACACGTCGTCATTTATTTGTTCGTTATAACAAAGTCCTGTCGACAGGACTTTGTTTTCCGTCCAGCATAACGGCAACCAGACGGATCCGTTATGCAGAGCCATAGGCTTCTATTATGACGGATCAAAACGGAATGCCTCTTAAAGGTGTCCGTTTTGATGTCCGTCCTAGGGATTCCGTTTCTTTCCGTTATAACGATGTTATAACGGAAAGACTGAACGGAAGCCCTAACGGTGATGTGAACGAGCCCTTATCTGTGGTTTTACATAGGACTGCAGGTAACACTACCACATGATCTACACTAGTGTTATCTGTGGTTTTACGTAGGACTGCAGGTAACACTACTACATTATCAGCACTAGTGTTATCTGTGATTTTACATAGGACTGCAGTCAACACTCCAAATTGGAAAAAAATGCAATTCCTCCACCGTATTACAGGTTTTGTTCCTACGGCATTCCCTTTGCTGCACATGGGGGTGTGGCAGGGGAGGAGCCAGTGCAGGAGGTGGGATGGGCCACGGGTGGGTACTGGGCGGAGTTAGGGGGCCCAATTCAGATTCTTGCTATGGGGCCCAATGATTTCTATGTACGCCCCTGCAGATGCCCTGACATTTTTGGTAATGGTCCAGATACAGTAAAACAGGCCCAAACCATGGATTTTGAATGTAAGTATTAGCTAACATGAGAAAGGCATTTAGTTGCTTAAAGGTAACTTTGAGTTCCTTTGTGACCTGGCAAACTATTTCACACTGTGCTTTTGGCATGATCTTTGTTTGTCGACCATTCCTGGGGAAGATAATTGTACTGAATTGCATCCATTTGTGCACAATCTGACTGTAGATTGGTATGGTCCAACACTTTAGAGATAGTTTTATAACCTCCTTTCCAGCCTGATGAGCATCAACAACTCTACTTCTGAGGTCTTCAGAGCTCTCTTTGTTCATGCCATCATACACTTACATAAACGTGTTGTGAAGATCAGAATTTGATAGATTCCTGTTCTTTAAATAAAACAGATAGCCCACTCACACCTGGTTTTCATGCCATGCAGAAACACCTGACTCTAATTTCATCTTCAAATTATCTGCTAAGGTTCACATACTTTTGCCACTCACAGACATGTGATATTGGATTATTTTCCTCAATATAAAAAAGTCTAATATTTTGACTTATCTTTATCTACTTTTAGGGCTTGTGTGATAATCTGATGTAGTTTTAGGTCAAATGTATACAGAAATATAGAAAATTCTGAAGGATTCACAAACTTTTATGCGCCGCTGTTGGGTCTTAAGCAAGGAAGCATACTGTATGAAAACTGGGTTCTGCACCTAAATCTGTGTAAATCCTATTAACAATCCTCTTCCCATGCATGATGCCAAAATATGTCATTTTAATTCACTGTGTGGACATCCCCTTAAAGACATTCAAATATCCAATTATGTCAAGTAATATTCTCTCAACTATTTTCTAGATTTGGCTATGACATGAGTACTTGTTTGCTGATATCACCTTCATGACTTCACAATGCACTGGGTCTGCTTTTTTTCTCCTCTACTACATATAAATATTAGATAAGTTAGTGTAGAAGAGACAACTTATCTTCAGCACTTACCTGAGGATGTGCATCTGTGAATAGTTTGGAGCTCTTCCCTGCACGTTACTATAAACAGGTTTGCTGTAACCTTGCTACTCTGTCAACTAGCTTTCCTCCAGCACACGCCCTCGAATATATGATTCATGTTAGGATATCAGTTCATATCAAAGACATAAGAGCAATGCAGATTCAGAACAGCAGCTAATAATTGCACTTAAAGGGTTTATCCCATGATCAATGTAAAAAATAAAAATCAGATATATTGTACATGATGATCTTTTTCTAACAAATCTGGAACCAGCCCTGTACCTCACATGGATCCAGAGATCTCCACATTCATTGCTCTGCTAGATTTATATCAAGCTGACAGCTCAAGGGGAGTGTCTTTTCTGCTGCAGCTAAGGGGGCGTGTCTCAGCTCTCCCTATTACAACTCAGGAGGCTGTTGAAGGATGAAACTGAGCATGTGCGGCCTTCTCAATGAGCAGGACATAGAAATAAGAAAAAGAACAAACAGCAGGTGGCGCTATACAGATACATCTTATTGAATATCTCAGTGGCTATATCAAATTTTTAATTACATACAATTACAAAAGTATTCAGACCCAGGTGCTGGTTTGAAAACTAGAATATTATTTGTCCTCTTTAAAATGCCCAGAGAAAGACTTGTCCATGTTACCACCCTGCAGATCTGGTCAGTGGAAACAAAAAACACTTGCAGCCCAGGAGGTGACGACTGCCCAGGTTGAATGAGTCATTTGCAAACTTGCAAGAGTATTTTCTATGAGCTGGTAACACTCAAATCTTACCCTAGTGATGGAAAAAATAAAAAAACATCTTGATTTCTGTTCCATTCAACTGTTTTAAGAACTGTAACTTCTGTAGCTTCACCTTAAATGGACTATTTCAATCAAAACTATATTTTTTGCTGACCAGTAACAGACCATCAATATCTGGCAAGTTGCCTGTGTGTAACATTTTCGTGCAGTAGTCTCTAGTCTATAAAGGTCTTTTACTGAAAGAATGTTCTCAAACCATTCCCAGAAAGATTGTTTGTCCCTTGGCAGCATCAAACACATCTAGTTTGAATGATTGTAATGGCCAACGTGAACTAAAATGTATATGGCTGTGTTGCAGAATGATCCTCCACCAGATCCTTCTTTCATTCAACAGTTGTTCAACTATCAACCAACATCTATCTGATGTGTACGGCCACGTTAAAAAAAAAGTTTTAAAGGGTTTCTGTCACCACATTTGGGCATATCAAACAGGATGACATTTGCAATGTGCAAATGTCACCTGATGCCCAATCTGGTATTCTTTTTTCTTTTGGTGCCGTTTTTGTAAAAAATGCACTTTTATTTTATGCTAATTAGGCTTACTAGGTGCAAGGGGCGGTTACCCTGCACCTAGTAAGCGCCGTTTGCCCACCTCTTGTCACGCCTCCATTGTCTTGATTGACAGGGCCAGGCAGCTTGCTCGTTCTGCTGCCGGCCATGTCCGCGCTTCAAATCCCGCACCTGCGCCGTGCGGAATAAAATCGGCGCAGGCGCAGTGAGTGTCGCTGGCCACCGGGCTCCCGGCTACCTCACTACGCCTGCGCTGATGACGTCAGAGTACACCCGGCTGATGTCGGCTCTAATTAGCATAAAATAAAAGTGCATTTTTTACAAAAACGGGGGCACCAAAAGAAAAAAAAGAACACCAGATTGGGCATCAGGTGACATTTGCACATTGCAAATGTCATCCTGTTTGATATGCCCAAATCTGGTGACAGAAACCCTTTAAGTCCTACTACTGTACTTCTTTTTTCAGGGTACTGGTTTTAAAGGGAATCTGTCACCAAGATAATCGCTATTGAAGTAAAGCCTTAGCCTAATAGCACTTAGTACCTTCTTTCCAGATGTGCCTTTGTTTCAGCAATAGATGTTTTCTATCTTCTGAAATTTCAATTTATTTGGTATGCAAATGAGCCAGTAAGGTGCCCAGAGGGGCGTCACTCTTGCAGGAAGGAGCTCAGGCACGCTTCTGATCGGAGGTCTAAAACTGTGGTCTTATATGGGGTCTGACAGAGGTCTAGTTTGAGATGAGGAGGTCTCATTTAGGGTTTTATATGGGGGTCTGATCTGAAAGGAAGAGGATATTTTTTGTACTGGCGCACTATTTGTCTGGTACCAGTATTTTCAGGGAGACTGTTTTTGCAGGATAGTATTGGGGAGCACAGCGGACATAGTATCGCGGGTGGCAGGATGGGGTGTTGAGAAGGTGGGAGGATGAAGATGAAGAGGAAAAGTAAGATGTCTATTTGTTAAACTCTGCAGAGATGAGGCGCGGCTGAAAGAAGTCACCATGGCGGTCTGGTCTGAATAGAGAACACCTACATCAGAGGAGACGTCACTGGATGTAAGAGGTACATATGTGGCGCTGTATTACTCTGTATGTTCTCTAAAGTATGTCTTTAACCCTTTCAGTACCAGGCCACTTTTCACCTCAAATCCCAGGCCGTTTTTTGCAAATCTGACATGTGTCACTTTATGTGGTAATAACTTTGGAACGCTTTTACTTATCCAGGCCATTTTTTCTCGTCACATATTGTGCTTCACGATAGTAGTAAATTTGTGGCAAAATATTTCATTTTTATTTATAAAAAAATACCAAATTTAGCAAAAATTAGCAAATTTCAATTTCTCTACTTTCAAAATACATAGTAATACCTCCAAAAATATTATTTTACATTCCCCATATGTCTACTTTATGTTGGCATCATTTTATAAATGTCATTTTACTTTTTTGGGACGTTAGAGGGCTTAGAAGTTTAGAAGCCATTTTTCAAATTTTCAACAACATTTCCAAAACCATTTTTTAAGCACCAATTCAGATATAAAGTGATTTTGAGGGGCTTACGTAATGGAAACCACCCATAAATGACCCCATTTTAGAAACTACACCCCTCAAATTATAAAAAACTGCTGTTACAAACTTTGTTAACCCTTGAGGCGTTTTACAAGAATTAAAGGAAAATGGAGGTGAAGTTTCAAAATTTCACTTTTTTGGTAGATTATTCATGTTAATTTTTTTCTTGCAACACAGCAAGGGTTAACAGCAAACTAAACCTCAATATACATTGCTCTGATTCTGAAGTTTACAGAAATACCCCATATATGGTGGTAAATGTCTCTATGGGTTTGTGGCAGTGGTCAGAAGGAAAGGAGCGCCATATGAATTTTGGAGGCAGATTTTGCTACAATGGTTTTTAGGCACCATTTTGTAATTGAGAGACCCTGACGTACCCCTACAGTGGAAACCCTCAAAAAGTGACCCCATTTTGGAAACTACACCCTTCAAAGAATATATTAAGGGGGGTACTGGCCACTTTGACCCCCTAAGCGTTTTACGGAATTTGGAAACACTTGGCTGTGAAAATGAAAAGTTTCTTTTCTTCCAATAAAATGTTGCTTTAGCCCCAAATTTTTCATTTTCACAAGGGGTAACAGGAGAAAAGCACCCCATAATTTGTTACCCATTTTCTCCTGAATACGGCAACACCCCATATGTGGTGGTAAACTGCTGTGGGGGCACATGGCAGGACTCAGAACAGAAGGAGCGCCATATGGATTTTACAACACAGATTTTGATGGATTGGTTTGCGGGAGCCATTGATTTTTTTTTTTTTTTCACAGCATTCGCCTGGGGGGCCATCTCATGTAATATTTTTATAGAGCAGGTTGTTACGGACGCGGCGGTACCCAATATGTGTAACTTATTTTTGTAAAGTTTTACACATTATATTTATTTTTGAACAGAATAAAATCTGTTTTTTGTGTTGTCATTTTCAGAGAGCCATATTTTTTTTTATTTTTCGGGCGATTGTCTCAGGTAGGGTATCATTTTTTGCGGGACAAGATGACGGTTTGAGTGGTACCATTTTGGGATAAATACGCCTTTTTGATCGCCTATTACACTTTTTGTAAGAGAAGGTGACCAAAAAAAAAATGTCTGTTTTGGCACTTTTTTTTTTTTACTGCGTTCACCTGGCGGGGTGGATGACGTGATATTTTTATAGAGCCGGTCGATACGGACACGGCAATACCTAATATGTTTATCTTTCTTTTTTTACAATTTTTTTTTTAACTTTTTTTTGGAAAATGGCTTTTTTTTTATTTGAAATTTTATTTTTTTTTTTAGGAAAAATTAACTTTTACAATGCATTACAATACTTTTGTATTGTAATGCATTGGCTGTAAGTGTATTACTCAGTGTAATACACTTACAGCCTGCTTCCTGTGCGATCCAGGGGGCTGGATCGCACAGGCATGCAGGGATAGCAGCCACGAAGCCTAAGGAAGGCATCGGGCTGCTATCCGAGCCATCGGGTCCCCGTAACAGCAGCGTGGGGTCCCAATTGCCCCTCCGATCACCATCCTGAACTCCCTTAACTCCCGCACACCACATGTGCCGCGGTCAGCGCTGACCGCGGCACATGAAGGGTTAATGCGCCGGCATCGGTGTTTTCACCGATGCTGGCGCATTCAGCAGGGGTCCGGCACCTGGGCACAGCCGGACCCCCGCCGCTGATCGGGCGGGCGCAGCATCTGCGCCCGCCCAGAGCGCCGTACATGTACAGCGCTGGGACTTGCGGCAGTGATTTTTGCACTGTACATGTACGCCGCTGGGACTTGCGGCAGTGATTTTTGCACTGTACATGTACGCCGCTGGGAGTCTAAGGGTTAAAGGCTTTTTTTTTGTAGGAGCGCTGCCTTCTCTACTTTGTTTACTGCTCATTACTGCAAATGCTGCGGAGAGCAGGTGAACAGAGCAGAGAAAGCAGCTGATCTGGGGTGCTGGGGTACCCCACCGATCTTCTATTGATAACCTATCCTAGGTCATCAGTAGTAAATAGAGGACAACCCCTTTAACATTAGGACTGGAGGGAAGGGGCTTTCAATTTTTGACTTGGACAACAGAAAAGCTAGGTGCACCAGCACTTGGTGGTGGGGGCCCCAAGCTGAACTCTTGCACCAGGGCCCATGAGACTTTAGCTATGCCCCTGGCAATATGCCATCATGGCTGAGCAGCCTGACAGGAACAGAAAGCAGGGTCACATCTCTCCTTGTACTAATCAGTCAGCCATGACAGCAGATTGCACACACGATCGCATCTATTGCAAAGCCGAATTCTTGCTCTACAGTAGGACAGTAATAGAGTTGAGTAGACATTGTGCATGAGAGTTGTAATGTAAAGTGATGACATGTCTGAGTGCAGAAAAATTCTGTGCAGAAAGAGTGCAGTAGGAAAAAAAAAAAAATGGTAATCTGGTCTTATCTGTACCGACTTATCTGTATTACTACTCATATCACTGCAGAGAATAGTCTGTGATGGATTCCCTTTAAAGGGTTATTCCCATCTCAGACAATGGAGGCATATCGCTAGGATATGCCCCCATTGTCCGATAGGTGCGGGTCCCACCACTGGGACCTTCACCTATATCAAGAACGGAGTGGAGAAAGTTGAGGAGGGCGCACCACACCGCCCTCTATTCATTTCTATAAGGCCGCCGAAAATAGACAAGAAGCCCACGTTATCCACATTACCAGGGGCAAGAAACAATACTCCTCACACCAAAGATGCTGCTGCATCCTCAGTTTGACAGGTTCATTTAGCTCAATGAATACAGAATAAAAATTATGAGGGCAATATTTGAAGTCAGTTTTTTCTGTATTGCTCAAGTCTGTGTTGGTGTACTTCATGCCACATCAAACGTTGCATTTTGTCTCATCCTAAGGCCTCAAGAACACACCATATTTTTAGTCCCTGTCTGATCTATAGTTGTGGATCACACCCGGACCAATTCATTTCTAGGAGTTAAAAAAAACAAAAACACACTGGACAGCACACAGATGTTATTTGTGTTCTGTATCCAGGCTGGACTTCAAATTAGTGCCGGTGACATCACGGGGAACATTGCTAAGCGGAAGCCTCCACCTAGTAATGTAAGTATGTAAACAAAAAAGCCCCTCCGATGCTCATATCAGAGGGGCTGCCTGGGTGAAAAAGGGGATATGTCCAGATTCAGCTCTGAACCCAGACAATCCCTTTAACTGGTGAGGTAACCCCCTCCAATCCGATAGCCTATCCTAAAGGATACTTTATTAATACTTAACTGCCAGAAAACCCTTCTGACCCATGCTATGCAGTTTTAATTTAATCTCGAACCTATATGTGGATGCTAGCTAAGGCTACTTTCACACTAGCGTTTTTGAATTCCGGTATTGAGCTCCGTCATAGGGGCTCAATACTGGAATAAAACGCTTCAGTTTTGTCCCCATTCATTGTCAATGGGGACAAAACTGAACTGAACTGAAGACAACGGAATGCTTCTCCAGATCGGAGAGCAAATCGCAACGTGCTGCGGTTTGCTCTGCAGTCTGGGCATCCGCACCAAGACGGATCCGGAATGACCCCCAATGCAAGTCAATGGGGACGGATCTGTTTGGTGTGACACACTAGTAAACGGATCCGTCCTCTATTGACTTTCAATAGAGTTAATTCCAGATCAGTTTAAAAGATGTTAAAGATAATACAACCGGATCCGTTCATTATGGATCCACAAGGTTGTATTATGACTACGGATCCAGCGGGCCCCTTCACCCGCCAGATCCGTAGTAAAGGCTAGTGTGAAAGTAGCCTAAAGATTCAACTCATTTAAGGGAGTGCTGGATTATTCTTCTACATGTTTGCATGCTCCACAACAGTGCCGACACCCAGTGTACATTTGCATTAGCTCAAAGAATTTTCCAGTTACATTTTTCTTATTCAGAGTCTAACAAGATTAAAGGAGGTACTTGCACAAGGATTTGGTTTCCAAGTTTATTGGAAATTGTATAATACAAACATTTAAACAGCCCCCCGTGGTGTTTTGAAGTTCATCCCAACAGTAGGCTGGGTCACTTGCAGGTTGGATAGTCCGCCAAAGTCCTGAAATACGGGGAGAGAAAAAAAAAAAGTTAGAAAAATGGTTTAAAACTTCTGAATGTATTTTTAACAACTCTCTGACCATCCTCCGAACACCACCAGTGTTTTATTGTTTAACTATTGAGTGTCTCATTTATGTCCACATACACTGTAAGCAGTCATGTCTGCTGTTCGTGTAATGAATAGAACACATTTTCACATCCTCAAATAGATCAGGCTTACAAATGCAGCTGCTCCCTCTAGTGGTAGCTAGGAGCACTCACACCACTTATACAATAGGAAGCTGCAGTGAGGAGACTGAAAACATCAAGTCATTGCACACAATGTGTACTTTTAAGACCTCATGCACACACTGCATATTACATGTGGATTTGTGGAAGTCTGTAGCATAATACAGTAGCATTAAAGGGGGTTTCCAGGGTTAACTAGGTTTTGGTTTAAAATAAAAAAAAAACAAAAAAAAACCAAGATGCTCATATTCCCCATATTTTCTCCCCAATTTGCATTCTCCTGGCCAGTTTTCACCATGTAAAACAGATCACTCTGGCTCCATCCTGTATGTAGCACTTCCTGTTGCTGTATCCAACCAAACTCATGATGCACTTCTTTCTCTCACAGCCCTCGCACCACCTAGCTAGTTTATAGCTCCTCCCACCCAGTTACAAAGACACTCCCCTGCCACACCCACAGACATATCAAAGGAAATAAACAGCTGCGTGGACATGGTCATGTGACCACAGCACAAAACGGACTATGGGAGTGATCAGGGTAAAAGAAATACATTGCAAAATTACAGCTACCCTGATAAAGGATTGTTTTAAAACATATGGATGCAAACTGGATGACCCCTTTAAAGGGATTCTGTCACCACCATTTTGCATATTAAGTTATTTATACCACTGGATTTCTCTTATCATAAGGATCCCCAAATGGTTATTGTTATAGGGCCCAGATGAAGATTTGTGGTGTAAAAATCCTTTTTTATCTACTGTCAATCACTTACATTGAGGGGCCCAAGGGGAGTTGCCCATGGTTGCTGGAGCCCGGGCTCGGCGATTCCGTTGGAGCCCCGGACCGCCCACCTAATTAATATTCACTTCACTGAGTGAAGCTCCGACGCGGCAATTGATGTACTGCGCCTGCGCAGCCCCGGACGGCACACCTAATTAATATTCACTTCACTGAGTCAGTGAAGCTCCGACGCGGCACTGCGCCTGCGCGGGATTACAGCCGCCGCCGGAGCTTCACTGACTCAGTGAAGTGAATATTAATTAGGTGTGCCGTCCGGGGCTGCGCAGGCGCAGTACATCAATTGCCGCGTTGGAGCTTCACTCAGTGAAGTGAATATTAATTAGGTGGGCGGTCCGGGGCTCCAACGGAATCGCCGAGCCCGGGCTCCAGCAACCATGGTCAACTCCCCTTGGGCCCCTCAATGTAAGTGATTGACAGTAGATAAAAAAGGATTTTTACACCACAAATCTTCATCTGGGCCCTATAACAATAACCATTTGGGGATCCTTATGATAAGAGAAATCCAGTGGTATAAATAACTTAATATGCAAAATGGTGGTGACAGAATCCCTTTAACGTCAATGAGATGTTCAAAATCTCACGCTTACGATGTGGATTGTAAAGCCTGCAGCATGTCAATTTATGTCATAGATCAGTAGCAAATTCGATGCAGAAATACCCATCTGTGCTTTGCAATGCAGAGAACAGCCTGCTGGATTTCACCATATCTGGCCCGGCCACATACTGCTGTTCACTACTGGATCCCCATTGACTATGACTATTTTTCTGGCATAAATGCCAGGTTTTGGACAGACCAATACCACTACATGCAGCAGTTTTTGGCCAGTTGACATTTATGCCAGAACAGCCTGCCGGCTGAACGCTGCTGTGAACATAGTCTTAAAGGGTTATTCTCATTTTAGACAGTGGGGGCATATCGCTAGGATATGCCCCCATTGGCTTATAGGTGCGGGTCCCAGAACAGAGCCCCCGAACTGAATGAGGGCGCACTGCGCATGCGCTCTCCATTCATTTCTATGGGGCCGCCGAAAATAGCCGAGCGCTGGCTCGGCTACTTCCGTCGGTTCCATAGAAATGAATGGGAGCGGTGGCCGCGCTTGCGCGCTGCACTCCCATTCCTTTCTATGAGAGCAGCGGGGAGCTGCGCCTGGTGGTGGCCGGACCCCCGGGGTCCTCCAGGCGCAGCGCTCCCCACTCCGTTCTGGATATAGGTGCGGGTCCCAGCGGTGGGACCCGCACCTATAAGACAATGGGGGCATATCCTAGCGATATGCCCCCATTGTCTAAGATAAGAATACCCCTTTAATGAGGAGACCATTTCTGTACCAAATGTGTGCAGCACATTTTGATGAGGATTTGTATTAAAATCTTAAAAAAATAAGAAATATTCCAGAATAAAAGCCTCCTGTGGCTCTTCCCTGCTCCTATTCTAAGATCTGCATAATCCGGGCTCCTGTGATGAAAACTCGTCCCATGTGATGGCTGAAACAACCACATGAGAGGAGCCTGGATTGTACAGAGACAAGAGCAGGGAAGGCAATTATGTTTTTTTTTTTTTTAAGACTTGCAGATTTTGATTCACTGTTTTTCACATCTGAAGCCTGCAAGCAAATCTGCATGATTGACATGCAAATTAACATGGAATTTTCCTGTAGCCATTCTGCAACTTATGCATGTAATTAAATAATTAACCTGGAAAATATTCTGACATTTTTAAAAACAAATTTAAAACATGGCAAAAATCTCAGCATAAACCCCCTTTACAGTTCTATGCCTCAGATTTATATTTTTTTAAGCTGTTTGAAAGGAACAGGGTTTGGGATGTACAGGTGACAACCAAACACGGGAAATCTTTCATATGCTTTCCCTGCAGTATCAATGACCGGGTCACTGGTCAAACCACAATCACTTTCGATGCAGGTGCTAGGAAAGAAACAGCAGACGGATCCAAATAAATATTATATATATATATATATATATATATATATATATATATATATATATATATATATATATATATAGCCTCTTGGAAAAAAAAATAGCATAATGCTTACCAGCAACTTCAGCATTTCCTTGGTGTCAGGGTCGACCTCAATGATTTCTTGGTCTAGGGCAGATACCTAAAGAGAAATACAAGTTAGTTATTCCAATTATAACACATGCAAAGTAACATTCTGGCCACAGCTGAACTAGATGTTCTTTTTTTTGCGGAACGGAAAAACGGAATGAACACGGAGTACCTTCCTTTTTTGGCAGACCCATTGAAATAAACGGTTCCGCAAAAAAAAACAAAACAAAACAAAACGGACACGGACAGAAAATACATTTGTGCGCATGAGCCCTTAAACAGAGCCTTGAAAGCAAATAAAGTCAAATCTCTCCAAAAGACTACCCTGCGCTTATCCAAACCAAGACACTGACACCTTCACCCTATGTAAAGATGCCATATTATGGCTCTGTACAACTCTGGTTATAAGGTTGTACATATTTTGCGCTAGATATAGCATAAGCACACTAATAGCTTTGCAAAATTATATGACTTAATACATGTACGGTATTTCCAAAAAGGTGAAATTAAACAGTCATAACAGCCCACTTTTAGGGTAGGTTCACATGGAGCTTTTCTGGAGAAGATTGAGGCCGATTTTCAAGTCAGAAGTGGATTTGCAAGGAAACAGAAATATTTAAACATTTTTCCTTCTCCTTCCTGATGAATCCACTTACTGATTTGGTTGAAAACGCTACAGAAAGATCTGCCTCAAGACGTCCTAAAAACCTCCATGTGAACCTGCCTTTAGGTGGTTTGTGTGCAGATTCCATGTGAAGGACGGGGACAATTTCAAGTATTTTCTTCCTGCCTTCCAAGAGCCAGAACACTTTTTCTTTCACATAGATGCACGGGAGTTTTTTGCTGGACAAGTATTTTATTTTTAATGGCACCATTTAATTTATCATATCCTGTACTAGAAAATGGGGGAAAAATTTCCACCTTTTTGATTATCATTTTGTTGAGAAAATAAAAACATTTTTCAATCGTCATATTCTGACATGGGGGGTGGGTTGACAGGGTGGGCTTAACAATAAGTTTCATATGGCAGGCCTGGGAGCATTCAGAAGGCCTTAAGCTGCCATAGTAACCACTCAAAACCAGCATTTCATTGTTGGGGCCCCTATCAGAGGGTGCCCTCTCCCTGTCTAACCAGATATTATTGACTGCAGGATACGAGAGGTTAAATGACCAGGAACCAAGTCATCTACAATTCTGGTCATTGCAGCTGGGTGTTGTCTGCATCAGAGTGCCTTAAAGAGGACCTTTCACCGCTCCTGACATGCCTATTTTAATAGCTTCACGCATTCCCCAAGTAATAACAATTCTGGAGCATCTATTCTTATGTCTGTATGTTGTGCCATTCCTTTATTATTTGCACTATAATTTATAATTGAATTAGCCTTCAGTAAGGGTACAGAGGGGAGGTGACCAGTTGGGGGTGTGTACCTGCACAGTCTGACTCTAGCCAATCAGTGCTGCCATGTTCAGACTGTGCAGGTACACACCCCCCCAACTGGTCACCTCCCCTCTGTTCCTTTACTGAAGGCAAATAGAAATTCATTCATAACTTCTAGTAGAAATAATAAAGGAATGGCACAACATACAGACATAAGAATAGATGTTCCAGACTTGTTATTACATGGGGAATGCATGAAGCTATTAAAACAGTAATGTCAGGAGAGGTGAAAGGTCCTCTTTAAAGCGCAGATTTTGTGGCAGAAAATTCAATGACTGAAAATCTGTTCCATTTATTTGAATGGGGCGGCAACCATATAGATTTCTGCAAGTTCCATTACGGTGAATGGAACTGATTGTCAGTAGCAGAATTTTCTGTAACGTCACTGGCCTAGAAAAAGCGAACCATTGTGCGCCTTTTCAAACAACTGAGCAGCAGGGGTCCAGGGTGTCAGACCCCCACAGATCAAATCAAAGGATAGGTCATCAGTAGGGATGAGCAAATTTCATATTTTGAAGTTAGTGTGCGGGTTCATGTTGTGGTAGAAGCTAAATTGCATTATGGATTACGTTACCACAGACCATAGCGCAATTCTATGATGGAATGCCTTTAGAGGCAATCCGTCATAATCGAAGTCAAACTGGATTCGTCTGGTTCGCGTTATGCAGGCCATAAACTTCTATTATGACAGAATGAATAACGAAATGCCTCTAAAGAACTGCGTAATGGTCCGTGGTAACTGAATCCATAACGCAATTCAGTATATACCACAAAACGATCTTCAGAATATGAAATTCGCTCATCCCTAGTCATCAGTATACCTCCTTAAGCTACTTTCACACCAGCGTTTTTGCCGGATCCGTCATGGATCAGAAAAAATGCTTCCATCGTGATAATACAACCGTCTGCATCCGTTCTTAACAGATCTGGTTGTATTATCTTTTAAATAGCCAAGACAGATCCGTCATGAACTCCACTGAAAGTCAATGGGAGACTGATCCGTTTTCTATCGTGTCTTGAGAAAACGGATTTGTCCCCATTGACTTACATTGTGAGTCATGACGGATCTGTTTAGTCATGCGGACACCAAAATGCAGCAAGCAGCGTTTTTAGTGTCCGCCTCCAAAGCGGCATGGAGACTGAACTGAAGCAAAACTGATGCATTCTGAACGTATCCTTTTCCATTCAGAATGCATTAGGACAAAACTGATCAGTTCAGGACTGTTTGAGAGCCTGTGACAGATCTCACAAACGGATCCTGAACGCAAGTGTGAAAGTAGCCTTAAACTGTTCCAGATGCCCTGCAGTTAACATATATAGTATCCCAAAACTACCTGTTTGTTGGTAGAAGTTATTGATCCACTTGTTTAAAGGGGTATTCTCATTGCAGACAACGGGGGCATATGCTAGCCACCTTCGCCGCTCTGTTCTCGGTGGGACCCACGCCTATAAGGCAATAGGGCATTTCCTAAGAATATGCCCCGATTGTCTGTGATAGGAATACCCTTTTATATTTTTCACACAGGCAGTGCGGTCAACCTGAAGATACTGCTTCCCGCAGAAGGGCATCAACTGTGCATATGTGAACGGAGTTGACATTTTAACCATGACATCAGGACACGAAAGCGGCAGTGACAAGGCACTGAAGAGAGAAGTGGGGCTCGATTCAGATGGCAGTGCCTGGCTATACTTAGCAATGGGAACCTCCCCTTGGGGGGCATATTAATCAAAACGTTTTTTGGGGCTCAAAATATCAACAAATGGACATAAAGGTAGGTTTGGGAGAGTGAGTATGTCAACTACAGGGCATCAGGAACAGTTTGATTTGTGATTTTGCAATGGCAGACTCCCTTTAAGTTTATGAAACAAATACCTGACCTCAGCTATACTCAAACAGACGGCAGCATACAAGCCGTTACAAGTGTATGCACATAAGCTTGTGAATCCACACAACTGCTACCTATGAACCTCGCATGATCCCTACAAGACATTTATGAAAAAAGCTGACACCCACTGTAATAGACTGCAGGGATGCTCCCCACTGACGAGGGGAATGGCAACACCCAGTTGTATAAACATTCAGGAGGAATAACAGAGGAATGGAAAAGATGCTCCACTGTATTTCAATTGCTGTTGGAAGCCTGTGACATCAATTACTACTCCCTTCATCACGACTCCGACTACATAAACATTGCATTAATAAAATAGCAGCAAGAGCACAACAAAAAACGTCCTAAGAGATATTCCACTACATAAACAGCAGCCCCGTTATTAGGACATTTTACTATATAAATCAGAAATTAGCAAAATGTACAAGGATCATGGGAGATCAGCGTTTTCTCCATCATGTCTGGATTCTTACCTCGGGGACATAGTTATCCCTTCTCTCCCTCTCCTCCTCCTGCAGTTTGATAGAGATGCCTCTGACGGGGCCTCTCTGGATGCGCTTCATTAGATGTGTGACATACCTGCAGAGGAAGTACAGTACTCAATGTAACAATATAAACCGTGCCCAAAAACTTACAACCCAAAATACAAGTGTTGTGTGAACGTTACAGGGTTTGAAAGATACCAAGTAACCTACAAACACGGGAAATCGTTCACTTTGCTCTTCCTGCAGTATCAATGACCGGGTCACAAGCAGAGCCACAATCACTTTCGATGCAGGTTGGACAATACAAGACATTGGTTGAAATACACTGAGCTCCGTAAAACCTTGTTCACATTCCCGTGTCTTTGACGTCCGTGAAAACATCTCCTTTAAAGATGTCCGTGAAGTATCTATGTTTTTGTCATCCTTATTCCATGGACACTGCTCAGGTGAAAATTACATTTCCAGGGCATCTCCTACCAGTGGTCAGTGAAAAACGGACCAAACACGGATGCCATCCGTATTGTCAGTGATTTTTCACAGACCCATAGGGTGTATTTGGTCAGCATCACGGATCAAAATAGTGCATCCTCCCATGATTATATCACTGACATGTCAGATGCACAGCTAATTCTGAGGTATCCACGTGTTCCTTGCGCCAATTTAATATTTCGGTGTGAGGTCCAGTAAATACGGCCCATGTGACGGCTGCATTTCCCAGACTGACCTCGGATAGTCCGAGCCAAACTCTGTCTGGGAAATGTCATAAGGGTCGTATTTTCTGGATCATGCATGGTCATGTGAAAGCAGTCTTAAAACGGCATGAACCCAATCTGACACACACAGGGTGAACACTGGTTGGTAACGTGACTAGGAGACTACAAGTCTCAGCAATGAGCTTTACTGATAAAAATAGGGCCAAAAGACTAAAGTCTTCCAGCTGCCTCAGAAATGTGCCACCAAGCATCTCTCCACACCTGAAGTCAGAACAAAATCTCATCAAAACCTTCAGCAGCCATGACACGGTCCAAAGTGCGGCAACTCTTTAGCTAAACAGCCTATACCCACATAATAAATCCACTGCTACAGATCAATCTTTACCTGGCATGCCCACCTACCCATGTGACTGCTGCAGCCAATCACTGGCCTCTGCAGTGTACAGTAGAGGAGCACCCAAGCATGTTTTCCAATCTGAGAAAACCCATCAAACTCCACTGCAGATTTTGATGTGAAAATGGCCGTGGATTATACCCTCTCCGTTGCAGAGGGTGAAACCCATGGTTAATATCCACATCATAAAACAGACATGCGGCAGATTTCAAATTTGCACCACGGGTCGCTTTATGTAGCGAGTCATCCACTTTGCTGGTACTGTCCAACACTACGGATCTGAACATGGCGTTAATCACAAGCCCTACTCATTCACACGTTTGACACTGAAGATCGCCTCGCAGCAGCGTCTCTTACCCAGCGATCTTGTTGCGCAGCTTTTTGCTAGGGATGATGGCGATCTCCTCACATACGCGCTTGTTGCTGTGGAAGTCATTGCCCAGCCGGGTGTAGTACTTTTCAATGATGACCCGAGCGGCCTTCTTCACGGTCTTAGTTCGGACGCGTCCCTAAATGAACAAGCAAAAGTGAGCGACAAAAACATACATTTTAGACAAGTTCCTTTACGGAAGGTGCTGCCAGCAGTCCTATACAGGTCAAATGGCCTCCAGCCACCCTGGGAATCACTGCTATGGCCCACAGCGATGACCGCAGTCACTCATAACCAGTCTACCCATACACACTAGTATTCACGTCCAGCATCCCACTAGCAGAACCGTGCAGCAGGACTGTGTGAAAGTCACAGGGTTCGGCAGCCATAGTGAAGGTCTCCAAACACGGGAAAAGCTTTCACTGGATTCTCTGCCTGCAGTATCAATGACCGGGCCACTTCCAGGACCACAATCACTTTCGATGCAGGGCGTCCATCTAACTCAAGGAGCCTCCATACTAACAGATGAGCAGCCTCCAGCTAGTCTACTACAACTCCCAGAAGCCACCTTTCACTCCTATGGGTGTCACAAGATCAGCAGAGCAAGTGTGCATGCTGGGAGTTGTAGTGTCATACACCCCTGTAGTAGAGCACCACTGGCAACCTACCGTCCACATCTCACAAGTAACTACAAGATATAGGTACAATGGAATCCCCGGCCACATACCGCCCCATCCTCTCAGTACAGCACAGGGTGGAGGCCACAATCCCCGGCCTGTGCTGCGGTCGCTACCGGGAAAAGCACTTCATGAAACCGTCCGAACAGCACCGCCTCACGGAGGAAACCGGCACTCCACCACTGCCCACACGTAACATGAGGCTTTACACCGCGGCAGCGGCCAGACACCTAGAACGACAAGCAGGGCGCCATGACACCCTCACAGGCACGGAAAGCAGCCGATACTCCCCGCCAGGATGGGAAGCCGCAGCTAATATCCGATGCCTCGACATCATAAGGGTGTCAATTGACCGTCGCTGGGTCGGACAAGGAGAGATTCAGGGTTCTAGATGAGGATGATGAAGGATTGTACAGGAGACAGACTCAGATAGCAGACCCACCATGTTGGACCGAGCTGGTAGAAGAGGGCAAAGGATGCCGGGAGCGAGGCTATAAACAGGCGGAAGCGAGATTGGGAAGGGCCCTGACGCTGGCGGCCACTAGTGGCGTGGAGGGATGTTGCAGCTGGGACTGATTCAGGCAGCAGCAGTGCTACAAGTTCAGAAAGGTGTTTTAGACTTCCCGTGTCCCTCTTTTTTTACCCAAGTCCCTCTGTCCCTCTTTGCTCCATAAATGTCCCTCTTTTTATCTAAAGGATAGATTTTCATTATTGAATTTACAATATTGACCCAGAAAGTGGTTCCTATTTGTGTATTAGAATCCGCCTTGTATGTTATTTCATTATTTGATGTAATTTGAATATAAGAAATTTCTATATTAAGATAATTTTTGAACTATTTCGTAAGAGAAAACTATTGAAAAATATAAATATGCATAAAAAATGGATCTATCAACCATAAGTGTCCCTCTTTGAACGTCCAAAAAGTTTGGAGGATTGATTGTCCCATGTAATCAGGTGCAGACTGGGAACAGGATAGGGGATAACAATCAGATCAGTGGAGGTCCTATTGCTGAGACCCCCATTGATTACGAGAATGGGGGCCCCATACCCCCTGCAGGCCCCTTGCTGAACTTCTAAAATGACCGGAATGGCCAGTTGCACATGCGCGCAACTGCTCGATTAATTTCTATGAGAGTTCTGGAGATAGCTAAGTGCTGTACTCCACTATCTCTGGAACTCCCGTAGAAATGAATGGAGCGGCTGTGCACATATGTGACCAGCTGCTCCGGTCATTTTATTGGAGCAGCAACGGGCCTGCAGGGGGTATGGGGCCCCCATTCTTGCGATCAGTGGGGGTCTCAGCAATAGGACCTCCACTGATATGATTGTTATCCCGTATCCTGTGAATAGGGGATAACTTGTACCTACCGGCAGGGCTGTGGAGTCGGTAAGCCAAAGCCCTGACTCCAACTCTGACTCCTCAATTTCCCCTGACTCTGACTCCCGACTCCCAATCCGACTCCGACTCCCTCATACATGGCGCATGTTTAAGTGATAACTTTAAACAAACTTTGCATAAATTAATAGTACAGATGTCATGACAAAAAGAGTTTGTAATATATGTTTTACTAGATATCTTTACTCTGCACTTTCAGTATCAGGCTTCTCTGGGTACAGCTCACTAAGGGCCTGATGTATGAAAACTGTCTAGGTCTAAGCCTTTGTTTGTTGCCGATAGCAACCAATCAGAGCTCCCCTTTCATTTCTCCAGAGCACTATATGAAATGAAAGGGGAGCTCTAATTGGTTTCTATGGGCAACAAAGAAACTTCTACACCTAGAAAGTTTTCATACATAAGGCCCTAGGTGTTTTGCATCAGCAGCATACAGAAGCCATGAGAGCAGCTAACCTCTCCAAACATGAGTTCAGAGGAAAAGCAAACTAAAACATAAAGCATACAGAGAGAACATGCACTGGAGAATTGATTTATGCACAGTTTATTGAAAGTTTACATATACTAAGAAGTACTTGCCTTAAAGGCTATCTCAGCACATTGATTCACTGGCTGACAGGCAGTTTGCACTCACTCTATCTCCTCAGGCCGTGGGGGTTCTCCAACAGTTATTAGCATATATTAATTATACTCTGACAGAGCAGGAGGTTGTGATCTCTAACGCAATTATAGGTAAAGCCATCCTTCTCAGTCCTCAACACATTTTGCTTACTGAGGTCACTCCTGCTCTCAGCCAATCAGATAACAGTCTTTCTGGTCTGCAGGTTACCATAGAAACCTGTGTGCAGTCAGAAACCTGCTGAACTGTCTATAGCTCATGACTGACCACTGTATTTAGAAAATGTCTTATTTTAACTGTCCCTTTATGTTGAAAGCTAATCTTTGTAATTAGTGAGAAAACCTCTTTAATCCTGTTTTCTCCAGCAGATCTGAGATGAGTGAAGCCATTCCTTCCCAGTGCCTTTTTCCTCTTCTTATGAAAATATATTCAGCACATACTGCATTGAACTAAATATACCAATCTATTATATATATTAGGAGTCGGTCCATTTTATACCAACTCTGACTCCACCAAAATGGTCACCGACTCCAACTCCACAGCCCTGCCTACCGGAATACCCCTTTAAGCAAAAACCACGACAAAAATGGACCTGTACATCCTTACTATGGTCTTGAAAACTGCAGCATATTACAGTACCAGCAAAGTGTATGAGATCACACAAATCTCATGCACACTTTGCACTTTTTTCCATGCAGAAATTGACCTGCCATGCAGATTTCCAAATCCACAGCGTTTTTAATTATGCATGCAGGATTTCACCCTATTCAATTATAGGCAAGATCTTCAGCAACACCGCATCTAATCTGCAATTTGAAATTGTTGCTGTGTATATGGTGAAAATATTTATATGTGAAATATTTTGCTGTGTATATGGTGCAGAAATGCACAGAAATCTGGATCTTATGAGCTTTCCCCCTCACTCATGCAGGTGACCATAGATAACTATGTACCAGGCCAGCTGCAGTGAGGAGGGCTCAGGCGGCCCCCTGGTCATCAGCCCACTGGGAAATTACCTTGTAAGGCCTATGGCCAGTCCGCCCCTGCATCTAATAGAAGGTTGCTTCATTTGTGGCAAAAACTGCGTCAAAGTGTGCGGCAATGTGCAGAACTGGAGTGTAAATTGCCACCCTTCTCACTTCACGGATGTTGTGTCGCTGCTGATATCCTCTCTACATGTGTTGCCTAGGGGGTAATATTTGACTCACATCCACCCTTTCACTACCTCCAGCTGTACTCAAGTCAAAAACATTTATTTTAGGCTTCATGCACACGGCCATGTTAGTATTTTGGTCAACAAACAACAGATCCAAAAAAACCCAAAAACCTTTCATGTGTATTCTGTATCGTTCCCACTCCCGTCTATAGAAAAGGCAATTCTTGTCAGCGCTGGGAGTGCATGGTGACATCATCACTCTGGGAGCACAGGACCTTATGCATCAAGAGAGGAGTGACTGCCTCTGCACGTGGAAGAGGTGAGTAGTTTTTTAAATTTTAATCCCTAAAAGGTTATATTTCACTAGTGTATCTGTTTTTAACAGCCATTAGACAGATGCACTCGTGTGTAACTACCGTTAAAAACAATCCCATTGGTTTTAATGGGGTCCATCTGGCTGTGAACATGGCCAAAAATAGTACATGTCCTATTTTTTTTACAGAAACGATTCACTGTTCGTGAAAAAAACAGCCATGTGAATAGCCCCATTTACTTCAACTGGTTTTAAAAACTGCCGTCACACAGCCATTTTTCACTGTTGTGCGAATGTAGTCTAAAATGTATGTAGGCAGTCTAAAAAAAATAACATATAATTAATATTCACCAGTTCAATCATTTGCCGTTCCAGCAACACCACTTCAATGGTCCTGCAGCAATGACATCACACACATCATTCATGTCACCACTGCAGCCAATCACTGGCCACAGTGGTCATGTGCATGTGCTGTACAGTGATTGGCTGCAGGGGTCACGTAAGTGATGTAAATGTTGTCATCACCCACTTTTTAACCCCTTCATGACATAGCCATTTTTCACCTTAAGGACCAGGCCAAATTTTGGAAATATGACATGTGTCACTTTATGTGGTAATAGCTTTGAAACACTTTTACTTATCCAAGCCGTTCTGAGATTGTTTTCTCATGACACGTTGTACTCCATGACAGTGGTAAATTTGAGTCAATATAAATCACCTTTATTTATTAAAAAATCCTAAATTTACAGAAAATTTGGAAAAAATTGTAATTTTCAAACTTTGAATTTCTCTGCTTTTAAGGCACATTGTGATTTCTCACAAAATAGTTATTACTTTACATTTCCCATATGTCTACTTTATGTTACCATCATTTTGTAGATATAATTTTATTTTTTGGGGACGTTAGAAGGCTTAGAATTTTAGAAGTAATTCTTAAAATTTTTAAGAAATTTTCCAAAACAATTTTTTTTAAGCACCAGTTCAGTTCTGAAGTCACTTTGTGGGGTTAACATAATAGAAACCACCATAAATGACCCCATTTTAGAAGCTACACCCCTCAAGGTTTTCAAAACTAATTTTACTAACTTTGTTAACCCTTTATGTCTTCCACAAGATTTAAAGGAAAATGGAGATGACATTTCTAAATTTCACTTTTTTGGCAGATTTTCCATTTTAATACATTTTTTCCTGTAACACATCAAGGGTTAATAGCCAAACAAAACTCAAAAACTATTACCCTGATTCTGCGATTTACAGAAACACCCCACATGTGATTGTAAACTACTGTATGGGCGCACAGCAGGGCGCAGAAGGAAAGCGCCAAATGGTTTTTGGAGGGCAAATTTTGCTGGACTGGTTTTCAGACACCATGTCCCATTTGAGGCCCCCCTGATGCACCCCTACAGTAGAAACAACCAAAAAGTGCCCATATTTTGGAAACTAAGGGATAAGGTGACAGTGTTATTGATATTATTTTGGGTTACATATGATTTTTGATCGCTTTATATTACACTTTTTGTTAGGCAAGGTAACCAAAAATGGCTGTTCTGGCTCAGTTTTTATTTTTATTTTTTTACTGTGTTCACCTGAGGGGTTAACTCCTGTGATATTTTTGTAGAGCAGGTTGTTACGGACGTGGCGATACCTAACATGTATAGTTTTTTTTATTTATTTAAGTTTTACACAATAATATCATTTTTTAAACAAAAAAAATCATGTTTTAGTCTCTCCATAGTGTGAGAGCTGTAGTTTTTTTATTTTTTGGGCAATTGTCTCAGGTAGGGGCTCATTTTATGCGGGAAGAGGTGACGGTTAGATTGGTACTATTTTGAGTGGCATACGCCTTTTTGATCGCTTGCTATTAAAATTTTTGTGACGTAAAGTGACAAAAATGGCTTTTTTTACCCTGTTTTTATTTTATTTTTTTTACTGTGTTCACCTGAGGGGTTAACTCATGTGATATTTTTGTAGAGCAGATTGTTACGGATGTGGTGATACCTAACATGTATAGTTTTTATTTATTTAAGTTTTACACGATAATATCATTTTTTAAACAAAAAAAATGTTTTAGTCTCTCCATAGTGTGAGAGCTGTAGTTTTTTTATTTTTTGGGCAATTGTCTCAGGTAGGGGCTCATTTTTTGCGGGAAGAGGTAACGGATAGATTGGTACTATTTTAAGGGGCATACGCCTTTTTGATCGCGTGGTATTGCACTTTTTGTGATGTTAAGTGACAAAAAATGGCTTTTTTGACACTGTTTTTATTTATTTATTTTTACGGTGTTCACCTGAGGGGTCAGGGCATGTGATATTTTTGTAGAGCAGGTTGTTACGAACGTGGCGATGCCTAACATGATTGGGGTATTTTTTTTCTTTTTTTACTAATTTTAAATTTGAGTTTTGGGGGGAAAAATAGGATTTTTTTAAAACTTTTTTTAACTTTTTTTTTAACTTTTTTTTTTTTTTTTTATACACTTTTTTAGACTCAGACCCACTTGGTTCTTGAAGAACCAGTGGGTCTCATTGTTCTATAATACACTACAGTACACTGTATAGTGTACTGCAGTGTATTTTCATTCTTGCTAAGCCTTGTCAGGCTCCTGCCTTTAGCTGGAGCCTGATGAGGCTTAGCTTACACCATGGCAAGCAGACGCTTCTGAAAGCGTCTGGTTGCCATGGTAACCATCGGGACGCTGCCAGAGCAGAACAGCGTCCCGATGGAAGGGGGAGGGAGCTTCCTCCCCCTCTTCAGCCCACACCATCGGCGCTGCCAGCGCACCGCAGCGCCGATGGGAGAGGGAGGGAGCTCCCTCCCTGTTAACCCTTTCCATGCCGCGGTCCCTACGGACCGTGGCATGGAAGGGGTTAAACTGCTGACATCGGCGCCAGCACCGATGTCAGCAGTTTGAAGCAGAGTATCAGCTGTATGCTGATACTCTGCTTCACCCGCTCTCCATCCTGAAAATCAATGCGGCGGCGATGCCGCCGCCATACGCCCGTCCGCCCGCCGCCGCACATTACACCCCCCCCCCGCACATTACATGTATATTATATACATATATATTATATGTATATAATATATACATATTCATTATTATTTTTTTTTTTTTTACATTAAAAAGCATGCCATCGCTGTGATTGGCTAGTCTGTATAGACTAGCCAATCACAGCGATCGCTAGCCCGGGACCGCCCCCATTGGTCCCGGGCTGGTAAGCTGAGACCCCTGGCTGTAAGTAACAGCCGGGGTCTCAGCACTGTCACCATGTCAGCAGACATGGTGACAGTTTAATGTAATGACGAGTATACTCGTCATGGAGCATTAAATAGCAGTGCTCCATGACGAGTATACTCGTCATATAGCGTGAAGGGGTTAAATAGAAAAGTGTTGAGAGCGGAGGAAAATCACAAAAAGTTGCAAATTATTGCACAAAAAACTGTTACTGAGAGCTGGCATTCATCCAATGATAAATTTCCCCTAATGTGGTACCCTAATGTTGTTCTACATAAAGTGCTATGAAAGTTGATGGCGCTATGTCAATAAATAATAAAGCGCATGATGGTGTAGAGATGGATTTAGGCAGATAATCAGTCAGATTGTCCGGAACGAACATTCCTGCTCATTCATGGGGTGAAATGATCGTTAGTGCAGGCACATAAATCATCTTTTCTGGGCACCAGACCATGCAGTCTAAACAGTGATCTGCTGCCCAGAAACAATGTAGTGTAATGATTAGTTTCTTTCAGAGCAGATATGTTCTTTTCACTGAATCCTGAACTATTGCTTTTTTCCATTCCATACACAGCATAAAAGTATAGGTGGTGAAATTAGTTAAAGGGGTTGTGGAGGATTACCAAAACATGGCTGCTTTCTTCCAGTGAAGCTGAGCTGCAATACCAGGCACAACCCTTGGACAGGAATAATACTGTTTTTTAAGAAAGCCGCCATGATTTTCTCATTTTAATTTAAAATGAGGTCACCATGGGATATAATAATAACCAGCTGCTAACTGCTCCAGTTCCTGTTCTTTGGCTCAACACATCAGAAATGGCTTGGTGTGACTTGCCTCAGACATGGGTTTTGTCTAAACTCCATGCGCCCTAAGGACCTTTTGATGTCATAGGGTCATGTGACATGCGAAAGTCACATGGGTTTGAAGCAATCGTAGGATGCAATATCTACATCCAATGTACTGTGGTAATAAAGATTAGTAATAAGATACAAAAATAGTAATAATCCTATTGATGGTGTTTAAGCCGAGGTGCATGGTCACTTTCAATTTTGAGGCTTTGCATGTCATGTGCCTGTAATGTCATAAGATCCTTATGGTGCATGGAGTTTAGACACTACCTCCAGACATTTATTTACTGAGTGTAAATCTAGAATAAAAAAAGGCACACATCACAAAAATGCAGAAAAAAAACTTTATTCAGAAGAGAAGATACTAGATGTAAACCAATCTGGAGATGAAAGATAAAGAAATTCAGTAAGATTAGTATCTACATCAATGTTTCTCAAACTGTGGCTTTCCAGCTGTTCTTAGTAGGTCAGTTATCAGGGCATGATAGGAGTTATAGTTTTGCAACAGCTGAAGAGACTCATATTGAAGATCATTGATCTACCTAAAAACAATGGTCCCCAACCTGTAGCTTCCTCTGACTCCATCTCCAACTATAACTCTTAGCATGTTGGGAGTTGTAGTTTCACAACAGCTTGAGTGCTTCCAGAACTGCATCCGGAAACCTGACCATGTGGCCGTACCCTTAGTGTATAAATCAATTATACATGGTCAGATAAAATAACTTTTTTATTTACTTTACTATTTTTATTAAAAGGGCTATTCCAATTTTTTTTATATTGATGACCTATCCTCCAGAGAGGTCATCAATATCAGACTGGTGGAAAGCTGTCAATCTCTGATGATGACATTCTGGTGTCTTGGGCTGACCCTGCATCTTGTCTTGAGGCTTTGCTTGACATTGTTGATGAATATGACTTATATTCTGGGTTAAAAGTCAACTGGGGAAAGTCTTCTTTGTAGTTGTTGGATGACATTGAGTGGGAACCATTGTATGATGGTCATGTGACCCTATACGATGGCTTATATCTCATGTGAGCTTAACAGGGTTGTCCAGGATTTTTATCTTTAATTTCCCTTCATCCAGTGGGACCTGTGAAGAACAGATCTATGCTTACCTGCCACTCTGTTTGGGCTCTGTGGCTCCTGGGCTGTCTGCACCGGAATTCTGGTCCCTGCCTGTAAAGTTCTTGAATGGATGGGGTGACATACACTGCTGTAGCCAATGACTGGTCTTAGTGGTGATGTGTCCCCAAGTGGCTCATCACTGCTGGGTCATGTGTCTTTTGGAGACATGTCAATGCTGAGATCAGTAAATTGAAGCAGCAGCGCAAGTGACCATGCCATTGCACGAAGTTTACAGGCAGTAAACAGGAGTCTGGTGATGGAGCCATAGAGCATGAAAAGAGCAGTAAGGAGCACAGTAAAGCTCTCTTCACAGGTCTCACTGGTTGGAGTAAATAAATCCCTCCCAGTAAGGTTTGGGAGGGCCTGCCTCTCTCACAGGCCAAAAAAATAGGTTTAAAATGGTACTGGTGACTAAATTATCGTATATGTACTAGCAAGCTCCTATTATTTCGGCTAAGAACCATTTTGCTACTATTGATAAACTTCTAACCCCTTTTCTATGAACAACATGACCCCCAGGGTTGGCCAGGGACACCCTGAAGGCACCATATGACTGTGGGAGATTAGCCATTCCTAATAGGTTTATGTATTATGTGGCCACGCAGTTATCATTTGATGCATGGTGGATTAGAGCAGATTCCAACAATCCTGCTGCACTTCCAAAGGCTGCCCTTCTAGGCTCTTTTGAGGAACTTATTTATTTGGTATACAAAGCTGGTGTATATCCAACCTGTCACAATACTTCTAATATGGCAGCAGTTGTAAAAATCTGGAATTCCTTCATTAGGCTACATTCACACGTCCGTATTTGTGCACAACCTGGAAAACGGTCAGTTTTTTGCGGATCCGTTGTTCCGCAAAAAACTCAGTTTTTCAAGCACATCCGTTCCACAAAAAACGGAAGGAGGAATCAATTTTTTTATTTTTTTTTCTACCCACCCTCCTGGAAATGAATCCGCAAATGCGGATGACATGCGGATGCCTTTCCGCATGTCTTCCACATTTTTGGAGGTTCCATAGACTTGTATTGAGCTACGGACCGCAAAATCGGGATAGAAGTAGGACAGGAGGATTTCTTTATGCGGACAGTCGGAACGGACACGCGGATGCGGACAGCACACGGTGTACTGTCCACATTTTTTCGGGACCCATTGAAATGAATGGATCCGCATACTATCGGTAAAAAACGTCCGAAATTGTGGAACGGATGCGGATAGGATGTGGATGAAAAATCAGGACATGTGAATGGGGCCTTAAAGTCTTTGGAGGGAGAGGGGAGAGTAAAGGTTGGTCACCCTACATTCCCTTATGGAGAAACTTTGAACTCCCCAAATTACTACAGATTCCTGATTATGAGTTCAGGCCAGGGGTCGATTGGCCATAGATCTTACAGGGAAATTTCCTGGTGGACCGATGCCCAGGGGGCCACCTCATGGCCAGCCAGTTGAAGTTTTTGGGGATGTATTTTTTGCTGTTGGCGGTGGCATTTTGTGACTGCAGTATCTTGGGGTTGTATAATGTGCCACAATATGGTATTGTTGGCCCTGACTTCCGTCAATTTGGACCAAACTACAAAACAGGGAACTTTTAGTATTTTTTCCAGGGCCACAAGTTCCCAGTCCACCCCTGATTCTGGCCTCACATGGATATTAAATATCTTACTCAATTGTATGATGTTGTGAACTTTAGAACAGTTGCAAATCTTAAACAGGAGTTTAATCTCCCACAATCCTGATTTTTAAGTATTTTCAGTTGTGGCACGCCTGTGTGGAACATTTTCGTAGGAGCGTTAGCGAGTGTGGTGTGGTGCAAATGGTAGCCCATCAAAAAACTACATGAACTTGTTTCTACTTTTGGTCATATGTCAAACCAGCCCTCTTCTTTGAATAGGTCCTAAACCACTGGAAAGGTGATATTTCAGGTTTGGAGGACCATGTGAAATAGTTGGCCTCCAATTGGTGCCCTACAGTGCTGGGGATCAGCTTATTAAAACTAGGTGGTTACATAGAGCATAGTTAACACCTGTCTGACTGGAGCAGATGTGCAGGCTTGCCAGTGATGTGTGGGCAAGGTGAGATGGGGATCAGGGTACCCTCAGACACATACTGAATTATGGGAATGACCAGTTATTGCTGCCTTTTGGTCTATGGACTCTTGAATACCAGATTGGGCTTCCCAGGTGTATGTGCTTTGGAAATAAGCCTTTTAGCCTTAGTAAATGACCTAATAACAAAAACTTTTATTGACTTCTGATGTTCTATGCAAGGAAATTCATCCTCCTCAACTGGAAACCTCCCAAGAAATGTTCTACCCCCCTTTGAATACACCTAATAGACACAGCTTTGCCTATGAACAAACTAGCATACTCTACCACAGGAACACAATCATTTTTTATTAAATCTGGCACCCTTGGCTCAATGCCCAAACAACTCAATGCCTAGATGCCTGTTTTTTTTCACTGTTTTGTAATGTAAGTGGTATGATTGTGGTGTGAATGTTTTTCCCATGGGACTCTTGATAATAATGGGTTGTTATATTCTTGGGGAGGTGTTTTTCAACCTGTTGTCTTGTCACTATAGGTACAGGATATATGGAAATTGTTTTGTTTTCAGTTATTTCTCTTAAATGACAAATAAAAACTTTTTAAAAAAATTGATTGTTGAGGGTTCACTTGGATGGGAGTGAGCTGCAGTATGCTGGCATGACCACTATTCAGTGGACAGAGCCTTCTGCTTCCTCTTCTTTCTACTGTCTGGTTTCTGTAGCTGGCAGCTAATCAGTGGGGTGGGGGGATTTCAGGTCTCTGATCCACACTGATTTCATATTGGTGGCCTATCTAATGGAACACAGTTTTAGTTATTCTAGGTTCATACTTAGGGCACATTCTCATGACCACGCCATGTTTTTGCAGTCCACAAATTGCAGATCTGCAAAACACAGATGCTGCCCATGTGCATTCCGCAATTTGCAGAAAAGAAAGGATAGCCCATTTTAGCGATGCCTATTCTTGTCCGCAGAATAGGACATGTTCTATCTTTTTTGCTGTGCCACGGAACGGAACAACGGATGCAGACAGCACACGGTGTGCTGTCTGCATGTTTTGCGGCCCTAATGAAATGAATGGGTCCATACCCATTTCGCAAAATTGCAGAACGGATGCAGACCCATTCATACAGACGTTTGAATGAGCCCTTAATCAAAAAGATTTAGCTATGTATTATTTAGATAGCTTTAATGCGTAGTCTTGTGCCCTGTGAAAATCTCATGCTCAGATGCTACTCTGTCTACAGGTCTTATGTTCAAAACTTCAGTACATAAAGGGCTTTATACTGGCCACTTCTGAGTATAAATCACGAAGGATTCTAGGCTACTGTTTGAATCCCTACCTGAAGATCCTGCGCTCCTATTTGTTGGCTGTTCTATGTCATAATTACTTTCCTCAGATTTCTGAAGTGACATATCCTTGCTACTATATACATTTTGCCTGTCTGAAACTTCTGATCTGTGGAAGGATGTTTCTGGTGTAACCTGATGTCTTACTGATCTTCGGCTTGTACTGGATTCTTGAGATGAAGGGTCATGGCCGCTATATACATATTGGGTATTTGAAATCTTTAGTTTGTGAGACGTTCCTACACTTCTTAGTGATGTTGAGCTAGTACTTGTCATCCTTGCTTTTAGGTTTATGCTTTGACTTGACAGAATGTCTGACATTCTTGAAGATTTTGAGGAGGAGGAGCTATTCTCAGAGCCTTGGAATGAGTAACAAGAACTTGCATCAGAGTCCTCATGCGAGCTATCAAAGGTCTCATCTGAACTCTCGTAGGAAATTTTTCTTGCATTTTTAAGTTTAGTTCCACACTCATTACTTGGCTGAGATTTTTCACTCGTACACTCTGACTGCAAACTGTCCTTTTGTTCTTTAACACAATTGTTGAATTCAGTAAAAGACTTCTGATCTGATGCAGATTTTCCATGATTTTTATAATTCTGTTTCTCCAATGTTGTACTGATGACTGTTCCTCTCTTACCAATCCTGTAAGGAGACCCCTGTTCTGAAATGCAACAAGCTTTATCCTCGGATTCAGTGTCAACCAACATTTCAGTTTGAATTGGTGTCAGTCCCTTCCTGCTGTGTGTGTGATTTAAGTGTCCTTTTTTTCTCTGATGATCTGCTCTTTTGGGGATGCTGTCAAGTTTTACTGTGGATCCTATAGAAATAACAATACAACCATTGTATTACATCTAACAATATAACTTTAACAATAAAAACATTGGAGTACCTCAATGAAAATAAGCAAATAACTCCATATCAGCATGGCTTCATGAGGGATCGGTCATGTCAAACCAATTTAATCAGTTTCTATGAGGAGGTAAGTTCTAGACTTGACCGCGGGGAATCAATGGATGTCGTATATCTGGACTTCTCCAAAGCATTTGACACGGTACCACATAAAAGGTTAGTATATAAAATGAGAATGCTTGACCTTGGAGAAAATGTCTGTATGTGGGTAAGTAAATGGCTCAGTGATAGAAAACAGAGGGTGGTTATTAATGGTACATACTCAGATTGGGTCACTGTAACTAGTGGGGTACCACAGGGGTCAGTATTGGGCCCTATTCTCTTCAATATATTTATTAATGACCTTGTAGAAGGCTTGCACAGTAAAATATCAATTTTTGCAGATGACACTAAACTGTGTAAAGTAATTAACACAGAAGAGGACAGTACACTGCTACAGATGGATCTGGATAGACTGGAGGCTTAGGCAGAGAAGTGGCAGATGAGGTTTAACACTGACAAATGTAAGGTTATGCATATGGGAAGGAATAATGCAAGTCACCAGTACATACTAAATGGTAAAATATTGGGTAACTCTGACATGGAAAAGGACCTAGGAATTTTAATGAACAGCAAACTAAGCTGAAGAAACCAGTGTCAGACAGCTGCTGCCAAGGCCAATAAGATAATGGGTTGCATCAAAAGGGGCATAGATGCCCGTGATGAGAACATAGTCCTGCCACTTTACAAATCACTAGTCAGACCACACATGGAGTACTGTGTACAGTTCTGGGCTCCTGTGAACAAGGCAGACAGAGCAGAGCTGGAGAGGGTTCAGAGGAGGGCAACTAAAGTAATAACTGGAATGGGTGGACTACAGTACCCAGAAAGATTATCAAAATTAGGGTTATTCACTTTAGAAAAAAGACGACTGAGGGGAGATCTAATAACTATGTATAAATATATCAGGGGTCAGTACAGAGATCTCTCCCATGATCTCTTTATCCCCAGGACTGTGACTGTGACGAGGGGACATCCTCTGCGCCTGGAGGAAAGAAGGCTTGTTCACAAAAATAGAAGAGGATTCTTTACGGTAAGAGCAGTGAGACTATGGAACTCTCTGCCCGAGGAGGTGGTGATGGTAAGTTCAGTAAAAGAGTTCAAGAGGGGCCTGGATGTATTTCTGGAGGGTAATAATATTACAGGTTATAGTTACTAGATATGGGTTGTTGTTGATCCAGGGAGTAATTCTGATTGCCTGATTGGAGTCGGGAAGGAATTTTTTCCCCTAAAGTGAGGAAAATTGGCTTCTACCGCACAGGGGTTTTTTGCCTTCCTCTGGATCAACTTGTAGGAAAACAGGTCGAACTGGATGGACAGATGTCTTTTTTCGGCCTTATAAACTATGTTACTATGTTACTATATTAGTAAAATTAGGTGCACAGAGCTGCCAATAATTATAGTTTTAAACATCCCTTTTCCACAGGATAACAGTTAAAGGGGTTTTCCAAGATGATTAGTGGGGGCCCGACAGCCAGGACCCCCAACGATCAACTGTTTGAGAAGTGTTTGATTGGGGAGGTTCTAACTTCTAGGGGTTAAAGCATGTGTGCTGCCGCAATGGTCATCTCTGTGGGACTGTCAAAGAGAAGGCGAGTGCTTGGCAATCTCAGATAGTCTAAGCATAACTAACCTTAGGTTTCCTCACCTAGGAACTCAGCAAAACAACAGAAGATCAGGCTTTACACAGCCAGCAGACCATACAGCTCCCAGGCTCAGACACTGAATGAGCTTTTTAGCCTTGTATTTATCCCCAAAGTAATGAAGACAGCAGCTACACCTGGGTTTGCCTGGGGCTAGAGGAAAGTGGTATACCGGAGTGGGGAGGGAATGGCAAGTCTAGCAACACCTATCTGCCATTTCATAAAAATCCAGACCATAAAACACTTTAAAGGAAAGTGCCTCAGCAAACTACACTTTGCTGAAACAACCCAGCTTTCCTGGATTCTTTTTACTTCACCCATTTGAGCATTTTGAGTAAGATATACACCCCTCCAGTACTTTTCCAGACACTGTGTTACTATGTGTATTAGGGGTGTCAAAAAGTAGTAGATTTATTCCTCAGTATCCCTAAAAATAGAATTTTCAGCACTGTGCTTGAAAAAAAGGTCCAGGTGGGAGCTGAAACTTTGCTTTTTTACAGATACAGAGGAATAAATCTATAACTTTTCACATGCCTGGAGTGCTGTGATCCCTTTTACATGCTATTTGGGACTATTTATTAAGATCTGGATTGCATGCTCCATACTTCGAATACTTCATTGCCTAGTGCTGCTGTCTCCTTTTCTTTATATATAATTTTGTTTATATATAATACTGTTTGTATGTACTTTTTTAATGAATGAAAACTCTTTTTTACATTATAGGATAACAAACATGCACATAGCTTTCTGCTCTTGGCAGAGAAGTAGGTACAGTTGTACCCAGTTTGGGCAATGCTTTATGAACATGAAATTGTAGCTGTCTGCCCTTGGTACAATGCGTTCTGAGCATTATTATATATGGTTATTTCTGTAGTTACTCACTGCTTGGTGCGCTGTCTGTCTCACTTTCCTCAAACAGATGATGGATGTCCGAATTTCTTTTATAGTGCATAAATGTAACCCTGTGCTGTCCTGCCTGTGAAATACAGAATGCCAGACTTTCAGTAATGTATATAAGTATATATCTATATTTACACAAAGCAAGTAAAATGTGCATTCATAAATTGCTTACATGTCTGGAAGCATTCACTTAACAGTAGAAATAATAGTAAAGTGACTTTACTATTGTAAATGTTTAAAGGGGTATTCTCATCTTGGACAATGGGGGCATATCGCTAGGAAGCCTTCTCTCTGCTTTTTCTAGGCCGAGTGATTGCAGCTCAGCTCCATTCAAGTAAATAGGGCTGAATGCGATACCAAGCACAGCCGCAATACAATGTATGGCGCTGTACTCGGTAAGCTGTGTCAAGGCTGCAGCACTCACAAGGGCGCCAGTGCCTTCTCAAATATATGATCGGTGGGGGCTCTGGGTGTTGGACTCCCACCAATCAGATACTGATAACTAGAGATAAGCGAACGTGCTCGTAACGAGCACTGTAGCGCTCGGCTCCCCTGCGCTCGCATGGGCGCAGGCATCCGGATCCGTCCTCCTCACCCGACGGATCCGGATGCCTGCGCCCATGTGAGCACAAGGGAGCCGAGCGCTACAGTGCTCGTTATGAGCACATTCGCTCATCTCTACTGACAACCCATCCAGAGGATAGGTCACCAGTATAAAACTCAGAAAACCCTGTTCTAAACACCAGGACTTGACCAGTCTAACACTGCATTGTAAAATCTAGTTATGATAGATTGTTTTCAACCCCTAACTTTATGCATAGCTTCCTCCAACCCCTGAAAAAATATTACAGCCAAATGTTACACACCCCCAATATAAACACCACTAAATATTTACTTGAATGGAACAAAGCAGTAATATTCTGCAATACCGCTAAGTACAATACATGCAATATCAACAGTGTCCGGACCAATGTAAACCCTGCAGAGCTCGCACGAGTGCTGTAACCCTTTATATAGCTGATTGTAGGGGAGCAGAGAGTTGGACCCACGTCCCCACCTATGCCTTGTTGGACTTGATGGACTTATGTCTTTTTTCAACCGTATTAACTATGTAACTATGTAACAATCTGATATAGTTGTTCTATCGAAGGATAGGTTATCAAGTTTAAAAGTCTGGATAACCCCTTTAAATATGCTTAAACATAAATATTTTACTCAAACAATAGATTCTCTTTTATAGATAGGAGGGTGGTTTCTCTATGTCTATGGGGTTTTATTTCTGTGTGTTGTGGGGGACAAGCAATTTTAAGTTGTTGTTTTTCTATATGGGTGTGCTTAAAGGGAATGTGTCACCTAGAAGTTTTTCTTGCACTGAAAAGCAACGTAACACATAATCTTTTTTTCTAATCTGTTATTTCCTGATTGCAGATTTTTTAAATTCTATTTCCTGAACGTGATTATGGGGGCAGCCATCTTGCCTGAGTTGTTCTTAATAGCATTTAGAGATATGCTTTACTGCAGCCATATGGTCCATAGACACAATGGTCAGGAGGGGACCTCATTGACTTCTATGGGGAGTTTTCTAGGCATCCTCTGTCTGATCTATCTATCTATCTATCTATCTATCTATCTATCTATCTATCTATCTATCTATCTATCATTGTATTGCTATAAGATCCCTGTAGAAATATCACCCTTTATCGTTCCGAGATTTACTTTTATATTCTCATAAAATACATTACTGTATATATGTGTATATATGTGTAACACCCCAGAGTGTTATTACCATTCCTTCATCCTGCTACTGCTTCTAATAGTCTAACATTAATGCCATCTGTGTATTTATTTCCACTGTGCTTTTCTATTATTGTTCTGAAATTGTTTTGTACATGTAGTATACCTGGTTCACCAGCAGATGGCAGCGGATATGGCAGAGATATCATTAGGCAGAATGGAACTTACCATTCTGTTCTCCCCCCTTTTGGGCAGAAGTGGGCCAGTCCTGTTTTCTACCAAAGGGAGAGGTTGCAGTTCTAGTTTTCTCCAGTTTAGACTCGATAGTGGAGCGGAGAAGACGTGAAAGATGTAGCATCGAGTGGAAAGTTCCACCCCCTGTGACAGAAGTCTCAAAAGGAAAGTAGTTCATAGAGCACCCTGACTCCTTGCAAATTTACCCACTGAGTGTCGGGAGGGGGTCAACAGCCAAAGACACCGCACTCCACAGATAGAGAACAGCCCTAAAGTCCAGCTACCAGACTAAAGCTGAGTTTAGCACAGCAGAGAGGGAGATAACGCAGAGTAATCAAGTTTGTCTGCTGGAACCAAGAAAAAGTTTACCCAGGTAAAGCTGTTGAACTTTATCAAGGTCTACACTTGATATTTATTCTCCATCTCCTACCTCAACTATCCCCCTTTATCATACCTCAGAACCGTCCCGGATCCAGCGGGACAGTCCCGGATTTCAGTGGCTGTCCCGCTATCCCGGGCAGGGGAGGTATGTCCCGCTTTCAGCTGTCTCTACTTCCATAGGACGCAGAGACAGCTGATTAAATGGTGAAGCAGGAGCTCTCCGCTCCTCACTTCATCTCAGCCTCCCTCCTCCACTTTCCACTAACCTTGTCTGGGGGAGGAGGAGGGGCTGTGGAGCTCTCAGGAGGACTTGTAGGTTCAACCTCCGTAATAGGTAGATTGAAGTGGCTAGAAGGAGGTCTGTGACGTCACTGGTCACATGCCCCTTCATGGTCACACATAATGTCCCTCTTTCCTCTTTTCCAAAGTTGGGAGATATGCCCTTTATTGCTTCAGAGCCTAACCCTGGGGAAAAACTATTAAGGGCCACACCACTCGGCATTCCAATAGACCTGGGACATGATCGGCCCTGGGGCGCGGCATGTTGCATATTCCTATAGTTTAGTGTGGCAGCCATTTGCAGGTACGATACAGTAGTGCTGGAGATAAGTTACATCTGTGGATGTCAGTTTTTGCGACACAGAAAATCATCCTTGTAACTTGAACCATCAGAATCAATGAGACTTTGCTGCCTGGTTGTGGCCGTGCATTGAAATGAATAAATAATGCATGCCTATTGTGTACAGTCGCTCTTTTGCATAAGGTGGACATTTAATGAGATCTGGATATTCAGTTCCACTGAAAGTTCAGATCAATTCAGTCATTTGCCTCTTACCCAAGTAACTTGTGGATAACGGGATATATTTGCTTGAATCCGTTTCACCTTTTCCCACTCTGACTCCCATCGTCCATATTCAGACTCTCGTTTCAGGATCCTTTCTAATATCTTTCCATTCTCGTAGGAAATCGTGTTTAAATTTTGACGTTGATGGGCTGCATTGAGGCTGCGCAAGCAATAATATAAAAGACAGATGAGTAATAAGGCTTCATTTTAAAGGGAGCCTTTCATCTATTTTACTAATGCACAACTGCTCAAATCAGAGTTCACAAATGGTACCTTTTATTGCCTTGTCTGCTGCTCTGATGGTCTAAAACAAAATGCAAATGAGCTCACAAGTGTCCATTGGCACTGTCTATTGCTGCAGCTGCCCAAGCCCCCAGGTGTCAATGGGTGATAGCTCCTTCCCAATCTCGTATCCTCCAGATGTCACTGCAATCTGCACCTGAAATACTGTGACTGTCTAAAATCCTGTGCCAGCTCATGCGCAGTCCCTGCATCAATGTCACTGCCCACAGTCAGTACTGTATGGTGCATGCCCAGGCCCGGTGGTGATGTCCACAGATGAGGGATTTCAGGTGCAGAAGACAGTGACATCAGGAGGACACTACGCTAGTTTACAGCCAGAAAGGGCAGGAATTATCAGTGAGTAACACCTGGAGGTCCAGGCACTTGCAGCAATATACAGCGCACCTGGGCACTTCAGAGCTAATTTGCATATGGCTTCAAGGTTCACTTTTGGACCATCAGCAGACAAGGCAATAAGAGGTGCCATTTGAGAACTTTGTGACCTACAGTGTAATTTGGGCAGTTTTACATAAGTAAAATAGGCTCCTTTTAAGTGTAATAGTTCAATAAGTTTTGTTGTAGATTCAGTCCCCCTTCATTGGCCATAAGAAATGGAAACGGTACTTTCAAAGACTATGGGACACATTTATTAAGACCAGCGTTTTACACAGAAATGCGCCTAATTTAGGCGTATTTCTGGTTAATAAATTACCCCATATCTACTTGATATCTAAGCAACATTCAGATTGACAGAAGATACATTTAGGCTGAGGCTACATGGCAATATTGGCCTCAACATGTCATGCGACCTAAAATTGCTATGTAGCAGCTCAGCCATCAAGCTGAATAGGGTCCCAGAGTGACTCGATAGTTGCCAGATTTTTATTGCTGTATGGGATTGCCGGAAATGGCAGAGTACAGTGCTTCATAGTTGCCAACAGCCATGAATTTGCAGAGATTGTCCCTAATTTTACAGCCTCTGTAAGCCGCACCCATAAATGGGAAGTTCCACACCGTTTTGGGCCATTCCAGGGGTGGGGTCTACTCATCCCTAATTTACCAACTGCGATGTAAGTATGGTGCTTGACTGTCTTTGGCAGTGCTATTGCTCCATTCAAATGTGGGACATGGGACCCCTGTGTACATGATCAGTGGGGGTTCAGTTGAGCTACCACCGATCTGACATTGTTCTAACCTTTAAGTCCAGGTTTAGAATGCCTATAGCTGGCCATATTCATGGATAGTTGTTGCTGGAATCCTTTGGCAACCTAATGTGTTTCAGGGCAGCCCAACTGTATCCAGATGGCAAAATGGAGTGTCTGGCAGTGACTTCTCAGCAACTCCAGTTAACCCCTTCACGTCAGCCATACGGCTATATACGTCCTATCTGCACATACCCCGTGCAGATAGCACGTGTATAGACGTCATGGCAGCTCTTTAATCCAAGCGCTGCAAAACGCTTGGATTAAAGCTTCTGCCCCTGCACTGCTGCTGTCAGGGACAGCATACAGTCCAGTAATGCCGGCAAGGGACCAATCAGAGTGGTCCCTTGCCGGTGATCGATCTGATTGGTTAGTCTGTGCAGACTAACCAATCGGATCGCGGCAGTGTACAAGTCCCGGTTTCAGGCTGTGATCTGCACTCTGCAGATCACAGCCTGAAATCAGGTAATGTGTTCTTTGTGCCCCATCCATCATCTGTGCCCCCCTGCTTTGGCTGTGGGCAGATGGGCGGGGGGGGGATTCGCAATGTGCGGGCGGCTGCCGCAAGTGCCGCCCGCAATGATTTATCAGGATGGCCGAGCTTATGCAAGCAGAGTATCAGCATACAGCTGATACTCTGCTTGAAACTGCTGACATCGGTGCTAGCACCGATGTCAGCAGTTTAACCCCTTCCATGCCGCGGTCCGTAGGGACCGCTGTATGGAAGGGGTTAACAGGGAGGGAGCGCTCCCTCCCTCTCCCATCGGCGCTGCGGTGCGCTGGCAGCGCCGATGGTGTGGGCAGATGAGAGGGAGGAAGCTCCCTCTCCCTTCCATCGGGACGCTGCTCTGCTGTGGCAGCGTCCCGATGGTTACCATGGCAACCAGACGCTTTCGTCTGGCTTGCCATGGAAGCCTGTTCAAGCTCCTGCTAAAGGCAGGAGCTTGAACAGGCTATAAGAAAATACACTGCAGTACACTATACAGTGTACTGCAGTGTATTGTAAAATACCAGACCCACTGGTTCTTGAAGAACCAAGTGGATCTGAGTCAAGAAAGTGGAAAAAAAAAAAAAAAAAGTTAAAAAAAAGTTAAAAAAAATTGATTAAAAATAAAAAAACACACAATACATAAACATGTTAGGTATCGCCACATCCTTAATAACCCGCTCTATAAAAATATTACATGAGATGGCCCCCCAGGCGAATGCTGTAAAAAAAAAATAAAAAAAACTATGCCAAAATAGCCATTTTTTCCCCTCTTCCCTCACAAAAAGTGTAATAGCAGGCGATCAAAAAGGCGTAATTACCCCAAAATGGTATCAATTCAACCGTCATCTTGTCCCGCAAAAACTGTACCCTACCTGAGACAATCGCCTGAAAACTGAAAAAAATATGGCTCTCTGAAAATGGCAACACAAAAAAAATATTTTATTCTGTTCAAAATGCATCTAATGTGTAAAACTTTCCAACATTAAAAAAGTTGGACATATTGGGTATCGCTGCGTCCGTAACAACCTGCTCTATAAAAATATTACATGAGATGGCCCCCCAGGCGAATTCTGTAAAAAATTTTTTAAAAAAACTATGCCAAAATAGCCATTTTTTCCCCTCTTCCCTCACAAAAAGTGTAATAGCAGGCGATCAAAAAGGCGTAATTACCCCAAAATGGTATCAATTCAACCGTCATCTTGTCCCGCAAAAACTGTACCCTACCTGAGACAATCGCCTGAAAACTGAAAAAAATATGGCTCTCTGAAAATGGCAACACAAAAAAAAATATTTTATTCTGTTCAAAATGCATCTAATGTGTAAAACTTTCCAACATTAAAAAAGTTGGACATATTGGGTATCGCTGCGTCCGTAACAACCTGCTCTATAAAAATATTACATGAGATGGCCCCCCAGGCGAATTCTGTAAAAAAAATTAAAAAAAAACTATGCCAAAATAGCCATTTTTTCCCCTCTTCCCTCACAAAAAGTGTAATAGTAGGCGATCAAAAAGGCGTATTTACCCCAAAATGGTACCAATGAAAACCTCACCTCATCCTGCAAAAAATGAGCCCCCACATAAGACAATAACTCAAAAAAATAAAAATCAATGGCTCCCGCAAACCACTCCATCGAAATCTGTGTTGTAAAATCCATATGGCGCTCCTTCTGTTCTGAGTCCTGCCATGTGCCCCCACAGCAGTTTACCACCACATATGGGGTGTTGCCGTATTCAGGAGAAAATGGGTAACAAATTATGGGGGGGCTTTTCTCCTGTTACCCCTTATGCAAATAAAAAAAATTGGGGCTAAAGCAACATTTTATTGGAAGAAAAAAAATGTTCATTTTCACAGCCAAGTGTTTCCAAATTCCGTAAAATGCTTAGGGGGTCAAAGTGGTCAGTACCCCCCTTAATATATTCTTTGAAGGGTGGTTTCCAAAATGGGGTCACTTTATGAGGGTTTCCACTGTAGGGGTACGTGAGGGTCTCTCAATTACAAAATGGTGCCTAAAAACTATTCTAGCAAATTTTGCCTCCAAAATCCGTATGGCGCTCCTTTCCTTCTGACCACTGCCACAAACCCATAGAGACGTTTACCACCACATATGGGGTATTTCTGTAAACTGCAGAATCAGAGGAATGTATATTGAGGTTTAGTTTGCTGTTAACCCTTGCTGTGTTGCAAGAAAAAAAGTGTTAACATGAATAATCTACGAAAAAAGTGAAATTTTGAAATTTCACCTCCATTTTCCATTAATTCTTGTGGAACACCTCAAGGGTTAACAAAGTTTGTAACAGCAGTTTTTTATAATTTGAGGGGTGTAGTTTCTAAAATGGGGTCATTTATGGTGGGTTTCATTATGTAAGCCCCTCAAAATCACTTTATATCTGCATTGGTGCTAAAAAAAAATGGTTTTGGAAAATTTGGTGAAAATTTGAAAAATGGCTTCTAAACTTCTAAGCCTCCTAACGTCCTAAAAAAGTAAAATGACGTTTACAAAATGATGCCAACATAAAGTAGACATATGGGGAATGTAAAATAATAACTATTTTTGGAGGTATTACGGTGTATTTTGAAAGTAGAGAAATTGAAATTTGGAAATTTGCAAATTTTTCAGAATTTTTGGTAAATTTGGGATTTTTTCATAAATAAGGGTGAAATATATTGACTCAAATTTATGACTGTTATGAAGTACAATGTGTCACGAGAAAACAATCTCAGAATGGCCTGGATAAGTAAAAGCGTTCCAAAGTTATTACCACATAAAGTGACACATGTCAGAATTCAAAAATTTGGCCCAGACATTAAGGCCAAAATGGGCTCTGTCCTCAAGGGGTTAACATGCATGTTTGGCATCCTGGGAGTGCATGTTCATGGATAAGCCAGGGATTTGGCTATTCAGTAGACAGTTTTATGTATATTGCCATAAGATAAAACATTCTTTCCCCAACATCTCCGTTATATTTTCATGCCTTTAAAACTGTACAATTGTCCACAAAATCTATTCCCATTTCTGTGCAATCCCATGCCTTTATTCTACAGTACCTGCGCTGGGGGTAGAAGTTCCAGTTGTCTACATGTCCATGAGATTGATGTATAGCGCTCAGTTTCTTTGAATGCATTAGGTTTTGCTTTTCTATAAGTGATTGTAGTTCTTTGTTCATCTGGGTTATAATCAGACATGTAAAGCATAAAAGCAAATTCACTTGTTGGACAAACATAGAAGGCGATAAGCAAAATGTGGTACTTTTTTGGTGCAACATGTTTTAGTTTTAGACATAATCTACTGTACATTGAGGAACATGTATCAAGATGTTGATGAAAAGGTTGCAAATTATAGCCATGCCATATTTGTGCCATAATTTGCGACTGTCATGTCTTCAGCAGATTCTATTACGTGTGTATTGTAGTCATGTTCCTTTAGCTCCATCTAGTGGCTGTTTGTGAAAATAGTTTCTAGCTAGCCAACAATTATTTCTGTATATTCCATGCAAGCCATTGTATTTTATTACCTATGACCCCGGTGACATCATCAACTTAGCTCATAGCAGCCAACTTTTCCAAGAACTATTGAAGGACAAGCAGCACACCTGTAATCCTCCTCCTCCTCCTCAACAGACCTAATGTGGCATCGCTGGCATGTTTTAGACTGTTAGCATTGCAGGATTGTATATTTGTGCACATTTATATGCAATGCTGTATGTAACCTGTATTTTATACACATGTCTGTGTTGCATAGCTTTGCACTGTAATGTGTTATAGCATATTTCCATATGCACATCTTCCTTTTCTCAGTTTCACCCTGTCCTTGCAATAAAATTTAAAGTGGATATTACTCCTGAGTCAATGAGTTGCTAGGAGGGAATTTAGCTGCCTATCAACTCATGCTCTACTCACACATTAGGAAGACAGAACATTGACTCTTTACTTTTCTTGCCATTTTATTTAAAAGCGGAGAGAAAAGTGGATGGGGCTTAGTGGAAGGGGACATAGCTTCATGCTGCCCAACAGATTTACTGTTCTTTACTCCAGAAAATGGCATAAACATGGACAGACTGGCCATGGATTCCACAGGGAAAATTCCTGGTGGGCTGATGCCCATAGGGCCACCCAATTCCTTTTCTTGGCCGCCAGCCAGGTATAAAAAGATTTAATTGCCATCCTGAGGATGATACAGTTTCATACTATGGCATGGGTGGCAGTATTTTTTGCAGCACTGTGGTATTTGGTTCTGCTGGGGCAGTATATTGTGCTGTACTGTAGTATCTGGTTCTGCAGGGGAAGTATTTTGTTCTGCACTACAGTATTGCGGGCCCCACCTACTTCTATTGTCCCATCTTGTGTTATTTTGGACCTGCCTACAACAAGGAGACATAAATGATAGTTGTAATCCAGGCCAGAGCTAGCTCAATTTGAACTGAGCATCAGTAGGGTTATAGTTCTAGGTTGAATAGTTTTCACTGCCGGTAAGACATGGAAGTAATGATTTTTTTTCCAGTGCCCCCATTGCAGGTGATGCTAGGGAAACTGGTCACTGTCGCGGCCCAGGCATTGTGGGGGAGTATTTCTACTATTGGATAACCCCATTACAAAGCATATTTGTTTTACTAATGCTTTAGAAAGGGTTAAATGGCTAGGGTTGTCTTAGTGCTTGCACAATGATTATGTACCCCTCCTGCAATGTATGTTAAAGGAAGTTAATTCCCACATACTGACATACATTGTGGTAAGAGTACATCAACATACCTCCCAACCGTCCCGGATCCAGCGGGACAGTCCCGGATTGCAGTGGCTGTCCCACTGTCCCAGCACGGGGGAGGTATGTCCCGGTCTCTGGACGCAGAGACAGTTGTCTGTTACATGAAGAAGCAGACAGCTGGAATCGACTGCTTGCTTCTTCCATCCTCCCTCCCGTCACCTCCTGCAGCTCTCCGTACCTCCTGCTGCATTCTGTACCTCTTGTCTAGGCGGGGGGGTGGGCGGCTGTCAGTCAGCATTGGCCCCACCCCCTCCAGACAAGAGAAGCTGATGTCCGGCTGGTGATGCTGCTGCCACTAAGAATGTAAGTATAAGGTTTTTATTTTTTTTAAACTTTCTATGAGGGGCAGAAAGGGGTGTATTATCTCTGTACTGTGACATCCCTGTGTTTATTATCCCTGTACTGTGACATTATTGTGTTTATTATCTCTGGACTGTGACATCACTGTGTTTATTATCCTGTACTGTGACATCACTGTGTTTATTATCCCTGTACTGTGACATCACTGTGTTTATTATCTCTGGACTGTGACATCACTGTGTTTATTATCCCTGTACGGTGACATCACTGTGTTTATTATCCCTGTACGGTGACATCACTTATGTTTATTATCTCTGTACGGTGACATCACTTGTGTTTATTATCTCTGTATGGTGACATCACTGTGTTTATTATCCTTGTACGGTGACATCACTGTGTTTATTATCCCTGTACTGTGACATCACTTGTGTTTATTATCCATGTACTGTGACATCGCTGTGTTTATTATCCCTGTACTGTGACATCGCTATGTTTATTATCCCTGTACTGTGACATCACTGTGTTTATTATCCCTGTACGGTGACATCACTGTGTTTATTATCCCCGTATCCCCGTGCAGTAAGGGGACTGGGTGAGATTAGCTTATAGTGGGCGGAGTTAGGGGCGTGGCCTAGTGCTGAAAAAATTTGCCGCGGCGTGCTATGTGCGCCGCACAATATATCCCTCTTTGTCTCTTTGCAAAGTTGGGAGGTATGGATCAATAGTGCAAGGCACAAACTGACTGGCATCTAGCATTAAAGGACATCTGTCTACAGATTTGTACCTATGACACTGACCTGTTACATGTGTGCTTGGCAGCTGAACACATCTGTGTTGGTCCCATGTTCACATGTGTCTGCATTACTGAGAAAAATTATGTTTTAATATATGTAAATGAGCCTCTAGGAGCAACAGGGACGTTGCCATTACACCTAGAGTCTCTGCTCTCTCTGTAACTGCCGCACCCTCTTGTCACGAACGTGCCTGCAAAAGGTTGCAGGCGATCGACTAGACTTTCAAAAGTGATATAATTTGACGTTTTCCTGTTGCTGTTTACCACACCCCTTCCCCTCAGCTGTTGTGGGTGTGGTGATTGTCTTTCCCCTATTTATCCCTTCCTCTTCCAGTATCCCTTGCGGTTTATACTTTCTGCTGACATTGTTGTGTGTAGTGTGGTTCTTGGCTGAGATCCGGTTGCTGCAATATCTGCATTAAGATAAGTGTCATTTTCCCTTTTGTGTTTATCCTTCTTTTCCCTGTTGTGGTTTTGCCTTCTGGAGTCTCCTGTTCGTCCGTCCTTTTGGAGGAACGGGTTGACTCCTTCCCCTGTCACTAGCGGCAGGGTTCTACAGGGTCACTTGTTATTAGGTTCCTGTGTATGAACTTTCCTAAAACTCAGGCCTGTTCATACTGGTAGTCAGTCAGGGCCTAGTTTCAGGGTTTCCTGCAGGAGGTGACCGTTTCCCTTGTTTGGTCCTTTTCCCTTCCCTCTTACGCTTGGTGTGGCTATACCCTCCACACCAGAGCGTGACATTATAAACCGCCGAACAAAAATGAATGTAATTTTTGTGCAGACATGGATACTATTACTGCGCTTACTGAACGGCTGCAGGGACTCTGCTTGGAGGTAGCTGACATTCGCAACCAGATTCAGACCACAGGCTGGTGGTTCTGGGGGTGCTGGGTGTCAGGCCTGTTTGGAGCCTAAGGTCGCCCTCACGGATAGATTTTCTGGGGGATGTGATCATTTTATTCTATTCAGGGTGGCGTGCAAATTGTATTTCAGACTGCGTCCACATTCTTCTGGTAATGAGGAGCAGAAGGTTGGTGTGGTCATCTCGCTGCTTAAAGGGGATGCACAATCATGGGCCTTTTCTCTGCCGACCGGATCGCACTCTCTCCGGCCGGTAGATGAATTTTTTAAGGCTTTGGGGATTATCTATGATGACTTGGATTGTATCCCCCTGGCCGAGACCCAGATACGTGACCTTCATCAGGGTGAGCGCTCGGTTGAGATCTATTACTCTGAGTTCCGGAGGTGGGTGACCAATACTGAATGGAACGATCAGGCTCTACGTACCCAATTCTGTCAAGGATTATCAGAAAGGCTGAAGGATGCTTTGGCCTTTCATGAAACCCCTGTGTCTTTGGAAGCTGCCATGTCTCTTGCTGTACGCATGGATAGGTACCTGAGAGAGCGATCTAGGGGCCCCCGCTCTCAGGACGTACTATCACGTAGTGTACTGTCTTCCTATGACACTTTGGGTGAAGATTCCCCTGGGTTCATGTCAGGGGACGAAACTATGCAGTTAGGGGGAGCTACTCCTGTTTCCACTCTTAAGCATTTTGGTGATAAGAAGGGTGTGTGTTTTTTCTGTGGTCAGAAAGGACACTTTGTCAATGTATGTCCATGCATTCAATCTCTAAAAGAGAGAAAAGAAAAGGGGGTGTTGAATTCTCGTCTCACTCTTGGTGGGGTGGGTGGCTAGACTGAAAATGTGCATTTGTCTTCATCCTGTAGTACCCTTTTTCTCCTGACTGCTGAGGTGGCGCTAGAGTCAAGGGTTGTGAGAATTGAGGTGTTTATTGACAGCGGGGCAGGGGTGAACTTGATTGATGCTCAGTTTGTCCGTATGCATGGATTGTCTCCGAGTACATTGGAAAAGTAGATTTCTGTGTTTGCCATTGATTCTGCACCTCTATCCCAGAAATGTTTGTCTCAAATGGTGCATGATATCAAATTAAGAGTGGGTGAATTTCATCAGGAGCTTATTTCATGTTTTGTGGTGGAAGGTCTTCCTGCTCCAGTGGTTCTGGGTTTACCGTGGTTAAGCAAACATAATCCGACCATTGACTGGCATACTAGACAAATTGTGGATTGGGGTGATTATTGCGTTGACAATTGCCTTAATACCTCTTTTTCTACTTTAACTACTAAGACACTTCCCTCTTTTATATCAGATTTCTCTGATGTATTTTCTGAAGGTGGATGTCAGGATTTACCCCCTCACCTGGAATACGATTGTCCTATCAATCTTATCCCTGGAGCAAAATTGCCCAAATCTAGGCTGTATAACCTTTCTGGACCTGAGAGAACGGGCCACGAAGGAATATATTGCTGAGAGTTTGGCTAAAGGTCATATTAGACCTTCCAAATCTCCTGTGGCAGCTGGGTTTTTCTTTAAAAAGAAAAAGGACGGAACCCTTAGGCCATGTCTGGATTTCCGTGAACAATCGGATTACTGTCCGTGATCCATACCCCCTTCCTTTGATTCCTGACTTGTTTAACCAAATTGTGGATGCCAAGGTGTTCTCCAAGTTGGATTTAAGGGGGGGGGAGGGGCATATAATCTGGTCAGGATTAAGGAAGGGGATGAATGGAAGACAGCTTTTAATACTCCTGAGGGCCACTTTGAGAACTTGGTCATGCCTTTTGGGTTGACCAATGCTCCTGCTGTCTTCCAGCATTTTGTTAATGACATTTTTCGACACCTGGTGGGGAGGTTTGTAGTCCTGTATTTGGATGACATACTAATCTATTCTCCAGATATGGTGACACATCAGGATCACGTTAGACAGGTGTTGCAGATCTTAAGAGATAACAAGTTGTATGCAAAATTAGAGAAATGTGTTTTTTGCTGTACATGAGGTGCAATTCTTAGGATACCTGCTTTCATCTTCAGGTTTTCGTATGGATCCAGAGAAAGTCTGTGCTTTTCTGGACGGGCACTGACCTGAAAATCTGAAGGCTTTTATGCAGTTTTTGAGGTTTACCAACTATTACCAAAAATTTATTAAGAACTATTCGACAATAGCGAAACCCTTAACTGACATGACTAAGAAAGGGACGGATGTCTCAGTGTGGCCTGATGCAGCGTTGCAAGCCTTCTCCACTGTGAAGGAGTGCTTTTCTTCTGCCCCTATATTGGGGCAGCCAGATGTGTCACAACCTTTCATTGTGGAGGTTGACGCATCCGCGGTGGGGGTAGGAGCAGTTTTATCACAGGGCCTGTCACCTGGTAAATGGCGCCCATGTGCTTTTTTTTCGAAAAAACTCTCTGCTGCGGAGAGAAATTATGATGTGGGTAACAGAGAGTTACTGGCCATTAAGTTGACTTTTGAGGAATGGCATCATTGGTTGGAAGGGGCGATTCACCCTATCACTGTATTCACTGATCACAAAAATCTGGCTTACCTGGAGTCGGCTAAACAACTTAATCCGAGGCAGGCCAGATGGTCTTTGTTCTTCACCAGATTCAATTTCATTGTCACATATCTTCCTGGGGTTAAGAATGTGAAGGCGGATGCCTTATCATGTAGTTTTCCCGGAAGTGGTGATTTTTAGGATCCGAGTTCTATACTGTCTGAAGGAGTGGTGATATCTGCTCTTTACCCTGATCTTGAGGCTAAGGTGTTTGAGGCCCAGGGAGATGCACCCGAGTCTTGCCCCCCTGGGAAGTTGTTTGTTCCTTCTAATTTGCGTTATAAGGTGTTTGAGGAACATCATTCTTCGGTGCTTGCGGGACACCCTGGGAGTAAATCCACCGTCGATCTCATCTCTCGTAGATTCTGGTGGCCGGGGCTGCGTAAGTGTGTTGAGGACTATGTGTTGGCCTGTAGTGTCTGTGCACGCGCTAAGGTGACACATACTCGACCTTCTGGACCCCTACTTCCATTACCCATCCCATCCAGACCATGGACTCACTTATCCATGGACTTCATCACTGATCTGCCTGATTCGTCTGATAAGACAGTTATTCTGGTGGTTGTAGATCGTTTTAGTAAAATGGTGCACTTTATTGCATTACCCGGACTCCCCAATGCTAAAACTCTTGCACAAGTGTTTGTTGACAACATTGTGAAACTTCATGGCATTCCCACTGACGTGGTCTCTGATTGTGGGACTCAGTTTGTGTCCAGATTCTGGAGGGCATTCTGTACTCGGCTTGGGGTACAACTGTCTTTTTCCTCTGCCTTTCACCCCCAGACAAATGGACAGACTGAGCGTACCAATCAGAGTCTGGAGACTTACTTGAGATGTTTTGTCTCTGAGAACCAGGCAGAGTGGTCCTCGTTTTTGACTCTGGCAGAGTTTGCCATAAATAATCGCAGACAGGACTCCACTGGTAAGTCACCATTGTTTGGTGCATATGGCTTTCACCCGCAGTTTGGCACATTTTCTGGTTCTGATACTTTTGGTATTCCTGAGGAAGAATGTTTTTCGTCATGATTGTCATCTATATGGCGGACATGTATGACAGGAAACGTATGAATGGTCTGGACCTAAGTGTGGGTGATTCTGTGTGGCTGTCAACTAGGAACATTAAGTTGAAAGTTCCTTCTTGGAAGTTGAGTCCAAGATTTATTGGCCCATATAAGATCATGGCCATGATTAATCCCGTAGAATTTTGTCTTGAACTTCCTCAGGCTCTGAAAATCCATAATGTGTTTCACAGATCTTTGTTGAAGAGATATGGTGAACCTCTGGAGCCATCTCCTTTGCCACCCGCGCCTGTCTTGGTGGATGGTAATTTAGAATTCCAGATCGTCAACATAATTGATTCTCGAGTTCTCCGTGGGACTCTTTAATATCTTGTTCACTGGAAGGGTTATGGACCTGAGGAGAGGACATGGGTACCGGCATCTGATGTGAATGCCAGTCGTTTGGTGAAAGCCTTTCACAGGTCTCATCCTGATAAAGTTGGGCCTGGGTGCCTGGAGGTCACCCGTAAAAGGGGGTGGTAATGTCATGAACGTGCCTGCAAAAGGTTGCAGGCGATCGGCTAGACTTTCAAAGGTGATATAATTTGACATGTTTGCCTGTTGCTGTTTACCACACCCCTTCCCCTCAGCTGCTGCGGGTGTGGTGATTGTCTTTCCCCTATTTATCCCTTCCTCTCCCAGTATCCCTTGCGGTTTATACTTTCTGCTGACATTGTTGTGTGTGGTGTGGTTCTTGGCTGAGATCCGGTTGCTGCAATATCTGCATTAAGATAAGTGTCATTTTCCCTTTTGTGTTTATCCTTCTTTTCCCTGTTGTGGTTTTGTCTTCTGGAGTCTCCTGTTCGTCCGTCCTTTTGGAGGAACGGGTTGAGTCCTTCCCCTGTCACTAGTGGCAGGGTTCTATAGGTTCACTTGTTGTTAGGTTCCTGTGTATGAAATTTCCTACCACTCAGGCCTGTTCATACTGGTAGTCAGTCAGGGCCTAGTTTCAGGGTTTCCTGCAGGAGGTGACCGTTTCCCTTGTTTGGTCCTTTTCCCTTCCCTCTTACGCTTGGTGTGGCTATACCCTCCACACCAGAGCGTGACACCTCTGCATTGATAGTACCAGGCAGTGTAAACATCGTCACACCTGGTCCTGTCAATCTAAGTGCAGAGGGTGCAGCAGTTACAGAGAGAGCATTTACATATATTAAAACATAATTTTTCTCAGCAATGCTGGCACATTTGAACATCGGACCAACACATATGTCTTCAGCTGCCAAGTGCACATGTAACAGGTCAGACGGTTTCATAGGTACAAATCTGCTGCCAGATGCCCTTTAAGGCGGGATATCAGAGCAAATGTATAGGGTGCTGGCACACAGCGCAGTTTTGACACAGTTCTGACACTGTTGTGATGCAGTTTCTGAGTCAGCAAACATACATTCACAATGTAGTTATACAATTTATCACCTAATTCAAACCCTGGTGTTCTGCACAGGAGAAATCATCTAAATGATTTAATTTCAGTTACCTACAGTCAATAACTGCATTGTGAATGTATGTTTGTAACTGCGTCACAACGGCATTTCAACTACGCTGTGTGTCTGCACCCTAAGGGTGTAAGTAAGGGGGTGGTCATCGATAAATAGAGGAAAGGGACCCAAGTTTGGTAAACAACCACAGGCCTATGATGCACTGACAGATTCCCTCTATAAAGTTTATAGTAATAACTCATAAACTGCAATACTTTTACTCAGGTCTCCTTCGTCATAATGAAACTTTGAGAAATCACAAATAGGTCTCTAAGAAGCTGCTTATTTTCATACCAGTGTATAGTATGTGAGCCCATTTTTCCAGCACTCTCTAGCTGTGCACGTGCTTACCATCATAATTAGGGAATACCATCTAACCAGGGGCGGATTGGCCATAGACCCTATAGGGAAATTTCCAGGTGGGACGATGCCCAGAGAACCACCCAAGCTCTCCTGATGGCCACAGGCCAGGTACATAATGATCTGATGCTTAACAGCCGCAGTTGCCCTCCTGAACTCAACTGTATTACAATCCTCAGGACTGTGGTATTTGATTCTGCTGCAATGGTACTTTGTGCTGTACTATTGTATTGCAGGTCCTGTCTACTTCTGTTGTCCCTGCCTACTTATATTGCGCTGTCTTCTATCAGTTCAGTCCCTCCTACAACATGGGGCCACTTTAAGTTCCCAATCTGCCCCTGTATCTAACCATAGGCGTAAGTGCATCATAGGCACAGGGCTGTCTACCCAACTCGGGCCCCCGCCTCCATTTTCCCCGACATCCCCCAATAGCTATTGTTATTTCTGTATGAAGAGGCTGCAGGGCTCCTGTGTGCGTTGCTGCTTCTTCCTAGGCCATGTGGCCTAGGCCCAGCTAAGTCCTATCTAAGTGCTGGGAGTTGGACCACACCAATCTCAAACTGATGACATATCCTGAGTATAGGCCATCAATATGTAAATCCCAGAGAAACCATCTACTGCATTATCTGTACTGAGAGAGCTATCACTGTGTTATCGATTGTGTTACATAGGACTGCAGGTAACAACTACTATATTATTTGTACTCCGAATCGGCCCAGTGCTAACCCATCATCTGTAGTCTGCACATTATTACATTCAATATGGCCGCTCTCAGGGTGAGACTCTGCTTGTGATGTCATCATTAGAATCCTGGCAGATGACTCACTTGTGGTATCATAATGGGGACCATGACTCATTTACTATTGATATATTAATCAGGGGTGGCTCAGTCTCCCAGGCTGACTTTCATCATTAGTGGTTCTCTGATAAGCAGCACAGTACCAGATTGGGTAAGTTTGGCTGCTTTTCCTCATGTGTTTTGAAATTGTTTTGCTGATCTTTACTTTCTTTCTCTTCCATACAATGTGGGAGCTGTGTGTGACCCTCTCCAGCCCTCATAAATCTGCCTGAGGTGTGCCACTCAACCTCCTCAGATGAGAATCCTAGGAGAAAGTGAAGGAGCCTCTGCCTCCTCCAGCTAGAGCCATGGAAATCCAAGAACATTTTATAATAAAGTTTTTGTGTGTGTGTTTTTTTTTTTTAAAGGATTGCTGTGTTTTCCTAAAATATTAAATAGTGCCATTTGTTCTGTGCCCCTATTGAACTGGTATATTGATCGGGTACAAAGCTGAAACCTTGAAGGATGGGTAACCAATAAACTCTAAAGGTGAAATTTATTAAAGGAATATTCCCATCTGGGAGGTTTATTATGACATACCGCTGAAACATGCCACAAATGTCACATAGGTGTGGGTCCCACCGCTAGGGAAGACCCTAAAGTGAATGGAAAGCACCTCACGCGTGTACACTTTCCCACATGGAGTTTCCAAACAATAACAAGCAAGTGAACTATGTATCTAATCCCATTATGTGTGGGACTGTCTGCTGAGCGGCGTATCTAATCTTCTTCAAGAGTGCCCTTATTAGTAATAGTGCCCCGGTAGTTATATTGCCCACTGTAGGGGAGGATTAAGCGCATTGTATGCGTGCGGATGTCTACCCAACAGAGGCCCCCTTCCTTCATTTTCACCTGACATCCCCCCTACATTATCTGTACTCAGAGAGTTGTCACTGTATTATCTGTGATGTTACATAGGACTGCACAGAACCTCTACTACATTATCTGTACTCAGAGTCTTTTTGAGTAAAAATATTTACCTGCAGTCCTATGTAACATCACAGATAACACAGTGATAACTCTGTGAGTACAGATAATGTAGTAGATGTCCCTGCGGTCCTATGTAAAACCACAGATAACACAGTGGTAATTCAATGGGTACACATAATGTAGTAGATGTCAAATGCAGTCCTATGTAACACCACACATAACACAGGACTGTAGGGAATATCTCTGGGTACAGATAATGTAGCAGTTGTTACCTGCAGTCTGGCACTGCCTCCTCCTTCTTGCCACGCTGCTCCTCTGACCTCTATGCATCTGGGAGTTTGGAGTGGTGTTGGGCCCCAGAGATGTCGTGTCTGAGGCTGCCGCCCCGAAGACTCCTGTTATAATGCACCACTGCATCTCACCTTACTTAACATAGCATGTGCAGTTGCCCTGGACTACATGGTGACAGGCACCCCTCCCCAAAATGTGTCGCTATCATTTGCAGTTTATGATCTGTTGTTCACTGTATCTTACTTGTATTTTTTTCATGTTCACAAGGAGATGTGCCGGAGTCTCAGATCCTTTGGTGTCTACTGCAGGTACAGCCATTGCAACCTATAACAAGAAATGTAATGTAAAAGGCAGTTTGTGTTTTCCATGTCATTTTGTCACCTTGTCTATGTTTTTTGGATATGAAATATGTATCATTATGTACCAGAAGAAAAAAAACATACAGAAAAATCTTAATTTTACATATATTCTTCATCTACGCAGATGAAAGTAAGGTCAGTTAGCTGCATAACATGATGAATATATGTGATTTTTCTGCATTAGCAGCAGAACGCAATTTTGTGGTAGAAAATCTGCAGTGCATGGTAACCTGACGCTACCTGCACACACGGTGGATTATGCACATTTTTTCCTTGTGGATTTTTGTGCAGAGCAGCATAATACAGTACCAGCAAATGTATGAGATTACACAAATCTCCCGTAGTTGAGGTGCAGAAATTAACCTGTGGTGCGGATTTTGAAATCTGCAGCATGTCAAGTGTTGCGTTTTTCTTGTGCAGATTTCACCCTTTTCAATGCAAGGGCGAGATCTGTGGATTTTCTGCACACAAATCAGCCCTGTGTGCAGCCACTTTTAGGGTACGTCCACAGAAACATGCAGATTTTCAGCATATTTCAACCTATACATTGCAAAAGATGAAATCCACAGTTGAAATCTGCACAATGAATCTAATTCCAGTGCTGATTTTTTTTGCAGTGTGTGGATAAGATTTGTTAAAAGCTCCTCCATTTTGCTGCCTCTCTAACATGCTGCGGATATTGTGCTCCCAAACCTGGACAGAACATCCATAGCATATCCACTACAACATACTGGTACAGCTAAGGTGTTTTTGCATTCCCTTTACAGAACAGTTGACATTTTAAAAGCAAGACTTAAAGATTATCCTATAATTGATGTAAAAAATGAAAAACACGTGCCGCAGGTGCACGTGTGGGGCTGGAACTGCGCTCCGGCCCTATTCACTGTAATGGGGGCGTGCCGCGGATCCGGCCGCAGCACGGCAACCCCTGCTGAGAGGCGGCCAGAACGAAAATACAACACCAGGGGTTGCTGTACTGCGGCCAGATCCGCAGCCCGCCCCCATTACAGTGAATGGGGCCAGAGCGTGCACCTGCGGCAGCACGGATCCGGCGGGCTGTTCACCCACCGGAACAGCCTGCCGGAGCCCTGCGCCGCAGGTGTGAAAGTAGCCTAAGGCCAGATGGCACAGCTAAGCCTCTCCCACCCAGGGCAACTAATGACCACTTGATTTTGCGGGCAAGAATAGGCATTTCTATAATGGGCAGCCCGTTCCATCCTGCAAATTGTGGAAAGGATCGCAAAATACGGTGCAGTTGTGTGAATGCGCCCTTAGTCTAAAGCATTGTAGCAAACTTAGCGGGTCATTTCTTAACCTGAAGTACACCTGTATTAGGCCGTGCATGTGCAGTAGATCCACATAAGCCTTAGCGTTCTTGTCATGGCCTCATGCACACGACTATTTTTCATCTGTGTGCTATCCACATTTTTTTGTGGACAGCACGCTGACCCATTCATTTTTATCCATGTGGCCAATTACAACATGTCCTATTCTGATCTGTTATATTGATCAGTTGTTTGCAGACTGAAATACGGATCCAGCTATGTGCATGAAGCCTAACGGCTCATGCACACGACTGCACCATGTTTTGAGGTTCATAAATTGTGGATCCGCAAAACAAGGAAGCCTTCTGTGTGCAAATTGCAGAACGGGCCGACCATAATAGAAATGTCTATTCTTGTAAGCCAAACGGACAAGAATAGGACATGTTCTATTTCTTTTGCTGGGCCACGGAATGAACCAACAGATGCGGACAGCATACGGAGCGCTGTCCACATCTTTTGCAGCCCAATTAAAGTGAATCACTCTGCAACCAAGCCGCAAAAATGAGCCTTGGTGCGAACCCAAACAACGTTCGTGTGCATGAGCCCTAATCCTCAGCTTTTCCACACAAAACACCTGCTACTTATTTTTGGTGAGAAATTTTTTTGTTATGGTACCAAAAATTTCCGTTGATTGGGAACGTGGATTTGGATTGTCGTCACATTTAACATGGATTTCGGAATGGAATCAGCTAAACAATTCTGAATGAACCTTTGCTGTTTTTCTTACCTGTTAATTCACAATCCAACTGTCTTATTAACATAATTTTAACTGAATAAAAAGGCAGCACCATACAAAAACGTATTTCCCCCACACATGCTCCTTACCTTTTTTCTGTGTGTTTCATATCTATTTCTGTCCCACTTATCCTGCAAGTAAAGGTTTGCCGTTGGCATTATGGGCTGATAAGCTCTGTGCATTGTGGACATACAAGAGGCAACTGTGTAAATTGTGAAGAATAATCATCAAACCCTTTGCTCATGTGACAAAGGTGAGGATTGTATGTCACAGAACAAAGATATTACACCATAAAGGAAATCAATTACTGAAGAGTAGTGCATCCGATATCCTGCAAATGTTCTTCATGCGACCTAGTGGCTAATGTTACCCCTTCCTAAATAGTTAAATAGCTCCTGAGCACTGGTTACCTACTATAAAGTAAAAATGAGGTTATAGTTCTCACTATTGGAAATAGGGGTGAGATTTAACACAAGCTTAGCTGATCTGCTACGGCATGGGGGATACCAGCGATCACATGATCTGTCACAGTAGGTAGCGGCATTGCTGCTATTTTATACACAGTGCCGTAATCTCCTTTTGTAGGAGCATACACTTGAAGCGCTTAGGGCTCATTCAGACGAGCGGAGTTCATGTCTGTATACTTTCTAACTGTGGAACGGACAGCGCCTGGACTGCGCACTAACCTATGATAGCAAAGGGGTCAATTCACACATGCAATTTTCTGCAGGGACCATCAGTCTGCAGAGAAAATCACTGTATGCGCAATTAAGGTCACATTTTTGTGTGATCAAAACAAGCAGCATCTGTGTGCAGTCTCTATTTTTTTTACTAGCTCAATGACTACTTTGAGCCCTTAGGACATGGTCACACATGGCGGGTCCGCTATAAGAGTTTCTGCAGCAGATCTGTCAGATTTCCACAGCAGCAAAATCCCAAATGCTGCATGTTTGCAGTAGAAGAAATTTAACTTAAATTGACATGTAAAATGATTGATTTAAAATCACATCCAACTACCTATGTGTAGGTTTTCTTAAAGGGGTTGTTCCATGAAATATATTCTACAGTTTTCAAATCAGCACCTGAATGTGAATACTTTTGTAATTGCATGTAATTAAAAATTTGGCATAGCCACTGAGTTATTCAATAAAATGTATCTGTATAGCTCCACCTGCTGTTTGTTCTTTTTCTTATTTCTATGTCCTGCTCACTGAGAAGGCCACACATGCTCAGTTTCATCCTTCATCTGCCTCCTGAGCTGTGATAGGGAGAGCTGAGACACGCCCCCTCGCTGCAGCAGAAAAGACACTCCCCTTGAGCTGTCGGCTTGATATAAATCTAAAAGAGCAATCAATGGGGAGATCTCTAGATTCATGTGAGGTACAGGGCTTGTTCTAGCTTTGTTAGAAAGATATTGCCATGTACTATATGATGTCCCAAACATACCTGTGTGCATTGTGTGTCTGTATTACATGTTCAGAAAAAGCAGTTTATTTAGTGCCCGGCTGAAAGTGAAACTAAAAACAGCTTTCTCTCCCGACTTGATTTCTAACAGCTATATCTTCTGATATACTGGATATAATGCTATGATTTTGGTATCATTTGAAAGCTTGGAATACCAGCTTTCATAGAAGGTCATTTTTCTATCTCCTACCAATCCGAAGATATGAGCAGCTAAAGAAGCTCGCCCCTCTTCAGCCTGGTTTGCTTTGGGCACTTCCAGCAGCAGAGCTGGGCATTTGGGAGCTATTTTCCTGCAGAATAAAAGTGCTTTTCCTGGACATGTAATACAGACACAAAGTGCACACAGGTATGTCTGGGATGTCTGCAATCTTCTGTGGGGCAGTGCTCTTACAGTAGTTATATTGGTGAAAATGAGGTGACAGACTCCCTTTAAGGAAACCGTTTGCAGAGTGTGGGTGTTTGTGTCCCACTTAACTGTTATTGTACACATAGCAGATTATCTGTGCCTAAACACCATGAGCTGTACTCTTACTGTTCATTTAGGCCTCATTAACACAAATGTATTATTGGCTTGTGTCCAATCCGCATTTTGTGGATTGCACATGGACATATTAATTTCTATTGGTCTATTAAAAAAAAAAAAAAAAAAACAACACGGATATAGGCTGTTTTACAGTGGGTCCTGTGAAAATTGTAGGATGCACACTGACCGCATTTGTATTTTGCAGATCTGTGATTTACAGCCCAAATGGATGCAGGAGGCTTTACAAATGTGATTTTTAGGGCGCGTTGACACACCGCAGATTTTGTGGCAGAAAATTCTGCAGCTAAAAATCGATTACATTTACCTTTATGGGGTTTGCAGAAATCCCCATTCAGAATTTTGTGCCGTAAACCCTGCCATGTGTTAAGGCGCCCTAAAGCACAGGATGACAATAGATTTACAGCAGGTGGTTTTTACGTGTAGCAGTCTTCATTTTTGTATTCGAATCACTGGTTTTAATAATTTCAGATTGGCACAGCAGACTCAAATAAGGCAAGCTTCACATCTGTCTTTAGTGTTATGGCAGCTATGGTATTTTACTGCAGCAGTAGTGTAAGCCGTTTTTTTTTCTTACAGCGTCATATTTAATTTTAGGACAACCCCTTCGTGGATTCACACAAATTGTTTAGTGGCCTTTTTAGCACATTTTTGCTGAACCGCCATCTCCAAAAGTTAACATGAAGGCTATTGGAAACATGAAAAACACCCTGGCCTTTTTCTTAATTTGGTGGCATTTTTTTGTGCCTGGCATTTTGTCAAAACATAGCAAGTTGAAGCAACTGTGTTTCTTCCACCCTGGTTGCATGAAGTGCACTTGAGGGGAGAGGGATAACACCTGAAAAAACAAAAAGGAAATCACAAAATAATATAAACAAAGAAAAGTGGTTTGATGGTGTGAACAAACTTTTTTGACTATTTTATGCTCAGACATCACCCAAAAGATTTTTCCCTTCCATACAAAAGTATTGCAGAAAACCCAATTAGGACAGGAACTATTTGACTTGAATTCAAGTGATCACAAGTTTATGGTTAAAAGTGTAAAGGGAACCTGTCAAGTTGAACATAGTGTCTAGGCTGCAGGCGGCATATTATAGAGCAGGAGAAGCTGAGTAGACTGATAGTTTTGTGGGAGAAGTTCCAATATAACTTGTATTTCATTCATTTAAATTCCTGCTCATTCTAGGCTTTGAATTCCAGGAGGTGATCCTATCAGTAACTGACAGCTATATGTGTATATACTGTCATAGAGGGAAGGCAGTCTTTGTGACTTCAAAGCCCAGAATGAGCAAACTAAACCTTTTCTCATTAAACGATATCAATCTGCTCAGTTCCTCCTGCTCTATAACATGGTGCCTGTAGCCAACACTGTATTTTCACAGTGACCAGTTCCCTTTAAGGCTACTTTCACACATAGTTTAGGCTGTGTTCACATCTTCGTTTCATAGATCCAGTTCAAATGCCAGCTGTCAGCCAGCCAAATAATGCCTGCAACGTACCATCCTCCGAGCTATCTAAGGCACTACTAAAATCACAATTTATAAAGGTTCTTATAAAAATTTCGTCATTCACTGCCTGCCACAATGTTTTCACCCACTCAAACTTGAGTGATAGTGGGCCGCTTCATTCGTCCAGCAAATCATGATTCCCAACAGCCATCCATTTTTTTTTTTTCCCAATCCCCTCACATGAAAACTTTTAATGGCTTATTAATGGAAGTGTCCAGGAGGTTGCAACTGGCTGGTAAGATGCCCAGGAATTACCACTAGATGGGTCTTTGCTTCCTTAAGATTTTTTTCACTGATGTGCTGTAAAGCAGTCAAGCTTTAGTAGGGCAGGTTTCTTCAGAAGACCTCCAGGACATTTGGACCCATATTTTCATTCCAATTTCATCCATCCTCATGAACATGACCAATAACTGCTCGTCAGATCACCTCTTTTGGCATGTTTTACCTCTTGACGATTAGCATTGGTAGCAGTTTGGTGCCACCTGCAGGAGAACTGTGTAATGGGTTTACTCACCTCTCACAGACAGTCCTGCTTGATAGAACATCAAAGGTTAACAGGAAATCATCTGTATTCCCAATCTGGCCTATTTCAAAGCCAATTTTGGCTTGCAAGTACAAAACAGTCTTGGATTCATATTCTTTAGGCATTTTTGTGCAATTCTAGTTTTGGTGCGCATAGCAAGGCCAGACTTCTTCATGAATCTGCAGCACCATGATGGTGATCAGAAAGACACTTGGCTCCATCATTTTTGTAGAGACTGAAAAGCCATTGTTCCAGTGACATGTGATTCACACTCTCACATCCACTTCTAAATGTGGCCATTTTCCAGCATGCCCACAAAAACAGTTTAGTTTAATCTGATTTTGCCGTTGATGCTCCAGTTTCCTCCATTCCTGAATCACTTCAGTTGGAGGGGACCCAAAATGTCTCTTGGCTGCCAATTCCATGTTCTTTGGCATATATTTCTACCTCCAATTTAAGAGGAATTTTAGATGAAAGTCTTCTCTGCTTTGACACCTTTCCAAAATTGAATGCAACTGGAGACTACTGTATTTTATTGCAGAAAAATAGTTTAATGGAAGTACAGTCCTTCACAATTATGGGGGCACTGCAGCTGAGAACATCAGTGGATGATTACTGTTATTTTGGGGGAGGGGGGGGGATCTGCTACTGCTGCACAGTTATTGGGGGACAGTGTATTGGATTTCTCAGAGTTATGGGGAAACTATTCAGGGACAGCACATTAAATTACCTGAGCTGGCACAGTCAGGTCTTGGAGGCACATTACAGAGGAAAGCCTGCATCACCTGCTGTCACCCTCCAGCAGCACATGGTGAACTATGGTACTGGTAGTTCACCACATGCTGAGGACAGGACATAGTGTACATTGCACAGTGCAGCCTGCAATGTACGCACCCCAGTGATCCTCCAGCAGCATGTCAGGAAGCAGTGCAGTGTAAATGTCATAATGTAGCCTGGCATTGCACTGTGACTTATATTGCTGGCAATGTAACTCAGTGTGCTATTTCATACCAAGATGCACTGCCATTCCCCCCCCCCCCTCTCACTTTTAGGAGTGGGCAAATGATTCAAAGTCCCAAAAATACAGTAATTGTATAAAAAAAATTTTTATAAAACAATTGTGTTACTTATCCTGTATTGACCACCACAAAAAAGAAATTCTATGTATATTTTGAAACAGAATAGCTGTTTGATTTTTCTTTTATACCATCTAGATGGCTCAAGGTTCAAGAAAGACACGCCAGATGTGTTTCTCATAATGGCCTCTATTGTAATGAGCAGTGCACACAGCTGTCAAAATTAAAAAAAAATTGTAATTTTAAGGGCTGCAACTTGTGAGAGTTCCTTTGAATGCAGAAAGATACGCAACAATATGGGGTGCATTTCTCCCATTACCCCAAAATTTGGGGCTAAAGTGATATGAGAGAATACATTCTTACATTTCTAAATTCCTTGAAACACTTATTTCATCATAGCACTCACTGCAACCCTTGATAAAACGGAAAAGCCACATTTTGACATTACACTATTAATACCTCGAACTTTAAAGCACATTTACTAGATGCCACATTGCTAATTTTTTCAGATATGCTCCATTGTGGCACTGTGCCGCCCCCCCCCAGTTCTGTTTTACTGCCCTGTATGCTAAATCAATAGCATCAGTACAGATAGGAGATGGCCACATTACTCAGGGGGTGTTTCCTTCTCCTTTGCCATTGAGAAAATCAACTCACCTTCCTGACCGATTGGACAGCTCACTGCGAAACACTGCCCTCTCCTCATACTGCTGCTATTGATTAGCATTAGGGATGAGTGAATTGACTTTGGATGAAACATCTGAAGTCAATTCGCATAACACTTCAATGTATTAGAATGTATAGGCTCAGATGAGCCAAAGTTATTTGTGAATTAGGGCTCAGATGGCTGTATGTTGTCCACAAAAACGCAGATTTTTTTGCAGATTTCATTCTATAGGCTTTTTTTCCCCCATTCCATGGCTCTGCAAAACAAATGAAACATGTCCTATACTTGTCAGTGAAAATCAGGACATGGCCCCATTGAAGTCTATGGGTCCACAAAAAAACTGAATGCTATCCGTTTGACGGACATGTTGAACTGTCTGCAAAAACAGATCCGTATTTTTGCAGACATCATATGGCTGTCTGAATGGGTCTGTAATGCGAGACTGTAATAACTTAGATTTGTACAGTAAAAACATTTTCCAAACATTCAGTTCCAAGTGGTACCTTGTTTGGGAAATGTTTTTTTCCAGTACAAATTACTTGAAGTCTTGCAAGACTGAATAACTTCGGCTCATCTGCGCCTATACATTCTAATACTGTATGGAGCACTCCAAAGTCATTCGCTCATCCCTAATTAGCATATAGGATGGCAAAAATGAACAGGGCACAGCTCCACAGTGCATCAGTAAAAATTAGCGATATGATGACATTTAGTAAAACATGCCTTTAACAAGCCCCAAGTCTTAAAAGCAGAGAAATTCAAATTTCAAAAATGGCAAATTTTTCCATAAATTTAGAATAAAAAAAAAGTTTAAGACATAGTGACAAGTACGCGTCACAAAAAAAAAAAAAAAAACTCAGTTCTTTGGATCAGTAAAAGCATACCAAAGTTATCAAAGCAAGACATGTCGGATTTGAAAGATTATAGTCAAAACTGTACTTTGAGGCAAATGGTTAAAGGGGTTGTCTGGGCTTTATCTATTGATGAAATATCCTCAGGAATATCAGATCAGCTTGTGAGGTGACAGCGTGCACATGTGCAGTCTCCCTTCCTGTCTGCCAATGTACCATAGACATAGTAGACAGCAGGAAGATAAGGGAGCTGGCACATGCAATCTCCTCTAAAAGCTGATCGGTGAGGGTGCTGGGTATCAGACCCCCTGCCGATCTGATATTGAGGACTTATTGTGAGAATAGGTGATGAATATAAAATCCCAGACAACCTTTTAATGTTGAACATTTGTCTGTTCACAATGTAGGTTTAACATGACAGACTGGAGTATCATTCATTCTGCAGTGCCTATGCTATCCCTTAGCTATGAAGATGTGAAGTGTATGAAGTGCAGAACTTTTCCAGATATTTGTGCTGCAATTCCACAATACAGCATGCAATCTGTGGTGTGAATTTAGACCCATTGACTTGAATGGGTTTGGAATCTGCAAGATACAACTGAAAAGGACCACCTCTTGTGTAGTGAAGGCACAATCAGAAGTCCATGGAAGCACAAGGCACTTCAGCGGGCTTTCAGGTCCATGCCTTTGCACCACAAATAGACCATGTTCCATCTTTGGCCCCAATTTGCAGATCGCTTTCCCATTTAAGCGAATGGCTCCACATCCACAAAATGTGTGCACAGCCAGCACCCATGCATAGCGCATCACTATTTGCAGTCACTGCGTCATAACTGTGTGCAGACCTAAAAATTTTTTTTTTTTTTTTTTTTTTTAAAGTCTTCTCTATGCCATGTGTCAGCCTCATTCATGTGTACTGCACTTCAATTTTCTACAAGTCTGCACTCCAAATCATGAGTCTGAACAGGTCCTATGAGATATGATGTTACAACAGTTATGAAGTAGAATTAACAAGTCTGAGGCAAAAAACCAAATCCAATCACTGCTTCAACGTGTTTATTATGTGCCAAACAAAAAAAAGAAAAAAAAAACGACACCACATCTGTAGGTTAAGTGCATTTTTCTGCTTGCATAACTACAATGAGGTAGAGACTTACACACGCAGCTTCACAGAAATGCCCACACAGGGCAGCTAGTGCAGATTTAGCTCAGCATGTACTGGAAAGAGGGGGTTACAGACAGTGGGATCTTTGGCACAGAGCTTCCAAACATAGGGGGGGCACAAATAAAAAGGGACACACATTTTAAAGGCTTGAAACAATTTGCATAAGTCAGCTGCTTCCTGTAACAAAATACTCAACTTAAGAGCATGGGTACATTCCCTCCAGGAGAAATGTCTCATCTCTTGCCTCTACCCCATTCTCAAAAGAAAAATCAATTACAGCCCTTTTCTGTCCAGCCAACCAAATAGGAAGTGATTAAAAACTCTACCATCCCCTGAAGTGCAAATTAAAAAAGTGCAACAAACATCCTTAAAACTATATACACACACATGGTAAATCATCCGTTTCAGCCAAGGCTCCAAGTCTGTCATTTTTGTTGCAAATTCTGTTGTACAAATACAGTATTTTATTTTAGGTCATAATCTTCAACTAGCAGCTCCCAGAAACACAACACTTGCAATAATGTTAAAAGCTGCCAGGAAAAGAAAAAAAAATAATGGACTTAAAAACCGTCTTTAAGAGTGTAAAAAGGAACTGGTAAAAATCCCAAAGAGGGTAAAATATGAAATATGATTGGTTTAAATTAAGAGCAGATCCTGCTATAGTTGTTTCAGTAAAAATGCCAACTGAACAGACTGTCTGGTTCAGAAGGACAGTAAAGAAATCAGAAGGCACTGTATGGCAACGGCAAAAAACTGGGTAACAGCTTAATGAAATATGCATCACCCACTATATTTGCAAGGAATGTAAAAAAAGCGCCTGTAATAAAAAGGAGGGGAAAAACAAAGGGAAAAAACAAAAAACCCAAGGCAATAAACCAGATACTGTGCACACATTGCTTACATTCAGCAAGTGTTGGAGCCAAATATGGGTACTTCAATACTAGGAGGAAAACTATGCCCCCATTACCATAAAAAAAAACTCAAATACATACAGTATCCCTGGCAAAACTTCACTGTGCACAAGTGCAGATAACCGTTACAAGGTACAGCAAACAATAAGTGCCAAACAAAATAAAAGTGACTTCCCCCCACCGTCCGCTGACTTTCGCAATAATCCAGGAAAGATTTACGAATGCTCCTCGTGCTGTCTGGAGGGACAGGGCGCAGTGTCCTCTGCATCACATTCACTGAATTAAATTTGTTCTTAGCTGGCGGCAATTCTAACTGGAGTCACGGCTCTTCTGGTTGCGCATCAGAGGGCGGTGGTGACGCAGAATCTCCATAGAGTGTTGCCAGTGCCAGCAGGAGCGGCAGAAGTACTTGAAGCAAACCTTATAATGGAAAGAAAAGCAGCACATTTGTCATATGTTAGTGCTACATCTATCCTACACTTTGTTAATCTAGTTTACCTTTTTATTTACGAACAATTTTAAAGGAAAATTCAGTCAAGTTGACCATACTGCTTATCAAATCTATGTAGTGCCATTACTCCTATTCCCTCTAGAGGTTCAGAAATGAATTGCCAGAAAGTTTACAAGTTGGGAGGAGTCCCTGCAGTCCAATGCTGGCAGCACTGCTTAGCGTCATACAGCACAGGAACACTCCCAACTGGTGATGCCCAGTTCAACCTGTTGGCAATTCATTCATAATCTTCTAGATGTAATACAGCAGTTATATGAAGAGATGCTCCAGAATTACTACATGGGGAACGCAAGTAGCTCCTCTTCAAACCCTTTTACAAAGGTTGATTGACATGTCCCAACATGTCTGGGGATCAACTGAAACAAAGTCCTTTGTCATTTACCTTTCCCCAAAGTAACCAGGAGGGAGGCCTTGAACAAACCCCTTCAATAATTGCCAATTCCACTCCCAATCATTCTTAAAGGGGTTGTCTCACTTCAGCAGGTGGCATTTATCAGGTAGAGAACATGGATACAAGCCACTAATGTATTACCCATATTGCTTCATTTGCTGGATTAATTTGTTTCTCCATCATATTATACACTGCTTGTTTCCATGGTTACAACTATCCTGCAATCCATCAGCAGTGGCTGTGCTTGCACACTACAGGAAAAAGTACCAGCCTTGGGTGACCTACATCCAGGGGCGTAACTACCATAGCAGAAGACAATGCGACTGCTATGGGGCCCAGGACAAGAGGGGGCCCAGTCTTAGTTGGGATTATCTCCTTCTACTGGAGGTGAAAACTTGGTCAGGACTCTACCCTCTAAAGGAACAGCTTTTAGCAAATGAAGCAGTGGAGAAATGGCCCAAGGGTCATTGAAAAGAATTTAAGCAGAAACCCTTCTGTCCTGTGCGGGAGGGGGGGGGGCTGGTTTGAGCTTTTTCCCTATAATGTGCAAGCATGACCATCACTACTGGATTGCAGGGGGATAACCATGGAAACAAGCAGTGTATAAAGTAATGGAAAAATGAATCAAAGCAGCAAGTGAAGCAATATAGATAATACATTAGCAGCTTGTATTAACACACTACATAAGTGTTATTTGCTGAAGTGAGACCCCCATTAACTCCTAGATGAGCACCATAACATGTACAGTGAACCCAACAGGCAACAGCTCTGTACATGTAAGAGCTGTGCACTCAAACAGCACAGGGGCCCTGCTGTATCCACCACTGATGGAGTGTGGCCTGTCAGGCGTGCTTCCTGCGGCTCCATTCATTCTGTATGGAAGTGCTGGAGATCCATAGACAATGGGACATGCTAGCAGAAAACCCCGATAATGGGTTGTTCGGAGTGCATCCATCATAGGTGCACATTGTCAGGAAGGAGACACCAGCATCGAACATGTCAATAAAACTTTGGGGGTAATTTACTAAAGACCAGCGCTTCCCATATGGGTCTTAGTTCCTACACACTACAGCCATATTACCACAACCCTAGAGCACAGTGCCCGTTACCTCAGCCCCCAGCGACTGTTATCTAGTACAGTCTCCTGGTATTTACAGCTGCTAGATGCAATTTCCTTGTGACCTAATGGACCAGAGATGACATTATTCCCTATGACTAGTGTTGCCACAAAAATCAGATTTGATTTTGGTCCCATAATACAAAAAAAAAAAAGAAAATTAAATATCTATCTATCTTCATACCACGCAAAAGAAAAAACCACCCAAAGCCACGTGCATTCCACATTTTACTGAAGGTCCAGCCCATAATAGAATAGTGCCATCCAATAGGAGGGGACAAGGTGACAAAATAAATTGTGGGCTGTTTTGTTACCCCTTTAGTACGTTTTTCCAGAACATCAACACAAATTTTGCAAGAAGCATGGAGCTACCTGGTCTCTGCAGAAGAAAGGACCCGGTTGAGAATTGCAAACCTGGCACACCGAGTCTTCAAGGTAAGGGTCAATCTGAACCTAAAGCAAAGTACATGAATATTATAAAGTTATTTAATTTGTTACCAGCACTCATGACAATTCACTGTGCAACACCCAGTCCACAAGTCGTATTTAATACATTTCTGCTTCTATTTGTCTGATAACCTTATAAGCAAAGTGTAGTGCCAACTGGCAGTTTGTGTATGCAAGTAGATAGTGCTGGTTCAAAATGCAATTATTCCAGTCATGCCTGAAAAAAAGGGGTTATAAGGGACTAAAATATTTGTCTCATTGTACTCCCATAGATGCATATTCTTACCCCATCTGCTGGCGTTCACCCCCTTCAGGTTTGCAGATGTCATGACCATGCATCATCTGACTGCTGGGCCTTACAGTTATAGCCCAGTGAAATTGAATGCAGAGAAGGCAGTAGATCCTACATTGACTGCAGTGCACTGGCTTTCATACAACAAAGCCAGTCCTCTGCAAACAGTGTTCTATGTACAGCGCATTATTTTATATTAGGCTGCTCTAGAGTGACAGTGTCAAGTTTATTTAACTCTACTTTTGCCTTTTCAGGCAGGGCTGTAACCAATCACTACCAGGACCTTCCAAATAAAGGATCCTTGCTCTACACATTGTTCAATTCTGACATGGCAGCAGGGCCTGTGACCTTATGAAACTACTGATGAGACTTTAAAGTGGTTCTCTGGGAATTAAAATAAAAATGCCTAAATATTAATTATAAATATATTCCCAAATATCTTGAATTAGTTCTAATGGCTCATTTTGTCTGGGGAGCAATTTGGGGAAATTAAATGGCCACCATCCTACTAGTACACAAAAAAACCTGTCCTAATCACATAGCAGGACACTGCCACATCCCCACCACCTCTGTACTTCATGTCTCCTCAAACTCCATTCCTACAGAGATTTAGCTGAAGATCATATTAAACTGTATTCAGGATCATAATCCCTGACAAGTAGAGCAGAGAGGAGGATGAGGCAGCCCTTTACCTCAGCACTGAAGTAACTTGTCCTCTTGTGTTATTAGAACAGGTTCTGTGTGTACTATAGGATGGCGGCCATTTTATTTCTCCTAATGATTGCTCCCTAGTAGAGTGAATGTGCTCGTAACGAGCACTGTAGTGCTCGCATGGCCGCAGGCATCTGGATCCGTCCTCACCTGACTAAGTCAATGTGGGGGTGGATCCGTTTGGTATGACACACGAGTGTGTCATACCAAATGGATCTGTCCCCACTGACTTGCAGTCGGATGAGGACGGATCCAGATGGCTGCGCCCATGAGAGCGCAGGAGATCCGAGTGCTACAGTGCTCGTTACGAGCACGTTCACTCAACTCTCCTCCCTAGACAAAACGAACCATTATAACTATTGAAAGGTATTTGGGAATATATTATGTAATTACTTTATTATATTCATTTTCTTAATTCCTGGAGAACTCCTCCTTTAAGCAGGTAAATGGTGGCAGATGGGGTAAAAATCTACATCCAAGGGACATTACAATGAATGAATTTTTATTACTCCCTAGATAACCCCTTTATCTTTCACCACAGGCTACACAGACCTGTTGTAGTGCTACAGATTTTATTTTGAATGGGTATGCCATAATTTCAATATTGGTCTATGCTCAGAAGAGGCCACCAACATGATCAATGGGACTTCAACATCTATTACAGGAGTAGCATCAGTGTCAGCATTACACTGCTCTGTTCACCGTGTAGTGGGAGCAGCACTGAACTGACCAGCACTGTCCACTAAGTGGATGTAACTAGTTCTAGCACCAGAACAAGTCTGAAACCATTGATCAGTGAGGTTCTGGAGGAGTCAGTCCAAAAATGTACATGACATGTGTAATCCCACACACTGCTGGTACTGTAGTGTGCTGTGGTTTTTTTCCCCCCACACACGAATCCGAAGACTGAACATATTCTGCAACATGTGCAGATGGCCTTTCCATGCAGATTTCTTTCTGCACCAAGAGCTGCATGTGTTACTTGCAGCCTTTAATGCAGACACAGGATGTGCAAATAATGAAATTAATATCATTTAGCAATCTGAATCAGAAAATGCAGGCACATTTAGGAGAGTTGTCTAAAGAAACCTATCAGCATTTTTCAAGAGCAGAATTCAATAGCTTTGTTGTGACTTTTGGTTGCTATAGGCAACAGTTTCCAACCATATCAAGTCTGCCCAAATGTATTACATTCACCTTTTTGGTAAACTTGGCAGTTTTTATCTCCACAAATGCAGCACTAACAGCCTTCAGATAACTACGCTGGTTGTTGAAAGTCACTCGGCCAGAACCTAATTTATAGCAAAAAAAAAAAATAAATTTATATGTAGTGAGTGATTAGGTACAGTAACTGAATTAGTAACTAGTAACAAGAGTTACACACCAATTGGGTACTTGTGCTTATCCGTATCGATGCCAGCATAGACCACCCCACCAAATAGATCATTCATTATAGAGGCAAGGGCTTCAGCATTCAGCATTCCATGCAGAGCTCCAACAAACACTGTTTTACTGGGATCCAGACGCTGAGATGGACTACGAACGAAGTTGCTGTCTGCCAGCACCCAAGGAATGACCTGCACCTACAAAAACAGAAAAGAAATGTGGGATAGTCACATTGCAACTGGTTTATTTTGAATCTCATTCTGATCTAGTCAATGAGTGTTTGAAACATTGATCAGGAGATATTTCCATCCTCTATTTTTGGATCAGATATCTTTGACCAACCTTCTAAATTTGTTAAGGATAAAGAACATCTGTCAGCATGAGCAACCCTAGTAAACCAGGAATACTGCCTGGTAGGGTTGAACATGCTGACTCCAAGGACTCCCTACAGAAAGGGTGTCTTTACTGGTGAATTCTTATTTATTTTTCTGCTAATGAGGCGCTTTGTGCATCAAGATGCAGGTCTAACCCCTCTGAGCACTTCCACATCAACGTTTCTGCCTCTCTCCCGATTGACCAGGCCAGGCATCACTGTTCAATGCCAAGCCCTGTATCCTCACTTCTACTTGCAAGAGTTTAACAGTTGCAGGATAACAGGCTGAAATGGATGAAAAGATATTTTTCGGCCTTATAAGCCATCGTATTTTTTGCTTTGTAAGATGCACTTTTTTCCCAAAAGTAGGGGGAAAATGGCCATGCATCTTCTAAAGCGAATACTAGTGAGCACTTCTATTATGGAAGCACTCACTAGTATGTAATAGGTGCCAGGAGCAGGAAAACAGACTCCCTCCTGCACTGCAGCGCCGCTCTGGGTCCAGCGCTCCTCTGTCTTCTCCTCCTGGCGCTGCACTGTCCTGAGCTCATACAGCGTCAGGACGTAGTGCACGCACTCTGACCTGATGCTGCACGTAGTCAGGTGACAGTGCAGCGCCGGCAGGAGAAGACAGGAGTGCCGGAGCGGAGCCACAGGAGAGGTAAGAGTTTTTTTTATTTTGTTCTGATGGGGCAGAGTGGGCTGATGTGTGGCCTGATGTGATGTCCTGAAATTTATGGTGGGGGGGTGGGGTGGGTCTGATGAAATAGAATATTTTCTTATGGTATGTTACTAGTTCACAGTAGGCAGTCGCCACTCCTGAGATCCAAACTGCACTGTCTGAACTTCCACCAGCACATGTGCAGGATTTCAGGGTCAGGCACCAGAACAGTAAACATGTCTCCCTCTGCCACTGATTGGATGGAAGAGCCAGAGAGTTGAGGGCTTAAAGAGAAGTCAAGTGCTACTGCAAGGATATTCCACCCAACAGTGCTCCAAGCACCTCTAACAATACTAAAGGAGGAATCTCAATAAAGACAGATTGTGGTGCTTACAAGAGGTTCCTTGCATTTAATATAACCAACCATATCAGGCAGCAAATGAATACCTGCAAAAATACCTAATTCCTAACAGTTCGTTCAGCTGAGCATCTAAATGTGTACGGTGGCCTCCAAGTTCTAAACCAGTAGATGTTAGAGATAAGCCACTGCCAGGAGCCTTATTTCATTACATATGAGAACTTGACCGAGCATACATATATTGGAGAATTAGTATAGATAACCATTGGCAGAATGAGCAGTCAGCTGACAGCTCTGCGTATGGCAAAGTAACCTTGCAGGTGTTATGCCATCACAACATAACCAATGTAGATGCCACCACTGGAGCAACAATCACAGGTTGATTGCATATATGTCAATCATTACTACAAGTCTCAGAATTTGCAATCAAATCTAAGTGCCACGTACTGTAGATGCAAGATACATCAAGCATAAACACTGCCTTAGCAAAAAAGGTACTGCTCATTGAAAACTCCAAACCTGATGCTACCACAGTACATACTCCATGAGGAAGACTAAACTGGATTGTCAACACCCTACCTCCTTGCAGCGCATCCTGCGACTTGACATCTTGAAATAGTGCTCACTCAGTCCATCCTGGCTTAGCAAGTCTTGAGTGCAGGCTTGAAGCAGTGCCCTTACAGATTTTTCAGATTCAAACACCAAGTACACATAGCCTGCAGTTTTGAGAAAATAGCATTTAGAAGTTGAATAGTTTGGATTTTGTCCAACTTTGGCTAAACAAGTAGTTGGCTCACAGAACTTTAAGAGTTCACACGGAAAATAGACAATACACAGCTAACAGATGCCCAGCAATGAGCAGTGACTTTTGGTCACTCAACCCCAAAAAGAATCATTGCAGAGCCTCCTGTGTTGCAATGAAGCTCTGCTGGCAGATGACATGGGCAACTTCTGCTAGCCTTGTTGACAGAACAGGATTTGTGACGTAGCCATCTAAGGGGATGGCTGCAGCATGTCATCCCGACCTCCAGCCAACTAGCAAGAACTAGATTACCTGCTAGCTTATATCACAAATTAAGTCTGGTCAGAGGTGGTAGGGCTAGCAGGAGAGCAACCTATGAACTGCGACTGGCAGACAGGACATCAAGCAGGCACTGAAAGTGCCTCTCTCATCCGGTCCCATGATGAGGCAGATTGGTCCTCCTAGCCAAAATGCAAGATATTCGCCCCTTCAGAGTCTCACATATATCTAAGGCAGATTTCACACTTCATTTATTTAACACACAGAACAGGTACCTCATCTCTGAGTAGGGTTCACTCCTGGTTTTTGCTCACAATAACTGATGGAAATAACTGAAGTGTGATCTCAGCTTTAAAGTTCTGCAGTCTAAAATACTGTTTTACATCAGTTGGCCAATAACCCAATATTCCTTCAGGACCACCTGTTGACTTTATAAATCTGGTTGGTCTACACTTTATTGCGAGGGCATTACTTGCTACAAAAAACCCCACACTTGCCCATAAATCTAGGACAAAAATACACAAATAACTAAGTCAGCAGAAAATGTGTGGTCAGGAATGGGGTAAATGGTCCTTTCTAGTATGGTTAACAAGCTCCCCTAAAAGCCTTGATCATCAAGGCTACAAGTTATACTTGTGTTAAAGCAGTTGGCTGGCTCCTCTGACCATTTGCTCTATTAAAACTACAGGCCTAGATGGGGGTCCTCAGTGGCCTGCAGCCCTTGCCTGGCTATTAATTGGTAACTCCCAGAAGATACTGTGATGCTAAAGTTAGATGCTTTTCAAATAGTACGGAATGTTCTACATCAATGATTTACACTTAAGGTTGAAGCCCATTTGTCTATGCAACCACCATGCATTTTACATGAGGGGAAAATGTAGTGGGAGACACTAGTGTGCACTTCACTAAGCGGAGCTTTAGAGTAGGTGGCTGGTGTGTTACACCAACCTGTGTTTTCAGCATTAGTCATGTCATACCTGTCCCATCACCGTGTCACCAGCTATCTGTCCCATGCAAGAAAAGCAGCACCAGTGCACACCAAGTAAGTGCCAAAAATAAAAGTTTGCTCCTACCATTCTGGTATTACCTTTGGGCATATTACCTTTAGGAGGACAACGGGGATGCTTCCCATCCTTACCAGGCCACTCGACACTCAATGCTCCAAATACCCGGAATGTGTTTATCAGTCCAGCTGCAAAATAAAAAAAACCTGTTTAATTTCTTTCACCTGCATATAGGGCTCTTAAACATCTTGCTCTGGTGGACATGGCCCTTCCATGTAAATAGCGAAGCAACTGCCCTGGTAATAGCTGAACAGAGGTTGCTGAAGCAGGACATGTGGCAATCAGCTCATGCACCAACCTGGTCATATTACAGGAAAGCTTTAATATGTACATGAGCATCAGATTGATTTGCTAGGTGTTTTCTACTGGGGGGGGGGGGGGGGGGGGGGGGTGGGTCCTGTTCAATAGTTCAACTTACTCTCTGTAATGTCCCAAGGAACTCCACCAAGAAATACTTTACAGGAATAAACTGGGTTTTTGTAGTTACGAGGAGGCAACTGACCACTCCATGTGCAGGTAGCTTCATTTACCGCTTTCGAGAAAAAAAAAAAAAAAAAAAAAAAAGTCAGTTTAACAGAATACATTTTCCATCATGTTATCACCAACGTAAAGCGCACAAAGGTATAAAACTGAAAGGCTGAAGAATTCAAGTACTTTACAGCTGCCACATCAATGCTGACCAACATATCAGAACATACATGTCCTAACCATAAGAAATGTTTATTTTGCAGACTTAAGGTCTATTGAAAATACACCAGGTCACATGCATCTGCCTGCAATACATTGGTAGGGATAGCAATCTCACAACAGTCCTCTTAGGAACAGTGCCCTCAGAATAAGACATGAGTAAGCTTTACAGCAGGTCAGATCCTTAAGTGGTAACTCATGCAGACAGGTATGGGGTGTTTGGACTTCCCGCAATTAATGAAATGTGTTATTAATGTGTAAATATTCCTTAACAGGTACATTTATTCCTGTATGTGAACTGGCAGCCACATGACCACATCTACACACTTCATGAACTTGTATGTGGAAGTGTGAGGAACAGGGTATACCTCATTAACAGTTCCAAAGAGCCAAGTTGGACCAGCACCACCTGGTGCTGGCCTTCTAAAGGGCAGATAACATTTATGCCCCACACAGCGTTCCAGACTCATCAGGTGCAAGCCAAATTTAATGCAAAGAAAAAGGGGTCAGTCAGCACATCCCAGTGTGCAGGCGCACGTTACCATGGCTACACAAAAAAAAATGCAATAGCACTCTGCAAACCAAATAAAGTACAAAAATGCCATAGTAATAGAAATATTCTGGTGCTAGTGCTATGCTTATTTAGTAAATTTGAGATTCTTGGCAAATATATTTTGTACAAAATTTGGGCCCATCTGCCAAACGTCAAGGCGATCTCTGTAAGACGGGAACCTAACACCAATTCCTACCTGTTATGTGCCAGAACAGCCACCATAAAATTCAGGGAGTGCAGGTTCCACATGCATGCTGGGTTCACTCTGCTTTTTATCATTTTGCCTTGACGTTTGGCAGACTGGCCCAAATAATTTTGTACAAAATATATTTGGCAAGAATCTCAAACTTACTAAATAAGCGTAGCATTAGCACCAGAATATTTCTACTATAGCATTTTTGTACTTTAGTTTGCAGAGTGCTGTTGCATTGTTTTTAAGCCAAATGTAATAAAATGTTTCAAGATGGGTCATCTATATCACAAGTTTACAGCTGCAAAAGCAAAATTACAAACTGGCTGAATTACCTGCAGCTTGTCGGTGTAGGCGTGCCTCTCTTTCAATGCTGAATGGATCATCAGCAGATTCCAGTAAGTCCCATGATGGCCATACAGAGGTACCAGGCCATCTTTTTGGCATTCCAATTGGGGAAGCAGTGGCTGCTGCTAGAGCAGCATGATCTGGATCAAGCCTTGAGCCAATTCCCAGCTTTAGAGGGTCCCGGGAAACTCCACTCCCCAATGAGAGAAAAGGTAGAGGTGGAGAAATACGTAGACTGGACTGTTAGGGAGAGAAGGAAAGCATCAATACAGTGACAGCTAACACATAGCACTGCTGTGAAAAGCTTATTCAATAGCCATAGCTCTGAGATACTACAAGTATATTCAAGAATCACTACAAAAGCATAAACACATACTATGACATTTATATATTAGGTGGTCCATGCATTAGAACCCAGTTATTTGCAGACTAAAGTTTAAGAATCACTAGCTATGGTTTCCAGCAACATTAGATTCTACTCACAATCAAGTCTGAGAGGTGGTCTGAGCCAGAGCTGAATCCACTAGTGTCTGAATCAGAAGGGCTGCTAGAACGGGAGTCTAAAAGAGAGCGGCTGTCCAGGCGAGTGTTACGTAGCAGTGGGGAAGGGTACTTCTCCATCAAGTCTGAGCCAATCGGGTCCAATGGCAAGAAGCCAAGCGGTGGAGGTTTGCCTAGAGGGTTGCTGAGGAGGTTGAAAACTAAGAGGAAAAGAATTAAAAATATACATAAATGTTAATGATTTTAGGGCAAGTTGTTCAGTGTTGAATAGTACTGCACAGTCTAGCAGCTTCAGCAAACATGTATAAAAAAACCTTTATATAAAGGAAAGATCAAAACCACTAAATGCATGCATTTGCAATGCAGAAGATGAAATCCCATCTTGAAGTCCAATATAGCACTTGAATACAAGTCAGAAAGCAGCACTACATGTGCACACTAGGGCTGTATGCTTTACATCCCTGCAATATCTATTTTGTGACTCAGCACTGAGGACCCTAAGGATGCATTTTGCTGAATCACTGATGACTTCTGAATTTAATACATGAAAATACTTCAGCAGTTCAGGCAATCTTAACCTGAAATTTGTCAAGGTGGAGAGGTTGGGCCTTGGGGCTTCAGAAGACCAGACATGTCCTGACCACCATTACATCCTACGAAAAATCCCTATACACTAGTACAGAAGTATTAGCGTACAGGACAAGCTAGGGCTGTGAGATTGGATGATCATCAATATTCTGATTATTTTCTCTTGTTTCTGCAGATGTGTTTTTGCAGGATGGATTATATTTAGTGAAACCATTTGGGGTAAATCTAAATCACCACTTTTGGGGTGGGGGATTAAGGAAAGCTATTCTGCCATTGTTTTTTGCACTTTAAATTTACAAAAATGAACATGTTGCATAGCCATGGTACAGTCATTCTATGGGCCAGTACAATGACAACTACGCCAAGAGTAGTTTTATTCGTTTACTACTATTACACAATAGAATGTCAGCAATCCAAGAGCCAGAACAGTCATTTTCTGCTGATATAGCTGTATATGGGCTTGTATTACGCAGGTGTGGTTTTCTTTGGTACCATTTTGGGGTACACAGCTTAATTATGAGGGGGAAAGGAGGATTAAAAAAAAAAAAAAAAAAAAAAAAAAAAAAAAAAAAAATATAGAATGTGAGCTGTATGTTCACAGGGCAGTTTAAGGGGGTCCTCTGGGAATGATTTGAAATGGCTGCCAGCAACCAGTCCTAGAATGCAAGGAGGAATGGATGCCTCCAATTGCTGAGTGAGCAGGTGGGGCCCCACTGCACTGGCACTTTCATATACTATATATTGGCGAATTTTCCTGTCAGGAAGCTCACCCATGATGGAATATCATAGGCAGAATCAATCTATTGCACTGTAGTGAGGCCACAAACCCTCACCCCCCTTAAGCAGCTCTACAAGTGGAGGCAACCAGCCCTGTTCATATTGTAGGACAGGTTGCTGGTGGCCATTTTAAATTTATTCCCAGAAAACCCCTTAAAGGGTGTGGGTGTGTGTGTAAGAATAGAGATGGATATATAGATAGATAGATATATTCTCTATCTATCTATATCTCTCTCCATCTATCTATCTCTATCTATCTCTCTCTATCTATCTCTCTCTCATCAATATCAGATCGGCAGGGGTCCGACACCCGGCACCCCCGCCGATGAGCTGTTTGAAGAGGAGGCACGCGCTGTACCAGTTCTGCCTCTTCACTGTTTACATGCTGGCCATAACCGGGGTAGTGGTGAGTAGGTGTAATTACACCTAGCCACTCTATTCATTTCAATGGGAAGGATCGCTTCCATAGACTTGTATGGGAGCGATCCTCCCCATTGAAATGAATAGGGTGGTTAGGTGTAATTACACCTACTCACCACTACCCCTGTTACGGCCAGGCTGACGTTTTGTGTACAGAGCCTGGCCACTCCCTCAAGCAGGGAGAAGCCTGTACACGAAACGTCACCACTGGAGCTGGGTGGATGACGTTGGTGGTCACATGACCCGCAACAGCCGTGTTGAAACACGGCGAAATAAATAGTAAGTGCGCATTACAAAAGTTTACTTTGCTAGGTTTTAAGCAAGATTAGATAAAGTTCTTACAACTCAGACAACCCCTTTAAATCGTGTCCATTATATGGGCTGTGGTAACAGTGCTATACCATATACACTCACCGGCCACTTTATTAGGTACACCATGCTAGTAACGGGTTGGACCCCCTTTTGCCTTCAGAACTGCCTCAATTCTTCGTGGCATAGATTCAACAAGGTGCTGGAAGGATTCCTCAGAGATTTTGGTCCATATTGACATGATGGCATCACACAGTTGCCGCAGATTTGTCGGCTGCACATCCATGATGCGAATCTCCCGTTCCACCACATCCCAAAGATGCTCTATTGGATTGAGATCTGGTGACTGTGGAGGCCATTTGAGTACAGTGAACTCATAGTCATGTTCAAGAAACCAGTCTGAGATGATTCCAGCTTTATGACATGGCGCATTATCCTGCTGAAAGTAGCCATCAGATGTTGGGTACATTGTGGTCATAAAGGGATGGACATGGTCAGCAACAATACTCAGGTAGGCTGTGGCGTTGCAACGATGCTCAATTGGTACCAAGGGGCCCAAAGAGTGCCAAGAAAATATTCCCCACACCATGACACCACCACCACCAGCTTGAACCGTTGATACAAGGCAGGATGGATCCATGCTTTCATGTTGTTGACGCCAAATTCTGACCCTACCATCCGAATGTCGCAGCAGAAATCGAGACTCATCAGACCAGGCAACGTTTTTCCAATCTTCTACTGTCCAATTTCGATGAGCTTGTGCAAATTGTAGCCTCAGTTTCCTGTTCTTAGCTGAAAGGAGTGGCACCCGGTGTGGTCTTCTGCTGCTGTAGCCCATCTGCCTCAAAGTTCGACGTACTGTGCGTTCAGAGATGCTCTTCTGCCTACCTTGGTTGTAACGGGTGGCAATTTGAGTCACTGTTGCCTTTCTATCAGCTCGAACCAGTCTGCCCATTCTCCTCTGATCTCTGGCATCAACAAGGCATTTCCGCCCACAGAACTGCCGCTCACTGGATGTTTTTTCTTTTTCGGACCATTCTCTGTAAACCCTAGAGATGGTTGTGCGTGAAAATCCCAGTAGATCAGCAGTTTCTGAAATACTCAGACCAGCCCTTCTGGCACCAACAACCATGCCACGTTCAAAGGCACTCAAATCACCTTTCTTCCCCATACTGATGCTCGGTTTGAACTGCAGGAGATTGTCTTGACCATGTCTACATGCCTAAATGCACTGAGTTGCCGCCATGTGATTGGCTGATTAGAAATTAAGTGTTAACGAGCAGTTGGACAGGTGTACCTAATAAAGTGGCCGGTGAGTGTAAATGCTTGTGTTTAGAACAAAAATGGGAATAAATATTGAACTTTAACCTATAATTAGTTTTTAGTTACACTAAGGGACATTGCACTGGTGTATCTTCCATATCAATGCATTATAGCCCATCACCAACAAACCTGCTGTAACAGGAATCATGTCATACCTTGGGCTTGGTTAAAGGGGTTGTCTCACTTGGCACAATGGTCATGTTGAGTAAAACCCCATAATGAGCAACTTACTATACTATGTTTCCTGGATATTCCTCATCATGTAGCTCCTTAGAGCATGCTGGTTGTCAATGGTTACAGCCGTCTCCGCAACCTAGCAGTGGTGGCCACGTCTGCTCACAGGGAAGTAAAGTGCTGGCTTGTTTGGTGGCCAGGATCACAGGAGCAAGCTCTCCTAGCTGCACAAGCTCACCATCTTCCTCCAGTCCCAGCCACCTTATATATGCTGGGTTGAAAAGCTCCTGGCAATGACAAAAGCCTCTGAGCTTTTCAACACAAGAAGCAGCAGCTCCAGGCATGGGGTGGGACTAAACTGGGCTGTCAGTCTGGCTACTAACTTTGTAATATAGAGGAGTGCCATTTCACTCACACCAGGGGAGAGGAGCGAGCATGCACAGGCAAGCTGCAGGTGTGATAACATCCTCCAGCAGTGCCCATACCATCAATGAAGTGTGCCCGCCCCCAGAATGAATTCAAAGTGCACAACCAAAGATCTGGGCTGTGCTCAACTTGCCAGGATTTAAAAAAAAAATAAAAAAAAAATAAAAAAAAAAAAACCAATCCCTTTAAGCCTCTGGCTGTCATGGCAGTCCATCAGCAAGCCACAACGGTGTGCATGTGGGCCCCTCCCTCTGTCTAGACAAGGTCTCTGAAGCACCTAAGGAGCTAAATGGCCAGGATCAGAGTTATCCAGCTACAGTGCTGGGCTCCTACAGTGATCTGGAACATTCAGTGGGGTGGGGGTCTCTTCATTCCACGCTGCCCATGCAAGGATTAATGGTGCTGGCACCAGGGACTGAACAGATGTTTTGCTCTAGAGAAAAATCTAGCACCTAGATGATTTAACTCAATCACCAAATTCTAGTACAAGCATTGTACTACTGCAGGTTTAATTTCTAAAGATTTAAAAATTAAACAATTTTCCCCATATAATTAAGCATTAAACATCTTAGTTACTGCTGCAAAAAACTAAAACCAAAAACACTCATTAAATTAAAAATTCACAGGCATCCCAAAATTGCAAACACTTGCCCAAAAAAACAAAAACAAACCACACACTACAAACTTTAAAGTTAAAAAAAAAAAAAAAAAAAAAAAAAAAAAGGTAGTTAAACAGCTCATCCCACCATTCAAAAACCACTGCATCCCTGTTAGTTTGAAGTGGGTCATGAGACCCAGTCACATGAAGCACAAGTCACTGTTGTGGCCAGGTGACATGAAAAACCTGATGTTGACACAAACTGGAGAGCACCAGACATCTGCTGTTAGATTCTTAACCCCTTCAGCCCCGGGCCTGTTTTCACCTTCCTGCCCAGGCCATTTTTTGCAAATCTGACATATGTCACTTTATGTGGTAATAACTTTGGAACGCTTTTACTTATCCAGGCCATTCTGAGATTGTTTTCTCGTCACATATTGTGCTTCACGACAGTAGTAAATTTTTGGCAAAATATTTCATTTTTATTTATAAAAAAAAAAAAATACCAAATTTACCAAAAATTTGGAAAAATTTCCAAATTTCCAAATTTCAATTTCTCTACTTTCAAAATACACCGTAATACCTCCAAAAATAGTCATTATTTTACATTCCCCATATGTCTACTTTATGTTGGCATCATTTTATAAATGTCATTTTACTTTTTCAGGACGTTAGAGGGCTTTGAAGTTTAGAAGCCATTTTTCAAATTTTCACCACATTTTCCAAAACCATTTTTTTAAGCACCAATTCAGATATAAAGTGATTTTGAGGGGCTTACATAATGAAACCCCCATAAATGACCCCATTTTAGAAACTACACCCCTCCAATTATAAAAAACTGCTGTTACAAACTTTGTTAACCCTTGAGGTGTTCCACAAGAATTAGTGGAAAATGGAGGTGAATTTTCAAAATTTCACTTTTTTGGTAGATTACTCATGTTAATAATTTTTTTCTTGCAACACAGTAAGGGTTAACAGCAAACTAAACCTCAATATATATTGCTCTGATTCTGCAGTTTACAGAAATACCCCATATGTGGTGGTAAACGTCTCTATGGGTTTGTGGCAGTGGTCAAAAGGAAAGGAGCGCCATATGGATTTTGGAGGCAGATTTTGCTAGAATAGTTTTTAGGCACCATTTTGTAATTGAGAGACCCTGACGTACCCCTACAGTGGAAACCCTCAAAAAGTGACCCCATTTTGGAAACTACACCCTTCAATGAATATATTAAGGGGGTACTGGCCACTTTGACCCCCTAAGTGTTTTATGGAATTTGGAAACACTTGGCTGTGAAAATGAAAAATTTTTTTTCTTCCAATAAAATGTTGCTTTAGCCCCAAATTTTTTGTATTTTCATAAGGGGTAACAGGAGAAAAGCACCCCATAATTAGTTACCCATTTTCTCCTGAATGTGGAAACACCCCATATGTGGTGGTAAACCGCTGTGGGGCACATGGCAGGACTCAGAACAGAAGGAGCGCCATATGAATTTTACAACACAGATTTTGTTGGAATGGTTTGCGGGAGCCACGTTTTTTTTTTATTTAGAGTTATTGTCTTATGTGGGGGCTCATTTTTTGCGGGATGAGCTGATGTTTTCATTGGTACCATTTTGGGGTACATAACACTTTTTGATCACTTGGTATTACACTTTTTGTGAGTCAAGGTGAAAAAAAATAGCTGTTTTGGCATGGTTTTTAAATTTTTTTTTTTTACTGCATTCACCAAGGGGGGCAAATTTCGTGATATTTTTATACAGCAGGTTGTTACGGACGCGGAGATACCCAATATGTCTAACATTTTTATTTTTGGAAAGTTTTACACATTAGATTTACTTTTGTACAGAATAAAATTTTTTGTGTTGCCATTTTCAGAGAGCCATATTTTTTTCAGTTTTCAGGCGATTGTCTCAGGTAGGGTATCGTTTTTGCAGGACAAGATTACGGTTTTATTGGTACCATTTTGGGGTAAATACGCCTTTTTGATCACCTGCTATTACACTTTTTGTGAGGCAAGAGGGAAAAAATGGTTGTTTTGGCATAGGTTTTTTTTTTTTTTTGCAGCATTCACCTGGGGGGCCATCTCATGTAATATTTTTATAGAGCAGGTTGTTACGGACGTGGGGATACCAAATATGTATAACTTTTATTTTTGGATAGTTTTACACATTGGATTTATTTTTTGAACAGAATAAAATCATTATTTTGTGTTGCCATTTTCAAAGAGCCATATTTTTTTCAGTTTTCGGGTGATTGTCTCAGGTAGGGTATTGTTTTTGCGGGACAAGATGACGGTTTGATTGGTACCATTTTGGGGTAAATACGCCTTTTTGATCGCCTGCTATTACACTTTTTATGGGGGAATGTGACCAAAAAATGGCTGTTTTGGCACTGTTTTTATTTTTTATTTTTTACTGTGTTCACCTGGCGGGATGGATTATGTGATATTTTTATAGAGCCGGTCGATACGGATGCGGCAATACCTAATATGTCTACTTTTTCTTTTTTTAACAATTTTTTTTACTTTATTGGGGGGAAAATGGCGCTTTTCTTTTTTTTTTACTTGAAACTTTTATTATTATTTTTTTAACTTTATTTTTTAACATTTTTTTCAACTTTTTACACTTTTTTTAACTTTTGGGGGTTCTGATCCCCTTCACAATGCATTACAATACTTTGTATTGTAATGCATTGGCTGTAAGTGTATTACTCACAGTAATACACTTACAGCCTGCTTCCTGTGCGATCCAGGGGGCTGGATCGCACAGGCTCGCAGGGATGGCAGCCACGATGCCTAAGGAAGGCATCGGGCTGCCATCCAAGCCATCGGGTCCCCGTCACAGCAGCGCGGGGACCCGATGGCCCCCCCGCTCGGCATCCTGAACACGCGGCACACCTCATGTGCCGCGGTCAGCGCTGACCGCGGCACATGAAGGGTTAATGCGCCAGCATCGGTGTTTTCACCGATGCTGGTGCATTCCCCAGGGGTCCGGCACCTGGGCACTGCCGGACCCCCGCCGCTGATCGGGCGGGCGCAGCTCCTGCACCCGCCCGATCAGCGCGCCGTACATGTACGGCGCTGGGCGGTAAGTCACGTCCCGTTGTGCCGTACATGTACGGCGCTGGGCGGGAAGGGGTTAATGGACTGGTGCGTTGTGCGATAGTGGGTTTAATGGATACTTCTACTTTACTATAGTTAAAGGGGTATTCCCATCTCACAAATGTAGTTTGTATAGTTAAATATAGCCATACCAATATTACTAATAGAATGTAGTTATATAAAATGTACCATTTAGAAGATTTACCTATTTGTATATCCATAGTCCCACACACATCAGTCAGGCCGTTGCCCCTAGTTACGACCACTGTGGCCATGTAGTAGTGGCCAGCTTGCTCTTGTTCAAACCCGCTCTGAGGTAACTTATGTATTGTGAACACACATTACATGAGCATGCGGAGACACATCTTAGGGTTGTAGCATTTTTGTCTGCGTTTCCAAAATGCAGAGAAACGGATCCTGTTCCAAGATCAATTGATCTCTATGGAGCAGGATCCATTTATAAAGTCTGCGTTTTGGACGGTTCCTGACCATTGTGAAAGTACCCTAAGATGTGTCTCCACATGCTCATGCAATGTGCGATCACAATACAGAAGTTACCTCAGAGCGAATTTAAACAAGAATAAACCGGCCACCACTACTACATGGCCACGGTGGCCGTAACCAGGGGCAACGGCCTGACTGATGTGTGTGACAATGCCTATACAAATAAGCAAATCTTATAAACGGTACATTTTATATAAATACATTATATTAGTAATATTGGAATGGCTATATCTAACTATACAAACTACATTTGTGAGATGGGAATACCCCTTTAAGTGCCTTAATCCTGAGGCCCTTATATGAATTATAGTATCTAATTATAGATATTAGTGTGCTTGAGGGTCAGCTTTTTTTATGTATGGAAGACTTGCTGGTTTGTTTTTTTGACCTTTTTAAGAAAAAAGTTAAAGGAACAACTGCAGAGTGGCAGCAGGGGAGCAAAGGAGGCAGAACCTGAGAGCAGGCAAGTAGGTTTCCTTCTGCAGGTCTGGCTGTTTGGTGGATAAAGGGTATACCTGAAGGGTTCCCCCAGGGTGGGAAACAAAAAAACCTAAACCTTTACGACTATAAAAATAAAACTAATCCTTTTACAAAACAACTAATCAGTGAGGGTGCTGTGTCAGACCCCCACCAATCTAAACCTAATCTGTGGATAAGTTAAAGGAAATGCGTCACCAAAAATGTTGTCTGCCAGGTAAACCAGATAGTAATTTTTTCCTCATCTATTTTCTGATTGTAGTTTAAAATTTTAATTTCCTGATTATGGGGGCAGCCATCTTACCTGAGCTGTTCTTGACATTTACAAAGCATTAAAAAAAAATTGCTTTATGGCAGCCCCATGGGCCATAGACCGTGGACAGGAGGGGACCCTATTGACTTCTATGGGAGTTTTCTGGGCATCCTCTGACCTGCGTAGAGGTCATTGTACAAGGAAAGACTAGATAAGATGTGAATGGTGGATCCTGTCTTATCTATAGAAAGATGATACTAGGCAGGTTTAGAATATATAACTGCAGTAAAGTAAGGGTACTTTCACACCTGCACGTGTGGGGCCGGAACTATGCTCCGGCCCCATTCACTAATTGGGGCGGGCCACGGATCTGGCCACAGCACGGCAAACCCTGCCGAGAGGCGGCCGGAGCAAAAGTACATGTCGCACTTTTATCCCGGCCGCCTCTTGGCACGGTTTGCCGTGCTGTGGCTGGATTCCTAGCCTGCCCCAATTACAGTGAATGGGGCCGGAGCGTAGTTCCAGCCCCACATGTGCACCTGCGGCAGCACAGATCCGGCGGGCTGTTCAACCGCCGGAACAGACTGCCGGAGTCCCAGGGGACCCAGGTGTAAAGCTAGCCTAATCTGTACAGACCAAGAACTGGCACCAATTCAACATGGTGGCCCATGCAAAAAACAGGATTTTTGGTTTTAGTTTAAATATAAAAAGGGACATTAACATTTTTAAACAAAATGATTTAAACAGCAGGTTGTTTTCTGATGACTTTCCCTTTAAATATCCAAGTCCTGGGAAACGACTAAAATACTACACTAAAGGCCCTTTTAGACGGGCCGATTCTTCTCCCTGCCCGAGCGCCGATCAGCGATATCGGCGCTCGGGCAGGGAGCCATTACACGGCCCGACGAATCGAGCGCCCGGCCGCACGAGTGATCGCTGTATCGCTCGTGCGGCCGGGAAGCTCCATACTGTCAGGCGCACATCGCCTGTTTACACAGGGCGATGTGCGCCCGACAGATTGGATCTTTTGGTTTCTACAAAAGATCCAATCAGCCGACGAACGAGCGTTTTGCTCGTTCGTCGGCTGATTAGGGCCACTTTTACACGGGCCGATTATCGGCACTAGCGTTCCTAGGAACGATTTTTCGGCCGATAATCGGCCCGTGTAAAAGGACCTTAAGTGTAGGACCACAAGGTGCAGCCATATGAGCCACACAGTGCTCCAGTTAGGACTGCGCTGTTCTTTGTCTTTGCAGTTTATGCCTGCAGGCCATAGCCATAAAAAGAAAACCAAGTTCTGTTAAATGGAGCAGCAGTATACATGCCTCAACTACTGCTCTGCTCATTTTGTTGGCCCTGAGGGAAACAATATGGGGTCTCCGTTTTGTGATTGGTGGGGGTCCTGGCAGCAGGAACCCCTATCCTATGGATAGGCATTTTTAATGGGTTATTCCAGGTATGAAATGTTACCTTCCATTGCCAGCGGTGTCACTACTTTGTCGGAGCTTACATTGGTAAAGACTAGATATGAGCGAGCATGTTTGGCCGAGTGTACTCAGGAGCAATTTTCGAGTAGTAGCGTTCGCATCTTCTAATCTGTATGCTAATGCATACACATCTTCTAATCTGTATGCTAATGAATACGCTTCTTCTAATCTGTATGCACTAGCGTACACATTTACAAGGTGTATGCATTAGTGTACAGATTAGAAGATGCGTATGCATTAGCGTACAGATTATAAAATGCATACGCTACTACTAGAAAATTGCTCCCGAGTACGCTCGGCCGAGCATGCTCACTCATCTCTAGTAAAGACATCCGTATAAAATTTTAGACCATTCTGGGGCTTGATTTTTAATTATATTGGATAACCCCTTTAACATAGCTTTACTTGAAGGAGTGGAAATCCTAGGCAAAATTTAAAGTGTGCCTTGGAGCAATGAACGTGATTAATCCATTACTTCTACCATTCTTTTGTTAGTTTACAGAGACCCATAACAGCATGCACCTCAATTCTGCTCAGCAAGAAGAGGCCACTATCCAGTGGTCTGAAGTTTAGTAGTACCAAACAAAGCAGCCCCTTTACATAGTTAACATTTGCATACAGGTCACAGGACTAGTATTCCTGACAGTCATTCATTTATCCTGTAGGTATAAATGATAAAGCGGAGGCGGCCCAATTGGTGAGGCCGCCCCCACTGATTGTTGCAGCGGGAGCCCAACCTTTTCTCCTCAACTGCAAGACTGGCTGAGGCATTTTAACAAATCAGTGCTAGAGCCTTCTCCCTGCTGCTCCATTCCAGGTCTTTGACCAAAGCTGTGCTTGGCCCTTTCCACCAGTGCTCTTGATACTGATCGGCGTTGGAGTGCTGAAACCTTTATTGCACTGTTTGACCATGGATGGATCCAGGGTAATGCCAAGAAAAATCAACGCAAACTTAATCTCATCCCGGTGGACGATCAGAATTTGCGAGGTCATGTTCACTGCACAAATGTGAAACCGAACAACGTCTTTCCAAATGACTTAAAAGATGTGAATATTAGTTTTTAAACTGAAGTAGTAAGCCTTTATAGCCAAACCATATCAGCAACATATGAAATTAAGAGGGCCTCACCTGACTGGGCAGCTGATGGTGTGCTGGACGACCCAGAAAGCTCCGAGTCCTGAGTGCTCCACGGCCTGTCCCAACCTGTGAGGCTAAGGGATTGCAGACCAAGGCACAAATCATTTGTGTCAGGAAGGCCACGAGGAGACTGATCGTGTGACGTTGGGAAGAGCATCCTGCTTGCTGTAGCTCCTTCCGAATCTGGAAAATCTGCTCAGGAACAGGAATGAAAGACTCTTGTTTATCTGACATTACGTTAAATGAAAGGGAATCTGCACCTGCAGCAGGTAGCACCCACTGCCACCCCCCTAAACCACTGCATGACTGCCAACGCTCCCTTTCTGCTTTCAGAGATTAAGCATAGCCGTTACATACATCTAATGCAGAACCTGGAGTTTCAGTAGGATCTGCAGCTGTCAGAATAAAAGGAAACCGATATAAGCAGACTTCTGCGCACATAAATGCAGCTACTTTGCTTCAAGGGGCCCTGCCTTCATCCCTCTCCCAGCCCTTCCAGAACCCCTCCCACACAGTTCTGGATATACTCCAAGCCTGAATCAGCAGCAGCAATGCAAGGCTTCATCATTGTGCTAGCATAATCTGTTTGCCTGGAATACAGACAAGAGCCTGCTCTATGAGCGGCTGTTTACCAGGAAGCCATAGGGATAACCTTCACAAGAGGGGATTATATTGCATATTCCCCAGTATTTTAAGATCGTAAATGATTAGGTGGAGCATAAAATGCTTTTGCACCTAAACAGGCACTAATATACATTAGGGTAAGAAAATGGCTGGCAAGATCTAAGGACTGAATTATGCCAAATTTGACAAGACTTAAGCCTCCAAAGGCCATGCAGTAGTGTATGTAGAACAGCAAGCAGCTCTTCTGTGAATGTATGAGTAACACTGGCTTTGCTAAACTTTCATGCCAAACATTTTGACCGGTGGTGGGGTCCGAGTGTGGAGACACCCCCGCCCCCCCCCCCAATTACCAGAATCAGGAAAGCGGCACTTTGTCTCCTGCAGTGAGGAGGGGAAAATGAATCATGACAAGCCTATAGGCTGCTGCAGTGAGGAGCGTGCACAATAGGCAAGTGTTTCTCTCCGCACCTCAGCCCCCCACTGATCAAAATGTTTGCTATGTCTATGACAAATGTGTATGAAAACTCGAAGACCCTTTAAAACTTTAGGATTGTGTAGCAAAGTTTTTTTTTTTTGTAAAGTATACCTGGAAGATGGTCACATTTACCCTTGGCATTTGGGGTAGTGCAGACGCCAGTGAAGTCCAGAGAATTATCCAGCATGGCGTTTATCCTGCGGAAGATGTCAGCATTGCTGCATGTAGAGAGCGCTGGGGTGTCAGTAGGGCATCCCCAGCAATCCTTACTTCTCCCTAGATCATCCTTCTGTGTTAAAGAAAATGCATGTTACTTTATGTTCATCTTAAACTCAAAAAGGCAGATTCAAAAAGGAAACAGATGCCACTTTGGGAGTTCACAACCAAGTTGCCACTGAAGGATACTAAGAGAAACTTTCACATTAAGGCTACATTCACACGACCGTATGTGTTTTGCGGTCCGCAAATTGCGGATCTGCAAAACACGGATACCGGCTGTGTGAATGTAGCCGGCCCTATGATAGAACTGCCTATTCTTGTCCGCGATTGCGGACAAGAATAGGACATGCTCTATATTTTTTTGCGGGGCCGCGGATCGGACCTACGGATGCGGACAGCACATTGTGTGCCGTCCACATCTTTTGCGGCTCCATTGAAATGAATGGGTCCGCACCCGTTCCGCAAAATTGCGGAACGGATGCGGACCCAAAACTACGGTCGTGTGAATGCACCCTAAGCAGTAGTCCATTACCAGAAAACAGGGGGATAATCTTTAGAGGAGTTGTGCAGTGCAAAGATATTAAATCAATATGATTGGTAGGGGTCCAACTTCCAACACCCTGCCAACCAGGTGCCTGAAGGGGTAGTTGCACTAGTGCAAGGCCAAAAGTTCAAAAGGCACTGTGTATCACCTCCTTTGTCAGATGCAGCACAGTAACAAGTTCTTCATCCCAAGTCAATGCATTGCAATTCCACTTTCCAGCTGAAGTGAGACACCAAGATAATTTTTAAGTGAAGCAGTGCCTGCATAAGCATCACTACCTCCTCAAATACCTGATGGGCAGGGGTACCATGAGCCTGACCCCATCAATATTGATAACATATCCTGAGGATACATCTCTGCACTGTACAACCTTTACACTATAGAGCCAATGAAATGCAGTTTACTGGTCTGGCTCGCATATTACAACCATCAGTTTATACACAGTTTGAAGCACTGAAGCCTGTGGGCTGATCCACAGAACTTGGAGGAGCCGTGCCTGCAGATAGGCTTAAAGGGAACCTGTCATCACCTTTATGCTGCCCATACTAACAGCAGAATAAAGTAGAGATAGGCGAGTTGATTTCAGCAGTCTGTCATTTATAATTTAAGAGTAAGTGGTTGCCGAGAACCAACATCACAATCATTGCAGACTGTGCCTAGAAAACAGTCACAGCCACCTGAGAAGAGTCTGGTTATTCATGAATTCCTGCTCTCCCTGCTGATGACTGACAGGCTTCTACCTAGTTTTCTCCCTTTCTCTCTAGGAGAGAACTGACAATCATCAGCAGATGGGCAGGAGAGCAGGACATTAGGAATAACCATGACTCTTCTCAGTTGGATTTGACTCTTCAAGGCCTGAGCTGCAATGATGCTGGTTCTCGGCAACCACTTTTAGCTCATGAGTGACACCGCTGAAATCAGCATCTGTCACTATTTTATGCTGCCCACAGTGAGGTCACCATAAAGTTGATGACAGGTTCCCTTTAAGCGATTCGATGTTAGGATCATAGCCCCAAGGTAGATTTGTTCAAAGGCTTTGATGTTAATGCCGTTTTCATACAGCATTAAAATGTAATGGCTGCATGGAGCCAAAGTTCATCTCGCCCAAAAGTCTTGAGACTCCAGTGAATTACTACTGTATTCACATCTGCCCATTTAAAAAAAAAAAAAAAAATAAAAAAAAATGAACAATGGCCATAAATATAAATCTTTTCACTATTTACAAGTCCTTACACTGAAACAAAACTGCATTAAGGCACCATGGGTATGACTGTCAGTGTACATGACCTCAACATAAATTTTAAAGGGGGTATCTCCATCAACATCACCTACAAAAAGTGTAATATAAATCAAAAAAGGCATATATACCCAAAAATGGGACCAGCAAGTCACCCAAGACCACTGCCAGAGCAAAGAAAAAAAAAAAAAATTTATGGCTCTGAAAATGTTGACAAACATGATTTTTCTTCAAAATGCTTTATATAAAAGTAGTAAAATCTACATAAGATTGATCTCTAATTGTACTGACCAACAGGACAAGGACCAATGCAGACAACTCATCCTGCAGAGATATAAGAACACACAGCTCCATTGAGAGAAAAACAAGTGTATAGTTATCAGATAATGGCTGTACTGGTCTCCAGAGCCAATTAAACAGCAACATGAGCTGCAAGATCCAAAAGATAGTCTTTCCCTTTGAACCCTGCAGAGCACCCAAACAGCAGTTTATATCCACATTTATGTCATTTCAGTACCCCGTAGAATCTGCCCAATAATGTAAAAGCTGTTTGTCTCAAATGGCATGAGTTGGGCATAGGATACAGGGTACTGAAATGGTCTCCTCATTGACTCCATGTATTTCACCTTTAGGAACTTTTTTTATTAATGCATTATACATTTGACCATAAAAATCACTTTCAATTGGTCTTTATTAACAATATGGAATCTTTGTGTACAGAGCCAAGAAGGTGTACTAGCTGCCTGTGGATTTCTCAATTCCATCATCTGAGGAGCAGACTGACAGCTTCTCTTCTCTGACATTATAAACCCTCATTAAAGCTCAATCCTTACCTTACTGATACGAATGTGGCTTAAATGTGTTTATGACCTCAGTAGTTTACAGACAAGGGTAATTAGATGACAGTCACAAAGTGAGAGTGAACATACCAGTCACCCAGGTAGACAATGTTTTTAATAAATGTAAGAAAAGAACTATCGCGCATCCATACACTATGCTTTGATCTCATCCGGTGCTGTGCAGTGGCCATTGTCGCTCTGCTGGAGCCCAGTGCTGGGTTTGGCATGGCCATGCCCTGTGTGGCCACTGGGTCCCACCCCCTGCTGGATCAGTGCTGCAGTGTCAGTGGTCGCCATGCATCGTTGCGCCAAATTTAGAGTAGGTCTCACTCAAAGAGGCAACCTTGGTATGGTGAGTGGGCTTATGCCTTTTGATCAAGATGTACACTAATGCCTCAGTAAGGCGGTACGCAGTATGCAGAGGAGAGATCAAAGCAGTGTATGAATAGGCGACCAAGTTTCTCACATTTACAATGTTTTCAATAAAGACCAAATGGAAATGATTTTTAACCAATTAGTTAAATGAAAAAAAAAAAAAAAAAAAAAAAAGTGTACAAAGCCTTTAAGAGCACAGCAAGTATGCAAGCTAGATGTTTCACAAAAGCTGGAGGTTGCCTACCCCTGATCTGTGGAGTTTAAGGGTGAGCAAATAGAGGTTTGGATCCAAGATGCAAAGGCAATTAGTTCCTAAACTTTGTTTTAATGTTGTATGGAGACCGGTCTCTGTACAGCATTAAAATGCAAGTAAATTTTGCCTCACCGAAGCAAAGTCACCGATTCTACAACTGTAAAAACAGGAATCTAAAGTTTGCTTTGGTACCGGCTGGTACCTCTGGACCAAACCTTAGAGATTAGATTAACAAAGTTAGAGATAATGTTATTAGATGACTGCACAAAGGGAAAGCAAAAAGTACAGTCTCAGCTGGAAAAGAGTTACCCCTTTGCAATAGACTAAAAATATTGAGCCAAAGACCAACTTAAAAATCATTTATCCCAAAATGAGTGAGAATGCAATCCTAAGTTTACTTGAATTGAATGTGGCCCATGGCTCTGTCCCATCAGTCACCCTCACAGGCCACTGCATGAGGAAGTGTACAAGGGACACAGAGGTCTTAGGCCACAGATGGCAGCTCAGGAGTCTGGTTCTCAATCCCATGGATGCATGACAAACAGGACGGATCAGTTATTCAGACCATAGACTTCTATTATGACGGAATGACTCTAAAGGCATTCAGTCATAGAATTGCGTTATGGTCCGTGGCAACAGAATCCATAATGCAATTCTCCTTTTAACACCAAAAAAAGTGAGACCGAATTTCAAAATGAAATTTGCTTATCTCTAACCATTAGTATGCAGGAGGCACAGGGAGCAGCAACTGATGGCATTAGCTGTACTCACCACTCCCCATGCTTCTGTCCTGACCACATACAGCATCAGGAAGTAGTGAATGTAGGCATGTACTATGATCTGAAGCTGTGCATGGAAGACCAGGGAGCCACGAGTGATGGACTATCACAGTCCAAAGCAGGAGAGGAGAATTCACTATATCTGCTCTGATGTTTAAGGATTGAGGGTGTAATACAGATTGGTGGTATGATGAAAGTTTCTGAATCTACTCCTAAAACCTAGGTGCGCTTTTTAAAGTGAAAATTACAGTAGTTGTGGGGATATTCAAAAGAAACTTGGAAAATTTGCATTCAGCTGTACACAGTGAGATTTTACCAGTGTGTGACAGCTATCTGTATACACCCCTATTAATCACTGATGGCGTGTGCCCTCTAGAACTTGGGAGCAGAGATATATGTATAAAGTACAAGTTGACTGAATGCTTTCCCACATACTACATCAACCTGCTCAGCATCTCCTGCTCTTTAAGGTGACAGGTTCTAAGGGTTTACCCCCACACAAACTGATGACCTATCCTCTGCATAGGTCACCAGTATGTAATCATGGGGGTCCAATAACCATTACCCATGCAGATCAGCTGTTCGAGAAGGCACCAACGCTCCTGTGAGCACCACAGCCTTCTCTCAGCTCACCAAGTACAGGGACGTACATTGTATAGTGGCTGTGCTTTGTACTGTGAGCGCTGATGTCTTCACAAACCACTGATCAGCAGTGGTCCCAGTGACTCACTGATCAGATACAGATGACCTATACAGAGGAAATGTCTTCCATTGACAGCAGTCCAGTGCACATCTTGTCTGATGTATGCAGTCCTGGAACAGCCGTTAAAGGGTGCATATCTTTGTTCAAAATGTGAGCAAATTAACCACTTGGAATCGCACATCGTGTATCTAACCAGACGAATGTCAACACTGAGAAGCGCTGACAATCTGGAAAAGAGTTTGCTGCTCAGTGAGCAAGCACTCTATGGGGTAGGGTGGTAGTGAGGAGGCTCAGGAAAGTGAGGCAGCTAGCTGGGTAACAGTTAGAAAGCAGGGTAGAGGGAAAAGTGCCAGGGAGGCTAGCCCTGATCTGACACACCCCCAACAAGTTTGGCAGATGAGGGGGATGTCAGTTCAGGGAGAGCACTGCTGCAGCTAGACACTACCTCTCCAGTCAGGGGAATGTCCGCTCCAGTAAGCAGGGGGTTAGGAGCAGGACAGGCCAGACAGGTGCTGGTAGTGGGAGATTCAATTATTAGGGGTACAGAGAGGGCAATCTGTCACAGACTGGGATCATCGAATGGTGTGTTGCCTTCCTGGCGCTCGAGTTCGGCACATCGCGGATCGGGTTGACAGATTACTGGGAGGGGCTGGAGAAGATCCAGCAGTCATGGTCCATATCGGTACCAATGACAAAGTTAGAGGTAGGTGGAGCATCCTTAAAAAAGACTTTAGGGCATAAGCTTATGGCAAGGACCTCAAAGGTAGTGTTTTCTGAAATACTGCCTGTACCACAAGCCACACAAGAAAGGCAGGGGGAGATTAGGGAGGTAAACCAGTTCTTGAGCCACTGGTGTAGGAAGGAGGGATTTGGGTTCTTTGAGAACTGGGCTGACTTCTGTTGGCTATAGGCTCTACCGTAGGGATGGACTGCACCCCAATGGGGAAAGGGCAGCTGTTTTTTTTTTTTGTGGGGGGGGGGGGCGCGCGGTTAACTACATTATAGATGGGGAAGATAGTGCAGCTAGAGACCTGGGGCAAGGTAATGGAACGAGGAACTAGAACAGTTCAGAAGGAAAGGTGTTGGGGGGGGGGGTGGAATATACATAAACCTCTTAACTGTATGTACACTAATGCCAGAAACCTAAATAAAATTGGTGAACTGGAATTAGTGATGTGTGAGGAGGACTATGAAAGTCGGAATAACTGAGACATGGCTGGATGATACCTATGACTGGGCAGTCAACGTACAGGGTTACAGTCTGTTTAGAAAGGATTGCCAAAACCGTAGAGGGGAGGAGTCTGCCTTTATGTAAAGTCCTGTCTAAAGCACACACTCTGGGAAGATACAAATGAGGGACATGAAGATGTGGAGTCACTGTGGGTAGTAATAAATGGAGCCAAACACAATAAATACTAAAAGGAGTTTATTATAAACCACCCAATATACCAGAGTCCACATAAAATCTACTTCTAAACTAAATAGTCGAGGCGGTAATTCATAATGAGGTTGTTATTATGGGGGACTTCAACTACCCAGATATAGACTGGGAAACTGAAACCTGTATATCTCATAACGGTAACAGGTTCTTGGCCATAACCAAAGACAATTACCTTTCCCAACTGGTTCAGGACCCGACTAGAGGGAGGGCCATACTGGAATTAGTATTAACCAATAGACCTGACAGAACAGATGTGCAGGTTGGGGGACACCTGGGAAATGGTGACCATAAAATAGCCTCTCAGTGGCCATTCAAAAGAGCGTTTCTTCAGGGAGGAACAAAGATGCCAAACTTCAAAAAAAGAGCAAAATTTTGCCAACTAAGAGAGACTGGGACAAAGTCCTCAACAATAAAGCCACAATAGGATATTTTTAAAAGCATCCTAATATCTAATTGTGAAAGGTACATACCTTATGGAAATAAAAGGTTAAGGAACAAGAAAAAAAACCCAATGTGGATGAACAGAACTGTAAAGAAAGCACTAAAATGACAAAAAAAGCATTTAAAATCACTAAAACAGGAGGGGAGCGAGGAAGCATTGAAAAACTAAGGAAAAAAAAAATAGAATATGTAAAAGACATAAAAACAGCCCAAACTAGAGACCGAGAGATTAATTGACAAAGTGTAAAAATAACCCTAAAATGTTCAATTATATAAGTGGTAAAAAGTATAAACCTGAAGGTGTTGGCCCTTTACAGAGTAATGAGGGGGGAGTTGCAGAGAGCGATGAGGAGAAAGCAAAGCTACTAAATATCTTTTTCTCATCTGTATTCACTGAGGAAAATAAACTGTCAAATAAAATGCAGAATATAAAAGTAAATTCCCCATTAACCCTTTCACCCCCGGAGGTTTTTTCGGTTCTGCATTTTCGTTTTGCGCTCCCTGCCTTCAAACAGCCATAACTTATTTTTCTGTTCACATAGCTGTATGAGGGCTTGTTTTTTGCGGGACAAGTTGTACTTTCCAACGCCACCATTTAATATTGCATATGGTGTAGCGGGAAAAAAAATTCCAAATGGGGTGAAATTGCAAGAAAACTGCTATTCCGCTACAGTTCTACGGGTTTCTTATTTACAGCGTTCGATGTGCATTAAAACTGACTGGTTACTTTCATTCTACTGGTCAGTAGTAATCCAGCAATACCTAATATGTATAGTTTTTTCCTGCGTTTAGATGGTGATAAAATAATTAGAAAGTTGCCCTTTTTTTCCTTGTCATATCTTGACCCCCATAACTTTTTGGTATTTATGTGTACAGTGCTGTATGGGGGCTCATTTTTTGCGGGGCAGTCTGAAGTTTTTATTGATACCATTCTGGGGTGTGTATGACTTTTTGATCACTAATTTTTTTAGAAAAAAAGGCAAATCGCCATTTGGACGCTTTTTTCCGCCACACAGTTCGCCGTATTGAAATTTTTCTTTTTAATATTTTAAAAGTACAGCCATTTTGGGTCACGTGATACCCATGATGTCTATATTTGTTATTTAGGTATTTATTTTTTACTTATACGGAAAGGGGGGGGGGGTGATTTGAACTTTTATATCTTTATTTTTTATATTTTTAACTTTTTTAAAATTTGTGATTTTAAAGCTCAAATATGAGCTGATCTATTGTGTTTTGTTTTTCTTTATGAGCAATCATGGATTTACTAGATGCAGTTAAATCCATGAATTGCTCATTTCTTATCCTGGCCTGCCATCTAGTGGCCAGAATAAGAATTGCAGTTTGAAAACTAATCACCAGCGAGGATTACAGTTTTCATATGGTATACAGACACCCCGATTGGCCAATCGGGGCGTCTGTACACCACCCAGAAGCGTAGGCTTCCGGGTTCAGATGCATCCTGATGCCATGGCAAATCAATGGATGTTGTATATCTGGACTTCTCCAAAACATTTGACACGGTACCACATAAAAGGTTAGTATATAAAATAAGAATGCTTGACCTGGGAGAAAATGTCTGGGCAAGTAACTGGCTCAGTGAAAGAAAACAGAGGGTGGTTATTAACGGTAGATACTCAGTTTGGGTCACTGTCACTAGTGGGGTACCACAGGGGTCAGTATTGGGCCATATTCTCTTCAATATATTTATTGATCTTGTATAAGGCTTGCACAGTAAATGATCAATTTTTGTAGATGACACTAAACTGTGTAAAGTAATTAACACAGAAGAGGACAGTACACTGCAACAGATCTGCTAGATTGGAGGCCTGGGCAGAGAAGTGGCAGATGAGGTTTAACACTGACAAATGTAAGGTTATGCATATGGGAAGGAATAAATCAAGTCACCAGTACATACTAAATGGTAAAATATTAGGTAACTTACATGGAAAAGGACCTAGGAATTTTAGTGAACAGCAAACTAAGCTGTAGAAACCAGTGTCAGACAGCTGCTGCCAAGGCCAATAAGATAATGGTTGCATCAAAAGAGGCATAGATGCCCATGATGTGAAAATAGTCCTGCCACTTTACAAATCACTAGTCAGACCACACATGGAGTACTGTGTACAGTTCTGGGCTCCTGTGAACAAGGAAGACATATCAGAGCTGGAGAGGGTTCAGAGGAGGGCAACTAAAGTAATAACTGGAATGGGTGGACTACAGTACCCAGAAAGATCAAAATTAGGGTTATTTACTTTAGAAAAAAAAAAAAAAAGACAACTGAAGGGAGATCTAACAACAATGTATAAATATATCAGAGGTCAGTACAGAGATCTCTCCCATCATCTATTTATCCCCAGGACTGTGACGAGGGGACATCCTCTGCATCTGGAGGAAAGGTTTGCACATAATCATAGAAGAGGATTCTTTACGGTAAGAGCAGTGAGCCTATGGAACTCTCTACCTGAGGAGGTGATGGCAAGTTCACTAAAAGTTCAAGAGGGGCCTGGAATTATTTCTGGAGTGTAATATTATAGGTTATAGCTACTAGAGAGGGGTCGTTGATCCAAGGAGTTATTCTGATTGCCTGGTTGGAGTCGGGAAGGAATTTTTTCCCCTGAAGTAGGGAAAATTGGCTTTTACCTCAGGTTTTTTGCCTTCCTCTGGATCAACTTCTAGGATAACAGGCCGAACTGGATGGACAGATGTCTTTTTTCAGCCTTATAAACTAAAGGCTTTTAAATTTCACTGTAGCCACTGGGATTGGTTTGACACGACATGGCCCTCAGACTAGAAAAGTTAATGCATTCCTCATCTAGAGAAGGATTTAAAAAAGTTATGTATATTTTGTTCATCTTTAAACCTACCATCTGTATTGATATTATGGCAGCAGTGTGTATGGAGGCATTCATATGTCACAACAGCAGTGGAGATAAAGATTTAATCATCTAAGAAAATCAAAGTGTTAAAGGGTTTTTTCTGGGATTTAACTACTGATGACCTATCCTCAGGATAGGTCATCAGTATCTGGTCAGTGAGGGTCTGACACCTGGGACCACTGATCAGTTTGAGAAGGCAGTGGTGCTCCCATGAGTGCTGCTGCCTCCTCAACTTTTCCTAGGCCAGTAACATGTTCGTGGCCTAGGAGCAGCTCAGCCCCATTCAAGTGAATGGGGCTGAGCGCAATACCAAGTACAGCTGTTGTACAATGTATGGCACTGTGCTTGGCGAGCGGGGAAAGGGAATTGGTGCTCAAACAGCTGAACGGCAGAGGAGAGGTCATCAGTAGTTAAATCCTGGAAAACCCCTTTAAGGATTCCAAGATGGGAGGGAAAGAGGGTGGGACACAATGCATCAAAAATGGATACTAGTTTGTGCTTTTGGCTGAATACTGTCAGTACTTCAATACCAAGCTGTGCAGCTTAGATCAAAATGATAGTTCATGTGCTGTAGTATCTGATGCATGCCATGTTCTAACTTGTGGCTGCACATCTGTATCTGAGATACTACATGGTTACTTACTATAAATGTGAGGCACATGGGGGAGGTTAAAATTTAAGGCCATGGGGAGATTTGAGACTGGTGCTTTGTGTGCCAGCCTTGATATCCCCTGCATCTCCAGAGGATGTACCTAATTTATGGAGAGGTGCATGCCTAGTTCAATTTAGGTGCATCCTCCTGCAGGCCGTGTGTCTAAACAGAAGTCTACGGCAGCTCAGACCTTCTGTAGATGTCAGGTTCATAGGCTCCAGAACACTGGTGTAAAGAAAAAATTAATGGCCTTGCCCTGTCAAGGAACAAGATGAGGTTGGCATAAAATCCAAGAGATGTGACAACTTTTTGAACAGTTAAAGGCCATTTGCAACCTTATCACCACTTTTCAAGCACAAGGGAGATGAAATTCCCCCATTTTCAGAGCTCCACATTACCCATTGTGTGGATGTACTTGATTTTTTTTTTTTTGGGGGGGGGGGGGGGTCACTTACTATTTGTGGCACCTTTTCTCAGTTTGGGACTCCATATGCCTCACATTAGCAAGTAACATGTACCTCACAAACTTTGTACAGTACATGTGGTACCAGTCATGTTTATCATGTTTTTCTGATTGTCTGGCTTTTCCATTTTATTGGAAAAGAGCTGCGGCACCCATCAAGCTTAGCACAATTGACTAGACAACCACGATAAACATATCATACCTTGACAGAATTTTGGTGTTATCCAGAAAACCCATACAGGCCCCTTTTGAACTCCTAGTTCTCCATCACAACTTCTGGCACAGTTCCATAGTCTCACTGCTCTTACAGTAAAGAATCCCCATTGGTGTAGAAACCTCTCTTCTGGACAGAGGTTTTTAATTTTAATACATGAATATCAGAAGTTTGACAACTGTCCAGACAGTGAAAGGGTAAAACTGGCCACACATTAGATGCATGTTGGCAGAACCCACAGATCTCAGTTGAACATCTAGTATATGGTGCTTCCTAACAGATTTTTGGAGGAGATTGGCTTGTGCATATTGGACTTCAACATGGCTGATCCTTTGTACCGTGTTTCCCTGAAAATAAGACAGGGTCTTATTTTTTTTCTCCAAAAAAAGCGTTAGGGCTCATTATCAGGGTAGGTCTTATTTTGGCTCAAATTTGTCCAGGTTTAGCTCTGAACCCAGACAACCCCGATGGGACCACAAAACAATGTGGATCACACAAAGACCGCATCCGTATTTTGCGGGTCCACAGTTTGTGGACTGTACAGTCACAAATTTAGCCAGTGTTTGAGCCAGGGAGTCACAAGAGGGACAAATGGGGACAGGGATGATTGCCAGGGTAAAAAGACATACCAGTCAAATTGTTTGCCTGTAGGTTGTAGGAGTCTGGGCTGGGACAGTGGGTCAGGTAGCTTGCAGTAGGTCACAAATCAGTCACTTCTCAATCCTCCTCTTCTGACTCTGTGCTGCACACTGCCAGAGAGGATCCTGGCAACAGGGGGCAGACCTAGCTGCAGGCATCACATGCCGGCAGCACACACTCTGCAGAGGCTGTGCGCTTGAGAAGTCACGTCCCTGGCCCACCGCTGCCTGGTCTGGACTTATGTAAACTTACTAAAGTAAAGGCTGCTTTCTAGGCTGTTACAGTGTGAATACTGCTGACAGCCTGTCAAGATATCGGTGCTACACATTTAACGCCCCCCCCCCCTCCCAAATGGCGCCAATACAATAACTCCTTAATGTAGATAGGGCTTATTTTTGGAGTAGGGCTTATATTTTAAGCCTACTCCAAAAACAAGGCAAAATAGCAGTAGGGCTTATTTTCGGGGAAACACAGTAGTCAGGAGGAGCCACCTGCTAGGGGTACCTAGCAGTTGCTTCTACCGTTCCATGCTCACTTGAACAGAGCATTATGGCTATGGAGTGAAGGGTAGATTGGAAGAGACCGCCACAGTTCTTATGCAAGTGGCTAGAATTAGTTTGAATGGGGCAGCTCTAGAGCTCCGAATCTCACCTCTTCCAATTAGATTCTACACATTATGACACCAGGTAATGTTACTGGTAGTATTACGTTATAGACTGTGCAAACACCATTATATGGTCACCATGAGCCATTAACCCCTTAGTTACAACTCCTTTTGGGCTTTAGTGACCAAGTGATTTTATGCAGTTTCACATTCCAATAGCTACAACTTTATTTCTCCCTAAATGTAGGCTTTTTTTGCAGGACAAGTTGGTTTTTAAAGGCATCATTTTGGGGTACACAATTTTGTATTAAAGGGCATCTGTCAGCAGACTTGTACCTATGAGACAAGTTTATGTTTTGCATGTGGCATTTGGCAACTAAAGGCATCTGTGTCAGTACAATGTTCATATGTGTCTGCATTGCTGAGAAAAAGGTTATAATAAATGCAAGTGAGCCAGTGACAACCAGACAGAAAAAAAAAAAAAAAAAAAAAAAAAAAAAAAAAAGGCATAGCAAGTGCAAAAAAGGTGGTAGAAAACTGGCACAAGTGATCAATGTGGCAGAACTGCTCCCCCCCCCCCCCCCATTTGCAGGAAGGTGGTGAAGTCAGAAAACCACCACTAAGACTACTTTCACACAGCAAAAAACGTTTCCGATAATACAACCATCTGCATCTGTTCTGAATGGATCCGGTTGTATTATCTTTAACATTGCCAAAATGGATCCATCATGAACTCCATTGAAAGTCAATGGGCGACGGATCACAGTAAATGAAAACTGCAGCATGCTGCGGTTTGCTCTCCGGTATGAGAACTGAATGCATTTTGGAGCACTCCTTTCAGTTACGTTTTGTCCCCATTGACAATGAATAGGGACGAAACGGAAGCCTTTTTTGCCAGTATTGAGACCCTAAGGCGGATCTCAATACCAGAAAATATTAACACTAGTGTGAATGTAGCCTTACACAAACTGTTTAAGAAGTGTCAAACCACTTGCAACTTCCATAACAGAAAACTGGTGTTAATTAATAAGCCCTTTAGGGTCCATTCAGCTGTCCAGAAAATAGGCCCACATCTGTTCCACAATTTTGCGGAACGGGTGCGGACCCATTCATTTTCAATGGGGCTGCAAAAGATGTTGCATCTGCACTTCCGTTTCACGGCCCCGTAAGAAATTCATTGGTAACACTGATCACTATTTAGTTTTTGGTGGCAACTAAACAGAACAGCAATTCTAGACCCCCTTCCCCTTCATTCACAGCATGGATAAGATACCTGTGACTGCTTTAATACCTTGGTCATTGATTGGAGCATCTATAAGGTTAAATGGTCTGGTTCAGCACTCCTGCTGATCCAGGTTGTTGAGAGCAGATAAAAGGGCTCTGATGCAAGAGCCAAGCCCCCACTTTGTGCTGCATGGGAGACTTGCGGCAGCCTAGTCTAAGTGCTACACAGTAGGGCAGCAATCCAGCCTAAGACCCCTTAGCGACTGCCATAAAAATGTGTATTAGTGGCCACTAAGGGGTTAAAAGGATTGTGCAGCACTAGTATATTCAGGGCCTATCCTCTGAAGTTATCAATATCAGATCGTTTGGGGGTTTGACACTCACAACCCTATCTGGCTGGCTGAGGCCATGGTGCTTGTGCTGCAGCCTCTCCACTGTATCTGCATGCTGTCTAGATGGTAGCAGTGCTATTACAACAGTTTGTCCTGTTCACTTGAGACCAACATACATGGTGCCTACTGAAATCAATGGTCTGGCCTTGCAACATATGGATATTGCTTTGAATCTGTCCATTCCACCCATTTGCTCACTTCTCCTGTGGTGATACAGCAGGGACTGAACACTTCCTGGTGGGTGTAACCACAACACCTTGAGACATTGACTTCAGTCACTGTGGGGCAGATTTATGGCAATATAAGCACCTCTGAAAGCCCCCAACCTGATATGGATGGTTGATCTTAAAGTTAATACTGTACTCCTGGAAAAGCTCTTAAAGTGACACCGCGCAACAAAAATTTGGCACTTCTAGCATAAACTAAGCCATCAGATGGCATGGACCTTGACTATAGATGCTCCAGATCTATCCTCCAGCAACAGCAATAAGTCTGGCACTATAAATCTGTCTAAGATTACTGACCACCTTTTGATAGTAAATCTGCCCCTGTTGTGGTAGGAAGGCAAAAACTCCCATAGATCTCAGTAATAAGCAACCCAGAAGTTGGCCATCAGCAGCACATTGTAGAACATAAGGAATAACGCAATATGTAGTTACAGGGACATTTAATGACACTTCAAAACACAAATCAAGACTCCAGCTTATCCCATATCAGGGTGTGAAAGCAAACCTCTAAAATTAGACAATATTCCAACATAAAGCAATGTCATCATTCAGCACGCCCTGCAAATATGCCGACAGTATAATGTAGAAGAGCAGCTTCACTGCAGATTATAACAGCACCGCAGTGAAACCCATTACTGACAAGCAGGAGGCTCATATTGTTCAGAGGCTAGACATGAGCATCATTGTGCTAATCCCTGCAAGAAAATCATAGCAATACTGCTGCAAGACAATCACTGGAAATGCGACCTACCTCTAGTCTTACTGAGTCACTACAGCTGCTGCAGATGAATCCAATGCCAGCGTGAGGAGCAACTGGTGGCATCAATGCCTGCACAAAGCACCTCCCCCATGCTTCATCTCCATGACTGGGCAGGGTCTGCAAACTCAAGACAAATTCTCATAGGTAGGAGCAGCGACTGCAACTAGATTAGTGAACAGCTGTTTACAACTGGGCAACAACCCGCCCAATACAGGCAAGTGCCAAGGTGTAGCTAGAGTGTCCCGCTAAAGCCAACATAGGAAGTGATCTACAAATGGCTCAAGTGCTGAGGATTACACAAGAATAAAACATCTTATACAAGTACATTCTGCAGAATATATAAAAAGTTAACAGGGTTGCAAAAAAGATATCACAGGACAGATGGCAAAAACCTGACTGCTGGGGCCACACTGATGGGTAGGATCAGGGGTCCCGAGCCCCTTCCCTCCTCATACACCCTTAGTGTGAAGGACAGAAACAGGCGACTTTTGGAGGTTATTTACTAAATGCTATGCCAGTTTTTGGCATGACACGTTTGGCACAGGGGAGACATGCCATACTCAGTAGGGAGTGGCAGGAGCTCCAGCAAATTCACTAACATTTACACATGGAAACAGTAAGTTATGCCAGAAGCCTACTCCAGTCTTTAAAGAAAAACTCCCGCAAAATATTTTATTCTCTGATCTGTTAGAAAGGTGCATGATATAATCTGCAGTGATTGTCATTTCCTTATCAGTGACTGTTTGTGAGTAAAATCCTCTTATTTTAGCTGGGTCATGTGACCAACTCCCTGACCTCCAACTGACCCAGGACAGAGCCAGTAACTGCTCTATTCATTCCTATAGGAGCCTCACTTTCAGTCTCATAGGAATACATATAGAATTAGACTTCCTGTCCACACAAGTCTATGTGTGAGTTGGTGGGTCTAATTGCTGGTCACATGACAGATAAACTTCAGGATGATACAAGTCAAAAATTCAGACACTGGTAAGAAAATGACATTTACTACAGATTACATCATGTACATTTCTAGCAGGACATGGAATAAAATTTGTCAGGAGTTCTTTAATAAATGACCCCACTGTACTCTGTCCCATAGACACTGAAGAGAAGGCACAGTCCTGGCCACCACCCTACCGTTGTACTGCTATGTCTGAGCACTTCCAACCCCTGTTCTTGTGATCATGGGGAGTCTCAGGGATCATATATCACCCATCAAGGTCACTGGAGCCATTCTAACAATTTAAAGGGGTATTCTCCGTTATTACTAGTTATCCCTTATCTGCTGGATAGAGAACATGCAACTGATTGTGGGGAACCCCACCAACCCCCATCTTACTGGAACAGCAAATCAAGCATTGTGCACTACTGCTCCATCTATGGAAGTGGCAGAGACAGTAAACTACAGTAGTCCCACCAATAATGGATGGAGCACAGGCTCGACCTACCGTGGAACAGGAACCTACTGATCAGATTTCCACTGATCTGCTGCTTCTCTCCTGTGCATTTGATAGGGGTTGACTATGCACCATGACACTGACTGAGCCAACCTCTGGGATTTCCACAGTACACTGACAGTTGTGGTGCACTTACATGGGTTGTTCATGACTAAGACACCAGCAGAACATGCAATGAAATAGTCACCTGTTAATTCGCTTTTCAGCTCCAGCATCAATGCTGTGCATGTCCCTTAGGGCCCATTCACATGACCGTGTGGACAGGTCTGCATCTATTGCACAATTCTAGAATAGATGCAGCCCCAGTCATTTCAACAGGCAGCATTAGATTGCTGACAGCCGCTGCTCAAAAAAAAAAAAAAAAAAAAACCACACACACGTCCTATTCTTGTCCACAATTGTGAATAGTCATTTTGTATGGGGTGCCAGCCGTTTGTTCCGCTAATTGCAGAACACACTGGCAGTCGTCTGTTTTTGCAAATCCGCATTTTTGCGGATCCACAAAAACACAGCCGTCTGAACGGCCCCTTAGTTTAATGGTCTTCGAGGATATGGCACAAATAACGAAGCAGGAAAACAGGATTGGTGCAGGACTGTCATGGATATTTCACAGGTATTCAAGGGGTTGTGCAGGGGTTAACTGATGGCCTCTCCTGAAGACAGGCAGTCACTAGCTGGTCTCTAGGGGGTCCCACACCCTGCCGATCAGTTGGTCTGTAGCTCCGTTGATGGAAGTCAGCACAACTCTATTTTAGCAGTAGGAAGACATACAGTGCTGTTACCATTGGAGTCAATAGGAACAGTAAGCACCCGCTGCTACAAAGTCAACAGTGCTGTGCAACTCCAGCGCCGGTTCCGGCAACAGAGCTAAAATGCACAAGCCTATACGCACTCCCAGCCACTAGAGAGGCCGGTGTATCTTCCTATAGTATACAAGAACGGCCACTGCTGCTGGATTACAGGGTGGTTCTAACTAGAGATGAGCGAATTTCATATTTTTAAACTTTGGTGGTAAAAGGTGAATTGTGTTATTGATTCAATTACCACAAACCATAACGCAATTCTATGACATTTAGAGGCATTCCGTTATTCATTCTGTCATGACAGAAGTCTATGGGCTGCATAAAGGATCCGTCCGGTCTCCGTTATGCAGGGGAGTTCTCTCCTTCATAATGGATACCGGACAGATCAGTTATGCAGCCCATAGACTTCTATTATGACGGAATCAATAACAGAACACCTCTGAAAGAATTCCGTTATGCATTCCGTCATCACAATTCACCTTTTACCACCAAACAAAGCGTGAACTAATTTCAAAATATGAAATTCACTTCTCTAGTTGTAACCATGGATATAAAGATTATAGCGAGAAAAAAAAAAAAACCCCAAGCCAGCAATGGAGGCAATATGGACAATCACAAGACATCAGCATCTTATATAAGACTCGACATAAGTGCCGTTTACTCAAGTGAGACATCGCTCAGTCTCATATGTACGCATTTCCCAGAGAATGCTGGCTAGTAAAATATAAGTACATATAAGCATTAGGGATGAGCGAATCGACTTCAGATGAAACATCTGAAGTCAATTCACATAATACTTTGTTCTAATACTGTATGGCGCTCCATACAGTATTAGAATGTATTGGCTCTGATGAGCCGAAGTTTGACTGAAGTCTTGTGTATAAATTCTACCTGAACTCAGTTTCAGTTCCAAGTGGTTCTTTGGAGCCAAACCCGAGTTCAGCAAAAGGTTTTACAGTAAAAATTTATGGAGTTATTACCCAAAGTCTCACAAAACTTCAAAATCATAACTTCAGCTCAATGGAGCTAACTACAACTCCCAGCATGCTCCATTCACTTCTGTGGTGGTGTTCTGAGAACAGCTAAGCAAGTGCGCATCTTGGGAGTAGTTTTATCACAGCTGGAGTCAGAGGTGCACCACCAATGAGGCCAGGTGATGCGATTGCCTCATGCAGAAGCAGGTAGGGGCAGCAGTACGGCCATGGGCAACGAGTGCTTCGCTTTCATTGTGGCAAAGGGGTTAGGATAACAAATTGGCATGGGGGGGGGGGGGGGGGGGGGGGCAGCAGAAAGCCTAGATGCACCCCTGGCTGGAGTGCCGGAGGTTAGCCATCACAAGTCTATAGTAAGCCACATCTGGAAAAACTTTGCATGGGCTAAACTGGCATTGTTTAGTTGATCAATTACTACTGAAAGTATATACTGTTCATGTGTTTTAGAGACCATCTCAGAAGATTTGTACCTATGAAACTGACCTGTTGCCTGTGCACTTGGCAGCTGAAGACCTCTGTTGGGGGGGTTGCTTTTACAACTAGAGGCTCTGCACTCTGTTTGCAGTTTGACAGGGCCTAGTTGATTAGGTTTACACTGCCTGGCCTTGTTAAAACACTAAGGGGCAGCAGTTGCAGAGAGCAGAGTCTGTAGGAGTATCAGCAGCTTTACCATTACATATAATAAAGCATCATTTTTCTCAGCAATGCAGGAACATATGAACATGGCACCAACACAGATGTCTTCAGCTGCCAAGTGAACATGTAACAGGTCAGCCAATATCATAGGTACAAATCTGCTGACAGATGCCCTTTAAGGTAACTTGCTGAAACCAGCTATTGCAGGCTACCAGTAACTGGTCCAGCCCAAGAAATGGGCAAGATGATGTCTGGTCTCCCCACTTGCAGCAATAGTCACTTATACCTCCAGAACTGATACATTGTTACCAAGCAAGTCAAGGCTGCCAGCCACATCTACTGCCCACGTACCCAGCAGCTGAGCTCGGCAACAGCCGCCCCCTCCTCACAACTAGTGCATTAACCCTTTTTATAACAGCATTGGAAAATAAGGCGTTTAGTCTGAGAAACAACCCGCAGACACGCGCTTTCCGCCAGACTCCTTCCCGCCCGGCTCCATCGTGGGCGTGGCCTGTAGAACCCTGGACCGTGAGGAGCTGGCGCCCGCCTCACACAGTGAGTGTCATGTACTAAGGTCACCCAGAAGAGTCCGCTAATATGTGCGCTGCAGATACCGCACAGGCCCTCCACACATGCAGCCACCCTCAGCGCAGATACCACACAGGCCCTGCATGCGCTCAGCCTTGTTATTCTCTGCTCAGTTGCACAGTATATCTTCATATGACGACGTGCAGACAGGGTGCACGGTACTGCATCCACCATCTAAACTCTCAAGCTAGCTAGTGCACCAACCCCTGAAAAGCCACAGGCCATAGAGAACACATGCACTGGACAGACCCAGCATAGGCAGCTGTAAACCGCCCCTTACCAGTGGAAAAGCCATTGCACTGCTACAGGCTCCCCGAGGGTGGAGAGCAAAGTTCTGGAAACTTTTTTTCTTTTCTAAAAGCCGGTATTTCCGCAACTTGCTATCGCAGGGTAGAACGTTCTCGTTTTGCACCGAGGTGTGCTCTGCAGCAGGGACTTTTATACCCCGCCAACTGCGCCTGATTGCCTGCACCTGCCCCGGCCTGCGGGAGGAGCTGAGGAGCTGGGGCGGGGCTATGGCGGCACGGCTTCTCTGCCTGAAATGGTGGCATCTTTTAGGTCCTTTAGGCCCCAGAGGGACGGCGTGTGGTCTCTAGTGATGGCCTGTACTCATCTTCATGGGGTGCAGTCTGAGCTGTTGCATGACACAGGTAGGGAAGTATTTGCCAGTAAAGGTGGCATTGCTGATGCCCATAGCACCCTGCCAGAGTCTGGGAAAAGATAGCGGGCCTCACATTATTTGCTATGGGCGAGCACTATTTTCTTAAAGGGGTTGTCACACTTCAGCAAATGGCATTTATCATGTAGAGAAAGTTATACAAGACACTTACTAATGTATTGTTATTATCCATATTGCTTCCTTTGCTGGCTAGATTAATTTTTTCATCACATTATACAGTGCTTGTTTCCATGGTTACTACCACTCAGCAATCCATCAGTGGTGGTCGGGATTGCACACTATTGAAAAAAGGGCTGGCCTTTCTGGTGACTGGCACCGTGAGGGCACGTATAGGCTGGTGCTTTTTTTCTATAGTGTGCAAGCACGGCCACTGCTGCTGGATTACACGGTGGTTGCGATGGAAAAATTAATCCAACCAGTACAGGAGACAATATGGATAATCATAATACATTAGTAAGCGCCTTGTATTAATTTTCTCTACATGATAAATGCCATTTGCTGAAGGGAGAAAACCCCTTTAACATATCGCTGAGTGATTAAATAAGTAAATAAATGGTGTCATCACACACAAAGAAAATTTCTCACAAGATGTTATATATTGGAGTAGCCGGTTGTGGAAAAAAGCAACATATACTATGCATTTTTCTGTCAGTGACCAGAAAGCGCAGTCTACAGTTTTGTGGCACAAGCCACCATGATGGAGGTGAAAACTATATTTATGCCCCCGTCGGGTGGATGGAACCATTTAATGCACACATGAAACGGAGGGCTCATATGCAAGTCGCACGGAGCAACACAAATCGCACAAAAAATGGTGCAATTCAGTTGTTTTTTTTCTGAATTAATCTCTCTACAAATATTTTATCAGTTTTTAAGAGGGACTGTAAGGAAACCCAGTTTGCAGTATGTCACGCTGTGGGTGTGCTCGTGGAGTATGCTACTTTCACACTAGTGCCAGCCTCATCCGGCGGGGGAACAGCTTGCCAGAGAAAGCTGCCGCTAGTGTGAAACTAGCCTTCGTTATTTAATGCGGTTAATCCACGCTTGACTACCCGTTGTGCAGTTTGCATAGATTCGGCGTCAGGAAGGGGCAGGTCGCTATATTTCTGCACGGAACAGATTTCAGGTGGATTCCTACAGATAAGGGCAAATTCACATGACCATATTTTTCTGTCCACGCCTGTTTTGCAATTTTGCAGATCCGTTCATTTCAATGGGGCGCAAACGATGCGGACAGCACACCATGCACTGTCCGCATCCGTACTTCTGTTCCGTGGCCCCGCAATAAAAGATAGAACATTTACTTTCTTATCTGTAATTGCGGACAAGAATAGGCTTGTCTATAATGGAGAAGGACGTTCCAATCCTCAAAATCACACAGCCTGAATCCGTGTTTTGTGGATCCACGATTTGCGGTCCAACGGATACGGTCATGGGAATGAGCCCTAACTATGGGAAATTGAATACAAATGGATTTGGGTGAAGAATGGAAAGGCTGCTGATGTACCCCATCAGGAAAAAAGCTCTCACAGCTCCATCGAGAGAAAAATAAAAGAAGTATGGTTGTCAGAAAATGGCTGTACTGGTACCTCAGAGGCTGATCAACAGCAACATGGTGCCTGTAAGTGTGCGCTGCAAAAGCCAGTATGTGGTCTTTCCCTTCTGAATCTTGCAGCGTACCCAAACAGCAGTTTATGTCCAGTGGCACCTGCCGAACAATTTAAGGGATTTCTCAGATGGCACAAGCTGGGCACAGCATACTGTGGACTGAAATGCTATATCTGTTGAAAACTTGCAGGTTTCATTTTTTTAATAATCCCCCGCTCCTTAATTTATGCAAAATGCCTGTGGTGTCAAAATGCTCACTCCACCCCTTGATAATAACTTTAAGGCCTCATGCACACGGCTGTTGATCGGCCATTCTGTTCATTGGGGACCACAATTTGCAGTCCTTAATGCACAGGCAACATCTGTGCAGATTCCGCAGATGGATCCAGACCTATTCAACTTGAATGGGTCAATGATCCATCCACACTACAAACAAATAGAACAAATCGTCTATTTCTGTCAATTTCTATCTTTTTATTTGCAGTTTTTACAATTTTTTCTGTGCATGTTTTTTTTTTTTTACACGCATGACTTTTTTTTTAACTTTTTTATTATGCTTAACTCCTCTTGATAACTGTGGCACAGCCGCCAGCCTAAGGCCTCTTCTACACGAACGTTGTGTTTTGTGGTCCGCAAAAACAACGGATGGCATCCGTGTGTATTCCGTATTTTGTGGAACGGAACAGCTGGCCCCTAATAGAACAGTACTATTCTTGTCCGTAATACGGACAAGAAAAGGACATACTCTATTTTTTTTGCAGGCTACGGAACGGAGCAACGGATGCGGACAGCATACGGTGTGCTGTCCGCATTTTTTGCCGGCCCATAGAAATGAATGGGTCGGATCGGAGCCCGCAAAAACAACGTTCGTGTGAAACAGGCCTAAGGCTTCCTTCACAAATATTTTTTGGCTTAAAGACCTGAAACAACGCCATACCCAAAGCATGCTGGGTTTTCACAAAAATGCTGAAGATGCTAAAGACAAATGCAACACAAAAAAGTCATAAAAGGTAGAAGTGTTGGATTTTTTGCTATTTGCGTTTCACAGTCTCAGCAAATGTGCAACCACATTCATTCCCATATTTGGGAGTTATATGTGTCATGCCCAAAATTTCCATGTAGATTTACCCTAAAACTTTTGATATGACGCTTTCTCTCCTCACTACAGGGGAAGAAATTGAGAGTCTGTCTCGCTTCCTCTCATGCAGTGAGGAGGAGCATAATATGTGAGAGCTTCTCTCTTATTGTTCTAGGGATTGTGGGGGTCTCAGCACTCAGACCCCCCACTGATCCAAACATTTGATACGTTTTTATGATATATCAAAAGTTTTACAAAATCTCAGCAACCCTTTAAAGTATCATTTAGATGCATGCACAATAAATGTGAAAAAAATGGTGAAAACCAAGCCCCATGAAAGTTATCAATCTGGAATGTGTCGGGGTCGCTTCAGTGAAAAACAGGTGGTTTTGCATGCAAATTGAATTAGATTGCACTCAGTGTTTTTTTTTTTTCAGGATTGCATCCAGTTTACATTGCGGCATCTTAAAAAGATTAAAATAGACAGATCGTTGAGATGAGATGGCATACACCCCCAGAGCCTTATTTATCTAGAACTCTATACTGACAGGGAGTGTTCCACAGAATTGGCGCTTAGCAAATGTGGTGCCAATATTCAAAAAGTGTCCAAAAACAGAGCCCGGGAACTATAGGCCGGTAAGTTTAACATCTGTTGTGGGTAAACTGTTTGAGGGTTTTCTAAGAGATGCTATCTTGGAGTAGCTCAATGAAAATAAGCAAAAACACTGTATCAGCATGGCTTTATGAGGGGTCAGTGATGTCAAACTAATTTGAGAAGGTAAGTTCTAGACTTGACTGGGGTGAGGCAATGGATGTCGTATAAAAAGGTTAGTATATAAAATAAGAATGCTTGTCTGTATGTGGGTAAGTAACTGGCTCAGTGATAGAAAACAGAGGGTGGTTATTAACGGTACACACTCAGATTGGGTCACTGTGGACTAGTGGGGTACCACAGGGGTCAGTATTGGGCCCTATTCTCTTCAATATATTTATTAATGATCTTGTAGAAGGCTTGCACAGTAAAATATCAATTTTTGGAGATGACACTAAACTGTGTAAAGTAATTAACACAGAAGAGGACAGTACACTGCTATAGATGGATCTGGATAGACTGGAGGCTTGGGCAGAGAAGTGGCAGATGAGGTTTACAACTGACAAATGTAAGGTTATGCATATGGGAAGGAATAATGCAAGTCACCAGTACATACTAAATGGTAAAACACTGGGTAACACTGACATGGAAAAGGACCTAGGAATTTTAGTGAACAGCAAACTTACGACTGAGGGAGGATCTAATAACCATGTATAAATACATCAGGGGTCAATACAGAGATCTGTCCCATCATCTATTTATCCCCAGGACTGCGACTGTGATGAGAGGACATCCTCTGCATACAGAAGATTTGTACACAAACATAGAAGAGGATTCTTTACAGTAAGAGCAGTAAGACTATGGAACTCTCTGCCTGAGGAGGTGGTGATGGTGAGTTCACTAAAAGAATTTAAAGGGGTTGTCCGGGTTCAGAGCTGAACCTGGACATACCTTTCAATTCACCCAGGCAGCCCGCCTGAACAGGGCATCGGAGTATCCTGTGCTCCGATGCCCTCCTTTGCCCTGCGCTAATTAGCGCAGGGCAAAGGAATTTAGCCCGGTTCCGGTGATGTACCGGGCTCTGCCAGGCGGAGGCTTCCGTCCGGCAGTGAGCCCGGTGTCATCATCGGCGCTGATGGGCGGGCTTTAGCGCTGCCCTAGCCATTCAAACGGCTAGGGCAGCGCTAAAGCCGGCCCATTATGGCAGGTGACGTCACCGAACTCACTGCCGGGCGGAAGCCTCCGCCCGGCAGTGAATGTTTACAAACAAAAGAGCCCTTGCCCTGCGCGATCCAGCGCAGGGCAAGGGAGGGCATTAGAGCATGAGATGCTCCGATGCTATGTTCAGGAGGGCTGCCGGAGTGAGAACCTGGGTATGTCCGGGTTCAGCTCTGAACCCGGACGACCCCTTTAAGATTTTTTTGCATGCTGGGAGAGGTTTATAGACATATTGCCCCTCCAGGTCAGGAGATGTATTCAGGATTACAGGTGTACAGACACCCCGGGGCCAATCGGGGTGTCTGTACACGATATGAAAACTGTAATCCTCACTGGTGAGGATTACAGTTTTCAAAGTGCAATTCTTATTCTGGCCACTAGATGGCAGGCCAGGATAAGAAATGAGCAATTCATGGATTTATCTCAGTCTAGTAAATCCCTGATTGCTCATAAAGAAAAAAAAAAACACACAATATATCAGCTCATATTTGAGCTTAAAAATAGAAATTTTTTTTAAAAAAAATGTTAAAAAATATATAAAAAATATATAAAAGTTCAAATCACCCCCCTTTCCGTATAATGAAAAAATCAATACCTAAATAACAATAAATATAGACATCATGGGTATCACCGTGACCGAAAACGCCCGTACTTTTAAAATATATAAAAAAAATTCCAATACGTCCAATTGTGTGGCGGAAAAAAGCGTCTAAATGGCGATTCGCCGTTTTTTTTTCCACTTTTTTTTTCTAAAAAAAATTAAATAAAAAGTGATCAAAAAGTCATACACAACCCAGAATGGTATCAATAAAAACTTCAGATCGCCCCGCAAAAAATGAGCCCCCATACAGCTCCGTACACATAAATACCAAAAAGTTATAGGGGTCAAGATATGACAAGGAAAAAAAAAGGGAAACTTTCTAATTATTTTATCGCTATCAAAACGCAGGAAAAACTATACATATTAGGTATTGCCGGATTCGTACTGACCAGTAGAATGAAAGTAACTGGTTAGTTTTAATGCACATCGAACGCTGTAAATAAGAAACCCGTAGAACTGTAGCAGAATAGCGTTTTTTTTGCAATTTCACCCGATTTGGAATTTTTTTCCCGCTTCCCACTACACCATATGCAATATTAAATGGTGGCGTTGGAAAGTACAACTTGTCCCGCAAAAAACAAGCCCTCATACAGCTATCTGAACAGAAAAATAAAACAGTTATGGCTGTTTGAAGGCAGGGAGAGCAAAACGAAAATGCATAACCGAAAAAACCTCCGGGGGTGAAGGGGTTAAATGATCCGCCTATATTGGGGATGTGATTTAATCTGAGTGCTCACCGGGGGTCCCTGCGCGCCACGTGCCTGTCTGGATTTTCCATTTACTGAATATGGAAGAGAGGTATATGAGTTGGGTTAATCTTATGTTCTATTTGCTCTGTGGTTTGCGGAGAATTCAGTTATGATGTTTACACCACTTTTTCCTCATACCCATTCCTTCCACATCCCCCCTTCCCCCCACCCCAACCTTATTTCCCTTCTTAAAAACCGACGGATGTCGGAATGTTGACAAAATGGTCTTACTGCATTGCTCTGACTGTTTCTGTTGGCACTATCACCAAAGACTTGTCATACATGTACCTGATCAATATTACTGCTCTTATCAAACTGTATGTAATCTTTTACCATGTCAACCTTTAATAAAAACATTTGAAAAATAAAAGCATTTAAGAGGGGCCTGGATGTATTTCTGGAGTGTAATATTACAGGTTATAGTTACTAGAGATGGGTCATTGATCCAGGGAGTTATTCTGATTGTCTGATTGGAGTCGGGAAGGAATTTTTACCCTTAAAATAAGGGAAAATTGGCTTCTACCTCACAGGGGTTTTTTGCCTTCCTCTGGATCAACCTGTAGGATAACAGGCCGAACTGGATGGACAGATGTCTTTTTTCAGCCTTATAAACTCTGTTAGGCCTTGTTCACACATGAGTTTTTTGATCAGTTATTTCCATCAGTTATTGTGAGCCAAAGCCAGGTGCGGGTCAAAAACACAGAACAGTTGCAGATCTTTTCATTATACCTTATCTCGGTGTAGCCTCCATGCCTGGTTTTGGCTCAGAAAAACTGATGGAAATAACCGATCAAATAACTGACGTGTGAACAAGTCCTTACTATGTTACTATCTGTTTTTCACACGTAAAGAAAAACTGAAAAATAACACTCAATATCTCATAGCAACCATCAATGAAAAATGGTCTGCATCCGGATGCTACTCGTGTGTTGTCAGGTTTTTTTTAACTGTCCCATGTGAAAAACGGATGAAAATAGAACGTGCTGCAATGAATGGGTCTGGGTTCAGTCCGGATACTATCTCTTGTAAAAATGAAACGCATCTGGACTGAATACTGACCTAATCATTTAAATGGGTCTGTATACATGAGCATGGTTTATCACGGACCACCTTTGCGTTCAGGAAAAATCACAGCATGTTCTATATTTATATTGTCCGCTTTTCACCAAACCCTTGAACCATAGAAATGAATGGCGCTGTGTGAAAAACAGAAGGCAACGGGATGCAATGTATTTTTCACTAATGGTTGCTAGGAGATGTTGAGTGTTATTCTTCAGTTTTTCTTAATGCACGTAAAATGCAAATGTAAAACGTATTCTATCCTGACGGAAAAAACTGAAACACTGAACGCAATTAAAAATGATTAGTTTTTCACTGAATGGCTGTATTGCTTATGTGAAACAGGCCTTAGGCCCTTCTGTGTACTTGATCATTGGCCGTGACATACTGTATACTATGGGTGCCATACTAGTCTGTGTATGGGTGGAGTATAATATACCTTGTTAGGGTCCTGTGCTGCTTTATCAGCCTCTCTCAGTTTTAGGGCTCATGCACACGGCCGTGTGCAGCCCGCATCACGGACCCATTCACTTCAATGAGTCTGCAATCACGGAGATGAGGAACGAAGGCACGGATCGGAACACCACAGACGCACTACGGTGTGCTTCCATGGTGTTTCTGGCCGTGCCTGGGCACCGCAAAAAAGTAGTGCGTGCACTACTTTTTTTCGGTGCGGACCGTTGGATGTGGATTGTGGACCCCACTCAAGTGAATGGGTCCACGATCCGAATGCGACGGCCCCACAGTCAGTGCCCGTGCATTGTGGACCGGCAATTGCGGTCCAAAGCACAGGCGCTGACAGCACAAGTTCGTGTGCATGAGCCCTTAGGCTTAGGCACATAGATTTGCTTCCAGGGTAGAATACAGTTCCTCACGGCGGTGTAGTAGTGCAAGGCAACCTTGGTAGAGTAAAGGTCCAGGGAACTTGGGGGACATTTCTAATGAATTTTACACCACTGTTTGGTGTATTAGTGTCGCAGATTTTGTTGCAGTGGATTTTTGTATCAAAACTATGGCAAGTAGATGAGTGGCTTATTTCAATTTATGAGAATCAAGCTCAAATTTTTCAAAGGAAAATGAAAGAAACTGCTACGTTTCACTTTAACTAGTAGCGATATGAAATGTCAGTCTACTGGGGGCCAATAAATGCTTTTTTCATTAAAAGAGGCCAGGACTGAACAGAATGTAGTTCAGTTCAGTTCAATTTTGCAACCAATTGAGATGGCCTTTGTTGTGTGCAGCAAAAAGTCACAGATTTTTTTCCTCAGTGTCAAGAAAAGGGGCTGATGAAGAGGGCGGGCCGGCAGGCCCATCTCATTTATCATTTTCCGGCCCAGTTTTTGGCATGAAAAATTATTTAAATCTACGCCAGCAAGGGAGCTGGCATAGATTTTAGTATTTTGCACAGCCTGCTGGAGGTAGAGCCAAAGTTATGTAGAGGCCTGTGCTCCACATAACTTTGGCGCATCCACTGGCAACGCAGAGGGACTAAGAACGGTGTTTCAATCGCCGGTCTTAATAAATGTTCCCCTTGGAGCTTACTCTAGACATGGAGGGAGTGTTGAGTCTGTTTTATCTTTTTCCAACTCCAGGCCATCTCAACTGGTTGCAAAATTGAACTGAACTGAACTACATTCTGTTCAGTCCTGGCCTCTTTTAATGAAAAAAGCATTTATTGGCCCCCAGTAGACTGACATTGCATATCGCTACTAGTTAAAGTGAAACGTAGCAGTTTCTTTCATTTTCCTTTGAAAAATTTGAGCTTGATTCTTATAAATTGAAATAAGCCACTCATCTACTTGCCATAGTTTTGATACATCTTCCCCAGACTGTATTACACTGCCTACTTTGTCATCTGAAAAGGTACAAGCAGTGCTATTAATCCAATGAACCCAGTAATTTATGAAAACTCTGAAACTTGGGGAACACCACAGTGTACTGTGGACTAGGGAGTGTAAGAATCATTGACCACAAGTCTTTGGAGATGGTCCCTAAAAGGAGTATTCCAATCTAATAAAGTGATGCATGTCATTAGGTATGCTATAACTTTATGATTGGTGGGTGGAGGTCCAACTTCTGGGACAGCTACCCATATTGAGAATGAACGGGTCACAGCACTGGTTTAGCATTGCATCCCCTTTTAATTTTACCTTGTACATCGATGCTCTTGGTCACACGGCCCTGTGTATGGAGCCAGCCACATTAATTTCACTCAAATGATTGGCTGGTTCTAGCTTTTCTGCTGCTTGAGACAAAAACTGAAATGGTGCCCCACCCCAGTGCCAAATTCTCAATCCATGCCTTATTGCTAAAGACATATTTGAATGGACATTACATTCAGTGCTACCAAACATACAGGAGAATACAGAACTACACAACTATCGCATTCAGTGATGTCTCCTCTGATGTAGACGTTCTCTTTCCTCATTTTCTCCATTCTGTCCATGCTGCCATGACGACTTCTTTCAGCCACGTCTGCTCTCTGCAGAGATTGTGAATGTGCTACGCTTCTGGTCTGTGCACAGTTACTGCTCTGGTAGCAGCAGAGCGGCGGCATGGGCGCAAGATTGAGTGAAATGTCTAGACCAAAAATCAAGGGGGGAGCATGTTTAATTAACTCTGATGAGTTAACTGATTTGTACAAATCAGTTTGCTCAACTCTAATTTTACTTTATGTTAAACACTTTCTGGGGCCTAATTAAAATTGGGTTTTGAAATCGGAAGAACTCTTTAAAGGCTATGAACACCTTCAGGGGCAATTTTTTAAATTCTTGCATACTACTCATTTTGGGCTAAAATCATTTTTGCAATTATAACAAATTTCAACTGTTTTACATGGGTTAAATACCTTTCTGTTTACTCTGAGTCTCGACAGATGAAGGTTCATGTAGAGCTGTTATCGCTGATCTCCTGACCTCATTACAACTAAATTTGTATCAAATTGAAATCAATATGGCTTAAATGAATGTTCATGAAGTCAGGAGATCAGAAATAAAAGCTCTACATGAGCCTTCACCTAACAGAAAGGTATTTAACCCATGTAAAACTGCTGAACATTTTTAATAAAGACCAATTACAAAAATGATTTTTAGCCCAAAATGAGTTGCATGTAATAATGGAAAAGAAAATGCCCCCAAAGGTGTTGATAGCCTTTAAAGGGGTTGTCCCACGAAAAATATTCTACAGTTTTCAAAACAGCACCTGGATCTGAATACTTTTGTAATTGCATGTAATTAAACATTTTATATAGCCAACGAGTTATTCAATAAAATGTATCTGTATAGCGCCACCTGCTGATTATTCTTTTTCTTATTTCTTTGACCTGCTCACTGAGATGGCCACACATGCTCCGTTTTATCCTTCAGCTGCTTCCTGAGCTGTGATTGGTAGAGTATAGACACGCCCCTGAGCTGTGATTGGGAGAGCATAGACACGCCCTCTTAGCTGTCAGCTTGATATAAATCTATGAATGAGGAGATCTCTGGATCCATGTGAGGTACAGGGCTGGTTCTAGCTTTATTAGAAAGAAATTGTCATGTACTATATGATGTCTGATTTTCATTTTTTACAATAATCATGGGATAACCCATTTAAGTCAAAAGTATACTGCTGTCATATCTGTAGTTTGTATCTGAAACTGGAAGTACACCTTAGCATGACAAATCTACTGTAAAGAAAGACACAGCACACATACACTTCTTCATGTTCATCTTTACTGAGAGATTCAACAGAAGTTAATAAATAAAATGATATTTTTACACTGAAAACAGTAGCGCTAGGAAACAGTAAGAGGCCACAGCAGTCACTCCAGGGGGGTGCGCTACTATCACACTGTCATATCCCATCAGTGTGTATCAATGAAGGGATCATACTCTGTTGCTTAGAATACAGGTGTATACAGTATAGGAAGCACGGCACAGATAGAAATGCAGGTAGGTCTCTGATAGATCCTAAGTGTATCAACTAATAAATTATATCTTCCACACACAAATAAGTTGGACCAAAGGTAACTTCCCTAGAGATTTTACAGAACACAGCCCCACACCAGTATCTTCTTCAGAGATGCATATATCAGTATATTATTTTAGGTTACCCATACTTGGGCTTTTCTTTTGTGGAACAAGAAAACACTGAAGGGTTGTAAACACAATAGTAATAAGTGGCTCTACCATCCTATCAGTTCTTCAAATATAACTGTAGACCTGTAACGGTAACAATATGCCCTAAAAATACATAATGTTATGCATGTATTGTTCTATCCTTTATTCTAATGCAAAATAATATTCAGACCATGTGATTGCAGAATCTTTTTCTCTTTTAGTATACATTTGCACTTCCTCCGATTAAGGCCCTATTCAGACGACCGTGAAAGCCCGGCCTGTGCTGCCCCAGAGCGCCGTGTTTCACTGTATGGCGGTGGCCTCAGGAAGCGCACGGCGTCATAGCAACCAATGACGCCGTGCACTCCTGTCCTCTGGGGCAGCACAGGCCGGGCTTTCACGGCCCGTATACGGCCGTGAAACACGGTCGTCTGAATGGGGCCTTCGGGATAACAATGAATAAATGAAGATTTACACTTCCCCATGATGGCTTTTATGAAGAAATAGTAACCTACAAATTCAGTTAGAGCAGTTTAAGATGTTCCACAGGTCATACATGATATGTTCTTAAATGGGTTTTCCGGGAGTGCAATATTGAAGACCTATCCTCAGGATATTAGATTCGTGATGGTCTGACCCCCAGCACTCTTTTGGATCTACTATTTGAAAGGACTAAAGCACTTCTCTCACAGCGTACCAAGCACAGCGCCATACATTGTATAGTGGCTGTGCTTGGTAGTGCTGCCCAAGCCCATTCAATTGAATAGGACTGACTGGCCTATGAAGAGTGCTGCGTCCTCTTCGGACAGCTGATGGTGGGGTTGCCGGGAGTCAGACTCTCACCTGAGTATAGGCCATCAATATTTTACTCCAAGAAAACCCCTCTAAGACTGGCCATACACATTAGTCATCAGTCAAATGGTCCTTCAGCAAACAGCTATTCCTTCTGATACCCCCATACACATGCATGCTTAGCTTGGACAAGCGTGTATGTGTTTTCAGTGGGGAGAGGGGAATGAGCTTCTGATAGACACTTCTGGCGACGGCTTATCTTCTTTGCTTATGATCAGACATGCTGAAATCCGGCAGCCTGATGATGTTCTTCCCTGACATCTACCACCAGGATACTGTCAGGAGAACCACACACATTAGATGTTCAGCTGACATTAATCTAACATGTATGACCAGCTCACAACTGTTTCAGTGCAAGTATTAAACCAATACCAGCAATACCACACTATATTAAATGACTGATCACTGTGTCAAGGCCTGGACAATGTCCTTAGCTAACATGGTTGCAATCACCATTTTTTCACTATTGATAGTCAGCAGGGCAGAAGATGCATCCTTCAGAGTCAAGGTCACCAGGACAAGGGTTCCACTGGACACTGTTTTAGCCGCAAATCTGTAGACAATTAGAAATATAATTAACAAAGTTGTATGAGAATATAAATGTAGATTTCCTGCTATGGCACAGAACTGTATTGTGAGATAATAGGGCAGATCTACCACTGCTGCCTAACATTTAGACAGAGTTGAATGCTTTATGTTACGTTTGGTACATCTTGTTAGAACTTTTACAAGTTTGTCTATCTTTACACTACCTATTGGTTTGCCTACTTTGTGGCAAAAGTTTTGGCACAACTTTGTCGACTGTTAAGCAACACATCCTTTCCACTAAGCCACGCTTAGTCCGCCACTAAGTTACACTTAGTCTAGTAAGGGAGATGGCATGCACATTGGGGGAGATTTATCAAACTGATGCAAATGAAAACTGACTTAGTTGCCCATAGAAACCACAGTCAACCTTTCATTTTCCAAAGGAGCTCTGAAATATAAAAGGTGGAATCTGTTTGCTAGGTTGCTGAGATGACCACACATATTAGATGTGTATCAGCTGAACCTGGGAGGATTGGGAGAATGCTGACGGCCAACATTTGTTCTAATGTCTATGGCCTTCTTTAGGTTAAGCTAAAATGGTGTGCGTGGAGTTTCTCACGTGAATACTGGCATTTTGCCAAACAATGTACCAGTATGCAGCGGTATTTTGCCCTCTTTTTTTAAATTCTGTGACGGAACGTCTGCCGCAGATGTGCACTTAGTGTTAGTAAATCTCCCCCATTGATTTTACAGAACTGAAAGGAGAACAAGACAAATAAATGGTAACAGTGGTGTGTGAAGGGAAAAGTATTTTCAAGCAGTCAACAGTCAGCACCCAGATACCAGAACATAAGATTGTTTGTGTAGCCCTAGAGACGATTTACATTACATTTAACCCCCTGAGGGCAGGGAACCATAACATTTTTTTTTCAATTTTTCCACTTACATTCTGCAGGTCAGAACTTTTTTTTTTTATCGTTCAACATAGTTTATGAGGCTTTGTTTTTTTTTTTGTTTGTTTTTTTAGAGCAGGGACGAGTTGTATTCTATGTGGGCCATTTTTTACTTTTACATTAGTGTTTCATTTGTATTAATTTATATTTTGGCAAAGTAAAGGAAAAAAAGCTATTTTTACAGAGTATGCTATAATCATCATAAATTATTCTATACATTTATTGGATAGGTTGTTACGGTCATGATGATACCAAATATGTGTATATAGCATTTCATACTTTAGGACTTGAACTTTTATTGAAATTTTATTAATTATAAAAATACCCTTATTTATGATTATTTTTATATTTGTTACTTTTTTTTTAATAAAAAGGGAGGATTTTTAATATTGATTTATTTTTTTTTATTATAAAGTATCAGCATACACCTATCAGCCATAACAATAAAATATTATGCAAGTTCCCCTTTTGCTGCCAAAACATCTCTAATCCCTTGAGGCATGGATTCCATAAGACCTCTGAAGGTCTTCCTGAACAATGTTTGTAGTGTGGCTTGGCGCATTATCCTGCTGAAACAGGCCACTGCCATTAGGCAATACCACTGATATGAAGTGATGTACTTGGTCTACAAAAATCTTTAGTTAGGTTAAAAAAAGTTAAGAGAAATAAAATAAACAAATAATATAAAATACAAATAAAAGAAGAAAAGGAAAAAGTGCAAAATCAAAACTAAAAAAATGAAAAATAATAATAATAAAATACAAATGAAATTTTTTAAAAAAACATGCAAAATAAAAGTGTTCACTTCCCCCCCCAATGGTCTTTTTATGACCTCTTGGGGGACATATTATGTGGTGGGTATATATATCTCAGCTACATATTATGTAGCATAAATATATTTAAAAAAATAACCTAAAAAGAATACATAAAAGAAAAATCTTCAACTGAAACTATACATATTATATAACAAAACGGTCGACACAAAATAGGGAACTAATTATAATAATTTTGGTCAGTTTGCATATTTAAAGGGATTTTCCACATGATGTACACCAAAAAGTGATTAATTGAACCGGGCCACCTTCTTCCATTGCTACATGGTCCATGTCTGATGCTCACATGCCTGACTTTTGGTAGGTACTAACCACTACATACAGGAACTGTCATTTTGGAGCTTCTCTGACCTACGTGTAGTCGTGTAGTCATCACAATTTAGCTCTTGTCAAAAGTTGCTCAGATCCCTACACTAAATTAATTTTTCCTGCTTCCAACACCTCATCCTCAAGAACTGACTTTTTACTTGTTGCCTAATATATCTCACTCCTTGACAGGTGCCATTGTCACAAGATAGCAGTATGATTTACTATTATCGCTGATGGGTGTACATCCTTTTCTTCATATGTTAGCCTAGATGTTAGGGAGATGTTAGAGCATACCTAAGTTTTAACATCAAGAAATTAGGGCAGACATCCCTAGGGTCATTTAAGTTGCAATGGATGTAAAAATAATACCGGTATATGGATACCAGTATATTGTATAGTCTAAGCTGCAGTCTGTGGCAGCAACTGTAGCACTCTGAAGATTGGCAAAAAAAACAAGCAAACCCCAATACTATAATTTAACCGTATTTTAATCCTAAATAACACACACACTTAAAGTTTGGATGTGAAGTTCAGAGGAAGAATAAAGCTTCTGAAGACAGGGTGTTATGCTCTTTAACACACCATGCAGGCACTACCTTATACATGTGGGTTCTGCCTCCGGAATATCTGTGTCACTGCATTAGGAAAGCAACTGATTAACAGTCTGAAGTGTGGAAAAAACACTGCTGCATATGGAGTAATATGGAGATATATTTTAATATTTTAAATATCATTTAGGCTGGATGGCCTTTCCACGTTGCTACCTTTTTAAACAGCTGATTGGCGGGGGTGCCTGGCTTCAGATGTTGGAGTTTAGGATGGGTAAAACAGCATGCAGTTTTATTGCGCTGTTCAATGCAGTTGCAGTTTTTACAGATGAAACATGTTAATTAAAGGGGTATTATGGTTAAGTTATCTTATTGGATATAAATGAATGGACTTTTCCAACCAGCTGCAACGTCCATTACATGAGGGCTCCATGGGGAATGGGGCCCCTATTCTTGTGATCGGTGGGGGGCCCAGCAGTAGGCACCCCTGTGGATATGGGATAACTTTCTATAAACAGAATACCCCTTTAAATGTGTTTTTCCAATGTGGTGTTAAATGGGTACACCAGTATACAAAACTGGACTCCTATCAGAAGTATGTGACACAGAATAAAAATGCTCAATAAATAGTAATTAAAACAGTTGGACAATTCGTACCACTTTTTCTTAAATTCCCCAATTTACTCACAGGACCACTTTCCTGGCTGTCTTCAGCTTCATTCTGCTGAGCAGGTGATGAAGCAGTTCAGCTACCATCCTGGGGACAGCCGGGAAGCTGCCACTTCAGTAAATGACATGACCAACGCCATCTTGGAGTCCATGGACAGGGCGGCAGCGGCTTGGCACTGTATACATGGGTCATTGATGGGCAGTCGGGGGTCTTCCAGCATTGAGGTGAAAAACGCCTCTGTACAACTGCTAGTGACACTTCATGCACTTTAGGAGCATTTAGGAAAAACTAGTAAGAATTTTACAAATCCTTTAAAAGGGGTTTTCCAGGATCTGTTTTGTAAAAACTGGCAAAGAACAAGGAGCTGTGTAAAATAAAATAAAAAAGCCTACATATATGTGTTAAATGTCCTGCAGCTCCCTTGCCATTGCTCATGACCGCTATGTGCTTGCTGCAGGCCCAATGGGTATATGTGCAGAGGGGACAAAGTGGTGGCGTGGGAACAGTGGGGCATTTAAAGGGAACCTGTCACATTGATCTCCAGCGTTCCCATAGAAATGAATGAAGTGACGGTGCACATTCTGGCCAGCTGCTCCATCCATTTCACAAGGTTTGGGGCTTCAGTTCTCACAATCAGTAGAAATCCCAGCGGTAGAACTCCCACTAATCTAATAGTTATCACCTATCCTGTGGATAACCTTTTTTAACCAGAATACCACATTTCATGTCATATCACATTTGGGTCTGTGTGCATCATTCAGTGAGTGTTAATCTTTTATTATCTTTTCAGTCATATGCTGTTATTATGCTTTGCTTGCAAAGCCTGCCTGCCTACAAGTAATGAAGATTTCTTCAGGAATGATGCTATTTTCAGTGCTTCTTACCTGTATTCTTTATCCGTACCACAAGGAACACGGTTCATGTTAGCAGCAGATGTGACTCGCTGTACAATGACATGGTCACTTTGATACTTCCCAGACACTGACAATCGTTCTGTGATCTCATTCATACCAGTAAGTTTTCCTGCATTATACAAATACATAGTAATATATTAAATATCATGTAATATGGCACTCTTTTGGTATACTTTGGGTTCTTAGGACAAACCGATGTACTGTCTATGTTGGGAGCATTTCCTGCCTTATACCTCAATGTAGGGTAAAACTATATGTGAGCTAGAGCTGGGCGATATGGCCAAAAAAAACAAATATCGACTTATTTTTTTTTTTTTTAATTTTGGACGATTCACGATTTAAATCTCGATTTTCTTATGTTATTAAAAATATAAAAAAATAAATTAAAAAAACAAGATACAGTTGATTGCCACCAGGGAACGTGAAATTAACCCTTTTATTAACTTGCACAGGTTAATTGGCTTCCTGTGAGAGTGGACGGCACTGTGGAATAGGCTGATGAGGGGGCTGGGAAGGAGCCCGTGTCGGGCGGAGCAGATGGGGAGCACCGCTCTCTGCTAACACGTGGGCGGCGTCTGGGACTGGAGGAGACGGGGACTAGCACAGGAACTGCACGACTGCACACATCCTCCCCCGGCCCGGCTCACCTCGGCCTGCTTCCTGGTGCCGTTGTCGGGGCTCAGCAGGTTCTGGAGAAGCAGGTAGAATTGCTGCTGCTCGGCCGCCATGTCCGGAGCTCCACACGCGGAGCGAAAGAGAGAGGGCGCGACACTGAGCGTGGGCCGGAGAGCTGCCTGCCGGGGGGGCGGGGCCACGGAGGAGGGACACTGGCCAGGCCAGTACAGTGTGGCGGGCGCATTTTAGGAAAATCAAATTCACGATTTTCCTTTAAAATAAAATCGTTAGGCTTTGAATTGGCGAATTAATCGAATTAATTCGATTAATCGCCCAGCCCTAATGTGAGAATAGTCTTAGGGTACACTCACTCGACGATATGTGTTTTGCGGTTTGCAAATTGCAGATCCGCAAAACATGGTACTGGCCGTGTGTGTTCCACATTTTCCCTATGATAGAAATGCCTATTCGGACAATATCGACAAGAATAGGACAAGCTATGTCATTTTTGCGGGGCCGCGGAACAGAACTACAGATGCTGTGTGCTGTCCACATCTTTTGCGGTCCACACGGTCGAGTGAATGTACCCCAACTAAGCAAACATTTCTGAACATGATATTGCTTACTTACATAACCGTTATCTTATTTGCTCTTCTCAAGAAAGCTAGCAGAAGCAAGACATGTTTTCTCTATTTTTTGGCCTTTGATCTGTCATCTCTTTACTCACCCTGCTCTCTCTTAAACTCATTTTCACTCATGAACACCGGAAGCATTAGTTCTCCCACTGGTGGCTGGATGGACACGTAGAACTGCCGTGTGTGTGTGCTGCAAAATGAACATATTCGATTTTGCCACCTTTCTTTACATGGATATTCACAAGGCTATGTACAGAACTAATAAATATATTTCTATAACTATAAAATAAGGACTCACCAGAGCTGGAAGTTGGCAGCTTGTGTGGAGTCACAGAAATCAATGCCCATTATCACAGAGGTACTTTCTCCTGGTGACAGTGATTCTGTGGAATTAAATGAATGTAACACAGTATGTCAGAGAACATGTTAATCCATTAAAGGGGTTGTCCATATGGCCGATTAGACATGAGGACATCACAGTTCTGCTTGGGAGCCCCCTCTATGAACCAGAACAGAGAGCTGCTTTGTAGAGTGGCCCCCTTTCTAGCGGACTGGAGCTGTCCCTGTACTTCTTGGACAGTCATTGGTCTGAATGGCTGCCATGTAATACTACATTTCCTTTGCAGTGGCCCCTGCAGAAATTTCTGCTAGTGTCCAATTCATCTAAAAGGTTTGCAGAAATATGCAGAACCAACCCTTTTCAGATTTATGGCATAGGGAACTCACCCTAACCCTGTTATATTTCTATTGTAGCAAACTGCCAAGTAACCACAAGACATAAAAAAATACCTCCAGACTTAACAGTTGGCAAAGTGTTCTTGTCTTAAAGAAGTTTTCTGATAGTACAATATTTTTTACTTATCTACAGGCTAGGTCATCAATATCAGATTGGTGGGGGCTCTGACTCCCGACAACCCATTTGATCATCTGTTTGAAAGGACTGTACTGCTCCGACAAGCAATGTGGTCTCCTCACAGCCTACCATGCACAGGACAGTACATTGTATAGTGGCTGCACTTGGTATTGTAGCTCAGGCCAATTTAAGTAAATGATGTCATTGGCATAGGAAGAGGCCACAGCGCTCAACAGAGGGTCAAAGCTTCTTCAAACAGCTGATTGGCGGTGGTGCTAGGAGTCAGACCCCCACCGATTAGATATAGATGACTTATCCTGAGGATAAGTGATAGTGATAGTGAAAGAGTTCCATCTTTTTTCTTCAGACTTTAGTAAACAGATCACAGGTAAGGTCCCCAGGATGACTCCTGCATGTAGATCACGTTTGTGCAAGCAACACTACATAGCAGACCGGCCAATGCTTCCAAGGCACTCATTATTTGGATGCACAAACCACTGGGATCATCAATTCTGTGTACTAGACAGGCTGTGCGTAAAGCACTTGGCCTCTTTTCTAAATTAGTAGAAAAAAAAGGTGTGCTAGAAAAGTCTTGTTTCAAAGCCTTATGGTAATGTTTATGGAAGGGGTTTTTGGAGCCTAAGAACCACACTTCCATGCCAAAATAAGTTGTATTTGTGATACTTTTAAATACTGTAAATTATAAATGCAGTTTTCTAGCAATATGTATTGAAAAATTTACAGTTATTTAATAACAACATTTCAGATGGTGGCAATTACAAGCAGAATGTACTTTGGTAGCTTTTTATCCCCATCTCTGGATCTGAGGGTCAATCTGCATTTTTATTTTCAGAAGTTTGACTTCATTTTGAGACCCTCACTTAGTTGGTTAAAGGGGTTCTCCAGGAATGATTGAAATAAAAATACTTAAAGGGAACCTGTCATCGCCGAAACACTCCCTGAGCTACAGTAAGTGGTGTATAGTGTAAGTGATGATGAATCCAAATATGTAAGTTTTATCTTCATACTCACTTCCATTCTGACGCTGTGCTCCTACAAACCATCAGTAAAATGCACTCACTGGACTCCAGTGCTCACTCACATAATGGGCAGGACTCAAAGAAGAGTCCTCTCAATGCATTTTACTGCTGGTTTGTGGGAGTACAGTGTCAGAATGGAAGTGAGTATGAAGATAAAAATTACATATTCGGATTCATCATCACTTACACTATACAACGCTTACTGTAGCTCAGGGGGTGTTTCGGAGATGACAGGTTCCCTTTAAATATTACTTTATTATAAATATATTCTCATATACCTTTCACTAGTTATAAAATAAAATGGCCCCCGTCCTGTTAGTACACACAAAACCTGTCCTATTCACCCAGAAAGACAAGTTACTTCACAACACTGAGCTAAAGAGCTGCCTCATCCTCCTCTCTACTTGTCAGGAATCATGATCCTGAATACAGCTGATAAAAACTTTAGCTGAATCTCTGTAGGAATGGAGTTCATTAGGAGACAGAGGATGGACAGGCCGGACTGTGGTAATGTGGGGCTGTGGTACTGAAGACTGCATACAAGAGCTGCTGCTCATTATCTACGTTCCCACCTCCTCTCTGTACTTCCTGTCTCCTCATGAACTCCATTCCTACAGAGATTCAGCAGAAGATTATATTAAATTGTATTCCGGATCATAATCCCTGACAAGCAGAGCAGAAAGGAGGATGAGGCAGCTCTTTACCTCAGTGTTGTCCTCCTGTGTGATTAGGACAGGTTTTGTGTGTACTATAGGACAGCGGCCATTTTTCTTCTAATGATTGATCCCTAGATGAAACAAGCCTTTATAACTAATGAAAGGTATTTGGGAATATATTTATAGTAAAGTAATATTTACGTATTTTCATTTTCTTAATTCCTGGAGAACCCCTTTAAAGGAGGCCATGGCTGTTGAATGTAAGTGCAGTACCCTGTAAGTCTTGAAGGGTAATATAATCTATAAAGAGTTTTTGTGGTTTTATGTGAATCACTACATACGTTAAATGTTACACAACATTATAATATAAACAAGGCTCATTTATCAAAACTGTCTAATAACAGGGCTTGTTAGCCATAGCAACTAATCAGTGCTCAGCTTTAGAATGCTCCAGAAATAAAGAACTGGTTGCTATGGGCAGTAAGATCAATTTTTGTGTAAGTCGGCAAACAAATATCTTGAACATTTTGAATTAGACAAAAAGCAAATTAGAAAGTTGTATTATGTTTCATTTATACAGGGTTTAAGCTTAATTTACATAAACTGCTTACATCAACCCCTTTCCAAGTTTTCTATTTGTGCTAATCTGATTTAGAAGACCCATTTGCAAATACGTTATAGGGCTTGTTCATACGTGATGGGATTTCTGTAGACCGGAAAATGTGCGGTGGAATACAACAGCGGCAAAGTGGATGAGGTCTCGTCCCATGTGACTGCTGCAGCCAATTACAGGCTCTAGTGGTGTGAAGGTGACTCATTGCCGTAGGCACCCATATTTACCGATTTCCTTGAACTCCTGCATCCTCATGCCACACAGCAGCTTGGGCTCACTTGTACGGATATTTCGCACTTCACTCTCAGTGTTATTGGAGATCTTTATTTGAACGGCCACCATGCGATGATCAGGTGTAAATGGTTGTCGGCTGAATGTATATTCTACAGAGAGACCCTCTCCTGTCATCCTATGTAATAGCTCAAATGTGCGACCAGAAGAAAATATAGGACTGATTACCTGAGAAAATTGACAGAAATACAAAAAGTTAAAATATGAAAAAGAATACTGACCATTCTAAATTGATGGCACATTTTTATTCTAATACTAAAAGCGCCATGGTACAGTACGGTGATACTCACTGTGGGGGTTAGAGAAGTGTCTGTCAATGACAACCCTTCAAGGTCAGTCACAAGGCTGGATGAGACAATAGCTGCTGAAGTTGTAGGAGGAGCAGAGGGCACTGAGACTGTAAAACAAATTAACATTGATGTTAGATAATATATAAAAGACATCTGCACATGTTCCTTGAAAGAAGTAATTTTACAGGACATCTGCATTTGATTTCTGGAGCAGGGTTGTTGAGGCAGGGATTTATTCTGATTGTTGTATTTGTTGGGAATTTTTCCCCCTAATATGAGGCAGCTGAACGGTCTTGCTCAACAGTTTTTGAAAGTCCCATAGCAATGAATGGAGCACAAACTGCATATGCCTGGTGTACTCTCTTCCAATTCGGGAGCCCTATTCTGTAGATAGTAGTGGGTCCCAGCGGTGATCCCAGATGGGAATACCCCTTTAAGTAGATCCTAGAAATATTATGTAAACTCAGTTTCATGGAAACTTTTCCACCACCCTTTACTGGATTGATTAAATGGATGATGAGTGGAGTCTTTTCAACCTGCACATCTTAAAAAAGCACAAACAAGCATTTTAGAAATATGATATCTCGTTGAGGTGTGTCAGAAAACACCAGTAACACAAACTAAGTCAACATTTTACTCACAGTCATCTAGATCCAGTAAGGACATCTCCTTGGTCTCCTTGGGTTGCTTCATTGTTGGTTTGGTAACTGTCGACTAAGTAGGGAAAGAAATTGAGGAGAGGTGAGCATCTGCAGAATTTGGTCTGGGGTCTGTATTAGTTTAGGATGACTGTTCTGAGGTCCATTATTGATTATCTAGTGGTTATGGTCTGGGGCCTGTATTCGTTTGTAAGATAAGTTTGAGTCTTACAGGCTTCTTCTTTTTAGGCTCGGGCTGCGGTTGTTCTTTCTCATCCTCTTCCTCATCCTCCTCTTCTGAAGAAGATTCACTCTCAGTTTCACTCTCTGAGCTGCTTTCTTCTGAGTCTGATTTCTTTGATGTTCTTGCAGGGGTTTTCTTCCCTTTTGCTGTTGTTTTTTGTTCCCGATCACTTTCATCGCTGTCAAATAATCAAGGATGTCTCTATTCATTTTATTTTTTCTTTATTTGCAATCCTATTTACAGTAACTATTTTTTTTCTGTTAACATAAATGCCCCCCTATAATGTCACTTAGGGTCCAACAGAATAGTGTTAAACCACCTCTCACTACTGTTTTGATTAGTAAGGGCAGCAAAAAAGTGGGTTATATGACCAAGGGCTCACAGGGAGGACCATATACATCAAGCTATCTTTAGTGTCCTAATGGGCACATTAGGACCATTCTTGCTTGTATTTCTCACAATTCTCCATACCTTCCCTCACTCTGTGGTTCATCCTTTTTTCTCTCCTCCTTTTCAGACTCTTCTTCATCTTCACTCTCTTCCTCCTCCTCTTCACTCTCAGACCCTGAACCACTTCCACTGCCACTCCCACTGCCACCACTCTCTGACTCGCTCACGGACTCTGGTTCTGTAATAAAGATATTGTAAGCCATTTGTCGTATATGTGAATTCTAAAATGCAGTTCACTCATATCTAAAATAATTTGTAAAATTAATTTACAATGAAATAAAAATATATAAAATCTATATCTATAAAAATTATATCTATATTTAATATATATATATATATATATATATATATATATATATATATATATATATCCCCTCATCTATTTATCCCCAGGACTGTGACGAGGGAACATCCTCTGCATCTGGAGGAAAGAAGGTTTGTACACAAACATAAAAGAGGATTCTTTACGGTAAGAGCAGTGAGACTATGGAACTCTCTGCCTGAGGAGGTGGTGATGGTAAGTTCACTAAAAGAGTTCAAGAGGGGCCTGGATGTATTTCTGGAGTGTAACAATATTACAGGTTATAGTTACTAGATATGGGTCGTTGATCCAGGGAGTAATTCTGATTGCCTGATTGGAGTCGGGAAGGAATTTGTTTCCCCTGAAGTGAGGAAAATTGGCTTCTACCTCACAAGGCTTTTTTTTCTTTCCTCTGGATCAACTTGCAGGATAACAGGCCGAACTGGATGGACAGATGTCTTTTTTCAGCCTTATAAACTATGTTACCATGTATATACACCATATGCAGTGTGCACTAAGCTTCATTCATCAACAGGAGTGTTGGCTTTAACTAATGTCTCACCACTGTCTGCAGACTCGGTTGGTCCTGATTCACCATCTGAATCAGAATAGAATGGTTTTTCCTCCCTCTCTTTCCTCTTCTCTCTGCTTGGGCACTTAGTCCATTCAGGTACCTGGAAAGGTCAATGGTATTAGTATCTGCAAGAAATAGTCAAGTTAGTTAAAATATTACAGTGAAAGAAATACATAAAGTACATTCTAGGCCTGTGTCTGTTAAAAAATAATTCTGGCTTAGAGTGGGAGGGGAACACATATGCAAGTTTAATCAGGAAAAAGTGTTTTTCCACTCATTTATAACATCTGGATTGAATATAACTCTAAGGAGGGGGAGGGGGGGCGTGCATAAGTGAATACCAGACACCTCTGAGACCACTTATTAAAAATATACAAAAGTAGAGGCTGAATGAATCTGTCTCGTCTCAATCTGGTTTTTTTTTGCGTTGTCTGAGAGTCTGCTACCAGACCGTGTGTGACATCCAATGTGTAACAATGGTTTAGACATAAGAAATGATATTCTGCTTATATGTAGTTGATAATACAGAAGATACTATAGATATGTTATTAAGGTCCAGTATTGCTACAGTAATTAAAGGTCGCAGAAAAGTATATTGATTATAACAAACAGAAAGCATGGTATTAAGCTAGAGTAGGTAAATTATTTAGGAAGCTATAGAAAACAGTATAATTACAATGTAAAATACAAAGTAAGCTAGTAAGAAGCCATCAACAAAAAAGGTAGGTGCAGTGTAAGGGAGGTTTATACAGAAAAGGTTAGCATCAGCTATAAGGGCACACAGCATATAACAGGCATCCATGCGTATTAAGTCTCAGTTCATGTAGAACTGATCCAATGACAAAGAAAAAAAGGAAAGAAATATCACTGGCAGAATCTGATTTTTCACGTACAATAATCCCTTTAAATGGTTTTCGTTTGAACCATATCGAGGACAATTGTATTTTGAAGCTTGTGAAAGTGAGCGGAGGATGGAGGTCACTGCACATAGAAAGAATAGACTAACTGGAGAGAGTGCACACTCAATCACACACAAGTGACACCTCTTTCCACTCGCCCAGCAGGCTGATGTGACACTCTGTGGGCTCAGTGTCTTCCTCTTCCTGAGTACAAAGGAAGATAGTTCATTTATAATACATCACCTTATGGAATCCAAAAATGCGCTATACTGCAGACAGCATTGCTAAATTAAAACAGCATTATCTGATACAAACTGGACACAGTGAGGATAAAAAAGGAATCTTTTGCAGCAAAAGCCTCAGCCTATAACTATAGCCCATAGCAGCAAAACAAAGCAAGCGCTTAGAAAGGGGCAGCATTGCACTGCAGCAGAGGTAGCAGTGGGCATTGCCCACATCCCTTTATACTCAGGTTAGCACGCACAGCTTCCTTCACCTCCACGTTGCGCACTGATGGATCGGGAGCCTCGTCTGGCCAGTCTGGCAGTTCCTGATAACCCACAGCTTTGGCGTTCAACAGATGAGAAAGCGAGCCCAACTGAAAGTGATCCCGATCTGTGGTTAGGAGAAAAAGGATTATTTCTTTTAAAAGGACTAGCCCTATTAAATATTCAATATCCTTCTAACAATCTCTTTTATATTATTTATAAAAGTAGCATTCACAAGGGCAGCATAGTGATAAGGATTTTCTACAACTTGGGGTATACGTTGTATTAGTCTTTAATGGGGGCATAACACACGTATGAAGGCGAATGTCCTTATGGACACTCATTGGAGTATATTAGTCTTCAGTGGGTGCAAAAATTGAAAAAAATAGTTCTAACCTCTCCCCTGTTCACCCGCAGCTACTCTTCCGGTTCACCACTTCACACTGGAGAGGGCAGATGCAGGTGAGCAAGGCCACCAGCTGTGCCCACCTACTCCATTCACGTAGCTTGTGTCGATGACTATTAGTACAATCTGGCTGGCGGTGGATCGAACTTTGGCACATCCAGCACCAGTTCTAAATGTAATACAGCTTCTGAGCTGTCTTACATTTAGACCTTTTTCTATGCCTGAAATAGCCAACAATTTTAGACCTGGCGTGAGCGGGGCGAAGGCGCAGATAGTGGCGCAACTAACAGTTGCTCCGCCATCTGGGCCTGAAATACGCCTAATACAGGCGTATTTCAGTACAATAAATGATCCCATTTGTTCAAAAGCTACAAAGTATATATTTTTAGAGGTTGCCCCACACAGTGTAATTTTGGTTTGGAAGATGATAAAAGACGTGCTCCAATGTATTTTATTGCAGTATGTGTTTTAAAGAGAAGGTTGAGAGAGAAATGTCATAGATTATTACAATCTCCAGGAACTGATGAAATACAGCCTTCTCCCCTATAGACAAGGGAATGACTGTCACTAGCCTTGCTGGCTGGATGTAGTTTCGTTTTGCCAGCTTCCAAAGTACTAACAAGTACTGGCGTGCGGAGTCTAACAAGCCCCCGGGTTTTCACCAGAGCCCGCCGCAAAGCAGGTTGGACTTGAGCGGCCGGAGACTTGCAGGTCGCGTTGCCATGTGGAAGCAGTGGAAACAGCCGAGGACTGGATAAGCAGTAGGCTATCTGAGACGAGAAGCAACTGAAGACTGGAACAACAGGAGCTGAACAGGAACAACTGAAGAGCTGGAGTACACTGGGAAAAAGACCTGATACTCTGGCATCAGACACGTGCACAGAGCTGCCTTAAATAGGCCTCTAGATAGGATGCAGGTGCAGGACTAATGACTGTTCCACAGAAGGTATAGGAGCCGCAGTACTGTGTGCCATCCCCTAGCTGTAGTGAGAGTACAGTTACTGCAGATTCTGTGCTGGCTGCTGAAATCACCGCATTAGACGTTTGTGGAGGAAAACAGACAGCAGCCGCCGAGGGGGGCGACCCCACCAACGGGGTGAGTGTAGTGGCGCTCTGCGCTCAGATGTGACAATGCCAGATGAGATGCATACATTGTCTTATCTGTGTGTATAGTATTACTGTCCTATCTGATCATGGCCTCCAGCTGTACAATAAACCGATTATTAACTTATCTACCCTCTAATTATAACGAGGTGACTCTGCAAATTCTGTTCCAGTCCATACAGTAAATCTGACAAGTAAGCTACCAAAAATTAGGTGGTATGTCCACTTTTAACTGCACTATAAGCAGATTACATACAATTCTGATGTTAGCTATTTGTGAATCCAGCATTGTAACCAACAGCAAGTGCTGAGCTCCAAATGATCTTTAAATGGGATTGTCTAGTGCAGGACCTGATTATGGTAATCCGGTGGGCCAGTCTGACCCTAGATCAATTATAGGGTCAATTATGCTCTTAGAAGATACTCCCATATAATTGATAAAGAAGGTGAATAATACCTTTAAATGGAGACTCCAAAATAGGTGCAGGTTTTTGAGCAAGAAAGAGCTTCTTGGCATGCTTGCTAAGTGCTCCACTTTTTTCTGTGGGTACAATCAACTGGCGGATGAATCTTGTTCTGTCTCTGATGTCATAATTTTGGTCATACTTAGCCAGATTCAGGACATACTGAGTGAGGAGCTTCGTCTAAGAAAACATATGATGGGATAATACGTTAATCAGGGTAAATACACATTCATAAATATAGTCAAACTAACATGATAAAAGGCTGATAGCTTGAAACCACACATATACTAAAAAAAAGAAAACTCATGGAACTGATTTCTAGGTTGGAATCTTTACCATGGAGGCGTGCTATGTCACTGGAGCAGTATCATTTCTTAGTATAGAAAAGGGACACGCAAAGAAGGGGTAAGGGTGGAGATGTAGAATACTTCCATGACAAAGTCTGAGGCAAGGGGTCTCTAAAACCTCAATCAATAAGGTCCATGGTTCAACAAAGGAGGAATGTGGAGGGTCATGGTGCCCAAAGGCATCAGTCTAAGGCTACATTCACACGACCGTATGTGTTTTGCGGTCCGCAAATTGCGGATCCGCAAAACACGGATACCGGCTGTGTGAATGTAGCCGGCCCTATGATAGAACTGCCTATTCTTGTCCGCGATTGCGGACAAGAATAGGACATGCTCTATATTTTTTGCGGGGCCGCAGATCGGACCTACGGATGCGGACAGCACATTGTGTGCCGTCCACATCTTTTGCGGCTCCATTGAAATGAATGGGTCCGCACCCGTTCCGCAAAATTGCGGAACGGATGCGGACCCAAAACTACGGTCGTGTGAATGCACCCTTAAGGAGGAACATATCAAGCTGTCAAAGAAGGACATATAGAGACAAGAAACATGTACATAAACAGCTGTGTAGGGGGATTAGATCCAGAGGCATGTGTTTATCAGTGAGATCTCTAGCTGTTCAGGGTATCTGAGGTAAAATAGTATTGTACTATTGTAATTGTAATATTGTACTCATATAGCACAGGTAATGCTATAAGCAGGTGAAAATCATAGATGCTATCTAAAAATCCCCAGCCCTGCCATTGTGGATATGTTTTATGTGGCATTAATGTTTAGTCAGCTATTTTACCCACTCCGGAACAATATTACGGTCACATACCTGCTTTGAATTTGTCAGATACAGCTTTGCCGCAAGATTTATGGTTTGTAGTTTAACAATGTCTTCTTCATTAGTGAATGACTTGGCCATCTTCCTCAATACATCAGGAGCTATTTTAGGCACATGTTCACAATACTCACCAATCAGCCACAAGATGCTAGCTCGAGCCATAGGCACCTGAAAAAAAAATAGCACTGAGATTCTGCATGCTCAACAAAATAATTATGACAATGATGAATGGGCCATTATGTGCATGTACCAATGATGAATGGGCCATTATGTGCATGTACCCTGACGGCTGATCACCCTCAAGATTTACATAATATAACTGCGAATATAGTTACTATAATTATAGCAAGAGGCAAAGCCTAATTTGTGAAGAAAAAAAAAATTGTTGCATATGCATTTATTATAGGTATAATTGCTGTGAGACATGGATACCTGGATATTGTCGGTTAACTTGGCCATGTGTTTTATTATCTCACTGTGCTGTGCTGGCTGCATTTGGAGTAATTTCTTGATTACCACCACTGATTCTGCAACAACCAGCTCTGTAGGAAATGAAAGGAATATTAATCATATTGTATAAAATGTACAAAATGCAAGTTATATTTTTCATTGTACAATGCAGGACTATGACAAAAATTTTGATTATACATAAATATACATTAATTAATACTTTAATAACATTAGAGTATTCAAGTGTTGACAGTGCTGATGGTTTGAATGTCATGATTTGTCATGAATATGCTATGAAATCTAAAGCACTCCAGTGAAAAACAAAAACTTCATACTGCTAATCCTTATGTACAATACCTTTGTGGTTTCTTTTCCTTCAAAGTTCTGCAGACCTCTCCTTCCTAGTTCACTTACAAGAAGTTATCATTGTCTATCGTATTATGAATGAAGATGCTGCCTGGTTATGGTCACCATATCTACAAGCCTGCAAACTCACTTTACACTTGACACACACCACCACTCTCTTCTCTCTCTCATAAATGAGTGTCAAGGCTGCTGTAATCACATGACTATATTAACTAGCAAGTTCCCTCTACATACACACAAACATATCGTGATTTCTTCTTTGGATTAACGTCATTTGTCTTACCATCTCGGTTTGATAGCAGTTGGACAAGCCCATTAAGACAGGTATCACGGACTCTGCCTATGTTGGTAGCACATCGGCCAATGGCCTGTATTGAAGCAGCCACAAAATCTTTATCCATGCTGCGAATGTAGGTCTGAAAGGATTAACACAGATACATTTTACTAATTTGTTTAGTTAGTATTGCTGGGCTTTGTATAATTTAAACCCTCTGTGCACCTGGATATAACTGTATTTCACTGGTGTGCAAGTACTGTATGAAGCAGACTAACTAGCTGAGCTCGCTCCATGAATGGCAGGTGCTTAGATAGTGAGAGCTTCCTCTGTTCTCCCCTGACATGTTACTGCACCTATTATAACGTGCCTCTAGCAGGGAGTAAGTGAATGGTGGTAAAATTACTATTCATAACAATTATTATTATTTATTATTATGGTGAGTTCACATCACCGTTATAGATTCCGTTATTGTTTAAGAGGCATTCCATTTTGATCCTTCTTAATACAAGTCTGTGGGCAGCATAACGGAGTCCAGTCCTGCATGGAAACCAGGACGGATCCGATATGCTGCCTTGTAGTATGACGGAGTGCAAACGAAAGCCTTTAAAAAGCATTCCGTTTTGCTTTCCGTCATGATAGAAATCTATATGGGCAATCTTAACGGATCAGTCTGATTTCCGTTATGCAGAATGGAAAAAAAGTCCAGTCAACAGGACTTTGTTTTCCGTCTTGCATAATGGAAACCAGATGGATTTGTTATGCTGCCCATAGACTTCTATTATGACAGATCAAAATGGAATGCCTCTTAAAGGCTTCCGTTTTGACTTCAGTCTTATGGATTCCGTTATTTTCCGTTATAACTGAAAACAAAAATGGAATCCATAACGGTGATGTGAACTCGCCCCTTAGTGTGCCATTCATTCCATATATATGTATATATTGCACTAAGCAAAAACCAGACGAGTTACAAACTGATACAGAAGGAGAGAGGGCCCTGCCTGCGAGGGCTTACAATCTACAACAATACATAAGTATTGCTGTAAAAAAAAAAAATCAAGTTTTAAAAAATATAATGAATATAAAAATGAATAACATCATATTAAGCATTAACATAAACAAATAAATAAACATATTTGGTATTCCTGAATCTGAAAACGTCCAACCTACAAAAATGGCATGTTATTTGTGAACATCTTAAAAAAATCCCAGTGTCAGAATAGGTGTTTTTTTGTCATCTCACTTCACAACATAAATGGAAAAAATTTAAAAAAAAGATGCATGTTCTCCAGAATGACTCTAATAAAAAACTACAACTCACCCCCCAAAAAAATTATCCCTCACACAGCTCAGTCTCAGAAAATAAAAAGTTATGGGTGTAATCATACAAACCAGTAGGTTGGGGTAAAGTTAGAACTGGCTTAGTCACCCATAGCAACCAATCAGATTCCACCTTTCATTTTCCAAACCAGCTGTCAATAATGAAAAGTGGAATCTGGTTGCTATGGGCAACTATGCCAGTTCTACTGATAAATGACCCCAATGATTTCTAGAATTGGCCTGGTCCTGAAGCGGTTAACAAACATGAAGATTAATGAATTACTGCTACATTCACTTCTATGTGGCTTACAGAAATAGCCGAGCCAGAGCTTGACTATTTTCGGCGCTCCCATAGGAATGAATGGAGGGCCCTCTGTGCCCTCTGGGCTCTGTTTTAAGTATAGGTGCGGCTCCCAGAGGTAGGGCCAGCACCTATCAGACATTGAGGGAGTATCCTAGCAATTGGGGGCATGTTCAAGATAGGCATACCCCTTGTACTTAAGTATAGATTTTTCATTTCTATAAATTTGCAAAGCAGCTATGAAATCTGGTTTGGAAGAACACTTATATTTTTTGGAGGAAAAAGTATTATGTTCTGACAGCAAAAAATAAATAAAAATCTACTGGATTTTTAGTATTTGTTCTAGCATGGTCAAATAAGGATAATACTCTTTAATTCTCATGAAGTTATCAAATAGCATCCATACCTCTTATATGAGCCCATACTTGAGATACTTTTACAGTAATTCCAAAAATGTATTTATTGGGTTGATAGCAAAAATGGAGAAATCATACATAGTACATAGTTTCAAGCATATGTAGGATACAGTGTAGTTAAACATCAATTGTTAAAAACAGAACAATCATATAACATTATAAATTTATCAAGGAACAAGAGTTGCTTAGAGTAGTCAGTATGGGGTAAGAAGGGAGCAGTCCCCGGGACTCTCCCGGTCAAAAGAGAGGAAGGGAAGGAGAGAGAATATAGATGGGTATGAAAATGAAAAGTCTTACAAGCCTCAGAGCATCACGTCAAAGAGATAGAAAGTATTGTAGGTTAGGAGATTGGGAACAGTTTAGCCAGGGAGAGCATATTTGCAGATAGCGCTCCCTAGTATCAGTCAGTGTAGCGTTCAATTTTTCGTATAAAGCTATTCGATTAACCCTGTGTATAACTGCTGATACGCAGAGAGAAGGGGTTCGCCATTTGGAAGCTATGTGAATCCTGGCCGACATCATTATAATTTGGAGGAGTTAATATGCTGTATAATTGAATGTTGGTGGTTTAAGGCCCAATAGATATATAGGTGCTGACAGGGGAAGATCCTTTCCGAACACTTCAGATTGTCCTCTTTTGATTGATTAGACCAAAACCTACGTACCACAGGGCAAGTCCACCACACATCAAGGGTGTTTCCTAATCTTGGCAACCTCTAAAACATAAGGGGGAAACTGTTGGATAAATAATATGTTATCTGGAGGGCACGAAATAGACTCTATGAAGAACCTTCAACGACGTTTCCATCAAGGTGACCTGCCAGCTCCCTTTACTGATCGTTGTACAGCACTCAAACCATTGTTCTAATGTGAGAGTCTCCCCTAAATCCACCTCCCAGCCATGCATATATGCCAACTTGGTATCGGGGATCGGTGAATTCAGGAGAGAATAAATAAAAGAGAGTACCATGCTCTAAAGCTCTATATTTACACAGCCTTTCAAACGGTGTAAAGGAAATCATACTGTTTTCCGGAACGTGAGACGTTAGAAAGTGGAAGACCTGAGTGACTCTAAAGAGTTCAGAAGGTGGGGGGGGGGGAAGCAGAAAGGAAGTATGCCTTGGACATGAGCTGAGAGTGAAGTAAAAAATTTCCGACATGGCGCAATCTAGTATGTTTCCACCAAACAAATGCAGTCGGTGGTAATCCTGGTGGGAATAGGGGGTTTCTAAATAAAGGGAGAAGAGGGGAGATAGGATTTTGCAATTTATATTTAAACCGAACTTTCCTCCAAAGTTGCAACATAAGGTATGGGATTTTCGCGGCTGGGTCTATGGTTCCCAAAGGGATATCAGGTGACCAAATTAATGCTAATACTGGTAGTAATAAATCCGACTCCAAATTGACCCATTGTGGAATATTAGAGAGAGCATTAAATGAGGCTAATTGTGATAGTCTGGCTGCAATATAATATTTATAAAGATGAGGAACTGAAAGTCCACCTACTCCTTTATGCAAGTGCATAACACATCTGGCTATTCGAGGCCTCTTATATGCCCATATAAAGCGAAAAATTTCAGTCTGTAGGGACTTAATAGCTGAGCCTGTTATTGGTATGGGAAGAGAGCGGAAGAGATACAGTATCCGGGGCAGAGTGGCCATTTTAACAGTATGTATTCTGCCTATCCATGAGAGAGTGGGAAAATTCCAGTTTAGTAGTTCTTGAAGAAGTTTAGGAATGAGACGGGCGTAATTCCACTTGAAAGTAGAGTCAAGGGTTTTTGGTAAATTAACCCCCAAATAAGGGAGATAATGGTCTGTATCTGTAAAACAAAAATTGAGAGAGATCAAATCTCGAACTTGCTGTGGGGTGTTATAATGTAAGATTTCTGATGTTTTAGCATTGAGCTGAAGGCCAGAATATCAACCAAAGGAACTTAAACATTTCATTAAGTTAGGTAATGTAGTCAGGGGGCGCGTGAGAAGCATATCGTCTCCAAAAAGACTTACTTTATATTCGCGAGACCCAATCTTAACCTCTGCTATGTTAGGATTAGTGCGAATCATTATGGCCAACGGCTCAATAGCCAGGGCAAATAGGGCAGGGGAGAAGGGACAACCTTGACGGGTACCTCGACTAATATGGGTAGGGATAGGATTATCAGTAGGTAGTTTAAGAAAGGCTGTGGGGGTCGTGTAAAGAGTCTGTATAGAGCGCAGGAAGGCTCCTGATATAACCATAGTGGACATAACCTGGTAGAGGTAAGACCAGGATAGACTATCAAAGGCCTTTTCAATATCTAATGCTAGTAAGGAAAAAGGCCAGGATTTCGTATTAGCCCATTGGATAATATTACAGACCTTCCATGACATTATCTGGCGCTTGTCTACCCGGGATAATCCCACCTGTTCATAATGTATCAAAGTGGGGTGATAACGGTTGAGACGTTTGGCTAGAATAGATGTGACAATCTTAAGGTCTACATTAAGGAGGGATATGGGGCGATAACTCGTGGGACATAAGGGATCTTTATTGGGTTTAGGGATAACTGTAATCAAGGCACTGAGCATATCAGATGGTAATGTACCCCCATGGAGGATTTAGTTACACAAACTTTTGAGGTGGGGTGTTAAAATGACTTTAAGTTTTTTAAAATACAAAGCTGAAAACCCATCTGGCCCTGGAGATTTGCCTAATTTAAGGGATGCTACTGTTAAGTTTATTTCTTCGTCTGTGATGTCATGGTTAAGAGAGTCTCTTGCAGAGGAGGGTAGGGAAGGGATAGGTAGGGTTGCAAGAAAGGAGGCAAGGTCCGTTGTGGGAGGATCAGAGGGTGGGGAGTACAGTTTTTGATAGAAAGCGTGGAATTGTTGATAAATAGTAGTTGGATTAGAAGTAATCTGCCCCCTTGTGTCTTTGATTTGATAAATGTTATTACAACGTTGTCTAGCCCTTAGTTTAGCTGCTAGTGTTTTATCCGGTTTATTAGCCGACCTATAGAACTTTGCTTGAGTCCATCTCAGGGCCTTTTCGGTGCGATGAAGCAAGGTGGCATCAAGCTGGAGCTTCGTATCTTTAATAGCTTTTGCGAGGTAAAGGGAGGGTTGCCTCTGGTTAGCTAGTTCCAGACGTAACAGCTTAAATTCTAAATCAGATTGAACTTTAGAGCGTTCTTTCTTCAATCTGGACGCCTCAGCCACGATGACCCCTCTGACGACTGCTTTTTGTGCAGCCCAGTTGACCGCAGGTGTGGTGTCAGAGGAAACATTAACATCAAAGTAGCCTACTTGAGATACTTTTAAGCAATAAAGACAATGAAAGAAATACAGTACGGATCAGTTTGTTAACCTAGATGCCCCACTAGTTTTCATGAACCAGTTGGTGAGATGTACAATGAACTAATGTAACTTCTGCCACTCACTTACTTGGAATTCTCGCAGAATGATGGAAATGTTGGTCTCATTAGCTAGATTTGTCAAGACTTCCAGCTGCACGAAGTAAGAAATTTGATTAAGGCGAATATCCATTTAAAAAAATCTAAATTTCTTGGTACACTATATTTTCAATTTATATATTGAATTTTTAACCATATTATTATTAAAACCATTTACTACTAGAATGTGCCTGACAGCATCCTGGTGAATAACATCTTTCAGGGCAGGATTTTGAATTGCAGGATGCATATAACCAGATATGTGATCATTCCTACCTTTTATGGTACACATTTGCTATCAAAGCTGAGATTAAAAGCACACAGGAACGTGACGGTAATGTATACATGAGTTGTAGATGTTTAGAGAACAAAGGGGAGGAAAGAATTTGCATGCTTGTATACCACATCTGCGAAGGTGGCTGACAGAAAAGCCCTCCATAGCCCCTAGGTTCTCAATTTGTGGTCCATGTACCACAGTGGGGTATACACTTTGGCCTAGATTTAATATTAGGGGTGGACTGGGAACTTAGTGGCCCTGGAAAAAATACTAAAAGTGGCTCCATTTTGTAGTCGGTCCAATTTGATGGAAGGCAGGGCCAGCAATACCATATTGTGGCACATTATACCACCCCAACAGAGCCAAATACCACAGTCCATCACAAAATACTGCAGTCGTCAGCACAAAATACATCCCCAAAAACTTCCACTGGCCGGCCGTGAGGAGGGCTCATGCGGCCCCCTGGGCATCGGCCCACCGGGAAATTTCCCTGTAAGGTCTATGGCCAATCTGCCCCTGTTTACGATTGATTCTGAAGCTCAAATTTGCGTACAATTTTCAAGCATTTGGATGCAAAATATTACATCTCATATTTTAGACAGTTTTTCGCCACGCTCAACAAGGGTGGCATTGACTAAAATGTGACTTTTTGAGCCAAAATTTGCCAAAGTTTCTGGCATAAAAATCTAAACAAAATAAAATAGCTAAAAGTTGTCTTAAACTTTTAGACAGGCAGTCCATAGATGCATCAGCTTTATCATACAACCTGGGTCACTGTGATAATTAAGTGTGACCAATGTATATGTAAGAGGACTATATGGCATGTACTAATATAGCCTTTGTTGATATTCTCACTCAGCTTCCTCCATTCAAACCTACTGCATCTGCACCTGAATGTGTGATTTGCCTGGTCACATGACCCTCCATTTTATGGACAGGACCTTTGTGTGAACAGCATAAAACAAGGGGGCATACCTTATGAAATACAGAAAATGTCTCAGAATTTCAACAAACACTACATTAGTGAGTGCTATACAGCCAAACAAACACATTGGTCTACATTAACCATAATGTGTCCAACCCCTTTAGGGGCTTTTTCACATCTGTGTTGGTTGCTGATTCCATAAAAAAGGAGAGAGAAAAGTCCTGCATGCAAAACTTTTTTCTCCGCTAAAAAAGTGGGACGGACCTGAATGGACCTCTTTATAGTCAATAGGATCTGTTTGGCTCTGTTTGAGTGATCTATGTGCTGAATCCAGGACTTTTGTTACTTTTGTTGTTTTGCTTCTCTAAAGGAGCAGAACAACAGAAATCAAGAGCAAAGATGTGAACTGACCCTAAAATGGTTGTCTGTGATTGTAATTTCCTGTGGACAGAAGGACAGACGGAAAAGCAGCTATTGCATAAAACATGGATGACTTAAAGGACTATATTGAGCAGACAAAGAGTAAATAGAATATCTGATTTTTTTTTTTTTTAGAAATATATTCATTTTCATAGCTGAAAAGACAGAACAGGCCATGATATATATGGATAAACAAAATACAGTAAGAAATGTTCGGCTATGTGAAATGACAAGAATCCCACTTTTCTGATTATTGATAATGAAAGTAAATGCATTTATTCATTATTTTCTGTTTATTTTAATGAACAGTAACTTCGAAGAGAAGCTACACTTTACATCAAATCAGCTTTTATGATACACAATATCAAAGTAAAAATATATGTTACCTTCAAAATCTTAATCTGAGTTGGGTCAGTAGATCGGATGTAGAAACTTTTTAGGTATGGTTCAAACATCCCCTAAGAAAAAAATCAAAGATTAAAGTAGCAACAAATGTAACATATTTACACTGTGTTTAAGGTGTATTCCTATATTAACTTGTATGGCATATCCAATGGACATACCCTTAAAGCGGCTCTGTCACCAGCATCAACCCTATTAAACCAGACATAGAGGCTACTATGTATGCTAAACAACTGCAGAAAAATCAGCGTTTTTAATCATATGCAAATGAGATGTTTGAGCACCAGAAGGTAGGCTAAATCCTTCGAGCACTGCTATGTAACACCCCCCGTGCTCTTCACAGTTCCCCCTCTCCTTGATTGACAGGGCTAGACGTGCTGTGGGTGGAGCTGTGTCCTAGCATCTACATCATATACACTATGTACTATAGCTTCACCACATTGAGATCTGCTCAGAAATCTAATATACATATTACTGCATTATTCACAAGCACAATATATGATTATAAAGACACCAGTAATATGTGTTAGCTTATAAGCATAGAAAAGACATACTTTTCTATGTGGTAATGCTATATCTTTGTGGTAAGTGTTTAGTTTTGCACGTAGAGATCCTAGGTTTGAATCCTGGAAGAGTCGACCACGTTTTTTTTCTTCAGATATTTTTTTTTCTTCAGATATTTTTTTTCTTCCACATTTTACCCATAATAAAAGTCTATAGGGGTCACGTATGAACAGATATACGCCACAAGGTTATTTGCGTGCAAACTGTGACTTTTTCTCCTTTTCTCACATCAGGTCTATAAAAAGGGGGCGTGGTGCGGGCGGAGAAATGGGCGGGCCGGAAGGCACATCTCATTTATCATTTTTCATGCCTGTTTTAGGTGTAGAAAATGGTCTAAATCTATGTCAGCGGTGCTGGAGGGATGAAGACCGGCATCTAAATTGCTGGTCTTCATAAATGTCCCCCTACAGCCTTATCAAATTGGTAATCATATATTGTACCTGTGAATAAACCAGTAATAGATTTCATGTTTCTAAGCAAAAAACAAAACACTCTTCTCGTATGATATGGATTCTATTATATGCTAAACACACAAAAGATTGCATTTAGAAATAGCTCTTGTGTGGCTTATTTTAGCTAGAAAACTATCTAAAGAGAGCCACTTGAGGTATAAATGAGATTTTGTGTATGTTACTGTATAAGACACACAGTTGAAGATCAATAACACCTTATTTTTATGCAATCAATGAAATCTAATTGTTAATTTTACAGATCATGACATTTTACATACCCTTCTCTTGATGGACATAGTGGCCACGTTCTGTAGTACAACAAACTGCACTTCACTGGAAAGAGACAGAATAATTATTAGAACAGCACACGCAACAATGAGAAAAACACTAAAGAATTGTGTAATTAAAAAAAAGCTACTTCAGAAGATTGACAATCAGAGGACAACACATAATAGATAAAAAAAAGAAAAGCAACACTCCAGTGCAGAATTGCAGTATTTATTCAGTCCATCGTCCACAATGCAATGTTTCAGCTGCTCAATGCAGCCATTTTCAAGCATCAGTGATCATGTGTTACAATATAAATAGACCAACCCACAATCTCATTATACAAAAAAAGTATCAATCAAATGTATCAAATCAATATATTAACACAAAAAAATACCACATCATCAGTCAAATCATTGATTTTTCCAATGCAGTCTGTTGCTGAGTGTCAGTTGGTGTCACTACTGTATGTATTTATAGGTTGCACTGAGGATGTCAGAAGATTTTGTCTTAGGCCCCATTCACACGACCCGTGTGAATGGGGCCATATCTATTCCGCAATATTGCGGAATAGATGTGGCCCCATTCACCTCTATTGAGCAGGGAGCCGCCACACGGAGCCAGCTCTGTGCCGCGGTTCCGATGAAGCATGTCCTATACTTGTCCGCACGCACGGACAAGCATAGGCATTTTGAATGTTGCCGTCCGAGCGGTGCGGTACACACACCGGGCGGCCCCCGTATTATTGCGGGTCTGCAATAATACGGACCTGCAATAATACGGTCGTGTGAATGGGGCCTTACTGTGTGTATTTAAAGGCTGTAATCTATTATTCTGATGTCGCAATAGTAAATGTGTACTTACTATATTAATAAGCTGTGCTCTACATTGATGACATCATAGTGGTGTGTCTGACATTATTTGTGCTCTGTTGTCATGATTTCACAGTTTTATGTTTGTATAGGCTGTGTTTTATTAAAATTATGTCACAGAATGGTTTATTTATATTTCTGTATTTTCATGTACACAGCAAGTGATGATGATGACTTTTCTCAGTTGTGAGGATATCACAGTTGTAGGCAGCTCTGGCTATGCCTGAAGTGTGTCTGAATCCATTTATAACCCAGTCTTGCATGTCTTGATGTCACAGTACGGTATTCATAAGCTGCACTTTATCCAGAATGATGTAAGTACTATGTGTATTTAATATACTGTAGGCTATGCCACACTGGGATGATGCCACAATAGTCTGTGTTTGTATATTTCTCTACTGAGATGATGTCATCGTTGTGTTTGAATATCTACTATTTATAGATTGTCCCACTGTCATGGTGATGTCACAATAACAAGGGCTACTGTGTTTAATTAATTTAATTTAAGGGGTTTTTCCGGGAATTAAGAAAATGAAAATACCTAAATATTACTTCATTATATATATATATATATATATATATATATATATATATATATATTCCCAAATTAGTTATAATGGCTTGTTTTGTCTGGGGAGCAAACATTATGAGAGATAAGTTAGGCTACTTTCACACTTGCGTTTGCAGGATCCGTTTGTATTATCTTTTACATAGGCAAGATGGATCCGGCATGAACTCCATTGAAAGTCAATGGAGGACGGATCCGTCTTCTGTTGTGTCAGACAAAACGGATCTGTCCTCATTGACTTACATTGTGAGTCATGGCGGATCCGTTTGGATAAGTTTCCATCAAGCGGACACCAAAACGCTGCAGGCAGCGTTTTAGTGTCCGCCTCCAAAACGGAATGGAGACTGAACTGAAGCAAAACTGATGCATTCTGAACGGATTCTTTTCCATTCAGAATGCATTAGGGAAAAACTGATCAGTTTAGGACCGTTTGTGAGAGCCTGTGACGGATCTCACAAACGGATCCTGCAAACGCAAGTGTGAAAGTAGCCTTACTTCACAAAACTGATGTAAATAGTGGCCTCATCCTCCTCTCTGCTCTACTTGTCAGGGATTATCATCCTGTATACAGATGATAACATCTTTAGCTGAATCTCTGTTGGAATTGAGCTCATGAGGAGATGTGACTAATGAGCAGCAGCACTTGTATGCAGTCTCCATTACCACAGCCCCACATTAACACAGTCTGTCCTATTTGTCCTCTCTGTACTTCATGTCTCCTCATAAACTTCATTCCCACAGAGATTCAACTAAATATCATATTAAACTGTATTCAGGATCATAATCCCTGACAAGTAGAGCAGAGAGGAGGATGAGGCAGCTCCTTACCTCAGTGATGTGAAGTAACGTTCTGCTGTGTGATTAGGACAGGTTTTGTGTTCACTAATAGGATGGCGGCCATTTTGTTTCTCCTAAGCATTGCTCCCTAGATATAATGAGACATTATAACTAATGAAAGGTATTTGGGAATATATTTTTAATAAAGTAATATTTACGTATTTTAATTTGCTTAAAGGGGTTGTCCAAGTTATTTTTTTGTTCTTTATATGTTTCTAACTTGTCAGGTATAACAACTTTCCCATATACTTTGTGTTTCTAAAGCTGCTGGTTTCTCAGAGTTGACTGAGGGTCACATGACCTGTGATGTCACCTTATCTCTCTGCTCTGTGATGTTTAGTTCACAAGCCTCAGAGTTCAGATAACAGTCTGTACAAGAGATGTCACTGGCCACGCCCCCTTTCTTTGCCAGGCTCCTGCTATCTGCTTTCTTCCTGGTTTCCTTCAGATAAAACATTAACCCCTTCAGCCAGAACACACTGAGGGCTCAAGGCTTTACAACAAACAGTAGCTGCAGCAGTGAGAGGAGACAAATGCTGGGCACAAGAGCTGTAGAGGAATTGTATTGTACAAGAACAGGTAGGGAGAAATTCCTGTGTGTATCAGCAGTGTCATTGTACAGCTGGGACTTGTAGTCCTGCACATACAACATGCTGCTGAGTATTCCAGCAGGCAGACATGTCACTCAGCACTTGTATTCATTCCCTTTGCAGAGGCGGGGAGAAGGGGGAGGGGCTGAGATTGTTGTTATTGCATGTAAACAAAGACCAGAAGAGAACCAGGGAAATTAGGAAATATGGATTTTTTTTTGCCTAAAACTTGCTTAACTTAGTTATATATTGCTGCCTATCAGATTTACAGTGCTATATATTTTTTGTCATAACTCGGACAACCCCTTTAATTCCCGGAGAACCCCTTTAAAGACTTTGTTCTGTTGCAATGCTGTTAAATAGTGAGTGTATATTTATAGTCTGCATACCATTGCAGTGATGTCAAAATGCATGTGTTACTTTTTTTTTACGTGTTACTTTCTGTGATGATGTCACAATAGTGAGTGTGTTTATTGGCTGCTAAGAAGTGTGATGGTATCACAGTTGTGTTTATTCATAGGCACTTCTGTCTTGTGTTGATGTCACAGTAGTGTGTTTCTGTGTGCTTTTATCCAGTGTGCTCTATAGTGATGAAGTCACAATAGAATGTATGTATTTATAGGTTATATTGTGATTGTGTCACTAAAGTATGTGAAAGGCTCCCCTCTGATGTCACAATTAAGGATGAGTGAATCGACTTTGGATAAAACATTCGCTCATCCCTAGTCACAATAAAGTGGAGAGGTATATAGCAACCAATTACATTGCAGCTTTCATTGTTCTAAAGGTCTCTTGAGAATAAGAACTGAAAGATGGTTGTTTGCTATGAGGAAGCATCTTTTTTTTATTGCTTTATAAGTTTTACTGTAATATAGTTGTGCTTGATTCAGGTGTTACTGAGGCGAGTAAAGATGGATTCATGTCTGTCTATGTGTACAACAGAGATTTTTTGTGCTGTATTGTTTGTCCAATGGAAAGATTGTAAGACTGCATGAAAAACAAGCACAAAACGGAAAGTCTGATCAGCTACTATGAGCTGGTGATGCTTCCTATCACAGTGGACTCATAGGTTACTATGCAGAGGGTTAGGCCCCATTCACACGACCGTATTATTGTGGACCCACAATAATACGGGGGCCGCCTGGTGTGTGTTCTGCACTGCTCGGAACACATGCCAGGCGGCCCCATTCAAAATGCCTATACTTGTCCATGCATGCGGACAAGTATAGGACCTGCTTAATATTTTTCAGCGGAGCCGTGGCACGGAGCTAGCTCCGTGCGGCGGCTCCCTGCACCCGTAGAGGTGAATGGGGCTGCATCTATTCTGCAATTTTGCGGAATAGATACGGCCCCATTCATACGGTCGTGTGAATAGGGCCTAAATATCATTTACTTTTTTTGTTACCTGTGACTGCGTAACAAGCGAACCAGGGCCTTTGCTATGACACCGACTTCTGCTTTTGGTGCTAGATGAAAATACAATTGCGCTACTGCCATAACCACCTGTAGAAAGAAGTACAGCTCTAAATGAGTACTTACAGCACTGCATATACATAATACTAGGTTAGATTATTGTAAAATAGTTTTAATAGTATATCAGTCTTTCATAATTGAAATGATCTGATATTTTATGTAAAGTAAAATATTTTGGGGTAGATATAATAGCATTAAAAATGCGGGTTTTAGCGTTACATATGCTGTCAGCACAAAATGCACCTAATAAACTTGGTCTATCTCCAGGCAGTCCATGTGCTATTAGCTGGCATAGATTTGAACTATCATTTACGCCAAGTTCCATCCACTTTCTATTAACCTTTTTTTTTAAATGTAGAGACAAGTGAGAAGATTATGATGGTCACCATAATCTGTGACTTTTTTTTTTTTTTTTAATAAATGTCCCTCTTTGTATTTTCTACAGCAGGATTCAATATGGCAAATGGCCAGTAATTATGTTTATGCACATCTTTTTGGAAATGAAAGTGCAGATGACACTGGCTGACCTGTTACATGTGCAGTTGGCAGCTGAAGACGTCTGTGTTGGTCCCATGTTTATGTGTGTCCACATTGCTGAGAAAAATGATGTTTTAATATATGCAAATGAGCCTCTAGGAGCAACGGGGGCGTTGCCATTACTCCTAGAAGCTCAGCTTTCTCAACAAGCAACAAGCACCAGGCAGTATAAATGTAATCACACCTGTCTGACCCTCTCAATAAAAGTGGAGAGGGTGTGGCAGTTGCAGAGAGAGCTGACCCTATAGGTGTAATGGCAATGTCCCAGTTGCTCATTTGCATATAATAAAACATCATTTTTCTCAGCAATGCGGGCACATATGAACATGGGACCAACACAGATGTCTTCAGCTGCCAAGTGCACATGTAACAGGTCAGCCAGTGTCATAGATACAAATCTGCTGATAGATGCCCTTTAAATTCCTATGTATGATAGCAGTATTTTACCGCAGCATTGCGACTCTGCAAGAGGGGCTTGGTGTTGCGAAGAAGAAGACGGTGGTCTGGGTCCATAATGTATGGCTTGCGTTTCACAATGGATGATGGTTCTGCCTTTTCTTCTTTGCTTCCTTCATCATCATCTGAGCCATAGAAAGCTTTCTCTGGATTTTCTTCCAGAAGAGACTCCTGTCAGGGATAACGCAGTAAAGTAAAAACATGGAGAAAGAATAAGCAATAATAATGCACCCAAGAATAAAGTCCATCAAGTGACAGTACACAGATAACACACAGTATAGCACATTACAGAAATAAAGACTCAACTCGCAGTAAGAAGAATGAGATGTAGAACTTACGTTTTGGTTAGGGTTCAGAAACTGAGTCCTGGCATAACGGGTCAGCATGTTGATGATAACTACCTGCCCCCATTCCTCGACATCAATCAGCAGGTTACACAACTTGCGATAATTTTTATGTATCAGGTCAATGCGTTCCGGACACACTTCTTCAAAAGCCATGACTACACTTCCTGCAACCAGCTTAGGAAAAACAGTCAAAACATCTATTGAAACCTTCATTATACCATAATGCCAGACATCTCAATGCTACACGACATCATGCGGTGGAAAATTGATCTTTTTCCTCTGTCGGTTGCCTGTGACAAGTTTCCTGGTGGTCTTAAAGGGGCGGGCCGCTGTAGAGGTCTCTGTTAAAGGGGCGGGTCGCTGTAGAGGTCACTGTTAAAGGGGCTGGCCGCTGTAGAGGTCACTGTTAAAGGGTCGGGCCGGTATAGAGGTCAATGTTAAATGGGCAGGCACTGTAGAGGGCACTCTGGATATCTTTTAACGACACACACACAAACAGTAAAAGAAATAAATTAAATATACCCGGGCGAAGCCGGGTCCTTCAGCTAGAATATATATATATAATGTCTTTCATTTGCAAAAATGGTTGGCCACTTTGGTTCTAAATTACACACTGGTGTATAACGGCATTGATAGCTGCTAATTGGTTTTGGGCTTACCTAAAGGCGCTTTTAGATGCCCTCGCAGGTAGGAAGCGTTCTTCCTGACAATCAGCTGCTCATTAAGTGGAGGTGAAGAGCTGCATTTATACGCACCGATTGCCTCCACAGTATGAGGACAAGCGATGGCTGACGCTCATTCCCATATAAAATCATTGTTTCTGGGAGTGCTGTTTAGACAGGACATTCTGCTGCTCGGGAACGAAGATTGAGGTGTTTGCACCTCAGATGATTTCACACAATGAACGAGCATTACACTCATTCATCAGGTGATCTGTGGCACCTTTAGACAGGCAGATTTTCCGGAACAAGCATTTGTAGAAATATTCTTTCCTGATAATCACCCCAATAATAGGGCAGTCTAAATCTAGCTTTGGTACCTTGGTGTCCAGGGTAAACAATTGCCTATGTCCATATCATTTAGAAGATAACGCTTTTCTTCTTGTACTGCACTGAAAGCGGTCTGCCCAGGTACTGTACAGATACAGAATGTCCAGCACTTCCCTGATGTCCTGTATATGCACATGCACCGACTGCTTTTAGCGCACGTACAAGAGAACAAGTGCCATCTTGTAAATGATGTGGACGGCGGCGATTGTTTGCACCGTTTCCCTGGACACTCCATGTGGGCTAAGATAGGCCCAGAGCCCAATCAGCAGTTGCTGCTAATGCCATGACACGTTAGTGTATGGTATTTATTTATTATACTCACTTATATAGCACTGTTATATTCCGCAGCCCTTTATAGACTTTAGCATCACGCTGTCCGCAATGTGGCTCACAATCTATGTTCCCTATCAGTATGCCTTTGGAGTGTGGGAGGAAACCGTTTTACCATAATATAGCAGTAAAGTGGCCAACCCCTTTAAGAATAAGTGGGTTCTCCTGAGTGCTGCTGCATGTAAACAGTGTGCAGGTCTGTAAATGCCCCACCTGCTCAATCTCTGTGCAATGTACAGGACACCTTAACATTTACATGTATACAGGCCAGGGAACTCCTTTAAAGGGCTTGTCTGTTATTTAAAATAAATCCTATACCCTATTAGGAAGTTACTAGAGGATGGTGCTCCTTATCTCTTACCATGAGTGAAGAGCAGTTTCAAAGAGTTTCAGCCACTACTTGTCCTGTCCGGTATTATACAGACAACCCATTGGTTTGAATGGGCGCTGTGCAGTGCTTAATTTCCCTTGTGGGGGAGCTGCAGGAAAACTGCACACCTACTTTCGCCACAGATACAGAGTCCCAGCAGAGTATCAATTAGACCTCTGACTATTGTCAGGGACCCTTCTAAGAAGAAGTGATTGTTCAAACTGGATAACCCCATTTATACTGATCAAGAACCATGAACCGCATTAAACTCACCGTGGTTTTGTCAGATAAAAGTTTCTCAATCACTTCAATGAGCTGATCTTTCTGGTCTGAATCCAAACTGCAAATATATGGAAAGTAGTGAAAAATACAGAGAAATAAAGGGTCTTTTCAAGGTGCATATTACATGAATAGAAATATGTATGTAAGAGACATGGATGTCACAGTATCACAATCCTTTCCGATTTGCAAGAAATTTGCCACAAATTCACCTAACATCTGTGGCAAAACCTTCACGCATTATATGTGGATTTCCGCAGTCGAATGGGCATGATTTCCTATTTGTAGTTCCAATGGTGAAATTCTGAGCAATAATCTGCTGCAAATCCACAACATAAGGGCTCATTCAGACAGCCGTATGATGTCCGCAAAAATACGGATCCGTTTTTTTGCGAACAGTTCAACATGTCCACAAAAAAACAGATAGCAATCCGTTTTTTTGCGGACCCATAGACTTCAATGGAGCCGCGTCCTGATTTTCACTGACAAGTATAAGACATGTTTAATTTGTTTTGTGGAGCCATGGAATGGAAAAAAAGAGCCCATAGAAGTGAATGGGTCAGTATGTAATCTGCAAAAAAAACGGATCCGCATTTTTGCGGACAACATACGGCTGTCTGAATGAGCCCTAAGGGGCATTCACACGGCTGTATTTTTGGTGCGCATTCGCTCCACATTTTTTGCGGATTGAATGCGGATCCATTCATTTCAATTGGGTTTCAAAATATGTGGACAGCACACCGCGTGCTGTCCTCATCCGTATGTCTGTTCCGTGCCCGCAAAAAAAATAGAACATGTCCTATTCTTGTCTGGTTTGCTGACAAGAATAGATATTTCTAACAAAGGGTGGGACGTACTCATCTAGAAAATGCAGACCGCATAACGGATATGGTAGTGTGAACACCCCCTAAAAGACCTGCTGCAGAAAAATCACACCTTTGCGCCACAATATGCACCAGAAATATGCCTAATTTAGGCATATTTCTGTTTGATAAATGACCCCAGATTTTGATAAATGACACTCTATGCCTTTATGCCTAATACAGACACTGTGTAACAAGTTTAATTATTATCTTGTTGTTACCTATACAATTTCGGGATAGCATGTGCTGCTGTCTTTCGTACATAAGGAGACATGTCTGATGCAGCTTCTTTTATTGCAAGCATCATAATTGGCACAATGATTGGCACACGGATACTGGAGAGAACACGCAAAGCACTGGCACGGATCAGTTGATTGGGATCCTGAAAGAGAGAATACAGTTAATGTCAATATATATTTTCGTGATATTTTGTAGCATCAGTGGATTTACCATTTAACTCAGTACAGTCCCATTTTCCAAATCTGACTTGTGTCACTTTACGTGGTAATATCTTTGGAACACTTACTAATCCAAGCCATTCTGAGATGTTTTTTTTTATTTTCATGACAAATTGTAATTTATGTCACTGGTAAATGTTAGTTGATCTATTTTTGATATATATATTTTGATATATAGTTTTATTTATAACATGTATCAATTTATTAGTACGTCAGAGGGTCAGAGGGCTGCATTATGGGTCATCAGCTGATTCCACTTCATACACGGTAGTTTCAGGCACCTGGCCACAACGACTGGGATCAGAAATAATGCCAATAGTGGTGACTGCTCAGATGCTGTGGTCAATAGTGACAGCAGCATCTGTGATGTTAGACAGAGGTAGGGGGCTTCCTCTGCCCTTAGATTGGAGCCCCGTGGCAAAATCGTGGGGCTCTGTTCGGTTTTTATAACAGCCTGGGTCCTTAAGAAGGCTCCCAGAACTGTCATAGAGAGCCGCCTAAAAAAACTGTGCCCGAGGCAGCCAGTGAGAATCTCATAGACTGCAGTAGTATTCTATTGCAGTCTATGGTACAAACAAGAAGATCACAGAAGATTACATGTAAAAGTCTGCTAAGGAAACTAAAAATGACAGTGAAAAAAAATATTCAAAATTAAAATAATTGAATACAAAATGATCAAAAAGTTATATGTACTCCAAAATGGAACCAATAAAAACCACAGTTCTCCATGCAAAAAAGTAGTAAAAATAAAAACTATAAAACTATATAAATTTGGTATCACCATAATCGCACTGTCCCTCAGAATAAGCTTGTCATGTGATTTTTAGCATATAGTGAATGCCATGAAACAAAACAAGAGGCGACATGATAAGATAAATTACTGTAAAGGGTGCCATTAAAAAATAAAACTTGTCCCACAAAAATGATCCTTAGTGAGGCTGTGTGAATGAAAAAAAGTTATGTGCCCTGGTGGGGAGTAATAAATGAAAACTGTCCAACTCGTTAAGGGGTTAAAACTCAATTGCTCTGCTCTTAAGAGGATAGACAGAGCTCACAAAATGGTTAATAATTAACATTTACCATATGTTCACTTTATGTTGGCAAACCTATTTTTATTTTTTTTAGTGTTATGCGAAGGCTTCTAAGTATCGCAGCAGTTTTTCACATTCAAAAGAAAATTTCCCAAACCATTTTTTTACAGAACAGTTCCGTTCTGAAGTGGCTTTAAGGGTCCTATATATTTGAAATCCCCCCAAAACCGCAATAATTAACAAATGGAACAATTTTTTTTTTAATTGCAGATTTTCAATTGAAATCCATTCTTGATTTATTGATTCTGCAGTTTTTAGAAATATTCCATATCTGGCCCTAGTGAGCTACATTCAAACACCCATGCCACCTCCATGATGTACTGTTATTGCAGTTCACAGGACCTGGTCACTTACCATGAAGTAATTGTATGTCATGGGGCAGGAAGAGATTAAAAACCAGCTACTGCTACGTATTCTTTTTTACTAATCTTTATTAGTAAAACATATTATAGTAATATATATTTTATATTCTGGTGTTATTTTTTTTATTCTTTTTTTTTTGGACATGATTACGGGAGCTGTTGCCCGACCCACTGCTCTGCTTTAGTGTGGCACCAAGGAGGTATCATATTGTGTGGGCTCGGCATGCATGTGTAGCCTGCATTCCCTGAAATCAGTGGAGGCCATTTTGGCACCATAAGAGGTACAATATAATGTCTGCTTAGTATGCATGTGGAGCCTGCATCCTCTGTAGTTAATGGAGGCTGCTATGGCACTTAGTGAATATGGCATTTAGTGTTAGGTTCCCGTCTTAAAGAGATCGCCTTGATGTAGGGCAGACGGGCACAGATAATTTTTGTACAAAATTTTATTTGCCAAGAATCCCACACTTACAATGTAGCGCTAGTATCGTGTGGATAGTGAGTATGGCAGTATTATATGTACTCATTTTATTGTCTGTGTTTGCAGAGTGCTGTTGCATTTTTTTACGTTTTACTTTTCTATTTGCAGCCATGGTGACGTGCACCTGCATACTTGGATATGCTGACTGACCCCCCGTTTTTCCCACTGCTCTGCTCTGTTAAAGGGGTTGTCCAGGTTCAGATCTGCACCCGGACATAAGCTCCCCTTCACTCATTTACCATGTATGGGTGGAGCATCAGAGCATTTCTAGGTGTCCAATGCTCCCCCTTGCCCTGCACCACATTGTGCAGGACAAGAGCTCTTTTTTTTTTTTTTACTACTGGTAATGTACCAATCTACATATGGGTATGCTATGTGGAGACTGAAATGCATGCATACATACATGGTAAATGAGCGAAGGGGAGCTTATGTCCGGGTAAAGCTATGCTTTACAGAAGACAAATGGACATAGAAATCCAGTGTCTGAAGATGGCTCCCTGACTTTTATGACAGTTTTGTCGGCATACTGTGGTGGAGAGGAGATTACTTGTGATTATCTCCTACATACAGTACCTCCCAACCTTTGAAAAACCCAAGGACGGACAACAACAGCAGCACATGCAGTGTGGCACCCCAAATTTTTTTTTACACTAAACTTTGCCTCTGACTCCACCCAATACCTATCTATACACACCCAATCCTGCCCAGTCCCCACTGTGTCAGTAGTTATGCCCCCACAAAGTTGTTTTGCCCCCACACAGTAATTATGCCCCCTTTGTGCCCCCACACAGTAGTTATTCCCCCTTAGTGCCAAAATCTGGGACTGTCGTGCCGGATCCTGGACAGTTGGGAGGTACGAACCTATTGTCAATGGTTTTATCCTAAAAAGGGGCATTCTTGTTTTGTTGTAAGTTTGTCTGTGATGATAATGACATGACTACTGAGAAGTGATCTCTGCAAAACAGGAAGTGTTTAAGCCTCAGTGATCACAGTGAAAACTGCAAGATTTCAGCATTTGTTTTGTACAGAAAATGACGTGGAAAAAATGAAAAAACATCAAACATCTTGTGATGATACATTCCCTTTAATAAAGCACTACATTAAACAAACAGCGGCACACATTAAAAATGCCATTGGCATTACTAAACCAACCTTTAATCCTCTCTGAAAGGTAGAAATTGAGAGAAGAGCCAGATCCTGTTGTTCCTCGGCATATCGAACCAAATAAACATAAACCAATTTCTTCACCTGAAAAGATACATCATCGCTGAAGGTTAAATTAGTGGTTCAATTTGAGGAACCCATAAAGTTGACTGCAGGGTTACTTCTACCCTCTTTATCAGTTCTCATTACAGTGTCACTTTTTGACATTCTTTATGACTGGGGTATTTTTGGTCTCACCCCTAGTGACTTTTTCGTTAGAACTCCCCAGCGTGGCCAGACCTGTGGTAGTAATCATACTTTCCTAATCCTCGTCGCTGGGTACCAGCTCCATCAATACCCCATCGGCTACGTGGATCTCTCCGCATAGGCATGTATTTTGAAGTGGGTCACGTGACTGCTGCAGGCAATACATCGGGTCACGTACTGCATAGGGCTGTGGAATCAAAGCTAGTTTTGGATGGAGTCTGTGTCGGTAGAAATGTACCGACTCCAGCTTTAGAAAATATATCTATTGTTATTAAAGGGGTTTTCTGAGTTATATATATTGATGACCTATCCTCAGGATAGGTCTTCAATATCAGATCGGCGGGGGTCCGACACTCAGCACCCTCGCCGATCAGCTGTTTGAATAGGAGGCGTGCGCCGTATCAGCGCTGCCTCCTCTTCACTGTTTACATGCTGGCCGTAACGGGGGTAGTGGTGAGTAGGTGTAATTACACCTAATCACCCCATTCATTTCTATGGGAAGAATCGCTTCCATAGACTTGAATCGCTTCCATAGACTTGACCTCTTCAAACAGCTGATCGGCGGGGGTGCTGGGTGTCGGACCCCCGCCGATCTATTGATGACCTATCCTGAGGATAGTTCAAAAGATAGGTAGAAGCAGCACAGATATACCTGCATTGAGGTTTCAAATATCCAGTGTTGAAACTTGTATCCTCACAGTGGGATGTTGGGTGCACGCAGAGATCAGGTCCTGGCTTTGAGGTCCCAAAATACCAGGCAAAGACCAAGCTTTTCAGGCTTGAAAAAGGCTCATTTGAGCCGAAACGTCGCCATTTGCTGTGATCTGCTATGATGGATTTACAATAAAACCGAGTTTTTGCCTTTCAACCTAAGGAGTGCTGCAGATTACTATTATATTTCTATCCTGAGGATAGGTCATCAATATATATAACTCGGAAAACCCCTTTAATATAGTATGATTCATTTATTTATTTTGCATATCAGAGCAAAAACCAAGCCAAGAGGGGCAGAATATTGCCTGTAGAGATCAGAGACATGATTGGGTGGAGGCACAGATCTGAAGAAGGGTACACAAAATAGAGCACAGTAGCTTCCATAAGTCTTCGATAGAAGAAGTTTGTAAGAACCAGAACCCTCCTAGAACTGACCCACCAAACTAAGTAATTGAGAAAGAAGGGCCTTGGTAAGAGAGGTGACCAAGAACCCAATGCTTTATAGCAGACTGGCCATAAAGAAGCCTCTTCTCATTAAAAGAAACATGAAAGCCCACCTGGAGTTTTCAAAAAAAGCACCTAATGGACTCAGATTCTCTGGTGTCAAGGAGCTTTTTGGTTTCTAATTCTAAGCATCATGTCTGGAAACCAGGCACTGCTCAATGCCACCCTTACAGTGAAGAATGGTGGTGGCAGCATCATGTTGTGGGGTGTTTATGAGTGGTTGGGACAAGGATGCTGGACAGGGTGGAGGAAAAGCTAAATGGAGATGTTCTTAATGAAAACCTGACCCAGAGTGCTCTGGACCTCAGAGTGGGCCGAAAGTTCACCTTCCAACACAAAACTGGCCCTAAGCATACATCCAAGATAACACAGGAGTGGCTTGGGAAAACTCTGTGAATGTCCTTGAGTGGCCAAGCCAGAGCCCCAAACCCAATCAAACATCTCTGGAAAGATCTGAAAATTGCTGTCTACTAATGTGCTGAACGTATGTGTAAATGAAAGAATACAATATCCTCCTGTAAGCTTCATTCAATATTAGCCACTGACTTTGTTTAATTTTCCTTTAACCAACCAGCATATGTACATTTGTCACCTCACCTCTATGTTCTTGCAGGCCACATTTTTCACAACTGCTGGAAACAGGTCTGATGTGTTCTTTCCTCGAGCTATCATCTAAGAAGAAAACATAACATCACATAATATATATAAATATAATAAATCTGTGAAAAGCAATAAATAAAGTAAGCTACTTACAGCAACTATCCTTTTCATAGCTTCCAACTTCAGAGAGTCCTTGTTACTGTCCAACATTTCTTTCAAGTCATCATGTCTGAATTAAAACATAAAGAAAAAGAAGCTTAAATATGAAATCCTTGTTTGTATGAAAGGACCGCTTGCTAATGTCTAGCAAACATGTGCTTCACTGACAATGGTTGTATTTACACGCACTGGGAATGGCTGCAGTTTTGTAATGCAGTTTATAAGATGTTCAGTTTTGAAAGTGAAATACAAGTTTTTATCCGGCTACATACTACCAGTCTGTGTAAATATGGCACACCATAAAATTTCTGGAAGTTTTGTTAATATGTGTACATGGGTGGCACAGTCATGTACTTTACAAATAAAGTATATTTCCATTCTTCAGTTGTGTGTGTTATTTTGTCATGTCTCAGACCATATGGTCTCATACACACGTCAGAGCACACAGCCTATATAGCGGTATGGTTCTACTGCAAAAAAAAAAGGGGGGGGGGTCAGTCAGCACCTCCCAATGCGCATGTAAACATAATGAAAAAAATACACTGCTAATGTTACGCTTATTTTGCAAATTAGAGATATTTGCCAAGAATCTCAAATTTACAAAATAAGCAAAGCATTAGCACCAGAATACGTTCTATTAATATGGCATTATTGTACTTTATTTGGTTTGCAGAGTGCTGTTGCGTTGCATTTTTTTTTCTTCATGTTTCTAGCCATGGCAGCGTGCACCTGCGCATTGGGATGTGCTTACTGACCCCCTTTTTGTTTGCAGTTTGTACTGTGGCGGACTCCATTTAGTCTTGTACCCCTGACCAGCCTGTCTGCCCCATAGGCTGATTTTAATTAGTGTAAGTATTAGGCCTCATGCACATGAACATGTGCCGGCCGTGCCCGTGCTGAAGACCGCAAATTGTGATCCGCAATGCACGGGCACCGACCGCGGGGCTTCCGCATGCGGATCACAGAAAGATTCTCTTCAATGGGGTCCGAGATCCACATCCAACTGTCCGCATTTTTGAGGTCTGGAGGCACGGACAGAAACACCACGGATGCACTCCGTAGTGCTTCTGTGGGTTTCCGATCCGTGCCTCCGTTCCGCACTGCATCTCCTGGATTGCGGACCCGTTCAAGTGAATGGGTCAGCATCTGTGATGCAGGGTGCACACAGCCTGTGCCCGTGTATTGCGGACCTGCCATATACGGTCCACAATATAGTCACGGCTGGGCAACGGCCGTGTGCATGAGGCCTAAAGCTGTAGCTTGCTCTCATTGCACTCATTGGAAGCCATCTGACACCAGGAGAGGTATAGAGTGGGCTCAGCATGCATGTTGGTACCTGCATTCCTGGATTGAATGGAAGCCATTTTGGAGCCAAAAATGATAAAAAGCAGAGTGGGACCCAGCATGCACGTGGAACCTGCACTCCCTGAATTTTATGGTGGCCCTCATGGCACATAACAGGTAGTATTTAGTGTTAGGTTCCCGTCTTATAGAGATTGTCTTGACGTTTGGCAGATGGGCCCAAATAATTTTGTACGAAATATATTTGCCAAGAATCTCAAATTTACTAAATAAACGTAGCATTAGCACCAGAATACTTTCTATTACTATGGCATTATTGTACTTTATTTGGTTTGCAGAACACTGTTGCATTGTACTTTTTTCAGCGGTATGGTTCTGTCCTATAAAACTGTAGGCTCTCTTGTGTGCCGCCATGTGGTATTTCTGCATACTTTCAATATCTCTGTAATACACTTCTATAGATGCCGGATTACAGCTCCATACAACATACTCCTTGTTTCGAACTGTAATAAGGCCGTGTATATGGCTGCATTTTACCTTACACATCCAGACATTCAACAAATTTATCACATTTCTTTTAGATACATGCAATACTTTCGACATATATTATTTAAAACTGTATTTTCCCCTGAAATTCTAACTGTAAATTGTATGTGTGCTGTAAATACAGATATGTCTGAATATAAGTTTGGTACTTTATTAATATACAATCTAAGAGATGGTTATGTTTTATGAAGGAGCTCACAACCTGGACATTTTTATTTCCATTATAATTTATGTATTAACAGGAGATGAAAGTGTTAAGTGTCCTCAGTCTGTTGCTACCTTATAACTTAACAGTAGGTTTATTAAATATTCATTAGCCGTGTATTATTACCTCAGGATGAAAGGGGAAGCTAGGCCACAGATGGTGTCCACAGCAACCCTGGGTCTAAGATTCCATTAAATGATGCTATGTACATAGCCTTCTAGTTAGTAATGAGGAATAGTCGAAGGCTGTGTTCCCATCATCTATTTAACATTTATGTTGTGAAAAAAGGATGTCAAAGTATAATACGCTAGGCTTTTCCATCCTATAGAGTCCAGCAAAAATATATAAATTAAACAGAGTTACAATGCAACACTATGGTGATGGGTGCTGTTTTATGGTATTGGTATCCATCGGAGGCACCTGTTTAACAAATATATCATGTGTATATGTTAAATCTGGGACTAAAATGTCATGTGAATATAGCCTTAATATATAGCCTTAAAGAAACATGAATACGCCTTTTAAGTTTATTATGAATTAAGACAAATTATAAGATATATTTATACTATGAATTTGTAAAATGATCAAATATCCTAAAATGTAAAAGGGGTTGTCCGAGTTAAATAAAAATCGGTATAAATGGTCTAAAATAACAAAAAAAAAAAAAAAGATGCAAAAAAAAAGATGCTAACCCCTTTTCTCTCCTGCTACTTCCTGCGCTGTTCCCGGTCCTCCCTACCACTGTTTGATTTTCTGACTACATCGGTGATATTCCATGCATAAAGCCAATCAGTGGCTTCAAGAGTGATGTCCCATATACTGCTGAGGCCAGTGATTGTTTGCATATCTGTGTGCATCATGTGTCACAGCTGCAGCCGGGAAGATGGTGTCAAGGATGAACTGGAGTATTGTTTCTTTTTCATTTCAGACCTTTTATAGTGGCTGCCCCAGATTTTATTTAAAGGGGTTATCAAATCCTAAAAAAGCCCCCCCCCCCCATATGCCGGGCCCCTCACACTAAATCTACTAACCCGTGCCTCTCCTGGTCCCCACACCGCTGTTGCTGCTTCTTTCCGTGCGCCGATGAAAACATCCGGTGTCGGGGGGAGCAGCCAATGGCAGGCGGGGACGGGGGCGAGCCTCCCTAACATTGCAGGTGACGATACGGAGGCTGGTCCCCGTCCCTGTCTGCTATTGGCTGTTACCCCCCCCCCCCGACACTGGATATTTTCATGAATCAGTAAAGAGGTTGTCTGAGTTAAAGGGGTTATCCAATCCTAAAAAAAAGCCCCCCCCCATATGCCAGGAGCTCCCCACTGAATATACTTACCCTGCTCCCGGCACCGCTCCTGGTCCCCGCACCACCGCTGCTGCTTCTCCCCGTGCCTGGATGAAAACATCCGGTGTTGGGAGGGGGGGAGCAGCCAATGGTAGGCGGGGACGGGGACCAGCGACCCTAGCGTCAACCACGATGCTAGGGAGGCTCGTCCCCGCTTGAGATTGGCTGCTCCTCCCCGACACTGGATGTTTTCATTGTCGCATGGGGAGAAGCAACAGCACCACATTTACTAATGTGGTGTAATATTTTGCATTTACTAATGTGAGAGCACCTAGATGTTGCCATAAATTGCTCCAAAATGTGGTGGAATCTGGAGCATTCTTGGTGCATCCAGTTTTAGTCTAAAGCGCCTAACTCTCTCACAATTCTAGAGTAAGGATAGCTGGAAATGGCTGGAGCACCACTAGACCCCATCGACTATGATGGGACCTGGCTTTAGTGCCGGGATTCAGCCAGACAAAAAAAGGTGCTGTCGCAAAGTGCCTATCCCTGCACCAGATTTATCATCAAGTCTGAGCCCGCTGTGATAAATTTACTACATGTCTAAACAGCCTCTCTAAGTTTACGCCATCTTGCCAGGATTCAGGCAACGTTACATGAGTCGACCATGCAGGAAATTATAGGGAACAAACTGTTCGGTCCCAAAAATTGCCTGACTGTGAGCAGATGAGAGATGTGCATTTACAAGCCGCAATCTCCTCTGTTGTATAGGGATGAACAATTACTACTGTGATCGCTCGTTTCCACACAGATTCATTGTTTCTGGGCAGCAGATCCAGGATGATTTTCTGCTCAGAAACAATGAGTTAGGTTTCCACACCAGCGATGACTTCACCTGATAAATAAATGTTTGCTTGTTCATCAAGTGACCCGAGGCATTTTACACTGGGCAATTAGGAAAGAGTATTCCCAGGAACATTCTTTCCTGATGACTGCCCCAATCAGCAGCCCGTATAAAGGGGCCCATTGTGCCTAAAGTTCTGAGTAGGTGTGGACTTAATTTTGGACTAAATTTTCCTTTTGATTCCTGTTCTATATAGATTACAACTCCACAGACCTGTTATCTATGGAGCAGTTATTAAAGGGGTTCTCTGAGAATTAAGAAAATAAAAATATATAAATATTACTTTATTATAAACTAGCAGAAGGACCCGGCTTCGCCCGGGTATATTTCATTTAATGTTTATGTGTGTGTTGTTAAAAGATATCGAGAGTGACCTCTACAGCACCCTGCCTCCTTAACAGTAACCTCCACAGCCCCCACCCCTTAACACTGACTCCCCCTCATAGTGCCCCACCTCCACAGCAGTCCACCCCCTTAACTTTTACCTTCACAGCAGCCTGCACCTTTAACAGTGAGTTCCACAGCACCTCACCCCCTTGACAGTGACCTCCACAGGGGCCCGCCCCCTTAAGTGACCTCTACAGCACCCACCCCTTAACACTGACCATAGATTACAATACCTTTAACTGACCTCCACCATTCCTGGCCCCCTTGACAGAGACCTCCACAGTGACTGCCCCTTTAACAGTGACTGTCACAGTACCCCGCTGCCCCTTTAATAGTGGCCTCCACAGTCCCCTCCTCCCTTAACAGTGACCTCCACAGTGCCTTCCCCTTTAACAGTGACCTCCACAGCAGCCTGCCCCCTTAACAGTACCATCCACAGCGCCCTCCCCTTTAACTGTGACCTCCACAGCAGCCTGCCCCTAGGGTGGCTAGAGGTCCGTTTTTAGTCCGCCTTTCAGACTCCCTGACCTCCATCTGGCGCAGGGCATGGATTGACACAGGGATGTCTTTTTAAACAGCTCACTCTCAGACAGCAGCACTGTGCAGTCTGAGCATGAGCTGTAGGGAGAAAGTCACCCTCCCTCCCACCCCTGCAGCTGACAGAAGTTGATTTTTACCTTCATTTTTGCAATCCCTGTCGGCTGCGGATTGACAGGGGGCGTGGCCTGAACAGGTCGGGGCTGTGGCTTTTAAGTCCTTCTTTTGAGGGTGGCCTGAATTACAGGTCGATACCATGGTAATTTATGAGGAAACATAGTGGGTAGCAGTAGAAGAAAAAAATCTTTTTTTACTACTGAACGGTAAATATGTGAAATTTACATTATATTAGTCAATGATTGATGATAAATTAATATAAAACATAAGGTATATTTATGGTAACCGGAATACCCCTTTAACAATGTCATCCACAGCGCCCTGCCTACAGCAGTGAAGAAAACTGTCTGGGTTGTTATGGAAACTTGGTGTAAAACTGTCTTTATGTGGAGGCTAAGGGCCTGCAAGCTTCTATTGGCTGATAAGGGTCATGTGACCAGGCTTCTATTGGCTAATGCATTTTTTGGGAATATCTCAGGAACGGTACATCCTGGAGAGCTGAAACCTGGTCTAAAACCTTCCCGGACACCTGATGTACCTGTGTGTCGAATTTCGTGATTGTAGATGCTACGGTGCAGATTCCTTTAGCGGACATACATACACTCAGCTTTATATATTAGATATATTCCTAAATACCATTCATTAGTTATAATGCCTTGTTTTGTCTAGGGAGCAATCATTAGGAGAAACAAAATGGCCGCTGTCCTATTAGTACACGACGAATCTGTCCTAATCACACAGGAGGACAAGTTACTTCACAATACTGAGGTAAAGAGCTGCCTCATCCTCCTGTACTACTTGCCAGGGATTATGATCCTGAATACAGTTTAATATATTAATATATAGCTGAATTTTTGTGAGAATGGAGTTCAGGAGGAGACATGAAGTACAGAGAGGATGGACAGGACAGACTGTGGTAATGGAGACTGCATACAAGAGCTGCTGCTCATTAGCCACATCCCTACCTCCTCTCTGTACTTCATGTCTCCTCATGAACTCCATTCCTACAGAGATTCAGCTGAAGATCTTATCATCTGTATTCAGGGTCATAATCCCTGACAAGTAGAGCAGAGAGGAGGATGAGGCACAGGTTTTGTATGTACTAATAGGATGGCAGCCATTTTGTTTCTCCTAATGATTGTGAGCCATTATAAATAATGAAAGGTATTTGGAATATATTTATAATGAAGTAATATTTAAGTATTTTCATTTTCTTAATTCCCGAAGAACCCCTTTAAGGTTCAAATTATTAAACAAGAAGTGTGAATCCATCCTGCAATGGATGCCATACCAGCTACATAAAGTTTTGGCTAATCAGTAGTAGGGGGGTGCAATTCTGTTGAAATGTAATTCCGTTGACTCTGACACTTCCATTGTAGAATAAACATTGCCGTGTCAGACTTCTCACCACTGAGCTATTTTATATCCAGCAAGTCAGAATATCCTCAAACTGTACCACCCGGTTCTTGGTTATGGTCAGTAATTGAAGTGTACCACTTCATGGGAAAGGTCAGCACACCACAGCCAACTGGTGGCACACAGGATAAACACATTCCTATGCCTCTATGGTTTACATGTACAGTGGTCCCTCAAGTTGCAATATTAATTGGTTCCAGGAGGACCATTGTATGTTGAAATGATTGTAAGTTGAGTAATCGGTTCCAAAGCCCCAAAATGTCATCCAAAATAAGAGAAACTGAAGATTTAAGAAAAATAAGCTGATAAATAAGACGGATAAAGAAAGTTCTTACATAGAACAGTCAGGAATAGCTGATAACTAGTAACTAATACAGCTAGTTTACCAGAAAAGTGGTCTTGATTGGTTGAATCTGAGCCTGAGACATTGTATGTTGAGTCTAGTTTCAACTTACGATGGGTCAGAAAAGACCATTGTATGCTGAAAATATTGAGGCCATTGTATTTCGAGAGATCACTGTATTATATTGCTTCATAACATGTCTTCTAATATCTTGCTATGCTCTGTAGACTTTTTAGATTGCCAACATATATGCAGGTTTACTCACACTATTATTATTAGCATTTTCACCAATATGGTGAGATTAATGCCACTATGATCACCAGCACGAGGAAAGCAATGGATCTTGGGACTGAGTGTTAAACATTTGCTCTGTTTAACCAGCGCTGCCTTCTTTCTATCTGATTCTGACAGATCTGGAGGGATTTGCTTTTCATCACTTCTATTTACTTTCCAGCTCACAAGCCCCTGAGAAGGACATGTCCTGTTCATTGCTAGACGCTGCAGCCTGCTTCCATCTACAGTAGGCAGGTGATATTCTAGAGCGTGAGGGAGGGCATGTTCAAAAGTTATATGTCTACATTAGATTAGTGTGGACAGAAATAGCATGGGTCATGGGCAGGGGTGCACCTAGCCTGAGGCGAAAACTCAAACCCCCAATGCTAGTTTCTTAACCTAACCCCTTCCCTCCAGACATACTTGGAAAACATTACATACAGAGCCACAAAACATACAGGGTAATACAGCGCCCCATACTGTGCCCACTGTGCTTCCCAATACTATACTGCAGAAACAGATAATCCTCCTTCCGCTGCCCTCCTCTTGCCCCTACCTGGTGCTGCCTGAGGCAATTGTCTCACCTGACCTCATTGGTGGTACACCCCTGGTCATGGGGAATACAGGAACAGGAGAGAACATTAGAAATACTGGAAGAACAGGGCATAATATTAAGGTAAACGCCTCATTGGGGCCTATGTTACTAAAAATAGTCAATAAAGCAATATTATCATCATCTTGATACTTGTGTATAACTGTGACAACTCAACAACTTATTATAAAAACATATTTATGATATGTGCTAAATTAATCAACTGCATTAAAGATGACATCCTAGGCACTAATGCACCAATGTAAATTGATTTTGATCTTAAAGAGATTATGTATGATATCTCAAACTTTACCCTACAGGTACCAGGCACTCCATACCGCAAAGGCTGACTTTGGGAGCCGGATCCGCTGTTTTCTGTGCTGGTTTCTGTGGCTGGAGATTTGAGTAGTTTCAGCTCATCTGCTTGTAGTGCATTGTAAAATGTCTGGACTCCTCCATCTGGTGTCAAAACAGGACTTTTTGCCTCCTCTGATCGGTGATTCTTTACTAAATTCACAGCTGTCACCGGCAATTGCAAGAGCTTCTGCATGGGCTTCATATCTTATTGGTGGATGCTGGACGCCCCTTCCCAGCCAGAACCAAAAAAATTTAACGTATTGGAGGAATTATTAAAATGTGCAGCATGTATCAAGGCAGCATTCAGAGAGGTGGCCAGAAGTTTGCTACGTTAAAAGAAGTTTTGCATAGATCAGTCGCAGATCCTGGACAATCTCAGAGAAGATTCCTGAGTCTCATATGTGGTGGGCTGATTCACTTTAAGAACTGTGAATAGTTCTGGTTTTAATATCCTGTCAGTCCAATGGAAAACGCCAAATGGTGCCTTTGAGATGCTTCAGTGACATCCAGTATAATCCACAGATGATTTAGGGAAATAACAAGGTATGCATACTCTACAGGGAATTTAGCATGATCTTCCATCCACCTGTAAGCATGGGAATGCACCATGTGCTGCCTGAGAGTACACTTAATGTTCCCATTCATGTATGAATAGAGTGCAATGCACAAGTTCTTTATACTGAGGATCAGATTACAGATTCCTCCGCCTGTATTTTTTAGCCAACCTCCTGTCCACTCCTTACCTATCTCATTTCGTCTCTGTCGGTATCCCTTTTCAGCCTTGTCACTTTATTCGTTCCTTTCTAACTTGCCTACCATCATCTCTTCTTCTCCTACCATATCTTATCTTGTCCTTACCCTCTTTCATTCCATCCTCCTGTTAGTTCGCTCCATTCCCCGTCTACACAAATATTAGTTATCTGACCTGGTAGTCCTGTCGCTCCCTCTTGCTCTATATATTATATCCTAAACCAGTGTTCCGTTCTTTTCTTCTGTTTTACCAGCTGATCCTGTTTCTGTCATTTCCCAGCCACGTTTGCAGGTCATTCCCCTCCTCCAGCTTCTCCCATCCCTCCCACACATACACACATCTCTGAGAACATGACTCAGCCTAGATGATGTGCTGCACACACTGCCTCCTTCAGACTCCCACCTACAGCATCTCCTCCTCAGTCCACCATCAATAGTCCAGCCTACCCTTTAAACACCCTTTTACGTTATATTATGTAATATCAGACCATGTTACTAGAATTACTCAACATATTGACGTTTACTATATTTGAGCATTTTGGCTGGACTGTAGCAAAAATCACTCTTTGTGCCTTAGGCCCCTTTCAGACTGATGATGTTTGTGTTCTGGGAGTTTAGGACGGACAGCACTTGGACTGAACCCTGGCCCAGTCAACTGAGAGGACATATGCACATGAGCGTTGACCATCGTTGCATGCACCATTCTGCTCTGATATTCACGCATTACTCGTTCATTCAAATGAATGGTCTGTGAATAAAACGGATGGCACAAGGATGCCATCCATGTGCAGTTCTTTTAAAAACTCCTCTCTGTTCACCGTCCAGAAAATGGCCATTGAGACAGCAAGTCTAAAGCTGGCCATAGACATTACAGTACAGCTCTGTCTCCAAGACTGTTGGTACATCAGATGCAGGGGAGGACTGGGAACCTAAAGTGGCCCTGGAAAAAATACTAAAAGTGGCCTATTTTGTAGTCGGGTCCAAACTGATGGAAGGTATGGCCAACACAAGTAGGCAGGGCCAGCAATACCATATTGTGGCACGTTATACCACACCAACAGAGGCAAATACCACAGTCCATCACAAAATACTGCCAGCAGCACAAAATACATCTCCAAAAACTTCCACTGGCCGGCCATGAGGAGGACTCCCCTGTGCATTGGCCCACTGGGAAGATCTATGACCAATCCGCCTCTGATCAAATGTGGGTAAACAGATTAAGGCCTCATGAACATAACCGCATTTTGCATCAGAGTTTGATCAGCATTTTTTGTGGATAGCAAAAAAAGGACAGCAAGTATGTCACCTCACCCATGTGCTGTCTCCATCCGTATGTCCGTTCCACAAGTTACAGTCAGGGGTGTAGCTAAAGGCTCATGGGCCCTGGTGCAAGAGTTCAGCTTTGGCCCCCCTTCCCTCAGTGCTTTGTGGCCAGAGGCAGGGGAGCACATAGCATTTGTGCTGCCTGAGGCAAAAATTGAAACGATACCCCCCCAACCCAATGCCAAATTCTTGACCTAACCCCTTCCATCCAACCAGAAGTGTAACTTGACCATCATACACTTTTTGTAATACCAGTGTCTTCTTATGTGAAACAAGGGTCTTTGGGCCCCCTCAGGCTCCTGGGCCCAGTAGCGACTGCTACCTCTTCACCCCCTATAGCTATGCCCCTGGTTACAGTATAGAACATGTCCTATTCTTGTCTGCAATACATGTAATTTCTAGTGATGGGAGTGAGAAAAATGCAAATTGCATGTGGAGGTTATCCATATTTTGCAGGCCACAATACACACACGGTCGTGTGCATAAAGGGGTTTTCTGGATTCTGCATATTGATGACCTTTCCTCATGATAAGTCATCAGTATCAGGTTGGTGGGTCCAACATCCAGCACCCCCACCAATCTACTGTTTTCAGCAACTGCCGGCACCAAACCGCAGCTCAACAAAGTGATTGCACTACCACTACACAGCGGACATAGCTTTTTTCTTATGGCTCCATCCACTGTCTTGTTTGTGGCGCTGGTGGCTGCTGAAGACAGCTGATTGGTAGAGGTGCTGGTGTCAATCGCCCACGATCTGATATTGATCACCTATCCTGAAGATAGGTCATCAGTATGTAGAAACTAGAAAGGAGTTGCCTCATTTAAATTAGTATTTTCATATACCATAGTAGATAATTCTGAATTAAGAAGAGTGGTTACAAAGAGCATCTTTTGCCCTGGAGGATCCTTCATGTCAGGGCATTAGATGTACAGTCAATTGACTTCATTGGGACCTGGGTAATGCTTCATTTCCCTTCCCTTCCAAGTCAATTCAACACTTGTTGCCAATAATTTCAAATTACAAATGATTTTTGTGGGTGCCAGCAGTAGGACACTGTGTGAACAGCTTATTGTCAAGGACCTTTTTGACCAAAAAGGATTAAAGTGTCTCTGTCAGCATGATCAATATGTAGGCATTCATCTGTGGTAGTGGAGTCTCTGAAGGGAGCAAGCACTGTGCGGGGAAGAAAGAATACTCACCTTTCCATGCTCCTAGCTGCTGTGCTCCTCTGCTGTGTGTAAAGCCATCGGCAACTTGAGTCCACCTGGAAGCGGAGGTGCAGGCGGCTTCACAGACAGCACAGAGAGCAGCATCAGGGAGGATGGAAAGGTAAGTATTCTCTCCTCTGTGCACAGTGCTTGCTCCCCTCTGCAGAGGCTTCACTGCCACCAATAAAAGTCTACCTAAGAGCCATAATGCATGATTTTGCTAAAACATACTACCACCAATGTGCAAGCTAAAAAGAAAAGAAAGGTATAGTTTTTATCAGCATCATCAACCCTACCAATATGCCCAGTTTAATAGGGTTGATGATGCTGACAGAGGCTCTTTAAATATTATATTTCTCTGTTTCATCAGGCAAAACATGCCAATTTTTTAATTGGTAAAATCATTTTAAAATACTCCTGTGCGTTCTTTCTTTTGGTTCTTTCTCAGAACATCCAGCTAATGCTGTGCTGGCTAACCTCTGGCACTTCAGCTGTGGTAAAACTACAACTCCCAAGATGCACACTTGCTTGGCTGTTCTCAGAACTCCATAGCATGCTGAGAGTCGTAGTTTCCCCACAGTGGAGTGCCCGGAGTTAAGCCATCACCTAATGTGTTAAAAAAAAAAAAAAAACATTAAAAACTCTTATATGCATGCCATTAGTAAGCTTTTTAAAACACTGAGAAAAGTGCATGGTAGTGAGCACTTAAACCCTTACTGACCATCAATAAGCAGTTTTAAGGCAGGAATTAAGAGCCTTATTCTACAGCGCTGTGAAGCATCAAGTCATTACTTATCTGGCGATATGCTCCCATTGTCTGAGATGGGAAATCCCCTTTAACACACATGCTTAAAGGGGTTGTCCCATGAAAAATATACTACAGTTTTCCAACCAGCACCTGGGTCTGAATACTTTTGTAATTGTGTGTAATTAAACATTTACCATATCCACTGAGTTATTCAATAAAATGTATCTGCATAGCGCCACCTGCTGTTTGTTTTTTTCTTATTTCTTTGAGTCACTGAGATGGCTGCACATGCTCAGTTTCATCATTCAACTGCCTCCTGATTTGTGATAGGGAGAACTGAGACACGCCTCCTGAGCTGTGATAGGGAGAGCTGAGACACCCCCCCCAGAGCTGTGATAGGGAGAACACACCCTGCAGCAGAAAAGACACTCCCCTTGAGCTGTCAGCTTGATATAAATCTGCCAGAGCAATGAATGTGGAGATCTCTAGATCCATGTGAGGTACAGGGCTGGTTCTAGCATTGTTAGAGACTGTCATGTACTATATGATGTCTGATTTTCATTTTTTACATTAGTCATGGGATAACCCCTTTAACTAAACATGTTAACTAAACTTGTTCTGTTAGGGTGGGTTCACATCACGTTTTATGCCTCAATTTGACGTATACGTTAGAAAAAAAGACACAAAAACGCAGTTCTTGTATCTTGCAGAGTCTGGTTTTTACTATGGAACTCTACGGTGAACAGATGACATTGTATGGCATAAGATGGGAAAACATGATGTGAACCCAGCCTTAAGCTGACACTCATGTGTCTGTTTTTGTGAAAAATGAACTTTGATTTTATACAAATGAGCATCTAGGAGCAATGAGTGTGTTGCACCTAGAGGCTATGTTCTCCCTCCAGTGGCCACGCCCTCATCATGTTGATTAATAGGGCCAAGAAGTGTTCACATTATCCTATGTGGCCCCGTCAATCAAGATTATGAGGGCGTGGCCCGAGGAAGTAGAACAAAGCCTCTAAGAGTAGGGGCCACGCCCCCATTGATCCTAGAGGCTCATTTGCACAAAATAAAAGTTCATTTTTCACAATAACAGAGGCACATAGAAAGAAGGGACAAAGACTTAGCTTCAGCTGACATTAGCACATGTCCAAAGTCACACAGTTTAATAACAATGTTCCTGATGACAAACGCCCTTTAAGAAATTTGAGTTAAAGGGTTTCTGTCATCAGGTTTCACCATATTAAACCGGATGACATTTGCAATGTGCAAATGTCACCTGAGGTCTAATATGGTAATATTTTCAAGATCTGTGTCCCCGTTTTTGTTAAAAAGAAACTTTTGTAATATGCAAATCAACCTTACTAGGTGCAGGGGGCGGTAACCCTGCACCTAGTGGCGCCGTTTTCCCCACCTCCAGGAACGGGTCATCGCCGATGATTGACAGGGCCAGGCAGCTCCCTCTATCTGCTGCTGGCCCTGTCAGAGCTGCAAATCCCGCGCCTGCACCGTGTGTCCTTCATTCGGCGCAGGCGCAGTGAGTGCAGCTGGCTGCCGGGCTCCCGGCTTCTTCACTGCGCCTGCGCCGCCTTTTCTTCCGTGTGTAGTGTGACGTCATCTGCGCAGGCGCAGTGAGCCAGCTGCACTCACTGCGCCTGCGCCGAATGAAGGACACACGGCGCAGGCGTGGGATTTGCAGTGCTGACACATTCATTGCTATTAGCGCAGCGGGGGGGCAGCGCCTGGCGGTGGTCGGACCTCCAGGCTCAGAGCTCCCCCGCTTCGTTCTCAATATAGGTGCGGGTCCCAGCAGCTATAAGACAATGGGGGCATATCCTAGCGATATGCCCCCATTGTCTAAGATAGGAATACCCCTTTAACTCTATTACATCCGAAGTTTGTCTCCCAACCTTTGGTACCCCATTCCTTTACTGAAAACAAGAGGCACTGAGTCCCTGTGTGCAGCCACCCTCCAAAAGAATGAATGAAGTAGCTGATGGCTCACATTTTTCTTTTTTTAAAGGCCCACCAAAGTATAGAATTTGATGGATTTTTTTAAATAAATTACAGTTATGCTTTGCAATGCTGAAACAATTCATTCATGTAAAATGAGACTTGGTGCACATTAAGGGGAAAAGGCTTTACATTGTATAAGGCGCCATCTTGTGGACTGTTTGTACTTTTGCAACGATGTTCTTATCACTCAAGAGAGTCTCAGGGAATAATTGGGTAATTTGCGGAAAAAAAAATGTTACAAATCAAAAGTGGTGATTTGTTTTACCTCATATATCAAAAGGCACGCACCACTTTTAAAATGTGACTTTTTAAAATCGAAACATGTTTATCCACCTATTTCTCTTAACCCTTTCTACCCCGGAGGTTTTTTCGGTTCTGCATTTTCGTTTTGTGCCCCCTGCCTTCAAACAGCCATAACTGTTTTATTTTTCTGTTCACATAGCTGTATGAGGGCTTCTTTTTTGCAGGACAAGTTGTACTTTCCAACGCCACCATTTAACATTGCATATGGTGTAGTGGGAAGCGGGAAAAAAAATTCCAAATGGGGTGAAATTGCAAGAAAACCGCTATTCCGCTACAGTTCTACGGGTTTCTTATTTACAGCGTTCGATGTGCATTAAAACTGACCGGTTACTTTCATTCTACTGGTCAGTACGAATCCGGCAATACCTAATATGTATAGTTTTTCCTGCGTTTAGATGGTGATAAAATAATTAGAAAAAGAAGTTGCCCCTTTTTTTTTTTTTTCCTTGTCATATCTTGACCCCTATAACTTTATGTGTACAGAGCTGTATGGGGGCTCATTTTTTGCGGGGCGGTCTGAAGTTTTTATTGATACCATTCTGGGGTTTGTATGACTTTTTAATCACTTTTTATTTAATTTTTTTTAATTAAAAAAAAAGCGACAAAAAACAGCGAATCGCCATTTGGACGCTTTTTTCCGCCACACAATTCGCCGTATTGGAATTTTTTTTTTATATTTTAAAAGTACGGGCGTTTTCGGTCACGGTGATACCTATGATGTCTATATTTATGGTTATTTAGGTATTTATTTTTTACTTATACGGAAAGGGGGGGTGATTTGAACTTTTATATCTTTTTTTATTTTTTATATATTTTTTAACATTTTTTTTATTTTTTGGTGATTATTTTAAAGCTCAAATATGAGCTCATATATTGTGTTTTGTTTTTTTTTTCTTTATGAGCAATCATGGATTTACTAGATGCAGTTAAATTCATGAATTGCTCATTTCTTATCCTGGCCTGTCATCTAGTGGCCAGAATAAGAATTGCAGTTTGAAAACTGTAATCCTCACCAGCGAGGATTACAGTTTTCATATGGTGTACAGACACCACAGTTAACAAAGTGATAATTCTATGAGTACAGATAATGTAGTAGATGTTACGTGCAGTCCTATGTAACACCACAGATAACACAGCAATAACTCTCTGAGTACAGATAATGTAGAAGATGTTACGTGCAGTCCTATGTAACAACACAGATAACACAGTGATAACTCTGAGTACAGATAATGTAGTAGATGTCACCTGCAGTCCTATGTAACACCACATATAACACAGTGATAACTCTCTGAATACAAATAATGTAGAAGTTCTGCCTGCCCACAACGAGATCCATCTCTGAGTGCAGCATCAGGTCAGGAGTTGATACCGGAGGGTAGATGGCAAGATGACAGACAATTCAAGATCATCTCACCAGTTGCTAGAAGTACTGCGATGCTCATGTATATTATATACATCAGCAAACATCGGCACTTATCAGCAGGCAACTGTTAAAACATTGTCCATGGTCTTGTAGTAAAGTCCTCCTGCTCTGCCTGACGTCCTGGGCCGCCTCTTGGTAATGCAGCTGCTACGACGGTAGTTACACCCCTATCTGCGTGTCATCAGCAGAATAAAGGCGCCATCATACTTTAAATCAATGTACAACTATGGGTGACAGCTTTGATTTTCACTGCAAATCACAACAGCAGCCCATTAACAAAATATAAGCAGGCCATCAATATCTGATCATCTGATGTCCAACACCCGCATCTCCTGCCAATCAGCTGTTTCAGGGTGGCTCTGGCACAGGGACTACACAGCGCCATGCACTGTGTAGTGGACAGAGATGGTTACTGCAGCGCTGATCCCACTGAAGTGACTGGAAGCAGCGCAGAAGTAATGAGCTCCATTCACTACATTATAGAGGGAGTGGTGTACTTCTGGCACCAACTTCCAGATATGGAGCTACCCTTCAATTTTATTTGCGACTACAAATATTTTGTAGTATATTGAATGTTCCTTGTAAAACTGTATATGCCACCCTCCATATGTATGTTACACTACTTTTAGTCTAAAACCAGGATGAGATGACAGTTATCACAGTAAAGTAGTGTGTGTGTTTGAAAACAAGAAGATACAGAAGACTGAGCAACATTTTTAACAATACTCTGTTAGGCTGAGTTCACACTTCAGTTATTTGATCAGTTATTTCCATCAGTTATTGTGAGACAAAACCAGGGATGAAGACTACACAGAGGTCAGGTATAATGGAAAGATCTGCACTTATTCTGTGTTTTTGACCTGAACTTAGTTTTGGCTCAGAATAACTGATGGAAATAACTGACCAAATAACTGAAGTGTGAACTGAGCCTTAGGGCTCATGCCCAAGACCGTGTGGCGGCCGGAGCTGTGCTGCGTATGGCCAATTGCGGTCTGCAATGCACAGGCACCGACCATGGGGCCGCCGCATGCAGATCGCCAACCCATTCACTCGCATGCACTGCTTTTTTGCGGTGAGGAGACATGGACAGAAACCCCATGGAAGCACTCTGTAGTGCTTCTGTGGGGTTTTGATCCATGCCCCCATTACACACTGCACCGTATCTCCTGGATTGCGTGATGTGGTGCCAGAACGGCCGGGGCAATACGTGCCCGGCCGCCACACGGTCGTGGTCGTGAGCGCTTAGGTAAATTATTTTTTAGTCCACAATAGGTGCTATGGAAAAAGTTAAAAAAATACCCCCAGTGTGTACATATCCTTTAAAGAGGCTCTGTCACTAGGTTGTAACCTATGTATTTAAATACATAGGTTACAAGACCTAGTGACAACTTTTAAAATCATACCTTTCATGCAGAGTTCTGCGCAGCGGTCGCGTAGAAATCTAAACTTTAAAACATATGCAAATGAGCCATCGGAGCATCGGGGGGTGGCCTCTTTCCTCTGGAGCACCGCTCCTTCACCGCCCCCCCGGGCCGAGGCACGTCCCCTGTCTCTAAGCACGCCCCCTCCTGTACTTGATAGACAGCGCTAGACTGGTAAGTCTAGCGCTGAACTCTCATGCATGCGCCCTAAAATTTTCCCGGCGCATGCGCAGTAGCGCTTGCAGTGTCTACACACAGCGCTGTCTTCTCTTCTGCGCACGCGCCGTCACTTCGCTAGTCCCGGGAGTGACGGCGCGTGCGCAGAAGAGAAGACAGCGCTTGCAGTGTCTATACTGCGCATGCGCCGGGAAAATTTTAGGGCACATGCGCGAGAGTTCAGCGCTAGACTTACCAGTCTAGCGCTGTCTATCAAGTACAGGAGGGGGCGTGCTTAGAGACAGGGGACGTGCCTCGGGCCCGGGGGGGAGGGGGGGGGCGGTGAAGGAGCGGTGCTCCAGAGGAAAGAGGCTGCTCCGATGGCTCATTTGCATATGTTTTAAAGTTTAGATTTCTACGCGACTGCTGCGCAGAACTCTGCATGACAGGTATGATTTTAAAAGTTGTCACTAGGACTTGTAACCTATGTATTTAAATACATAGGTTACAACCTAGTGACAGAGCCTCTTTAAGGATTCAATATTATGTTTTTTTTATAGGATTTCAAAATGAAATGACAACCACAACATGTATATTTACATTCTAATTTCTGATGACCCATTCAGCTAGAATGTTAATATATGATTGTGGCTGGCTTCAGGACCCTGCGATTTTCCATTTTTGCGTTTTCATTTTTTTACTCCCTGCTTTCCTGGAGCCATAACTTTTTTATTTTTCTGTTCACATAGACGTGTGGAGGCTTGTTTTTTGCAGGACAAATTGTACTTTTTAATGGCACCATTTACTATTTGCATACAAGATAGCAGGAAGCTGGGAAAAAAATAATAATTCTGCCATCGATTTATGGGTTTCGTTTTTACATAGTTTTATATGCGGTAAACTAGTTACCTTCATTTTCTGGGTCTGTACGATTACACAATACCACATTTATATAGTTTTTCCTGTGTTTTAATACTGAAAAAAAATAAAAACTTTGGAAAATAAATTTTTTTTTTCTTTTCATCACCATATTTTGACTCCCATAACTTTTTTATAGTTATAGTCTATGGAGTCCTGTGAGCACTCATTTTTCATAATGATCTGTAGTTTTTATTGATCACTTTTTATTAATTTTTTTGAGGAAGTGAAGAAAAACCAGCAAATTGGTCATTTGGTTTTTTTTTTTTCGTTATGCCATTCACCGTATGGAATAAAATAGTATGGGTATTTTCAGACACAGCGATGCCAATGATGTTTAATTTTTTTATTGTTAATTTATTTATTTTTTATCCTCAAAAGGTGGTTGATTTTAAGTTTTATATTTTTTTTATATAGGTGACTAAAACATGCAGTCATTACATTCCATCTTGTATTCGGTAATGAATATCTACCCACTACAGAGTACAGGATTCAGTATATTCCAATGCAGTGCTGCCACCAACAGGCCTACTTTGGACTAGTAATTGCCTGGAAGCCTTGCGCAGACTCAGGCCTATTACTAATATGGGACAGATTTCCCAATCTCAGCCAAGGGAAGTCAGCCTGGGCTGCGAAGCACGTGGCTCCCAGTTTTGGTGCTCCAAGCAGGCCTCTGCTGTGTAAAACATCAGAAACCCAGCGGTTATGGCGCCCGCTGTGCTCGTGAGCAGGCACCATCTTTAAACACCAGCCTTCCGCTGTACATGTAGAGTGGAGGTCTGGAAAGGGTTAAAGAGGTTGTGCGCTGTAATGATCAACATCAGATCAGTGAGGTTCTAACCCCCAGCACCCCGCCGATCAGCTATTTGAAGGGGTCATAGCGCTCATGCTAGCATCCTCTTCAATCTACACTGCTCTCCGTCTTGGTGCAGTGCAGTGTAATCACAGCTTCCTCTCCTATTCACTTGAATGGGACGAGCCATTGTAATTACACTGTAGCTAATTGGCGGGAATATACATTTTGACACCACAAACGTTTTGACTGTGCAAAATGAAAATTTCAAGTTTTCAAGTTTTCTACAGATATAGCATTTCAGTGCCATCTGAGACACACCTTTTAAATTGTTACTCAGGTTCTACTGGGTACCGAAATGCCATAAATGTGGACATAAACTGCTGTTTGTATTAGCTGCAGGGTTCAGAAGGAAAAGACTAACTTTTGGCTTTTGTAGTGCAGATTTTGGTGGATTAGTTTACAGATGCCATGTTGCATTTGCATAGTCTCTGAGGTACCAGTACAGCTATTTTCTGACAACCATACGTCTTTTATTTCTCTCTCGATGGAGCTTTGAGGGCTTATTTTTTGCATAATAAATAGCTATTCTCACTGGTTCTATTTTGGGGTACATACGACTTTTTGATCATTTTTTCTTTTTCTTTTTGGGAAGCAGGATAAAGAATAGGCAGCAATTCTGCCATTGCTTTTTGGGGTTTTGTTACTGCGGCATGCACCATGCAGAAAATATTACATATTAACTTTATTCTGCCTGTCAGTATGATTACAGAGATACCAATTTCTATATTTGTTTAATGTTTTACCGCTTACACAAAACATTTTTGAAAGTAAAATACTGTTTTCGTGTCACCATTTTCAGAAACCAAATTTATTTTATTTTTCTGGTGATGGTCTTGTGTGAGGGCTTGTTTTTTGAAGGATGAGGTGATGCCCTCCTATATGCCTTGGCCCCTCACGCAGATTCTACTTACCTTGCTCTCTGGCACCAGCGTCACTCCTGATCCCTGCACGGCCGCCGCTGCATCTCCTTATCGCACGGGTGAAAACATCTGACATCCAATAGTGGCCCGTGACGGAAATGAGCCTCTCTAGCATCATGGGTGATGCTAAGGAGACTAGTCCACCCCCCCCCCCCCCCCCCCGATGCCAGAGATTTTCATCTGTGCGACGGGGAGATGCAACGGCGGCCATGCCAGCATCAGGAGCAACGTGAGTATCACGGAGCGAATTACAATCTGTGTGAGGGGCCCGGGCATATGGGGGGGAGGATTATAGGTCTTGGATAACCCCTTTAAGGATGCTTTATTTCCATTTGTTAGGCCTCCTAGTGATTTGCCTTCTACTGTTCTTTTTTATTCTCCCCTTCCTTCATCCACTGTGATCAATAAATGCAAATCACCGCTGAGCAGATGTGGTTCCCCTTGGCATCTGCTCCCTATAGCAGGTGTCATGCCCACAATCCCAGTCCAGACACCCCTATATATCCAGTTCTGAGAACCCCCGGGACCATTTTACATACAGCGCAGTGAGTGAATAACCTCACTGCCTTATTTTTATAAACTACTTTTTTTAGTTTTCAACATGTTGTATTTTCGTTTAGGCCGCTTCTCGGCAGGGGTTGCACACATGCACCTGCGGCAGCACGGATCCGGCGGGCTGTTCACCCATCGGAACAGCATGCCGGAGCCCCGTGCCTCAGGTGTGAAAGGGGCCAAAACTATTAGTGACTTTCTGCTGGTCCTTGCTGTGAGATACCTGCCTAACCATGCAGCACCCACTATGAATAGGGTCTTTTTTAAAGTTGGCTATGAGACTAGACATAGTGTCAAATGTCTGAAAATACAAAAATGTGTTCATTTTCTTATACAAATGGGTCCTGGTGGGGTTGACACCAGTGGGGTGATGTGTAGGGGGTGGATATGTAGGTGCAGCCTTCCAGAGGTGACATTGGGCCCAGCTCCTCTGGTAGTATTGACGGTGAGTATAACAGGGACCACTACTCTATTTGGTTCAACCCTTGAAAGTCCTTATATTTTTTTCAGCCCCAGATGTGAGCTCTCAGGGGCCACAGTGCAGAGCATGCATTGCTCACTAGGTCTACATACAGTATACAAAGTAACTGTTATTAGAACTGTTCCTCACAGGGTTGCAAACCATCCAGAAATTTCTGGACAGTCCATAAAAATAAGCAACTTTTTTCCTTTGTCCATTAAAAAAATTAACGTGTCCGTGATTTTTTTTTTTTTTAAGCTAGTAGTACATGACTAGAATATTTTGGTGGTAATTCTCAGCATTTTACACCTCACACTAAATGCTGGTAATGGGTTCCTATCAGTATATTGAGCTATAGACATGTATCACTTATAATCTTCTTCATCATTCATTGTGGTTTTCCAATTTGTCCATAAAAATATTGGCTGTCGGTGATTTTGGGATAAGCTGTCTAACAAAAAAGAAATGCTCTGATTGGCAGCCCTGGTTCTGTTACAAAGTATACAGTAGTTGCTGCCCACAGCTTCATCATGATGCCCCCCTTATGTCTACAGAAGCAGGCACCATCCTGATAATATGTGCACCAGTAGGCCCCAGCCCTGGGATGTATGGAGCTCCCACCCCCTCCTCTCAGCCCCATCCCCCTCCCCAGCACCGGCCACCATTGTCTGTGTGAGAGCCGGCAGCTGCACCGTCTGCCCCTGCACTTGTGTGGTCAGTATATGGATGCATGAGGAGTAATAACGCGGTATAATACAGCACTGTGTGCACACTGGCCCTTGCACTATGGCTGGCCGCAGCCTCCTCTATGTGGTACCTCTTGTAGTCGCTGCTGAAGATGCCTCCGCTGGCCGGGTCCTGGCCATATTCGGGCTCCCCCAGGCTGCCCCCCTTCTCCTCGCTGTACCCCGGACTGGCGGACATGGCTCAGCACTGTGTCTGTGGACAGCGCCTGGCAGTATACTGCCGCTGCTGACGTCACCAGAGGAGGCGATCCTTATCCCCCCCCAGTTAACCCCGTCAGTGCCGCTGTGTGACATCGGCTCCTCACAGTGACCTGTGGTGTACGTGAATAGATTCAGGGTTACATAATACACTAATAATGGATGCAAAACGCACAACTAGCTTTGAAGCGTCTGGCTTCTGTTTGGATACAAGCTTTAATTCAGTGGGTGACAACTTGCATTACAATTTCATTTTGGCTGTAACCCTTGTCACCAGTTTTTGCATCATCCTTGTTCCATTTCATGTTTTTTTTTCTTTCATTTGGTAAAAATCTCATTCACACTTCACATTCAGGAAACCATCTGGTGCACTATTTTGAAATCTGTTGCATTTTTTATTTTTACATGGAGTACCACCTTCACATATAATATTATTAACTAGGGCCTGGCCACTATGCAACAATATGGGCCCTTTATTCCTGAATAGCTCAGCACAGAGTCTCCCTCACAATCCCCCAGTAAGGCTTCCTGCACACAACCATGTCTATATTTCAGACAGTGATCAATAGATCCACAAAAAATGGATCCCCTCCATACTCCCTTTCAACCATATTTTTGCCTGCAATACGCATCAGAATAGGGCGCTCCTATAATGTACAGAGCGGCAAGACTGATCCACAAAAAATACGGATGTGCATGGCCCGATAGAAATGAATGGGTCATTGTGCTATCCACAAAAATATGGCTAATCAATCATCTGATGGATCGTTCTCCTGACTGATCTGACCATCAACGTGCATGACTAAACCGGCAGATCAGGGAGGAACTATAAAAAAAAAAACCTAAAAAACGACAGTAGGATACTGCAAAGTGGCAAATGAGCAGCCACATTCAGCTGATCATGCCATACACTTACATTTGCCAAAAAATATCCAAGCTGACACATCACAGACAACAATCTGCCATTGGGCATCACAAATGATCATTGATGGAAATTGTCAAAGTCAGTTATTTTGGAAGACATATATTCGATGTGTTTGTGTGCAGCTTTCAGATAACATTAGGCCCTCAATGGGCTCCAGTGGACTGCGCAGGTTGAGCACATGGTATGTTTGCCCCAAAGTCTGATATTAGCCAAAAATGTAAATTGAGGAACTCATCACTTCACGTCAGCCTGCCGTATATGTGTGTGCCATTAGGCACAAACAACTGGTATAATTTGTTTATTTGCCCCAAACCATTTGTAAGTTAAAAAAAAAAAAGCGGGAGTGGGGGGGGGGGGGGTTAGGGGTTGTCGTGTTTGAAAAAAAGTGAATCTGTGCGAAACTCTGCAACAAAATCCACTTGTGTTGTATGCAGATTTCATTACAGACTGAGATTGGATCTCACTCAAAGTGAACCCCCCCCCCAGCATTTCCGCTACTGGTACTGGTTACTAGTGCTGTTGTGCTTTAAAGGGTTTTTCTGGGAAATCCTATTGATGATCTGTTCTCATGATATATCGATCAATATCTGATCAGTGGGGGAACGACTCCCAGGACCCCTGCTGTTTGAAGAATAGCGTACCAAACACAGTCACATACATGACTGAGGACAAGTCATTAATATTTTTCCTTTAAATCCAGGCAATCCCAGAGGTTGGACCCCCAGGGATCATAAGGTCAGGAATATCCTACATATGTGGCATCACACTAAAGCTTAAGTGGAAAAGATTATTATTATTAATATTAATAAAAAGCACTTCTTTCCTTGCTTTTTTTTTCTACAAATGCAAAATCAGGAAGTTTTACAGCTGCCATCTAGTGTTGTCATACCTGACCTATGCAGTTATGCAAAGATACCACAGAGGTGATGTAAAAGTAGCAGGGGACTAAGGCCTTGTCCACATTTCCGTTTTTCACTGACGTGTGCTGTCCGCATTTTTCGCAGACAGCACACGTACCCATTGATTTAAATGTATCTGTTCACATTTCAGTATTTGTTTACTGACCGTGGAGCAGTAAAAAAATCACGGAGACATGCACTACTTTGATCCGTGATGAGGACCAATAACGCCCAGTGAAGTCTATGGGTCCATGAAAATCACTGACACACATCCGTGTTGTGTCCGTGATACGTCCGTTTTTCACTGATGACATAGGAGATTCTCTGGAAATTAATTTTCAGCTGAGCAACATCAGTGAATTACGGATGCCACATGGATGGTAAAAACGGACACACGGACCAACCATGGATCCTTCACTGATGAAACATGTACGCTTTTTTTCATGGACGTGTCACTGACACGGAAATGTGGACAAGGCCTAAGGCTCGGTGTACATTGTGTTAGAACCTGCCACTACATCTTTAGGCTTCTTGCACATGGCTGTTCAGTGCATAGGGGGCTGCAATTTGAGGTCCCCAATGCACAAGCACCATCTGTTCGGCTACCGCAGACGGATCCGGACCTTTTCAACTAGAATGGGTCCGTGATCTATCTGCACCGCAAAAAAAATAGAACATGTTGTGGAGGCATGGAGAGCAACCCCACGGAAGCGCTCCTTAGTGCTTCTGATCCGTGCCTCCGTTTCGCACCCATTCAAGTGAATGGTCCGCATCTATGAGGCAGTGCACAAACGTCCGGGGCCTGATTGCGGAGGTATACATCCTATGGAGGCTTGTAACAGATACCATGCAGTGGCATCAGACATCTATTGTAAAGAAGCGTGCACTGCATAGTATATATTGTACATTTTCTTTAACAGTCTGCTGCACTTTCCTACCAAAAAAAAACAAAAACGTACCAACCAGACAGAGGCCAAAAGGACAATATTTTGGCCTCCACCTGGTGAATGAGGGCCTATGGAAATGTTACCATGTATGACGGGAGGTAAGTACATAGGCTCAGTGTGCTTTTAGCCTGCTACTGCTTACTTGCAGTACTGACTTCTTCCCATCTACCTTTACAATGTTTAGGCTTAGTTCACACATCAAGTAATTTCCCCCAACATAAATCTACATGAAAATCTGCTTGTGTTAAATGTGGATTTTATTGAGGATTTTAGTGCAGGTTGAGCCACAGATTTCACCCATTGTATGGCAATGAATGTAATTCACTGTGACATTTCTGCAACCCATAGGACATGCCATGGATTTGAGGAGCATGCCTTGGATCTACAGCGGATTGTTTACACTGTAAGTGAATGGGGTTTGTTAACATTGTACTGTAACCGAAATTCTGGAAGAAATATGCGATGTGTGACCCCTTATGTTCTTTCACAAGGTCAGCATTTGTAATACAAAATCAGGAGCGGATCCAATACACAAAAGAGGTGCAAATCTTTCCATTATATTTTTAATCTGTAGCTTCCACTACTGGTTTTGGCTTACAAATACTGATTCAAAATGCTGATCAAATACTGACTATGGGAAAGTGGCCTCAGAAAGTAGCAAATTTGTACTTTCTTTTCAACAGTTTTGCGATATGCATTCAGCAATGGTTTATTTTATGTTTGTGATTTTTTTATAATTATTTAAAGGGGTTGCTTTTTTTTTCTCAGATTTTCAGATTGATGACCTATCCTGAGGATAGGTAATCAACAATGGTGGACTACAATAAGGGTGGCTTGGGAGGCTGTCTGGGGCTAGGAAGAAGGTAAGTATACCTAACTTTCTGTGAGGGGCACAATGTGGGCATATCACAGGGGGATTCAATGCACTTGTATCCCCCAGAGAGGTCCTAGGGATGGTTAATACTTCTAACACATGTAATCAAAGTCTTTTGATCACACAAAAAATCCCACTAGGGACCCTCTATTTTCCTATGTAATTTAAGACATAACTTTTATTTTTAATTGTTAAAATGAAAATAAAGAGAGAAAAAACGTAAAACTATCAGCTGACTTATTCCTTTCACATTGGTTGCGTCCATAGAGGCTCGTTATTCTATATATATATCTATATTGTGACGCCAGGGGGATTTTGCTCTACAACCCTATTTTACAAGTTATTAATTACTCTCCTCAAATTAACGTGTCATCCTGTCTTAATAATCTCCTCCCTTATGCCACTGGATCTACTGTGATGCAAACAGCCATTTATTCAGCAGACCGCACGCACCAGTTGTTCTTGTCACAGCGCTCACGCAGCAGCGCTCTGTGATCAGTCTAAAGCCACGCTCTGACTTTAGATGTTAGATATGAATGGAAGATTTTTTTTATATACTCTGTGTTCCTACTCAGATAATATTAGCAAGGATGAGGAGTATTTTTTTGCAAGCACTGCTATGGTGTGTATCGACGGGTTGCAGATTATAATGGGACATGCGATCCCTATTCCCTGCCTGCGGAGCACTCTCCCTGTATTACACTCATACAGCCGTCACAACATATTACTGGGGGGCACAATGTGGGCATATTACAGTGGGGCACAATGCGGGCATATTACTTGGGAACACAGCTGGTCATACTACTGGGGGCACGTAACTGGGCATATTCCTGGGGGGCACAGCTGGTCATATTACTGGGGGCATATAACTCGGCATATTCCTGGGGGGGGGACAGCTGGTCATATTACTGGGGGCACATAACAGGGCATATTACTGGGGGCTCAGCTGGGCATATGACTGGGGGCACATAACTGGGGAATATTTACTATGTGGAGCAGTAAGGGGACTGGGTGGGATTAGGCGTATAATGGGCGGAGTTTGGGGCGTGGCCTAGTGCTGGAAAAAATTTGCCGCGGCGCGCCGCACAATGTGTCCCTCTTTGTCCCTTTACAAAGTTGGGAGGTATGCATTGTCTGTTGGATGCTGCCCTAGTCCCTCTGGTTTACATGGTAAGTGATGACCTCACTGTGTCCTCTGACCTCAATAGGGCTCCTGCCTCGGTTTCCATCATAGTTTCCTGTGCGTATGTTAACCCCCAATATCCTGGTCCCAGTGTCATGAGCATGTAAACTTGTGACTCTGTGTTAGTTGCTTTCTATGTGCTATCCGTCTATTTTATCTATGCAGTGAGCTTAGTTCAGTTACAGTATCTATGTAGCAATCTTGGTTCTGGAATTGTATCTATGTAGTAATCTTGGTTCTGGTATTGTATCTATGTAGTAATCTTGGTTCTGGTATTGTATCTGTGTAGTAATCTTGGTTCTGGTATTGTATCTATGTAGTAATCTTTGATATGATAATGGATCTATGTAATAATCATGGTTCTGGAATTGTATCTATGTAGTAATCTTGGTTCTGGTATTGTATCTATGTAGTAATCTTGGTTCTGGTATCTTATCTATGTAGTAATCTTAGTTATGATATTGTATCTATGTAGGAATCTTGGCTCCGGTATTGTAGCTATGTAGTAATTTTGGTTCTAATATTACATCCATAAAGTAGTAATCTTGTTTTTGGTATTGTATCTATGTAGTTTTCTTGGTTATGATAATGTATGTATGTAGCAATCTTGGTTCTGGTATTATATCTATAACCCACAAATGATATTATCAGGCCGAGAACGGCTTTGCATTACTATTTATCATATTTAACAAGGGGGGCTATTGCTGTTTCTGAATCCATTGGGGTCAGGAACACCCCCTTGAATATGTTTATGAGATCCCTAATATAGGTCACACATAATCCCTACCATAACTATTAACTGTAATCCTTGTTCTAAGGTACCACCCCTTGCCCCTTTGTTTCCTTTTTATTTTAGAACAAATAGAAGTCCTCCTTAGGTAGGCCAGTAAGAGGTTTTACATAGGGACAGTGCCATATATTTGGCTTAAATAGCGCTCCCCTGTGGGTGATAGATTTAGGCCTTGTTCACATTTCTGTGTCAGTGGCACATCCGTGAAAAAAACATACGTGTTTCATCCGTGAAGATGTTTGTGAAGGATCATTGGTTGGTCCGTGTGTCCGTTTTTACCATCCGCGTGTCATCCGTAATTCACTGACGTTGCTCAGCTGAAAATTAATTTCCAAGGAATCTCCTATTAGTCTTCAGTGAAAAACACAAACGCAAAACGGACACAACACAGATGTGTGTCAGTGATTTTCACGGACATCTGCATCACGGATCAAAGTAGTGCATGTCCCCGTGATTTTTTTTACTGACCCACGCTCAGTAAAAAAAATACTGAAATGTGAGACACATTTCAATCAATGGGTGCGTGTGCTGTCCGCAGAAAATGCAGACAGCACAGGTCAGTGTAAAAACAGAAATTTGAACGAGGCCTTACAGTTGGGAGAGTGGGGGCGTTATGGACATGTGCGTTCCAGCCTGGAGCGCACCGGCCTAGGGGGAAGATAGATTTGGCACCCCATGTAACTATAGAAGCAAGATTGGTAAACGTGTGCACTCCAGTCTGGAATGCACACACCTGGGGAGCAGATGTGATCCATGTGATGTGATCAAGTTAGTGAGGCTTGTATACATGGCGCACACATCCGGTGGGTGGATACTACCTGACTTCATATTGTACAGTCATGGCCAAAAGTTTTGAGAATGATGCAAATATTAATTTTTACAAAGTCTACTGCTTCAGTTTTTATAATGGCAATTTGCATATACTCCAGAATGTTATAAAGAGTGATCAGCTTAACAGCAATTACTTGCAAAGTCAATATTTGCCTAGAAAATGAACTTTATCCACCAAAACACATTTCAACATCATTGCAGCCCTGCCTTAAAAGGACCAGCTAACATCGTTTCAGTGATTGCTCCATTAACACAGGTGTGGATGTTGATGAGGACAGGGCTGGAGATCAATCTGTCATGATTAAGTAAGAATGACACCACTGGACACTTTAAAAGGAGGCTGGCGCTTGGCATCATTGTTTCTCTTCTGTTAACCATGGTTATCTCTAAAGAAACACGTGCAGTCATCATTGCACTGCACAAAAATGACCTAACAGGGAAGAGTATCGCAGCTAGAAAGATTGAACCTCAGTCAACAATCTATCGCATCATCAAGAACTTCAAGGAGAGAGGTTCCATTGTTGCCAAAAAGGCTCCAGGGCGCCCAAGAAAGACCAGCAAGCGCCAGGACCGTCTCTTAAAAGTGTTTCAGCTGCGGGATCGGGCTACCAGCAGTGCAGAGCTTGCTCAGGAATGGCAGCAGGCAGGTGTGAGTGCATCTGCACGCACTGTGAGGCGGAGACTCTTGGAGCAAGGCCTGGTCTCAAGGAGGGCAGCAAAGAAGCCACTTCTCTCCAGAAAAAACATCAGGGACAGACTGATATTCTGCAAAAGGTACAGGGAGTGGACTGCTGAGGACTGGGGTAAAGTCATTTTCTCTGATGAATCCCCTTTTCGACATCTGGAAAACAGCTTATTCGGAGAAGACGAGGTGAGCGCTACCACCAGTCTTGTCTCATGCCAACTGTAAAGCATCCTGAAACCATTCATGTGTGGGGTTGCTTCTCAGCCAAGGGAATCGGCTCTCTCACAGTCTTGCCTAAAAACACAGCAATGAATAAAGAATGGTACCAGAATGTCCTCCGAGAGCAACTTCTCCCAACCGTCCAAGAGCAGTTTGGCGATCAACAATGCCTTTTCCAGCATGATGGAGCACCTTGCCATAAAGCAAAGGTGATAACTAAATGGCTCAGGGAACAAAACATAGAGATTTTGGGTCCATGGCCTGGAAACTCCCCAGATCTTAATCCCATTGAGAACTTGTGGTCAATCATCAAGAGACGGGTGGACAAACAAAAACCTACAAATTCTGACAAAATGCAAGCATTGATTGTGCAAGAATGGACTGCTATCAGTCAGGATTTGGTCCAGAAGTTGATTGAGAGCATGCCAGGGAGAATTGCAGAGGTCCTGAAGAAGAAGGGTCAACACTGCAAATATTGACTTGCTGCATTAACTCATTCTAACTGTCAATATAAGCTTTTGTTACTCATAATATGATTGCAATTATATTTCTGTATGTGATAAAAACATCCGACAAACACACATAAAAACCAGAGGGCAGCAGATCATGTGAAAATATAATATTTGTGTCATTCTCAAAACGTTTGGCCATGACTGTATGTAGGAATCTTGGCTCCGGTATTGTAGCTATGTAGTAATGTTGGTTCTAATATTACATCCATAAAGTAGTAATCTTGTTTTTGGTATTGTATCTGTGTAGTTTTCTTGGTTATGATAATGTATCTATGTAGTAATCTTGGTTCTGGTATTATATCTATAATCCACAAATGATATTATCAGGCCGAGAACAGCTTTGCATTACTATTTATCATATTTAACAAGGGGGGCTATTGCTGTTTCTGAATCCATTGGGGTCAGGAACACCCCCTTGAATATGTTTATGAGATCCCTAATATAGGTCACACATAACCCCTACCTTAACTATTAACTGTAATCCTTGTTCTAAGGTACCACCCCTTGCCCCTTTGTTTCCTTTTTATTTTAGAACAAATAGAAGTCCTCCTTAGGTAGGCCAGTAAGAGGTTTTACATAGGGACAGTGCCATATATTTGGCTTAAATAGCGCTCCCCTGTGGGTGATAAATTTAGGCCTTGTTCACATTTCTGTGTCATTGGCACATCCGTAAAAAAACATACGTGTTTCATCCGTGAAGATGTTTGTGAAGGATCATTGGTTGGTCCGTGTGTCCCTTTTTACCATCCGCGTGTCATCCGTAATTCACTGACGTTGCTCAGCTGAAAATTAATTTCCAAGGAATCTCCTATTAGGCTTCAGTGAAAAACAGTGATTTTCACGGACATCCGCATCACGGATCAAAGTAGTGCATGTCCCCGTGATTTTTTTTACTGACCCACGCTCAGTAAAAAAAAATACTGAAATGTGAGACACATTTCAATCAATGGGTGCGTGTGCTGTCCGCAGAAAATGCAGACAGCACAGGTCAGTGAAAAACGGAAATGTGAACGAGGCCTTACAGTTGGGAGAGTGGGGGCGTTATGGACATGTGCGTTCCAGCCTGGAGCGCACTGGCCTAGGGGGAAGATAGATTTGGCACCCCATGTAACTATAGAAGCAAGATTGGTAAACGTGTGCACTCCAGTCTGGAATGCACACACCTGGGGAGCAGATCAGATTGGCGCCCCATGTGATCAAGTTAGTGAGGCTTGTATACATGGCGCACACATCCGGTGGGTGGATACTACCTGACTTCATATTGTAGGTTGGAATCGGACAGGGTGATCTTCACCTCCTCACCATTGATGAATGGTTGGGAACGGGACCAGTGATGCATACGTTCCATATTGGAACACAAGTTGGTAATAGGGAAAAGACCGGGACCAGTGACGCATACGTTCCGCTCTAGAACGCACATTGTTTAATAGAAAAACAGATCCTTTTTATAATGAATAGAATACAAAGGTGAGGTTGCAGGAACCAATGTAGTATATAAGGGGTGATTGTGTCCCCCTATGGATGCACAGCAAGGCAGTTTGGGTAGATATATATAACTAATTTACTAAGTGTGGAGGAAATAGGAAGTCCTGATAGTATGGGAGGGGTATAAAAGAGTGTGGTAGTTTCGAATACACTGCGCTTCTACATAATCTGTAGCATCAATGTCATGGGTGCCAATGTGCACTGAAGTGACCATCTTTTATACTATCTTGCCTTATGGTCCCCTGAAGAACCGGCTCAACCGGGAAATGTGCTGGGACACCCAAAGAAGACTTTCAGGGGGGTATTAGGGTACAGAGAGAGTTTAGCCACCGAGAGGTGTGGTCGCCCCTTTTGGGGCGGGTGCTTTGCCTGTGGGCAAGAGTAGTGCAAGGGGCATTGTAGGGTGAGCTATGTGTCCTATTTTGATATAAAGGGGTTCTGCAGTTCTGTAAAACTGATTATGTATCCTCGTTTCAAGGCTATAGAAATTTATTTACTTATTATATTATCTATGGGGATTTTGTTGCTATTCTTTAGAAGGTTATGATTTAAAAGGGGGTTTATTTTTGATTAGCGGTGATCTATCGTATCTATGTAGTAATCTTGGTTATGATATTATATCTATGTAGTAATCTTGGTTATGATACTGTTTCTTTATAGTAGTGATCTTGGTCTAGACCCCTGTTCTCGTGATTTGTGTGGGTCCCAGTGGTAGGATCCCCAAAGATCCTACGACAGGATAGGGGATAACGTAACCAGAACACCTCTTTAAAGGGTTCACAGATTATAAAAACATGCCTTCAATAAATCTTATATCCCCCAGTCTTGCTTTTGTGCCATTAGATGACAGATATATTTAAAAAATAAAATACATACCAAGGTAAAAACTGAAATTTATGAAAAAATATATTTTTCCTTTCTCGTGAAATTTTTTTTTCTGTTACAAAAGATTTCAAGACAAAACATTTCTAAAACCATTACCATATGTTTGTACTGTGAAAACGGGTGCTATTTGTGCAACATATCTACTGGCTGAGCCCACAGCAAGACCTGAAATGACTGAAGCGCATTATAGATTTTGGAGGTCTATTTTCCGATTTCTGGGTTCATGTCACAGATGTACAGAGCCAAAACATTAGAAACACTGTCAAAGTGACTTTTTTGTGTTCACACCCTGAGGCTACTTTCACATCAGCGGCACTGTGATCCTGTGATCAGCGGAAAACTGAATGGAATTCGGTAGAGAAAATTAAACATATTCACCATGTGGCCGTAAAAAAACCCCTCACACTTTACCACATGTTCATATACTTCTGCCATTTGCAATAATACCCTTTATGTGCTTTCTACATGTTGGTTGGGCTCTGTAGCGCATTTTGTAGGCATATTTTTCTATTGCTGGTTCTATGGCACCATACGGTCAGACCAGATATTGTACAGTACCAAAACAGCCACACTGAAAAGAAACAAACACCCACAAAGTGACTAGTTTTTAAAATGTTGATGGCTATGGCTGTGATGGCTAACCTCCGGCACTCCAGCTGTGGTAAAACTATGACTCCCAAGATGCCACCTTGCTTGGCTGTTCTCAGAACTCCATAAAAATGAATGGAGCATGCTGGGAGCCGTAGTTTCACCACAGCTGGAGTGCCAGAGGTTAGCCATCACTGTCCTATGGTATTCATCTTGGGGAAATTTGGACAGTTTAAGCTTTTAGCCTATTTTTCACATTCACCATGTGGCCGTGAAGAAAACACACATACCAGTAGTTCGTATATGTGGTTTTTACATCTTATTTGGGCTCACTGCAAGACTTCTAAGGACTGGAGCTCATTTTGGAGGCCTATTTTTCTATTGCACCATACTGCCAGAACAAATACTGCACAGTATCAAAACATTAGAAACACCCAGAGTGACTTTTTTTTTTTTTTTAAATGCTAACCCGCCTAGGTATTCATCTTAGGGAAATTTGGACATTTTGGCTTTTCTTTTGTTAAGGAAAAATGAAAGTTGATTTTTTTTTTTTCTCCAAAAATGTTTTGATCCAGTGGCCTATTTTTTTATATTCATCATGTGGCCTTGGAAAAGCACATTTCCACACGTTCATATACTTCTGCCGTTTGCAATGATTCCCTATATGCACTTTTTGCATCTAATTGGGCTCACAGCAAGACCTGAAATTACTGGAAATATTTGGTGACGGAGGGAGCAGCCAATAGCAGCTGAATGGAATAAGGTGGGGAAAATAAAATAAAAAAAGATTGTATGAAATAAAATTTCTATATGTGGGTATAAGTCACACATAAAAAAAACCTGCTATACGATTTCTAAAAGTACCACTTTTTTCTTTTTTTATGGAAAAAAGACGTGCACACACAAAAAGATGTATGTGGGGTTATGTAAGCAAAAGACTGCTATATACTGATAATAGTCAAGAATATTTTTCTTTTTATTATAAAAAAAAGTGTATTTTGCACCTAGCAACAACTGTTATACTAATTATAGCTAAAACTTTTTAACTATAATAAATTTTTTTATAAACAAAAACAGCATACGTGTGCATACTTTACACACACACACTACACTAAATTAAAGCTAATGCCTATATTTTTTAAATTTTCTTATGAAACAGGAAAAAAAATTATATACACTGTATTTTTCACCCCATAAGACCCCCCCCCAACCTCTGCCGTCAGCTGTGCTGTGACTGTGTACAGTGCAAGAATGTCAGCGCTTTGTGACCTCACACTGTGCACGTCATGTCACAGCAGAGCACGCAGAAAGAGATGGAGCTGGATCCTAAGAGCTGAGTCGTCCAAAGCAGGAGAGGTAAGTGGATTTTTTAAAATTTTATTTGCCCTGAGCAAGGGGTTCTGAAGTGAGGTCTGGGGGGCATTCACACTTGGGGGGTTTGATCTGAGGTCTGAATGGGGGGAGGTTATTCATAATGGGGCATTATCTGAGGTCTGGGGGTCACATTGGGGATCTGATGTCTAGATCAGCATGATGACATGCCCTGTGACTAGGTTTGAGTGGTATACTGGTGTCTGTGACATACCGCAGTATTAAGAAACGGCAATATCAATGTTACCAAATAACCGTGGTATTTAATGACGTCACAGAAGCGATCGCACATGTGCCGACCGCTTCTAAAACGTCCATGTCCTGCCCCCTGCATACATGTTAGTCCCCACAGAGGCCGCATCTTCCTTGCTCCCATTTCCCCATGACCCCACCCACCAAAATGACACCAAGCCCAGGACCTGTGGGCAGAGAGCGGCCCCTTACCTGCTGCAGCATCGCATCCTGGAGTCCACAGAACTCCCAAAGAGCCTGGGAGGACAAAGTTAGGAGCACCGGGGACCTCCGATTTTGGACCCCAGGTATCTGTCAGCACAGGGGTCACATGTTAGTCCCTGCAGCGGCCGCATCCTCCTCGCTCCGATTTCGCCCTAACCCCACCCACCAAAGTCAGGAAACGGCAGCACAACAGCAAGTGAGGGAGGCTATGCAGGTCTCTCTCAGGGAGTTTGTCTGGCCCTGGCCTGCCACTGTCCAAGGCAGGAGAAGTGTGACAGCGGAGGAGGTAAAAGATAGTGGCCCTCTCTTCCTGCCTAGACCCTCTGAAGCCCATCAGCAGTCCCTACCCAATAGAAGGAGATGGGGACTATACCTGTCAGGAGTCCTATCAGTAGAAGCCCCACACAGTATAATGTCTCCCTGTTGCCCCCATACAGGAGCAACAAGGAGACATTACAGTATGGGGCAACAAGGAGACAACACTATACTGATTTGGGGAGGGGGGTATAATGTCACCATGTGGCGTGCCCCATGCACTATAATATTACTTTGTGGCCCACCCCATGCCCCAGCCACCTCTCGCAGTATAATGTCCTCTTGGCCCCAGCCGCCCAATGCAGTATAATGTCACTTTGTGGTCTGCACTATGCAGTATAATATCACCTTGGCCCCAGCCACCCTATACAGTATAATTTCTCTTTGTGGCCCCATACAGTGTAATGTCACCTTGTATCCTGCCGACCCATACAGTATAACGTCTCCTTGTGGCCCACCGCCCCATAAAGTATGAAATCTTCTTGTGGTCCCAAATGTTTTTTCTTCTAAATGGCTATTTATCGCGATATATATAGTTATCGCAATAAATTTCTTAATATCGTTATCGTGGGAACATTTTTTGATATCACCCAACCCTACCCGTGACCACTTTGATTGGTCTCCGGGGGTCTTCACTGTGACCACAGCTGTCTAGTAACAGCGTGGTCACAGCAATCTGCAGCACCAACAGACCGTAACGTCACCTGATTCTTTTATATGTCTGGTTACAGTTCACAGCCTACCGCCATGACTTATATAGTAGTGTGGCGGTAGGCAAGTCTGCTGAAGATATTTTAAGCTGTATAGGAATTAAGTTTATTACGGTATGCAATGTACTGTACTGTGTGTCTGAAATGTGCCGCTGCAGTTCTGAATGGCCTGTGACATTTTTCCTAATTGGACAAACCTTTCTAGCATATTTATTTTTCTCATTAGGGTAAAAAGCATTACATTAGACTACCCAATAGTAAAGAAGTTGTCTAGCCTTTTTTATTGATGGCCTATCCTCAGTATAGGTGGGGGTCCGACAGCCCCACTGATCAGCTGTTCTGTGTAGCTCCATCTCTGGAATTTGCCGCTGGAGATACAGAGGACGGTCAACTTTGACAACAGAGAAACACAGAATAGCTTGATCATGTTGGTGCAGGACCCTGCCAAATCAGCTAGTGGTGGCCTATCCTTTGGATAGGCCATCACTTAAAACCTAACAACCCTTTTAATATGATCGTTGGATTTGAACATCTAGACTACCATGTCAATGTGCCCCAGGGAGATCACCTGCTGTCAGAGGTGTCTGGTAGCAGATTATTCCCATGTTGCAGCAAGGGATCTCCCTGGGAAATTATGTTGAAATGCTGGGACAGTGGGTCACTGTCTGACTACTCCCCTTTTCTCCTTTTGTAACACACATGCATTTTTATCTGATCCCAGTTGGAAGAGACAGCCGACAGAAAAGTGAGCATTTAATGCATATGGGCATTTTTCAGTCTAGGAAAAAAAAAAACACCGACAACAGATTGGCATTTAAGATAACTATTTTTTCCATATGCAGCTTTAACTACATTCTGAGTACATGTTTGTGATCACAGACTGCAAGGTGCTTGAAGTTGATGCTTTTGAACAAAATTGCAGAAAAAAGGTCAAACAACAAAATCTTATTCATAAAACTGAAAGAAAGGCCAAAAATATCAGTCCATCGCATGAACATGCGCGCTTGTCCTCCCATGCCCAGGTAAAAAGTGCGAAAAACTCTCAACAGCTACTTGAATACACACAAAGAAAACAAAAAGGAAAAAAAAAAAAACTCAAAAAAACTGCGCTACAAGTACTACTTGTCCTCTGTAGATCATTCCTCATCCGATGAGCTTTCGTCCAGAGTGTACACCATAAACAGAACTTCTGGACGTGCCGGAACAAAGGGATGCCCAGGGCGCACAATCTCAAAACCCAGGAAACTGAACGTCTTGAGAAGCGGACCTGTGAAAAAAATGAAACAAAAAAGGAACGGATAAAGTTAGAAGAAGGAAAATACAGACAACCATCAACTAAATATTCAATGTAAAAAATATCATTTTAGCAAGTTTAGTGAAATGTTGAGAGAAAATGGTAGAAATTCCTTTGTTGTATCATACGTACATCAATACATTGGTCTACCATTACATTGCCTAACTGGCTAAAAGTACGGTTACCAGGGTTAATGGGCATCTGCAGCATATCTGTACCTATGACACTGGCTGACCCGTTACATGTGTGCATGGCAGCTGAAGGCATCTGTGTTGGTCCCATGTTCATATGTGCCTGCATCACTGAGAAAATTTTCTATTTTAATATATGCAAATGAGCCTCTAGGAGCAACGGGGGCGTTGCCGTTACATCTTCTGCGGCCTCTGCACTCTGACAGGGCCAGTCAGTGTAAATGTGATCACGCCTGACCCTGTCAATCAAAGTGCAGAGGAAGTGGCAGTGACAGAGAGAGCAGAGCCTCTAGATGCAACAGCAATGCTTCCATTGCAACTAGAGGCTCATTTTCATATAATAAAACATCATTTTTCTCAGCAATGCAGGCACATATGAACATGGGACCAACACAGATGTCATTAGCTTCCAAGTGCACGTGTAACAGGTCAGCCAGTGTCATAGGTACAAATCTGCCCTTTAGATTACAGATGCCCTTTAATGTGGTAGAAAAAAAAAAGTTGGACTCCATCTATAGAAAACCTTGCCAGCAAGTCTCAGTAAAATGCACCAAGAGGCACAACTGCTACAATACATGTTGGCCTATCCACCCTACAGGTCTCAAGATAATATAAAGGATAGATGGATGATAGATAAAAGATAGCAATTAAAGGGGTTGTCCAAGTTATTTTTTTGTCCTTTGAATGTTTCTAACTAGTCAAATACAACAGCTTTTCCATACACTTTCTGCTTCTAAAGCTGCTGGTTTATCAGATTTCACTCAGGGTCACATGACCTGTGATGTCAGCTTATCTCCCTGCTGTGTGATGTTTCGTGCACAAGCCTCAGAGATCAGATAACAGTCTGTACAGGAGATGTCACTGGCTTTTTTTGCCTAAAACTTGCTTAACTTAGTTATATATTGCTGCCCATCAGATTTAAAGTACTATATATTTTTTTTCATAACTCGGACAACCCCTTTAATTATTAACCTATTTAGCGTCGTTTAGAACATGGAAGCACAAAAGCAGGTATTGACCCCTGTGTGTCCAGATAAACCTGTTCTGGCTTCTCTTGTCAAATTACACATGAGATTTACTTTGTAAGGTAAGCTATCTAATCCTTTGGGTATTTATAGAGGCCTTGTCAACTATTCTGCAATACCCATATGCAGGTCATGGCATGCCAAAGGATAGTCTGATTAACCAGGTATACATCCAGATACCATAGCTCACAGCTGACAAGATCTTGAGGCAAAAATACAATGAAGCAAAAGAACAAAACAAAAAAAAGAGACGTTATCCCACCTTTCAAAGCATTAAATAAATGGAAAAAACGGCAAATGTTTTAAAATAACAAAAGATACCAAAACAATACTTCCAATCCCCCACCAACCCAGCAGAGATGCCCCAATAATCTTTGCATTCTTCAAGACCGATGTGATCACTGCAGTCAATGAATAGCCTCAGCAGTCATATACTGTACCACTGGTATCACCACTGTTCAGCAATGGGAGTCATGACCCTAATTGTACAGCATGTGACTGCTGAGACCGCTGGATCATGTGCTGGCTACCTGTAAACAGACCAGGAGAACCGCCGGAAAGAGGGGAGTACGGTATTTTTTAATTTAAGAACATTTGCTGTTTATTTCCATTTAAAGGGATTCTGTCAGCAGGATATTGGGTATAGAGATAATTACATCTCTATACCGTCCTTACTGCTGTGATTGTAAATATGTAAGTGTAATTGTTGTTAAGGAAGTAGTTTACATAAAAAAAGCGTTTTTATTAACATGTGAAATACCTGGATAAGGAGCCCAAGGGGAGGTCCTGCGAGCCGTTGGAGCCCAGCACCGCCCTCCAGCTAATTATGCACGCCCCTTCAGCGCTGTCTTCTCCCCCGGCTGCAGCACAGACTCTTGTATGCACGGCGCATGCGCGAGGTGTGCCGCAGCAGGGGGAGAAGACAGCGCTGAAGGGGCGTGCATAATTAGCTGGAGAGCGATGCTGGGCTCCGAAATCTCCGGCGTGCTCCAACGGCTCGCAGGACCTCCCCTTGGGCTCCTTATCCAGGTATTTCACATGTTAATAAAAACGCTTTTTTTATGTAAACTACTGCCCTAATAACAATTACACTTACATATTTACAATCACAGCAGTAAGGCCGGTATAGAGATGTAATTATCTCTATACCCAACATCCTGCTGACAGAATCCCTTTAAAGGTCACATAACTCCCTCCTCCATATTGGTTAAAGCTAGCCACAGGCAGGAGATGCCCCATCGTTCTTCATCATGAGGATGTTGGTCATTAGAGGGATGTCTGAACCATATTCAAGAGTCTCCCCGTACATGCATGTTGTCAGCATATAGCCAGAATTGATGGTTTTAGTACAGTAAATGACAATTATATGAAAGTCTTTTTTATAGCCAGCTTACTATTTGACAAGTAATCTCACATTCACATACCTCTGTCCTCTCGACTCTTCCTGAAACAGATAAACACATATCTGACTTTCATCTTTTCTTCTGCAAACTCAAGTAGAGCCAGCAACCTATTAACAGGCAGAATAAGTACATCAGATGCAAACCAAGCAAGTTTCAATAACCGCTGCAATAGTACTATGATGGAGAACCCAATCACACCGTGACTGTGCTATAGTTAAAGGGGTGGGCTGAGATTTTGATACTGATGGTCTATCCTCAGGATAAATCAGTATCAGATTGGTGGGGGTTCAAAACCCAGCACACCTGCAGACCAGCTGTTTGAAGACACCACAGCGCTCCGGTGAGTGCAGCGGCCAGTGACGTCATGGTCATTGATCACAAGGCCTAGGTGCAGCTTAGTCCCATTATCCAATGGACGGCACTGTGCTGGGTAAGCTGCGAGGAAGCCACAGTGCTCCGCCTCCTCAAACAGCTGATTGGTTGGGGGGCCGGGTGTCTGATAGCTGCCTATCTGATATTGATGACCCAGAAAACCCTTTTAACGCCAAGATGTCCACAATATTTATCTGTGTTCCAGCTGCCTCTGCCCCATGCAGTGAATATACATGATAAAGGGGTTTACTTACTGTAGGTCATCAATATCAGTTTGGCTGAGTTCCAACTACCAGCAACCCTGCTGGGCAACCGTTTTCAGGGGCCGCTGTCTGCCAGAACAAGGTATCAGAAGGCTACAACTCTTTACACGGTCATGGACATAAATGGTTACTGCAACACTGCTACCATATGCGACCACTCCAATGCCTGTGCACAACAGCTCCTGAAAGCAGTCACTGGTGGCGGTGCCCGGAGTCAGACCCCCCCCGATCTAATCCTAATGATAGTTTCCTGGAAGTTTAATACTGATGAACTATTAATTAGATCAGGCAGACTGAGCTTGATCCTCCTGAAGAGACACCTCCCCGTCACTAAAAATGCTGGACAGCGCCGTGTTCTGCAATGGAAGCAGAAGGCAACTGTGATGGGGGAAAGAAGCAAGCTTTGAGCCACGATCTGTGTCTGTGTTCAGGAAATAGCCAAGTAGGCATGCCAATGCTGTATTATAGAGGTACTCTAGTTCTGTAATAGAGTGCATTAGAGACCCCATACCAGGGTGCACTTGGCAGCTCTGCTGGTTCACATGAAACATTTTATACTGGGGCCTCACCAGATACACCAAGTTGTGCTTCACCAAACGGACTATGGTGATGCCACTACCTCACCAGCTATGGTGGAAGTCCATGTCAAAATTAAAAATATTGCACAATTTACCTTTCATTTGTCTCCTGACCACTGTACTAGTTCTGTTGCTGTGCACCTTATAAATCTCATCTGCCTTCCTAACCACTGGGGGAGCTCACTGTTTTTGAGAACCACCAGTGCGCATCATTTTTAACGGGGTTGTCTCATCTCAGACAATGGGGGCACATCACTAGGACCTACACCTATATCGAACTAAGCGGGGAGCTCTGGGCCTGGAGGACCCCGGATTTCCCGGGGTCTGGCCACCACCAGGTGCATCTCCCCGCTGCGCTCAAAGAAATGAATGGGAGCTCGGCTATTTTCGGCAGCCCCATACAAATGAATAGGCGGCGGCTGCGCATGCGCCCTCCTCCTCTTTCGGGGCCCCGTTCTCAATAAAGTTGCAGGTCCCAGTGGTGGCCCCCATTGTCTGGTATGGGATAACCCATTTAAGGGGTGGTTAAAGTTAGCATGAGAAAAATGTAATTAACACAATTCTTATGTGCTGCCAGCAAGAAATTATTGATCTCCACTACAGTTCTCAGGTGTTCCTTACAGACACGTATGATGCATTACTTTACCTACCCTTCTTTGCTCCCATCAGCTAAGATGCCCTCGGGTATTTCCACAAAGAGGCTCTGATTTGACAGCATGGCCTTCCATGAGGAATGTTTCACCTCAGTGACCTTATATTGGAAATGGACGAGGTGGAGCTTCCCATCATTCCCCGGGAGATCCTCAGAAACCGTAAGCTTCTCGTCCTGTGTGAGGCAATAGACAAACCATATGAGACGGCTGCAGTGAAATGGCGATTTACAAGATGTGAACTATGTATGAGTACAAACTTCAGTATTACGCCCTTATTATATAAGTGAACCACAGACGGCCATGTGTATTACAGCTGCTGGCAGACACATGCTGAGATAACAAAGGATTAGCCGCTCACAATAAGATGATGTAAGAGTGCTGCAATACACCATGCTGTACTATATAATCATACCAGAAAAAAGATCCTGAGCAATAAGGTAAGAAAACATGGGGGAGGTCGGCTCAGACCAGCATTTCATGTGCCAGTCTAAATCCCATGTGTGCTGGAGTGACCTGCACCAAATGTATTAAAAGGAGCACTCCTCCTGATAAATTTGGAGTGTCTTTTGGCAGCCCATGCCCCAGAAAATCAAGTTGTCTGGCGTTAATTTGTCAGACCAACTCTCGTGAACCCTACAGATGGCCCGGGGGGGAGGGTTGGTTAAACTAAGGCTATTTTCACACGTGTTGTAGCCTTTTCCGGCAGGCTGTTCCTGCGGGAGAACAGCTTGCCGGATCCGTACTACCGCAAGTCCACCGTGCCGCCAGAAGTCCACTCATGGAGGAGGGCCGGCCGCAGCACGGCAAACATGCCGAGAGGCGGCCAGAATGAAACTACAGCACGTTGCAGTTTTTGTCCGGCCGCCTGTCGGCATATTTGCCGTGCTGCGGCCGGAGCGGCGTTCCAGCAGCACCGCAAGTGTGAAAGTAGCTTAAATAAAAAGGGTGTCCTGTTCAATGAAAGGGGGCTGAATAATCAGATTGTATTCTGGGCATTCAGTTTCAAGGTATTGTATACAAGACGAGACACTTTATGGATGCAGAAGCTTTAATAACAAAGTCTGGCACTGGACCAGGGAACCATTGCTGTGGGAGATCCAAAAGAAAAGGAAATTATTGTTTTACATTTTATCACATTTACTAGGTACTTGGGAAAGTCTGATCCCTGTCATTTTAGTCAAACTTTACCATTTTAATAGAGATTTTCCATTTATTCGTCAATTATTCGTAATAAATCATCATATGGGTCTATTCACATGACTATTTTTCTCTCCATGTGTGTAACAGACTGCGCACGGACCCACAGAAGTGGTGCTATTCACACCAGTATTCGGCGCATTCTGACAAACTCAGGGCAGGTCCTGAAAGTGTCTCATGGAACAAAAACAATTGTGCCCAGTGGTCGACAGGCCAGTGTCCTGAGGTCTCTCCGTATTAAAATTCATCCTTCTGTTGCGGCCGCTACACGGACGACCGTTATATGGACATGTGAATAATGTCTAAGCCCATGTGGAAGCAGCTTTTATAGCAATTGCTTGTGTGTCCCAACCCCTTGAGTAAACAGGCGATGTGGCTGACAACAATGTTCACCATGAGGTTCTTGCACCCCCGTCCTCACAATAACTGGAACATGAACGAGCGCCGTCTGACTTGCTATATTGTTTTTAAATCAATGTCTCCTGAGTTAATGATGGTGACGCCAGAGAATTTGCATTTACTTGGAAATATCTGATACAGAGAACTTGGCATGAAGCCTGGAAACATGCAAACCCAGAACCAACATTTCTCACCTGTCCACAGGGTCCTGTGCCCCCATTTGAAGGGAGTGGCAGCTGAGCTCCATACCAAGTCTAAGGGACTGACGGAGATAGCCAAATACAGTCCTCATGATCTGTGGGGGAGACAGCCATGGGACCACAGACACTAGTCACAGATCCTGAGGCTCTGATGTATATATGATCATGCAGTTATTCTGTATGGGACAGGGTAAGGTCTTATTTTAAAGGTATTGGCTGGCCAGTGACATGCGCTCTCTGAAGTGGCTGAACATTCCTGAAATGTCAGGTCAAATCCCAATCCAAGGAGGCCCATCAAAACCAAATATGCCGTACCCCAGAAGAATCGTACTGAAAGAAGTTTGGTGGAGTCCGTTATGCCAGGAACATTATCATTCTTACCTTATAAATCACAGCTGGGAGTGCAGGATCCCTGCTGTCCCCTCGCCCACCGGGGATCTTCGACAGTGGGTGAGGGGCATCAGGAGCACCACAGAGGCCCGGGAATGAGGTGCCTGCAGCACTGAAGCTGGGGACTGCTACTCAAAGGTAAAATACTACTGTAAAAGAGAACAAACAAAAGAGGAAAAATGGTTAATGATAGTCAAGTACAATGAGTGTTTAATAAAACAAAACCTTGACATACATAAAGTATCACCAAGTACAACCAGGCAGAGGCCATAAGGACACTCTTGGCCTTCATCTGGTAACAGAGGGCTTTAGACATGTTTAGAGTGTAAACTGGGATCGCTCGGCGTATATGCCAAACCTAAACCAAAAACACTATGTGAAAATGTCCTTATGCGGAGACCCATAAAACCGTACCGGATAATATGAGGTTGCTGGTTGAATAAAGTGATTTTCAGGTTCTGCTGCGTTCTCATTACTATTTCATTTCAGTTGATATAGGAGCAGAATAATGTGAATGATGGCAGTGCCAGATCTGATACCAACTGCACCCAATGGGCCCACTTACTGTGATGGGATCTCTTGGGATTCTGTCATCGTGCCCATCATTATACCAGACAAAAAAGTGCAGGCTCCATCTTTGATTGTCATCTTTCCCTCAGGTAGTGGTTGTAGATAGCCTGCTTTGAGGTCTTCCATACACAGAAGATGAGATCCAGCTCCCCTATCCCTCTGTAGCGCACACCCAGAAGGGAGCATGGAGGAGGCAACTGATTATTTGTAGGCCTGATATCCAACAGGTCCTATAACATTTTAGTGATCATGTATTTAGAGACGGAAACTAACCAGCCATCTGGAGACAACTGATAATGCCAGTCTAAACCAACATAGCCACTTACTTCCTACTGCACCTTTAATAGGATATACACTCTATTTCTTTGAAGCATTTACTATACTAAATATCTAAAGGAAACCATTTACATTTAAAGAGTTATCTGGGATGTACATACTGATGACCTATCCTCAGGATCAGTGGTGGTCCGACTCATGGTCCATGTGATGTTCCGTTCATCAGTAACATGGCCTAGGTGCAGCTCAGCCCCATTCAAGTGAATGAAGGCTGAACTACAACACCAAGCATGGCTGCTATACGATGCACAGCGCTGTGCGTGGTAAGCTGTGAAGAGGCCGTGAGGCTCAGCCTCCTCAAACAGCTGATCAGCAGGGGTGCCAGGAGTCGGACCCACGCTGATCTCCTGCAGAATAAAGGGAATTGTCCAGGTATACCCTCCCACCCAATTGGGCATGGAGAGATGCCACTCCATACTGGGTAGGACAGCTGTCATGGCAATCGGTCTAACAGCTCCTATTCTTATTAGCAGAACCCGTGTCACTGGAGGATTGCCATAGCAAATATTTCGCTTAGCGTGCAGCAGTGTACGATCACTATAGAGCACTGCATGGCGCTACTTCCAGCTTGTTTTAATAAAGATCAGGCAGGAAAGTACGTCTGAGCGGCCCCTTCATCTCCATACCAGCTTCTGTCACCTACCTGAACATCGTTTTAGCAGTACAGTAATTTTAGGTCATTATGAATCATTTTTGTCAATGGCAGGTACATTCATTATGGAAAATATGTATCAGGCCATTCTTTTATTGTTTGCTGGCGCACAGTACATGCTGTTCCACGTCAGGAGTGTTACAAGCGGAGAACTTGCAGCTTTAATATGCAAACAAATCCTGCAGCACAATGAAATCTGGTGCCTACGTACCCCACATGCAATGGCAGAGGAAAATTTACATTCACTATCTGTCACAGGGGCTTACGATGTAATTATGGGGGCCCACAGCAAAACTTAGTAGGGACCCCCATTTTACCATGACCATTTCCATTAGAAAATTCTGAAAAGATCATAATTGGTCTACATAAAGCAAATAAATAATGCACAGTGATGTCAAAGTACAAGGATAATGCTCACAATGATGTAATAATGGCAGGATAATGTGCACAGTGATGTCATACTACAGATATATCCTACTCAAAAATGCAGTTTTGTGTCCGGCATGGAAACGCAACAAACCGGACCGGAAAGCATTCTGGCGCACTCCATTCTGGTTTTTATCCATTGACAATGAATGGGGACAAAACTGAAGCGTGGTTTTGAGAGCAGTGATGTCACAGCACAGGAATAAAGCAAAATGTGAGGTCATACAGAAGAGAGTGTGCAAAACATGTGACCAAGGATGGGAGCGAACACTAACTGGATACAAGGACTGATAGCAATACATATTTGCTAAAGATTAAATGAATAACAGGTAAAAGTAATAAGACAATATAATTTGGTATAATAGGATCAGAGAAGCAGCTGCATTCTGCAGAAAGGTAAGCACGCCATACACAAGTAGCCCTGAGCTCAGCGCCGATTTCACTCCTCTCCTTATACCGGGAGGATCTACTGTTTACTACTTGGTATGGCAAGTGTCGACCATGTCTTAAAGGCTTTGTGCTATGTTGTGCTCAACTAACAGTTTTTGTAGGATCATATGTTAAAACCTCGAGAGAGAAGAGGAGGTGGGGGCTGTCCTGGAAATGGCAGGGATATTTCTGGAGTAGGGAAAAAGAACAGAAACAGAGCATGTTCTAGAAACCAGAGCTCTGTGCCATACACATCGAAGACATGTTTCTCAAATTTATAGACAACCATTAAAAGGGGTTCTGTGGTTTCATAATTACATTTTATATCTGCTCAGAGTACCCCAAATGCTGGATACTTTTTTCCATGTCAGCACTAAGTCTTTTCTCAGCATCTCTGTATTCTGGCAGGATGTTTACATGCAGGACTTCCTGTTGGCAAACCAACCAAACCCAGCATGCTTTTCTCTGTAATGTTTCCACTGCCGCACTGTTCTCTCTGCAGTTGACATGCTGCCTACATGTCTTCTCTCCATGTTAGCTAGGTAGAGCAACGCTTGTGACACATTACAGAGCAAAGCATGCTGGGATTGGTTGTTTGCCCAACAGGAAGTCCTGCATGTAAACATCCTGCCAGAACAGTGATGCTGAGAAAAGGGTTAATGCTGACATGAAAAAAAAAAGTATGCAGCAGGAAACTGTGTACAGGCTGCGGAGCAGACCAGTTGCCCACCCTTGACGCAAGCAGTGGGTTGCGGTAACGCTTCTAAGTGTAAAGTGGTGGCATGTGCTGCAAGCAGAAAGTATCCAGAGGCCAAAAACTAAGAAAAAAAAAAAAATTATCAAAACTGTGTTGTTTGCCCATGGTGCTGAGCTCTGATTGATAAATGTGGCCCTCAGTGTCCAATACATAGGAAGGTACAGAGGTTTTAGGAGAAACTGCTCATTTTGTGATAACCCCTCTAAAGTTGGAACCAGCCCTGGTATACGTCTGACAATGCAGTGGAGATAAACCGCCATGTCTTTCATAAGAGACGCTGTGAAAATCTGAAACCTACCATTGACATAAATGAGAAAGCTGAACTGAAAAGCAACAAAATATACCAGGCTCTGGATGGAAGAGACCCACACTAGTCCCCCACCCTAGGGTAGGGAAAACAATTTATGCCCACACTTATTATAAGTAAAACATATCCAATTTATTAAATATACTTATGTACATAAGTCACTTACAATACAATACACTCGAAGAATAGCCATACACAGGTACAATAACCTAGAAATGCAATGTGGAACCACGGGTCCCCCCAAAGATATAATCCATCCCCACGCTAATCCATGTCAGGACACAGGCAAAAGATCCATAAAATGATAAGAGTAGACACCCAGGGTAGGAAATCACAACTCACATTAAATATTAACCCTCAATGGGAATAAGCAAATAGTCCTATTAGTACCGCAGGCTATTTACTTGAATAGTACAAATACCAAGGTCTTACCCATGTCCACACAGAGGATCAGAGGATGGTAAGGGGGAACACCGCTGAAACACCCTCGACGCGCGTTTCACCTCTAAGGCTTCGTCAGGAGGTGCCATACTGACTGACAGGGACCCTTTTATCTACCTCGGTTTGGCGCCAAATGGCTGAACCTAGGGGCGGTATTGTAGCACATCCTCCATGGGCGATGCGCATCGCCTCACCCCGGCGGCGCCGCCCATGATGTCAGAGGAAGGACGTCAGGGCAGCGGCCGATGTCAAAGAGCCAGATAAAAGAAATAAGTCGAAACCCGTAGCGAAGCACTTTAGGGCGGTACATCATTGCAACCCTTGTGGTTTGCAGTTTAGGGGTATTGACAGGGACAGATTAGGGAATAGAGGTGGTGATTTGAAGAAACATCTGCTCTGGAAAGAGAGCAAATGGATGGTGTTACTGGATACGGTGGCTCCTTCAGGCTTGAATGAGGCCTTCAGCTTCAAACCTTTTCTTTAAAGGGAACCTGTCATCGCCGAAACACCCCCTGAACTAGAGTAAGCGGTGTATAGTGTAAGTGATGCTGAATCTGAATATGTAAGTTTTATCTTCATACTCACTTCCATTCTGACTCTGTGCTCTGACAAACCTGCAGTAAAATGCACTCACTGGACTCCAGTGCTCACTCACATAATGGAGAGGACTCAAAGAAGAGTCCAGTGAGTGCATTTTACTGCAGGTTTGTGGGAGCACAGCATCGGAATGGAAGTGAGTATGAAGATAAAACTTACATATTCGGATTCAGTATCACTTACACTATACATCTCTTACTCTAGTTCAGGGGGGGTTTCGGAGATGACAGGTTCCCTTTAAGCGTTTTTTAGCTTTTATTATGTATTATTGGTAATTTTGTTTATTTACTTTATAGCCTATGATTACAAGTACATGGAGGCCTGAGAAACATACGATTTAGGAACTATGGGAGAAGAAGAGTTGGTGGAGAGATCTGCACTATATGAGTGACATTGAGGATATGTTGCATTTCATCCTAAATCCGGCGTAGTTGTTGTCTTATATTATTTTTATTTTTGTTATCATGTATTTGTATGGTGTTCATTTATTAATTCATACATTGGGGATTTGGATAATTATGTGGGGGCACGTAATTGTGGGGATTTTTTCACTGATGTACTATTATGTGTTTTTTGATTATATTTTTGATATTTTTTGTATGATAAATTGGTGAGTGCACGGGGATATGTATATTTTGATGGGGGTATATCCTTCATATTATAATCATGTATTTACAATGTGGGTTGAGTTACATAACACTTACGAATTTTCGTACACATTATTAGCATAATTATGAATATTGATGGGCCTTAAGTTTATTCACATTCTTTTGCACAATAATATTAGATAATTTGTTTTTTTTTTGCCTAGATCGCTGGATGCACGATAGTATATGTGTCTCCCTATTTCCTGTTTGGCTGGTTACCTGGCAACTAGGAGGAGGAGCGCATCACAGGGTTGCGCTGTGCGTCAGGTCACACGGGGACGCTGCTGCTGGGCTTTGGAGGACGGACTGAGTCGCGGTACACGTGACTCGCTCCTTCCTCTGACGTCATGGGCGGCGCCGCCGGGGTGAGGCGATGCGCATCACCCATGGAGGATGCGCTACAATACCGCCCCTAGGTTCAGCCATTTGGCGCCAAACCGAGGTAGATAAAAGGGTCCCTGTCAGTCAGTATGGAACCTCCTGACGAAGCCTTAGAGGTGAAACGCGCGTCGAGGGTGTTTCAGCGGTGTTCCCCCTTACCATCTTCTGATCCTCTGTGTGGACATGGGTAAGACCTTGGTATTTGTGCTATTCAAGTAAAGAGCCTGCGGTACTAATAGGACTATTTGCTGATTCCCATTGAGGGTTAATATTTAATGTGAATTGTGATTTCCTACCCTGGGTGTCTACTCTTATCATTTTATGGATCTTTTGCCTGTGTCCTGACATGGATTAGCGTGGGGATGGATTATATCTTTGGGGGGACCCGTGGTTCCACATTGCATTTCTAGGTTATTGTACCTGTGTATGGCTATTCTTCGAGTGTATTGTATTGTAAGTGACTTTTATGTACATAAGTATATTTAATAAATTGGATATGTTTTACTTATTATAAGTATGGGCATAAATTGTTTTCCCTACCCTAGGGTGGGGGACTAGTGTGGGTCTTATGTGTATTGGACTTCCCCTCAGTTACCTATTTGTAGGCGTTTCTTGCTGGTATTTAATCTGGATGGAAGAGAGCTGCAGCAGCCATGGATGTCAAGTCAATGGATGACATCCATACAAACGTGAAGCTTCAGCTCCTTGACAATGCCGGGAAACAAAACTCAAAAAAACCTCTCATTAAGCAGAACTGTCACTCTCGTACAGATGAAATGGTGCAGCCATTATTTTCTATTGAGCTGAAATTATTATTAATGTGACATTTGTGGTTTCACAGCGATTTTTGAGCCAAGACCAGAAGTGGATCCGATAGGACGGTAAAGAATAAATCCTTCCTTTATATTTCTGGCTTTGGTTAAAAATACTGCATCTAAACTGTGATGGCATTTTTCCAAAAAATGTGTAGGAACTGAAGGGATTGTCCGGTCAGCTAAAAAGTGCTTTCAAGGCAATAAACTGAAAATGAGTGAACTTACTAATATGCTTTGTGTACCATACGAGTCCTTCTGTACTTCAGGTTTGGTTCTGAGACAGAAAGTTTTTCGCCCCTCAACTGTGTAGCAGAAGACTCTAGTGACAAGCCAGTGTGCCTCAGGCAATAGCTAAGCCAGTTCCCTTCTGCATTACAGATCATGCAGAGACAGGGGAAGGTAGCTTAGCTATTTCACAGAGACAAACAGCCAGTCCCCTTCAGGCATATCACTAGTCGCGTGCTGACACAGATGTAGGAAACAAACCAGAAGTGCAACTATGGTAAAGAAAGCATATTAGTAAATGTACTGACTTTCAGTGGCATTAAAACAGCTTTTCAAATAGCCAAACAACCCCTTTAAAGGGTTTACCCCACGATTAACGTAAAAAAATGAAAATCAGACATCATATAGTACATGACAATATCTTTCTAACAAAGCTAGAACCAGCCCTGTACCGCACATAGAGCCACAAATCTCCCCGTTTATTGCGCCAGTTGATCAGCCTAGGAGGAGTGTCCTTTCTGCTGCAGCTGTCTTTCTGTAACTACCACAACCTTTAAAGGGGTTTTCTGGGATTTTACTACTGATGACCTATCCTCAGGATAGGTCATCAGTATCTGAATGGTGGGGGTCCGACACCCAGGACCCCATCTTTTCCTAGGCCAGTGACATCACATTGATTGGTCAGGTGGCCTAGTAGCAGCTCAGCCCCATTCAAGTGAATGGGGCCGAGCACGATACCAAGCACATCCACTATACAATGTACGGCGCTGTGCTTGGTAAGCTGCGAGAAGGTAGCGATGCTGGCAGGAGCGCCGGTGCCTTCTCAAACAGCTGATCAGCAGGGGTCCCCGCTGTCAGACCCCCACTGATTAGATACTGATGACCTATCCTGAGGATAGGTCATCAGTAGTAAAATCATGGAAAACCCCTTTAACAGAAAATATGGCTACTGACAGTTTAAGATTTTAACTGAGCGTGTGCAACCACCAAAGTGAGATGGGCAAGAAATAAGGAAAAGAACAACCAGGAGGTGGCGCTATACAGACACATTTATTTGAATAACTCACTGGATATGCTAAATTTTTAATTACATGCAATTACAAAAGTAGGTTTTAAAAATGTTAAATGTTATTTGCTGCACGACGCCTTTATTTTTTGCCTAACTTAGAATCCTATGCACAATTGTCATTTAGAAAATGCCCAGAACTGTCCACGGCTAAGGAAATGCCAGTGCCATTCCAGCGTTATCCCTTCTTTCCTCCTTGGCATTCCATGCAATCAAGGAAATGTAGTTTTTTGTCTGGTGACGGGGAAGGTCACAAGCTAATCCAAACAATACAGATTACCATCCAAGGAAGATTAGGGACAAGATTATATTTTGACGCACATATCAAACATAAAACCTCTGATGCCCTGGTCATACTGCTTCTCCTGGATCTATTACCGCTTTTACCCCTCTGAAATACACATTAGGTGGTCAGGTCACCTTGATAACTCGATTTGTGGTGATAATTCTAGGCATGGTATTTCACTAGACAAGGTTAGTATCGGTGTCTTTATAGATTTGTAGTTCTGATGGATGATCCATCAATCGCAGCCCTGAAAACCATTCGATAAAAGTGGTTTTCCAAAACAAGATGTCTATCTTCTGCTCATTCAAACCTGAAAACCTAAAGGGAACCTGTCTCCTTGGTTCTACTGTTCACAGTTCCTTTTTTATGTGCTTATGGTGCCCTGGAAGTGGCTCTTGTTGCCTTTTTCTAAGTTGTCAAAAAATAAATAAATAAAATTCCACTATTATTCTAGTTCCCAACGTATGGAAATGACCTTTTTCAGGTCAAGGAGGCCAACACTTTCCTCCTAGAAGTCAAGGTTCCCCTGTCCGCCTGCTGCATCTTGATTGACGTTCTCTCGGGCAGGTATCGTCATCCCCTGGTCTCATGAGAGCCAGCGCAGTATGGCACATGCCCAGTGAATGTGGGTGTAGTGCACACGTGCCGGTGTGCAGGAGCACGCCCTCAATTCAGCCATGTGCACAAACGTTCCAGAGAGGAGGGCTCCGCCGCAACACAAATAAAGGTGGATTTTCTGCGTTTTCACAAGTTAGAAAAAGGGCCACTTCCAGACGGGGTGCACCTAGCTTTTCTGCTGCCTGAGGCGAAAACTGAAACGGCGCCCTCCTCCCCCCTACCCAGTGCCAATTTTTTAACCTAACCCCTTCCCTTCAGCCCATGGCCCTTCGGGTGCCTCCTCCTGCTCCTACCTGGTGCTGCCTCACCTGGCCTCATTGGTGGTCACCCCTGCTTCCAGAGCACCATAAGCACATGAAAAAGGTACTGCGGACAGTTTGAACAACATAACCGAGGAGCCATGTTGTAATATATTTGTGCTTCCAGAAGTCTCTGTACCAGGGGTCAATATAAGAAGCATTACTTACCCACTTATTCCTCCGACGCCGTGTCAGTCCCTGTCTACCTGACTGTGGTGGTGACAGTCACACATCAGTGTTGTACCGTATAATGTATTATTTTACCATATTATGTTCAGAGAGTAAACATGAACAATTATTTCTTCAGCATGAAGCAACGCTATCCGGCTAACCAATTAAAGAAAGATACATGAGCTGATCTGTAACAATATACAGGTCCATGTCCTCAGAGACTGCACACCAGCAAGAAAGTGAAATCGCCACAATGCCATCCAGGGGCCCTTACATAACTGTCAGAGGGATAAAAGGACATCACACAATCTGACAATCCCTCAGAGGCTGCACCAGAGCTGCTTATTACCAGAATATTCAGCTTCTAATCCACCCATGGACTTAGCAATTCACCAATGTCAAAGGCATCTGTCACCTTCTCATGGATGAATCAATCTGACCAAGTCTCTTACTGAAAGTGTAGCGGTCATTTCAGAAAGTTTTGGACATTGAAGTTTCCATCAAAGCAGGGTTTGGCGCCACGCCCCCCCAATGATCACAGAAATTAAAGGGCAGGCTAAGCTCAGAACCTTTCTGATTCTGGTCCGTTCTCCTCAGAAAGCAGAAGGAGCGTGGACTGAAGTGGGATTTGCACCATTTACTTTAATGGATCCACGTGCTATGAGGGCTCAATTGTGATAACATACGGACGGAAAAGACCGCCATCTGAATTAGACCTTAACGAGATCAAAGAATTGCTACAAAGATCAAATATCTAGATTGTCACTCCTTCATGGCTAGAACACATCTCTTGCATGGGCTCCTTGTGGCACCCCTAATAAATGTGTTGACCTATGGGGGGTTTCAGCAGGGTGTTCCCTCTTACAGTGCGGGGGATGTAGCCATGATTAAAAAGACTTCAAACCCACCGATTTCTGAACAGGGGTGCACCACTGATTCAGCTCTGGATCCCCTTCATGTTTTTGCCCTAAAGAGGCACCCACAAGATAGTCCTGCCCGTCCCAGGTAACAGAAAATGCCCATAAGGCTGTACACCCCCAAAGCCCCCTGTGTACCTGCAATGTACCACTCACATGAGGTTCACAATTACTGGCATCATCAGAACATACTGGCATGCACTGAATCCAACATATGTGTATGGACATCTGGAAGGAAGATTAGTATGCAAAACTGGCATGGGCCAACCCAAAACAGGCCAACGATTTGACAAACCATCACCTGCCTGTGCAACTGGCATCTGACAAGCACATACCTATAGCCACTGCTGAATGACCGCCAATGTGCTGTGTAATCAGGAAGTCTTCCTCATGACCTACTGTATCCTTAAGATAGGGCATCAATATGAGTGGGGGTCCGACTCCAGCCCCCCTCGGCACGTCGGCACTATCAAGGCTCTGTATACAGTTATAGAGGCCAGGAAATGTATGGCAGGATCAGTGCCATCCAAATGAAGTACACTGCCAGCTCACTAGGCAGTGTACAGTGCTGTGACACCCTGACGTGCCATGGCTCCTTCTACCAGATAGTGATTGGTTGGGGTGCCGGGAGCCAGACTCCCACTGATGTTGTAGGTTTTTATTAAGCCCCTTTTAAAGTTGTAATCCCACAATGGATATTTATTACCTACCCAGAAGATAGGGAACGCCTGAACGCTGGGGGCCCCACTGCTGGGAACTTCACCTATCACTAGAAGGGGGATCCAAGTCCCCCTGTCCCTTCACACCGCATGACCACCTTGAGGAGGAGTCTGAACCTGGATCTGTAAAAAATTACATCCTATATAGACGTGCACTGAACAGACCTCTGCCTGTCCATTAGACCCCTGCAGCCCCCCCGACAAAAATCACCACCAGACCGGGGGCAACCCTACTGATTAAAGAACGCCCGATACTTTAACCGTATTTAGGAATAAATCTTACATTATATACATAGCGCTAGTCAGTACCATGGACAAGCCTCTTCCACCGTGCGGACTGAAGACTCCGCACCATTGATTTCCATTGTCAGGAGTATTGGATTTGGCGCATAACTGACACAAATGGAGCCAAATAGATCCCAATGAGATCTGTTTAGGTTTCACTTTTTTAGCGGAGAAAAAAAAAAGTCCCACATACAAGACTTTTGTCGCTGCGGTTTGTGATGGAAACCCTTAAGTGATGCAGATGTGACCAGCTCCATGGCAGTCATATGACAGGCGATTAGATGTCTCCTCTGCTTACATGTAAGAGGACACCTCCTCCAGCTATGGTACACTGCCACACACACTCCTGTCCCGGTGCCAGCACCAGCCTGTCCCTCAGGCCTCCCGCTCCTCCTCGGAGATTCCTCTGCACTAATCACTAAGTTGTTTATGTGCCTATATATATTACTGAGCGATCCGCCGCGGGGCGCTGTGAGGGCACCACCACCATGCCTCCCACTGAGGCACTGTGACCAGCCGGGTGTCAACCCCCACCCCTCTCCCTCCACACACCTGTCCTGCGGGTCTATCATTCTCCCCGCGCCGTGTCCTGCTCTGTACGGATCGTTCTCTGGGTTTGGGCCCGGACTCCTTCCGCTTTGCGTTTACCCGTCCAGCGCCGGGGTACTAGGCTAGCTATGCGAGTCTCTGGTAGATAACGGTGCGTCTTCTGTGCTCTCCTGTTCATACACATAAACCGCATCCGGCCCTTGATAGTTCCCAGCGCTGAGTGCCCAACAGCCGCACTCTCCTCCGCTCTTCAACAACTCCGCTCCGTTACTGACCTCGCTCCGCCCCTTCTGCGCTCCAGAACCTTCCCAGACCCCGCCCCCTCCTGACGTCAGCCGTGCTCTGGCGTATGATTGGACCAGCTGTGACTCCAGCTCTCGCTCGCTCTCGTAGTCGCTGTGGATGTCAGCCTCGCTTTGGTCCCGCGCTTCCGCCTTTCTGTTGTTTGTTTTGCTTTCCGACACCTTCAGGCCACGCCCACCACTGACAGAACCACGAAAGGGGCGGGGCTAGGGTGGAGAGAACTGTGTTGTCATTGCGATGTGATGGGGTCAGTGGGATGTTATTATTGCGGTGCATGCGTGTAGTCAGTCATGTAGGATTACAGTTCATAGACGTGCATGAGGCGCCGACCTTCAGCGCTGTGTCATATTTATTAGGCGCTGTTCACATCTCATTTTTGCTGAACGTCAGGAAAAACGTACAGAAATGTATGACTTGAAGTACCCATAGATTATAATTGGGCAAATATACAGTCATGGCCAAAAGTTTTGAGAATGACACAAATATTCTATTTTCACATGATCTGCTGCCCTCTGGTTTTATGTGTGTTTGTCAGATGTTTTTATCACATAGAGAAATATAATTGCAATCATATTATGAGTAACAAAAGCTTATATTGACAGTTAGAATGAGTTAATGCAGCAAGTCAATATTTGCAGTGTTGACCCTTCTTCTTCAGGACCTCTGCAATTCTCCCTGGCATGCTCTCAATCAACTTCTGGACCAAATCCTGACTGATAGCAGTCCATTCTTGCACAATCAATGCTTGCATTTTGTCAGAATTTGTAGGTTTTTGTTTGTCCACCCGTCTCTTGATGATTGACCACAAGTTCTCAATGGGATTAAGATCTGGGGAGTTTCCAGGCCATGGACCCAAAATCTCTGTTTTGTTCCCTGAGCCATTTAGTTATCACCTTTGCTTTATGGCAAGGTGCTCCATCATGCTGGAAAAGGCATTGTTGATCGCCAAACTGCTCTTGGACGGTTGGGAGAAGTTGCTCTCGGAGGACATTCTGGTACCATTCTTTATTCATGGCTGTGTTTTTAGGCAAGACTGTGAGAGAGCCGATTCCCTTGGCTGAGAAGCAATCCCACACATGAATGGTTTTAGGATGCTTTACAGTTGGCATGAGACAAGACTGGTGGTAGCGCTCACCTCGTCTTCTCCGAATAAGCTGTTTTCCAGATGTCCCAAACAATCGAAAAGGGGATTCATCAGAGAAAATGACTTTACCCCAGTCCTCAGCAGTCCACTCCCTGTACCTTTTGCAGAATATCAGTCTGTCCCTGATGTTTTTTCTGGAGAGAAGTGGCTTCTTTGCTGCCCTCCTTGAGACCAGGCCTTGCTCCAAGAGTCTCCGCCTCACAGTGCGTGCAGATGCACTCATACCTGCCTGCTGCCATTCCTGAGCAAGCTCTGCACTGCTGGTAGCCCGATCCCACAGCTGAAACACTTTTAAGAGACGGTCCTGGCGCTTGCTGGTCTTTCTTGGGCGCCCTGGAGCCTTTTTGGCAACAATGGAACCTCTCTCCTTGAAGTTCTTGATGATGCGATAGATTGTTGACTGAGGTGCAATCTTTCTAGCTGCGATACTCTTCCCTGTTAGGCCATTTTTGTGTAGTGCAATGATGACTGCACGTGTTTCTTTAGAGATAACCATGAGAAACAATGATGCCAAGCACCAGACTCCTTTTAAAGTGTCCAGTGGTGTCATTCTTACTTAATCATGACAGATTGATCTCCAGCCCTGTCCTCATCAACACCCACACCTGTGTTAATGGAGCAATCACTGAAACGATGTTAGCTGGTCCTTTTAAGGCAGGGCTGCAATGATGCTGAAATGTGTTTTGGGGTATAAAGTTCATTTTCTAGGCAAATATTGACTTTGCAAGTAATTGCTGTTAAGCTGATCACTCTTTATAACATTCTGGAGTATATGCAAATTGCCATTATAAAAACTGAAGCAATAGACTTTGTAAAAATTAATATTTGTATCATTCTCAAAACTTTTGGCCATGACTGTAGTTCAATAGTTTATACTTTTCACGCCGTTTGTAATTGTTTACTATCTACGCATTTTATTTTGCAGGCTACAATAACGTAGCAAGCCACTTCTGCAAAAAACATGGGCACAAACGTATTGAAATGTATGCATATCCGCCAAACGTAGACTTAAAAAAAAGGAAAGATAACCACAAAATTGTATACTTTTGTATATTTTTTTACTGTATGTCTAAACGTAGCCACCTGACGGACATGAAAACGAGATGTGAACAGCCAGATTCAGTGTTGAAATCTAGTCAAAATAGGAATAATAGCCCATACCTTACTGAACACAAGAGGACATATCTCCAGAAAAATCCAAAGACATTCCATGGTTACAACTTATGAACCTATAAGTCAGAATTCAGACACTGTCCATTTGCTATATTTACCAGGAACGCTCTCTTTGTATACAGCAAACTTTTCCATAGCCAGTAAAGAGGCTTAAAGAGTGTCCATTGGCGTCCTTAAGCAGACACCCGCTGCGGCTTGGAATTGGAATACATATCATTTGCGCAGGAAGAGGGTCTCCAGCATTACAGAAATAGCCGAGCAGCCTGTGCTGTCCCCGCAACCTTGTAGAAAGTCTTGTTCTGACAAATGATTTCCAAGTTTAGAATGGACAGGACTAGGACTATATACTGGCCCATTAAAGTCAAGGGGTCAATTAATGTGGAATTTTCTACACAGACCAGTGAGAATATCTTACACCCTCTAGCTCAAAAATTCCCCCCAAGACTCATGTATTCAATAAATGGGTCTGTGAGAAAAACTGTCCGCACATCGACTTCTCCCCACTCACACCAGATCTAAAAAAGTGGGCATAGTGGGGAAGGGGACGGGCCAGCAGAGCCACATTTACAATTTTCTACACCTTTTTTAGGCATAGAAAATGGTCTAAATGTAAGACAGCTAGGAAGCTGTCTTACGTTTTGAAGCGGTGGTGGATCTGCCAAAGTTATGAAGAGGCTTGCGCTGCTTCATAACTCCGGCGGATCCACCGCCAGATATAGGGCTTATTAAGACCACCGGTCTTAATAAATGTGTGCCTAAATCTTTCAGTATCCTCAAAGTTACGGCCACATCCTTTTCTGTGCAGGTGCTGGGCTGGTCCAACTATTGTCCAGGACCTGCGCAGAAGAGGAGGCCATGGGCAGGAAAGAAAGCAGTCACATAATTAAACCAAGTGACCTCCACCACTTTGGTTGCCGTAGGCAGGGCGGCCGCAGCGGTGCACTGTGTACCAAGCCCATGGATAGGCAACCATGGGACTTCCATCAGGCAGATCTGGTGTGCTGAAAGGTTCCTATGTATTTATTGTGGAGCAACATGGACTGTGTGCCTGTTTAGCTTATAGTCTTTTACAGTGGCCTTTAAATACCATTTTGTATAGAAAATTGGACAATGTTCTTGGGCAAATATTTACTATACAGTGTTTGCTTTTCTGCATGTGAACTTCAGTTACATTTAGAAGACATGTCCTGGTATCAGATGTCTACTTCAGCTTAGGCTATAAGAGTGTGTAAAAAGTGACAAGGTGACTTTCAAGAGTCTGTTTGTCATCTGATAGGAAGTGAGCTCATATAAGCTAACCTGGTAACACGGGACTAGGTAGGGCTTTATATGGGAATAATGGCGTAAGCGCACACCCAACAATAAATGAGAGACAATGAAAGCATGTTCTTGTCTGCAATAATGGTATTGGCAGTCACATATATTGGCACAAGAAGACAAACGTTGCAGATTGTTGCGTTCCTTTCATGTTCTGTGCTAGAGAAAGGACAGGCGAACAAAGTATTAGGCTAATTTATAATATACTATATAATATACATCTTATGTGTCTGGGGTCAGAACTTACAGAACTTAACTTTTTTTGTATGTGTGGCCCTTAAAGGGGTTTCCCAGGTGTTTAAAGGGGTTATCCCATCTTGAACAATGGGGGCATATCGCTACGATATGCCCCCATTGTCTTATAGGTGCGGGTCCCACCGCTGGGTCCCGCACCTATATCGAGAACTGGGCCTCAAAAGAGAAGGAAGGCACACTGTGCATGCGCAGCTGAGCCCCCCTGCTTCGTTCTCGATATAGGTGCGGGTCCCACCACTGGGACCCCCACTATGAGACAATAGGTACATATTGTAGCGATATGCCCCCATTGTCCAAGATGGGATAAACCCTTTAATATTGAGTATAAGGTCTCATGCACGCGACCAGATGTATTCTGTCTCCCCAAAAAAACGATCCGCAAAAAATACGGATGACGTCCATGTGCATTCCGTATTTTGCTAAATGGAACAGCTGCCCCTAATAGAACAGTACTATCCTTGTCCCTAATGTGGACAATAATAGGACATGTTCTATTCTTTTGTGGAACGGAAGTACGGACCACGGAAACGGAGTGCACACTTTAACTTCCATTTTTTTTGCGGACCCATTGAAATGAATGGTTCCGCATAAGGTCCATTAAAAAGAAAAAACAGAACGGACACGGAAAGAAAATTTGTTCGTGTGCATGAGCTCTAAGTCATCAATATGAGATCAGTGGTGATCCAACTCCCAGCTTCCCCCCCACGATCAGCTGTTTGAGGAGGCTGCAATGTTCCGATGAGTGCATCATGCTCCTTTCAGCTTCGCCGCCATTGGATAGCGGCCGTGCTTCGTATTCCAGCTGAGGCCCATTTACTTGAATGCGCTTGAGCTGCGCCAAGGTCATGTGACCGATGAATGTCACATCACAGGCCTAGGAAGGGGTCTCTTTAGGGGCCGTTCAGACGGCCATAGTATTGCGGATCCACAAAAATGCGGATCTGCAATACCACGAATGCCACCCGGCGTGTGTTCCGCAATTTGCGGAACACACGGACGGGCGCCCCGTTCAAAATGCCTATTTTTGTCCGCTGTTGCGGACATGTACTATAATTTCTTGTGGAGCCTCGGCACAGAGCTGTGGCTCGGCAAGATCGCGTGCCAGCCATTGAAGTGAATGGGCCCGCACCTATTCTGCAATTTTGTTCACATGGTCGTGTGAATGGGACCTTAAACAGCTGCTTGGCTGGGGAGACATGAGTTGGATCTTCAGTGATCAGATATTAACAGCTTATCCTGAGGATACATCATCCATATTATACCCCTTTAACTCAAGAATGATGGAAGGAACACAGATGGAACTTATAACAAGGATATTTCGGTGGGCAACAAAGTTGCTGCTCACTTGAATGGGGGCGGCGGTGCAGTAACCAGATCATGGTAGTTTAGTTGTGGTGCTGGAGCTGATCAGCAGGGTGCCAGGAATGCAATCTCTGCAGATTTGATGTTGATGACGTATCCTAAGTATAGGTCATCAATACTGGAGTCTCGGAGAGCCCCTTTAATAAACATTCTTCCTTGTGTACTTTTATACTGCTTATAATCTTACTAGGAACGCTATTGTATAACACCATCAGAATCCGTGAACAAACACACACAAGTAATGTCAGCATTTCTACCTTTAAATGGCATGAACATATCAACTTTCCCATGAGAATCCTACTAAAAACAGTACTGTGTCCCCAAGAAAACATCCGCCGCAACAAACAGCCTGAACAAGTGCCCGGCACAGCGTGGGAACCTCATATCTGCCTTCCTGATGGATAAAAATAGAAGACCAGGATGCTGAACGCAGCATGATTTGACTCTGGGTATTATTAAAGGGAAATGCTCCCTAAACTGCAAAGGCACTCATCAAACAAAGCATATTTAGCACCTAACAATATCCAAGGACACCACGTAAAGAATAGGGTTCATTGCTCTCAGCCTGGCGTGTGAACAAAGTTTTACGCGATTTCTAATTTTTCTAAGCTAAGACAGCATGGTATAGACATCTGTGTGTGCATACATCCATACGGTGCTGCTGAGAAAGTACTAGGTAGACGGCCTGTCTAAAGAGCTGCTGTATGGACAGGGCTGTTTTAACACATTGGTGGGCCCAGTGCAAAAATTTCATGAATGGGCCCCCACTATTCTGATATCCTTAGTAGAGCGTCAGCTCTTAGGTACTGTACTGCACTACTATGCTGTTCATGTTCTACTGTTGTGTTATATGCCATAACATACCTCCATTGGCGGACTGGCCATAGACCCTACAGGGTAATTTTCCGGTGGGCCGATACCCAGAGGGCCGCCCAAGCCCTCCTCTTGGCTGACAGCCAGGTACATAGATCTGATGCTCTCAGCATTAATTAATATAGGAGCATCAGACACTTATGCACCTGGCCGGCAGCTGCAGGAGCCCTTCTGACTTCAACTGTATTGCTGTCTTCAGGATGATGATACAGTTTCATAATGTGGTGTGGGCAGCAGTATTATGTGCTGCACTGTGGTATCTGGTTCTTCTGGGGCGACTCAATATCATCAATATCCGACTGATCAGCTGTTTGGCAGTAGCTCCTGTGTCAGAAACAGGCACAGGAACTACACAGCAAAATCAGCAGAGGTGACAGGGGGAAAGGGGGTTATTCGAACTTTTATAAATTGTCTGCCCTGCAGATCCCGCGCCTGCGCTGTGCGGCCTTCATTCGGCGCAGGCGCAGTGAGTGCCGCTGGCCGCCGGGCTCCCGGCTTCATCACTGCGCATGCGCCGAATGAAGGCCGCGCGGGATCTGCAGCGTGGACAGGGCCGGCAGCAGATAGAGCAAGCTGCCTGGCTCTGTCCATCACAAGAAAGTAGGCATACCTAAAGGTGGGGAAACGGCGATACTAGGTGCAGGGTTACCACCCCTTGCACCTAGTAATGGTTCATTTGCATATTACTAAAGTCGATTTTATACAAAAACGGGGACTGCAATCAGAGAGTGAGTAACACTTTGGGCATCAGGTGACATTTGCACATTGCAAATGTCATCCTGTTTTATATGCCCAAAACTGGTGACAGAAACCCTTTAAGGCTTCCAATTATTACTCTAATGTAACCGGTTCCCCCATCTCAGCCGGGGAACGCTTTCATACGAGTGGGCGCCATCTTTAAAGTGCCGACTTCCGTCATACATGTACAGCAGAGGTCACAAGGGGGTTAAGGCTGGGGCTACATGTATATTATGACAAGAAAGTTGTGCAACATTAACCTAACTTTTAGGTTGGGGCTACATGGCAACATGTGTCACGCATCTGTAGTACCTGAGATCTGGGGGTACCACAAGTTGTATATTGCATTTTAATTTTTGTTTTTGGCTGTTACTGCCAGCAAGGAAAGGTTGGCAGAAACAGGGTTACCCACCATGTTCCTCCCCTCTTGGTAGGAGTGGGCTGGTCATGCTTCCTGCCAGGTGAGGGAGTTCCTGTCCAAAGACAAAAAGTAGAGGACGCAACCTGCAGTGCTCCTGTTACAGATTCTCCAGAGAGAAGTACTTTAATTGTCCTCAAGTAAAGTACTGAGAGTCCAGACAGCAGTGTGACCTTCCATTGCTGCATCTACATACACTGCTGTGAAGTCAGGGACTATAGACAAACCACCCTTCACCAAACAACCACTAGGCAAATATCACTATCAGTGCTGAATTACCACCAATCAACTTGTCTCCAGATCCTTGATGGTGCCAGAGATGAAGTGCACTAAATCCCAGGGAGCAACAGCCTGAGGTAGGACACCATGACACAACACTTCATTAGGGCCACTATCAATCCTATCCTCTACACAGGCTCCTCAAGGGAGTTGCTGCATCAAGAGTAAACCGTGACACAACACTTCAACAGGGCCACTACCACTCCTATCCTCTACACCAGCTCCTGAGGGGGTCATTGCCATCTGCTGCAGAAAATTCTTTCAACAAAAAAAAATATGTGCGACTTGTCTGCAATTTGCTGTCGCACAACTATTTTAGAGCTGCGATTAGGCTGCAAAAACACAGCCAAGTCACAGGGAATTTACATTAAAGTCAATGGAGTAAAAGTTGCGTGCTTGATGACATCTGTGACACGATGGTCAGTGATTCTAATGTGAAGATGTTCGTGAGGGAACATGGATGCCATCTGTGTTATGTTAGTGGTCTTCATGAACTCATAGACTTTAATAGGCATCTTTGGTCCACACCACAGACTAAAGTAGTGCATGTCTCACAGTCAGTGGAAAATCACAGATGTGTAAATTAACACATTAAAATCAATGGGTACATGTGCCGGCTATGGAGATCATTGACAGCACACGTCCATGATTTATTGATGCCTCAATAAGCTCTTACAGATGATTTCCTAGGCTGTCTACAATTGTAGCAAACCCTCAGCTGTGAGAACTGTTAGCCAGGAAGGGTTTTCAGGCTCTGGTAGTAAGGCCTCATGCACACGACTGTGTCAGTATTGCAGTCCGTAAACCACGGATCCACAAAATATTGACAGTTTCCATATACAATCCTCATTTTTCTCACTCTCAGATGAATGGGTCCGGTTGTGTGCATGAGGCCTAAACAAGATTTTTTCATCCATTGATAGCAGTTAGTAATCTGGAAAGTTGCATAACAGGCAGAGGTCTCGAAAATGGCGAGGAATCAAAACCCAGAGTACAGTGTACTGGGCAGTTACTTAACATTTCATTATACCGTGATTTAGTCTTATTTGCATAACACCAGAAAAACGCTAAATTGTTCTCCAGTCCTTTATGTGGTCAACTTCCAGCGGGTGAGAAAAGATAGGGGTTAGGCCATTAGTGGGTTCATCTTGTATATTTGAGTCATTTCTTCATTTCTTCAAATTTTTTTCCCTTTTCCTTTGATATATTTCATTACAAGTCAATGAAATTAAAATTGAAATCGCCTGGATTTAGTGCACCATGTGCAGATCTAATGCCTATTAAATCCTCTTTATCTCAGAACAGCAGTTTCCATTTCCTCTACTTAAATTAATCCCATAGTTTACTTACGTAATCCTCCATTTCAAATATCTCATTTACTACTGTTTGCCAATGTAGCTTTTTAATTACAGATTGAAACTGATCAAGTTGAGCCACTTGGATTTCATAGTCATGTAGATGTTATTAATATTAGTCAAGGCCATTTCACATGAGCGAAGATTGGCCCAGTTATCTTGAATGAATGTGCAAATGTGCCACCAACCACCTGATAGCCAAGCAAAACGCTTGTTTTGTAGTTGATCTGTCGTTTATGCAGAAGATAAAATTATTGGGGATGAATGATCGTGGCCTATATCTGGCATAGATTCTGTCGCACACCATGGTGCAACAAAATCTACTCATGCCAGATCTAAAAAAGTGGGTGGAGAAGGGGACGGGCCGCATTGTTTATGCGTAGAAAATGGTCTAAATGGAAGGCAGCAAGGGAGCTGTCTTACATTAAGAATTGGCGCTGGATGCGCCGAAGTTATGTAGAGGCAGACCTCGACTTCTGGGGGCCACTATGGTAACAGAGCATGGGCCCACTGGAGCATATTCTGGTGGTCCAGTCTGACACCATATATGTGCCAAAACATTCGGCGACGGGGGAGCAGCCGTGACAAGGATGGGCCTCCTTAGGAGATGAAGTGGTGGCCGTGCAGGGAACAGGGGTGATGCGGGTGTCCCGGGCAGTGGGGTAAGTATACAGTAATGTATAGTGCCTTGAAAAAGTATTCAAACCCCTTGAACTTTTTCTCATTTTTTTCACGTAACACCCACAAACTTAAATGTATTTTATCAAGATTTCCAAGTGTTCCAACACAAAGTAGCAAGTATGTGTGAAGTGAAAGGAAAATCATACATTGTTTTCAAATTTTAAAAATAAAAACCTGAAAACTGTTGCATGCATTTGTATTCAGCGCCCTGTACTGAGATTCCCCTAAATAAATTCCAGTGTGACCAATTGCCTTCATAAGTCACCTAATTAGTAAATAGAGTCCATCTGTGTGTAATTTATGCACAGCTGTTCTGTGAAGGCCTCAGAGATCTGTTAGTGAACATTAGTGATCAAACAGCATCATGAAAACCAATGAACACACTAGACAGGTCAGGGATAAAGTTGTGGAGAAGTGTAAAGCAGGGTTAGGTTATAAAAAAATATCCCAAGCTCTAAAGATCTAACGGAGCACTGTTCAATCCATCATCCCAAAATGGAAGGAGTATGACAACTCGAAACCTACCAAGAGATGGCTGTCCACCTAAACTGACAGCCCAGGCAAGGAGAGCACTAATTAGAGAAGCAGCCAAGAGGTCCATGGTCACTCTGGAGGAGCTGCAGAGATCCACAGCTCAGGTGTGAGAATCTGTCCACAGGACAACTATTAGTCGTATACTCCACAAATCTGGCCTTTATGGATGAGTGGCAAGAAGAAAGCCATTTCTGAAAGCAAGCCATGAAAAGTCCTGTTTGCAGTTTTTGCTACAAGCCATGTGAGGGACACAGCAAACGTGGAAGAAGGCACTCTGGTCAGATGAGACCAAAGTTGAACTTTTTGGCTTAAATGCAAAACACTATGTGTGGCAGAAAACTAACACTGCACATAAACCCGAACACACCATCCCCATCGTGAAACATGGTTGTGGCAGCATCATGCTGTGGGGATGCTTTTCTTCAGCAGGGACAGGGAAGCTGGTCAGAGTTGATCGGAAAATAAATGGGCAAAATACAAGGCAATCCTACAAGAAAACCTGTTAGAAGCCGCAAAAGACTTGAGACTGGGGTGGAGGTTCACCTTCTAGCAGGACAACAACTCTAAACATACAGCGAGAGCTACAATGGAATGGTTTAGATCAAAGCATATTCATGTGTTAGAATGGCCCAGTCAAAGTCCAGACCTAAATCCCATTGAGAATCTCTGGCAAGACTTGAAAATTGCTGCTCACAGACACTCTCCATCCAATCTGACTGAGCTTGAGCTATTTTGCAAAGAAGAATGGGCAAAAATCTCAGCCTCTAGATGTGCAAACCTGGTAGAAACATAACCCAAAAGACTTGCAGGTAATTCTACAAAGTATTGGCTCAAGGGGGCTGAATACAACATTTGAAATTCATGTATCATTTTCTTTTTTTTTCACTTCACACATATTTACTACTTTGTGTTCAAATACTTTTTGAAGGCACTGTATTTACTACTGATCTTTATAGAGGTAAGTCCTCAAAATCTGTAATTGTTAAAGGTTTATGTTGTGAATTTATAGGTATGTATTCTGCATATTATCATTAGCTAATTCTTTGAACAGTGTTTCCTAAACGGGTTTCCTGTTTCCTTTCTCCCAGCAAGCCCCGGAAAGAGGAGGAGGAGGGTGACTTAGAAAGGTAGTAGTAGATTGTATTGATGTTTTTAATGTATTCCGTATTCCCACGACCTTGTTATTTGGGAAGTGATTTGAGGCTAAAAGATATGAAGGTTATTCATTAAACAGTTGCAAAGCCAAGAAAAGTTACTATTCTGAAAATCTTATTTGAATGCATACAATTGAGAGAGTCATTGTGTTGAGGAGTCCATAGTGATAAGTATTCTTGATAAAACGTCTGGTTCCCAGTATTTACTACGTGACTGTTCTATAATAAGTCTATGTGAACACATTTTAGCCAATTTTAGACTACCATTTAATACATAACCTTTATTTATGTCATTAAAGGGCATATGTCAGCAGGTTTTACCCTTCTCCTCTTTCCTGGACATTCCCACCTCCACCTGGATGCCTGGTCCTGTCAATAAAGTGAAGGGGGAGTTTCCAGGGAAGCAGAGTAGAGTATCTAAGGTGTACTAAAGTTTGTTTAAGCATTAAAACCTTTAATGCAGTAAATTCAAAACACTGTAAAACACTTTCTCTCACTGTTTCTCTGTACTCAAAAAGTGTTACTACAAACTCCCACTGCATGGTGTAGTCCTTAGCAGTTCCTTGGCCTTCTTCCAAACCTTTCAACTCTGGGAAGAGTTGATAAGTCTCTCGGACTAGTTATCTCCACAGTCTCAATTTTCCATACACCTCCTCCCAAAACTGGCAGACTCCAAAAGTATCTCTTTTTCTCTTGTTCCCTCAAAGTCTGGTTTATAGGTTCAGAACACAGAGCAGGTGGCTGCCTCTCTTCTGCCGTCGGTGAGGAGTGAGATCTCCCGTAAACATCTCGCGAAATGTCTCAGGAATTTTTTTTTGGCAGTGATGGATGCAGATGCTTGCTCCCCACAAATCGCTCAGAGGAACCTAAAAAATTATAGGAACGATCCCGATCATGTTCTTCCTCCAAATTATATCTGCCTTTATCTGAGGATTGATCCCACTAATACTATTCTGTCAGATTATAAGAACTTGATTAAACAGGCTATTACTCTCAATCTGCTGAACAAACAAGAAAAAAAGTTACTCACTATTCATAATCCCCAATTTACCTAAAATTCACAAATCAATCACAAACCCCCAGGTCGCCCTATTATATCCGGAATTAATTGTATTACATCTCATTTATCGCATGATATTGATTTCTTCTTACAGGAACATGTTATTACTAGAGATGAGCGAGTAGTGAAATATTCGAAAGTTCGTAATTCGATTCGAATAGACCGCAAAATTCGACTATTCGACCGAATATCGAATCCCATTAAAGTCTATGGGGAAAAAATGCTCGCCACTTGGAAATCTCAATTCGACCACTTGGAGGTCACCAAGTCCACCCTGAAACCTCAGAAAAGGATGCCAACACTGCTGGAATGCAACTGGGACAGCAGGGGAAGCATGTCTGGGTGCATATAACGCGCCCAAGTCGCACTATTACGCCACTATCACAGCCTCTCAACAATACACTCCAAACACAATATAACTTCTATGTAAAGTGAGACCATACAAGGAAACCTTCTTTCCTCTACATTGCCATGGACCCCAAGCCAAACTAGACAAAAAAGAAGATGAAATTCTGCACCCCTTAAAATCACGTTGCCTATGACAACCTCAGATGGCATAGGCAAGGGGGAAAGCAAATAGACCCCACCCCTAATTGTCATTGTGTGTGTGTGAAATGTGGTCAGACATGTCTTCTTTAAAATGTAAAAACAACTCAAACACATGCAGAAGCCTTAAAATGCCCAAATTGTTGGCGCTAGAGATGTCAGTGACCCGACCTGGCCCAGTGTCATGTCTAGCAGGTAAAGCAGTGGGGATGTTGAGGGATGCGTAGGACCGCAAAAGGCAGGAAGAGGCCGTGGGCTGGCCAGAGGCTCATGGAAGATTTTGTGGAGGCCCAAGAGGTGAGACGTCTTAAAAATTGTGTGGAGGCTAAAGAGGTGAGACCTCTTAAAAATTATGTGGAGGCCCAAGAGCTGAGACCTCTTTAAAATTATGTGGAGGCCCAAGAGGTGAGACCTGTTAAAAATTATGTGGAGGCCCAAGAGGTGAGACCTCTTAAACATTTTGTGCAGGCCCAAGAGGTGAGACCTCTTAAAGATTTTGTGGAGGCCCAAGAGGTGAGACCTCTTAAAGATTTTGTGGAGGCCCAAGAGGTGAGACCTCTTAAAAATTATGTGGAGGCCCAAGAGGTGAGACCTGTTAAAAATTATGTGGAGGCCCAAGAGGTGACACCTCTTAAACATTTTGTGGAGGCCCAAGAGGTGAGACCTCTTAAACATTTTGTGGAGGTCCAAGAGGTGAGACCTCTTTAAAATTATGTGGAGGCCCAAGAGGTGAGACCTGTTAAAAATTATGTGGAGGCCCAAGAGGTGAGACCTCTTAAACATTTTGTGGAGGCCCAAGAGGTGAGACCTCTTAAAGATTTTGTGGAGGCCCAAGAGGTGAGACCTCTTAAAGATTTTGTGGAGGCCCAAGAGGTGAGACCTCTTAAAGATTTTGTGGAGGCCCAAGAGGTGAGACCTCTTAAAGATTTTGTGGAGGCCCAAGAGGTGAGACCTCTTTAAAATTATGTGGAGGCCCAAGAGGTGAGACCTGTTAAAAATTATGTGGAGGCCCAAGAGGTGAGACCTCTTAAACATTTTGTGGAGGCCCAAGAGGTGAGACCTCTTAAAAATTATGTGGAGGCCCAAGAGGTGAGACCTCTTAAAGATTTTGTGGAGGCCCAAGAGGTGAGACCTCTTAAAGATTTTGTGGAGGCCCAAGAGGTGAGACCTCTTAAAGATTTTGTGGAGGCCCAAGAGGTGAGACCTCTTAAAGATTTTGTGGAGGCCCAAGAGGTGAGACCTCTTAAAGATTTTGTGGAGGCCCAAGAGGTGAGACCTCTTTAAAATTATGTGGAGGCCCAAGAGGTGAGACCTGTTAAAAATTATGTGGAGGCCCAAGAGGTGAGACCTCTTAAACATTTTGTGGAGGCCCAAGAGGTGAGACCTCTTAAAAATTATGTGGAGGCCCAAGAGGTGAGACCTCTTAAAGATTTTGTGGAGGCCCAAGAGGTGAGACCTCTTAAAGATTTTGTGCAGGCCCAAGAGGTGAGACCTCTTAAAGATTTTGTGGAGGCCCAAGAGGTGAGACCTCTTAAAGATTTTGTGGAGGCCCAAGAGGTGAGACCTCTTAAAAATTATGTGGAGGCCCAAGAGGTGAGACCTGTTAAAAATTATGTGGAGGCCCAAGAGGTGACACCTCTTAAACATTTTGTGGAGGCCCAAGAGGTGAGACCTCTTAAAAATTATGTGGAGGCCCAAGAGGTGAGACCTCTTAAAGATTTTGTGGAGGCCCAAGAGGTGAGACCTCTTAAAAATTATGTGGAGGCCCAAGAGGTGAGACCTGTTAAACATTTTGTGGAGGCCCAAGAGGTGAGACCTCTTAAAAATTATGTGGAGGCCCAAGAGGTGAGACCTCTTAAAGATTTTGTGGAGGCCCAAGAGGTGAGACCTCTTAAACATTTTGTGCAGGCCCAAGAGGTGAGACCTCTTAAAAATTATGTGGAGGCCCAAGAGGTGAGACCTCTTAAAGATTTTGTGGAGGCCCAAGAGGTGAGACCTCTTAAACATTTTGTGCAGGCCCAAGAGGTGAGACCTCTTAAAGATTTTGTGGAGGCCCAAGAGGTGAGACCTCTTAAAGATTTTGTGGAGGCCCAAGAGGTGAGACCTCTTAAAAATTATGTGGAGGCCCAAGAGGTGAGACCTGTTAAAAATTATGTGGAGGCCCAAGAGGTGACACCTGTTAAACATTTTGTGGAGGCCCAAGAGGTGAGACCTCTTAAAAATTATGTGGAGGCCCAAGAGGTGAGACCTCTTAAAGATTTTGTGGAGGCCCAAGAGGTGAGACCTCTTAAAAATTATGTGGAGGCCCAAGAGGTGAGACCTGTTAAAAATTATGTGGAGGCCCAAGAGGTGAGACCTCTTAAACATTTTGTGCAGGCCCAAGAGGTGAGACCTCTTAAAAATTATGTGGAGGCCCAAGAGGTGAGACCTGTTAAAAATTATATGGAGGCCCAAGAGGTGAGACCTCTTAAACATTTTGTGGAGGCCCAAGAGGTGAGCCATAAATATATAAATTTTTCTTATTTACGGAGCAATTCTACGGCGGTTAAGGAGGAGGAGGAGGAGGTGGAGGAGGAAATGGCACTTCATACAGATGGCACTTCACTTTTGGCTGCTTTCCACGGTTGGAGAAGCAAAGTCCGGGTCAATCCACTTGCTGTTCATTTTGATTAGCGTCAGCCTGTCCGCACTGTCGGTTGACAGGCGGCTGCGCTTATCGGTTATAATGCCCCCGGCTGCGCTGAACACCCTTTCTGATAGCACGCTGGCGGCAGGGCAGGCAAGCACCTCCAAGGCGTACAGGGACAGTTCCAGCCACGTGTCCAACTTGGAGACCCAGTAAGTGTAGGACGCCGAGGGATCGGGGAGGACAGGGGTACGGTCTGCCAGGTACTCCCGCAACATCCGCCGATACTTGTCCCTCCTGCTGATAGGGGGCCCCGCAGTGATGGAAGTTGCACGAGGGGGTGCCATGAACGTGTCCCACACCTTGGAGAGTGTTCCCCTGGTGGCTGTGGGCCTGATGGATGTTGTGGGACTCTGGGAGACCCTCTCCTCTCTGCCGCCAGCGATGGTGGGTGGGAAAATCTCCATCATGTTCTGCACGAGTTCCCTCTGGTATTCCAGCAATCGATTCGTCCTCTCCTCTAAACGTTATCTTTATACCGGGGGTCCAGGATTGCGAAGACCCAGTACAGTTTGTTCTCCACTATCCGGACAACACGTGTGTCCCGGGAAAAGCAGCCCAGCATGAAGTCAGCCATGTGTGCCAGACTCTGAATAGGCATGACCTCACTGCCCCCACCAGAAGGATCACTTGCCATTTCCTCCTCTTCCTCTTCCGCCTCCTCTCCGCCCCATCCGCGCTGAACCAATGGGACGCACACAGCCTGACTGCTACCCTCGCCACCAGCATCCTCCTCCTCTTCCACAGCCACCTCCACGTCATCCTCCTCCTCCTCATCCTCCTCCTCCTGCAACTGCCACCGTGAAGCAGACAAAAGTGTGGTCTGACTGTGTAGCTCCGTTGCGTCTCCTCCTACCCCCGTCTCCTCTGCGTGCAATGCGTTCTCCCTTATTGCGATGAGCGATTCTTTAAGGACGCATAGCAGCGGGATGGTTACGCTCACTATAGCGTCCTCGCTGCTGACCTTCTTGGTGGACTCCTCAAAGATACGCAGTACATCGCATATGTCTGCCATCCATGGCCACTCGTGGTTGGCAAACTGAGGGAGCTGAGTTGGAGGCACGCGTGGATTCATAATCTGGTACTCCATCAATGCTCTCTGCTGCTCACACACCCTGGCCAACATGGAATAGGTGGAATTCCAGCGAGTCGGCAGGTCGCACAACAGCCGATGTTCAGGAGGCGTTGCTGGAGTTTTTTTAAGCTAGCAGCAGCTACAGTTGACTTCCGAAAGTGAGCGCACAAGCGCCGCACTTTCACCAGTAGCTCTGCCAGGTTGGGGTAAGTCTTTAGAAATTTTTGGACTACCAGATTAAAAACGTGGGCCAGGCATGGTACGTGATCGAGTTCGGCAAGCTCCAGAGCCGCCACCAGGTTACGGCCGTTATCGCACACGACCATGCCTGGTCCTAGCTGCAGCGGCGACAGCCACATCTCCGTCTGCTGCAATATGGCGTCCCTCACCTCTGGGGCGCTGTGCTTCCTGTCGCCCAAGCTGATGAGCTTAAGCACCGCCTGCTGACGTCTCCCCGCGCCAGTGCTGCAACGCTTCCAGCTAGCGGCTGAGGGCGATGTTAAGGCAGAGGAGGAGGAGGAGGGGGGTTTATCAGAACCCATGCTGGCAATCTTGGGCGGGGGTGGTAGGTAGGCCGTCTCTGTTTGCGACCCCGTCCCCGCTTCCACTACATTCACCCAGTGTGCCGTCAAAGAGATGTAGCGTCCCTGGCCGCAAGCGCTTGTCCACGAGTCGGTGGTCAAGTGGACCTTTGCGCTGACTGCGTACCTCAGGGCCCGCCTGATGTTACGCGACACGTGCTGGTGCAGGGCGGGGACGGCACTCCGGGAAAAGTAGTGGCGGCTAGGGACGGAATAGCGAGGTGCGGCAGCCGCCATCAGGTCGCGGAAGGCCTGCGTCTCCACAAGCCTAAACGGCAACATCTCCAGGGCCAGCAGTTTGGAGATGTGGCAGTTTAAGGCTTGGGCTTGGGGGTGACTCGAGGCGTACTTCCGCCTGCGGTCGAACGCCTGCGAGATGGACAGTTGATGGGACGAGGAGTGTGAAGGTGCAGGCGAAGAGGCGGGGGAAGGGGAGGCTGAAGGAGAAGGCCCCAAAGTAGCCGAGGCAGAGGCAGATGTGGAGGTGTCCTGGCTGGAGGTCTGGACCGCAGTGGCAGCACACAACAGAGGGGAAGAGGCAGTGGCAGGAAGACCTTGCGCAGGTTGCGTTTGCTCTCTCCCACTCAGCCCAGTGCTTGACTTCCAAGTGACGCCGCATGCCTGAGGTGGTCAGATTGCTCTTCTCAGAGCCCCTACTCAGTTTTGAGTGGCAGAGTGTGCAAACCGCGCTCAGTTTGTCATCCGCACAAACATTAAAAAATCTCCACACCACAGAAGTACGAGGCCTCGATGGGGGAGCTTCGCGCGACTGCCCGCTGCCGGGAACAGCTTCGGCCGTGCTGGCTGTGGCCTCACTGCACTGTCCTCTGCCTCTGGACATCCCTCTGCCTGTGGACATCCCTCTGCCTCTGGACATCCCTCTGCCTGTGGACATCCCTCTGCCTCTTGCTGCCTTTTTCGGTGCTGCGCAGACCACCACCTCTCCACTGCTTTCCCCGCTGGACATCACCCCTGGCCAAGTGGGGTCGGTCATTTCGTCATCCACCACCTCCTCTTCCTCACTCTGCTCCTCCTCCTGCCCACTGGACATTCCAACAGCCTCCCTTGATGGCAACTGCGTCTCATCATCATCATCGCTCATGATAACAGATGCTGGTTCAGGGTCCACATCAGCAGGAGATGGCGAATACTCAAGTGTTTGGGCATCACTACAAACAAATTCCTCTGCTAGCTCCTGGGATTCTTCCGGCACATCTGAAAAAGGACCCGAAAAGAGCTCCTGGGAGGGGTCAAGGGTGGGATGACTCTGTTGGCCAGGTGTGGAGGAAGGAGGGTCAGAGTGAGACTGTGTGGATGACTGGCTGGTGGACAACTGTGTGGAAGCGCTATCGGCTATCCATTGCACCACCTGTTCAACCTGCTCAGGCCTCAACAGCGGTGTAACTCGCCCCCTGCTTAACTGTCCCATAAAGGCAGGGATTCTGGATGAGTGGGATCCTGGCTGACCCTCACCAGCACGCATTGTATCCCCACTGGCTTCAACAAGGCCACCAACAGCATTTCCGCGCCCCCGTCCTCGTCCACGTCCGATTCCGCTAGCCCCCCTCCGCATTTTATTTTTTTTTGGTTGCAAATACAATATTTGGGTATATAATTAGGTATGTGAAATAATTTAGCAAGAGAACGCACAGTACAGTGGCCTATTAAAAGGCCTAGATATTGTATATTTCAAGGTACACAGCCGTGTAGTAACTGAACAGACGGTGGGTATTTACACCAGGTATGTGAAATAATTTAGCAAGAGAACGCACAGTACAGTGGCCAATTAAATGGCCTAGATATTGTATATTTCAAGGTACACAGCCGTGTACTAACTGAACAGACGGTGGGTATTTACACCAGGTATGTGAAATAATTTAGCAAGAGAACGCACAGTACAGTGGCCAATTAAATGGCCTAGATATTGTATATTTCAAGGTACACAGCCGTGTAGTAACTGAACAGACGGTGGGTATTTACACCAGGTATGTGAAATAATTTAGCAAGAGAACGCACAGTACAGTGGCCTATTAAAACGCCTAGATATTGTATATTTCAAGGTACACAGCCGTGTAGTAACTGAACAGACGGTGGGTATTTACACCAGGTATGTGAAATAATTTAGCAAGAGAACGCACAGTACAGTGGCCAATTAAATGGCCTAGATATTGTATATTTCAAGGTACACAGCCGTGTACTAACTGAACAGACGGTGGGTATTTACACCAGGTATGTGAAATAATTTAGCAAGAGAACGCACAGTACAGTGGCCAATTAAATGGCCTAGATATTGTATATTTCAAGGTACACAGCCGTGTAGTAACTGAACAGACGGTGGGTATTTACACCAGGTATGTGAAATAATTTAGCAAGAGAACGCACAGTACAGTGGCCTATTAAAAGGCCTAGATATTGTATATTTCAAGGTACACAGCCGTGTAGTAACTGAACAGACGGTGGGTATTTACACCAGGTATGTGAAATAATTTAGCAAGAGAACGCACAGTACAGTGGCCTATTAAAAGGCCTAGATATTGTATATTTCAAGGTACACAGCCGTGTAGTAACTGAACAGACGGTGGGTATTTACACCAGGTATGTGAAATAATTTAGCAAGAGAACGCACAGTACAGTGGCCAATTAAATGGCCTAGATATTGTATATTTCAAGGTACACAGCCGTGTAGTAACTGAACAGACGGTGGGTATTTACACCAGGTATGTGAAATAATTTAGCAAGAGAACGCACAGTACAGTGGCCTATTAAAAGGCCTAGATATTGTATATTTCAAGGTACACAGCCGTGTAGTAACTGAACAGACGGTGGGTATTTACACCAGGTATGTGAAATAATTTAGCAAGAGAACGCACAGTACAGTGGCCAATTAAATGGCCTAGATATTGTATATTTCAAGGTACACAGCCGTGTACTAACTGTACAGATGGTGGGTATTTACACCAGGTATGTGAAATAATTTAGCAAGAGAACGCACAGTACAGTGGCCAATTAAATGGCCTAGATATTGTATATTTCAAGGTACACAGCCGTGTAGTAACTGAACAGACGGTGGGTATTTACACCAGGTATGTGAAATAATTTAGCAAGAGAACGCACAGTACAGTGGCCAATTAAATGGCCTAGATATTGTATATTTCAAGGTACACAGCCGTGTAGTAACTGAACAGACGGTGGGTATTTACACCAGGTATGTGAAATAATTTAGCAAGAGAACGCACAGTACAGTGGCCTATTAAAAGGCCTAGATATTGTATATTTCAAGGTACACAGCCGTGTAGTAACTGAACAGACGGTGGGTATTTACACCAGGTATGTGAAATAATTTAGCAAGAGAACGCACAGTACAGTGGCCAATTAAATGGCCTAGATATTGTATATTTCAAGGTACACAGCCGTGTAGTAACTGAACAGACGGTGGGTATTTACACCAGGTATGTGAAATAATTTAGCAAGAGAACGCACAGTACAGTGGCCTATTAAAAGGCCTAGATATTGTATATTTCAAGGTACACAGCCGTGTAGTAACTGAACAGACGGTGGGTATTTACACCAGGTATGTGAAATAATTTAGCAAGAGAACGCACAGTACAGTGGCCAATTAAATGGCCTAGATATTGTATATTTCAAGGTACACAGCCGTGTACTAACTGAACAGACGGTGGGTATTTACACCAGGTATGTGAAATAATTTAGCAAGAGAACGCACAGTACAGTGGCCAATTAAATGGCCTAGATATTGTATATTTCAAGGTACACAGCCGTGTAGTAACTGAACAGACGGTGGGTATTTACACCAGGTATGTGAAATAATTTAGCAAGAGAACGCACAGTACAGTGGCCTATTAAAAGGCCTAGATATTGTATATTTCAAGGTACACAGCCGTGTAGTAACTGAACAGACGGTGGGTATTTACACCAGGTATGTGAAATAATTTAGCAAGAGAACGCACAGTACAGTGGCCAATTAAATGGCCTAGATATTGTATATTTCAAGGTACACAGCCGTGTACTAACTGAACAGACGGTGGGTATTTACACCAGGTATGTGAAATAATTTAGCAAGAGAACGCACAGTACAGTGGCCAATTAAATGGCCTAGATATTGTATATTTCAAGGTACACAGCCGTGTAGTAACTGAACAGACGGTGGGTATTTACACCAGGTATGTGAAATAATTTAGCAAGAGAACGCACAGTACAGTGGCCTATTAAAAGGCCTAGATATTGTATATTTCAAGGTACACAGCCGTGTAGTAACTGAACAGACGGTGGGTATTTACACCAGGTATGTGAAATAATTTAGCAAGAGAACGCACAGTACAGTGGCCAATTAAATGGCCTAGATATTGTATATTTCAAGGTACACAGCCATGTACTAACTGAACAGACGGTGGGTATTTACACCTGGTATACAAAAAGGGTATTGCAGGCACACAGAACCCAGAACACTAGAGCCAAATAAACTGTATTTAAAAAAATAAAATAAAATTCACAGCCGTATACTGCCAGATCAGATGGTGCATATACACACTAGTTATATAACAGGGTTTTTCAGCCAAAAAGAACGCTGAACAGTAGTGCCAAATATAGTTTGGTATGTAGCAGAGCACCTAATACACCACTAATGCCTCTCTCTGTCCCTACTCCAGCAGCTATCCCTGAATACGGCAGCCGTTCTCTGTAAAGTGTATCTTGTAGTAAAGCTATCACTGTAGTGCACTATAGTAGCCCTGATAAGGGCTTTTAATCACGCTCCTGCCTGTCCAACTGCTAAAACCTGTCTGTCCCTTCTCCAGCCTCTGTCCCTGACTAAGTTCACGCAGCATATGCGTACGAGCAGGAAGAGCTGAGTTTTTAATATTCGAGGTCACATGGTTTTTCCAGCCAATCCATGTAGACGCTGTTTTCGCGCTGCCAGCGTGCTCAGCGTGCCTGTCATACCCCCCCCCTGCATGTTGATTGGTGGAAAAAGAGCGCCAGGGAAGGTGGGAGGGGAAACGAATTCTAAGTGCGCCATCGCCGTTATACTCGATTGAAATCGAGTATGCCGAATAGCGTAGTATTCGATCGAATACCGGCTCGATCGAACACTACTCGCTCATCTCTAGTTATTACACTACCTTCTAACCGAGTGATGGCTAACCTCCGGCACTCCAGCTGGTAGAACTACAACTCCCAAGATGCACACTTGCTTGGCTGTTCTCAGAACTCCATATAAATTAATGGAGCATGCTAGGAGTTGTATTTTTACCACAGTTGGAGTGCCAGAGCTTAGCCATCACTGTATATAACCTATGTGATTCCAGTCATCTAATATCAGATATTTCTTCTATCACTCTTCCATCTGATTTTTTATTTTTTACACTTGACATTACATCCTCATACACAATATTCAATATAGCAATATTCAAAACCCTATCTTTATCAAAGTCTATTTATCCCAGATAGATTTTTTAGAGAAAGGGATCTCTTTCATTTTGAATAATAATGTCTTTTCTTCTCAAGACTAAATTTTCAATCAAATCAAGGAAATCTGGGGACTTGGGTCACACCCAGTGTCACGGACATGCCGGGACATACTGACTTTCCTGCGGCAGGTAGCTGTATATCAGTGAGGCTGGCAACACGTGGTTTGGTCTGACATGTTTTCCTTTTAGTTATTTGTTGTTGCTGGCATTCACCACACCCTCCTCCCTCAGGTGTAGGTGTTTAATCATTTATCCTTCCCTATTTATTGTTGCTTCTCCCACCATGCTGTGCAGTTTATACTTTCAGTTTTCTCTGTGGTCTGCTTGTGTTTGGGTTTTCGGCGGAGTTCTCGTTGCTGCCATTTGCTACTGGAAAGTTAAGTGTCCTGTTTCCCTTTTGGTATTTTGTATTACTTGTGTGTATCCCTTCCCTGTGTTTGGTGATTGGCGCCTGAGGGGAGATTCTTGTTCGTCCAGGTTGGTGGAGGAACAGTTTGACTCATTCCTGACATTAGCTTCAGGATCCTTCAGGGACAGTTAGGGTCCTAGGTACCTTCGAGGCATGTTCATACTGGTTGTTAGTCAGGACTGGAGTCAGGGTTTCTCTAGGAGGTGTCCATCTTCCTTCCCTAGTTTTCAGCCCTAATCTCCATTTCCTTCTCCCTTCGTTTTCCCTCCTGCGCTCTGTGTGGTATCTTCCACCACACACTGAAGCGTGACACCCAGTCATGCTAATTCGTATATGGGCGATTACAGGTCCAAGACATTACACAGCCCTCTCCTTTTTTGACAAGATCATATACTATAAAAGATATATTGACGACCTGTTTCTTGTCTGGTCAGGCACAGAACAAGGATTCCAAGAGTTCACTGCATTTTTAAATAAAAATGATTGGAGGCTTAATTTTACAGCAATTTTTTCCCACATAGAGATTTATTTCCTTGATTTCATCCTGTTTAAGAATGACAACAATCAGATTTCTACCAAGACACACTTCAAAGAAGTAGATACAAATAGCAATATGGACTATTCTAGTAATCAGCCAGGGAGAAGGAGACGACCATTGAGAATCCCTGGCGTCTCCTCCACCCTGTTCCGATGCTATGCATTTGCATAGCACGCGCCGGAACTTTACAGGGGGACAGCGGGCCAACGGAGCGGCGCCCTGCAAAAGTAGTAAGTCCTCTGACCCCAGTCCCACATGCCCTCCATAACGGGCTACATTGTTAGCAAAGTCTGGACCCATGAAAGGTCCTCTTTAAGTCACGTCCTACAGTCCCGTACATGTAGGGCGCTGGGATCCTATGGGTTAAGCTTAACACCCTGCAACCGATTGAATTAAATGGCTGAACAAAACTAAATATTTTACCCTCTGTTGTAATGTATAAATTGCATCTTTGCACTTATAATGGTTATTCGCTGCTTTAAACTGCTTATCCATTGTCTTTTACTCCCAAACTTTAGCATTTTAATGTCATTATTTTATTTATGTAATTGCTTTCTTTCTATTAAGTACAGTATGTATTTTTATTGTACTACAAACTGTTAAATATTTTTATGGTACATACTTTTCAGTTATGTGATGTTGTTAATTACACTTTCAGATTTAGGTATTCTTTTATGCTTTTTATTTTTTTGCTAACATAATTGTGTTATGATTTTAACATCCATACTCTTTTCTGGTTCTTTCAGATAACAATTTAAACTGCTTTTTCAAACTTGTCTTGTGAATATATATTTTTTCTGATGATTTGGTCTTCCCATCATCAAGGTGCCACAGACTCACCTGCTTAACTTCAACTTTATGCTTGCCTACTTCCTCAATTCTTGATTTTGTCATCTGAGTGTTCTTTCTGTACGTATTGCTGTTTATTTGATTTCCAGTTGTACTTCCTGTTTTTTTTCTCGCCCATTTGAATGCATTTCCTGTTTATGTCTGTATAAATATCTGACATGTTTACGGATACCTTTTTGTCTGATGAAGCTAGTGGATCACTGTGAAATACAGTACAGACCAAAAGTTTTTGTGACTGCACTTGGGGACACTTTCAAAGTTTTCCCAATTTTTCGGACTGACTGACCTTCATTTCATGATGGCCACTCGTTTTTCTTTACTTAGCTGCTTTTTTCTTGCCATAATTCAAATTCTAATAGTCTATTTAGTAGGACTATCAGCTGTGTATCCACCTGACTTCTGCCCAACACAACTCATGGTCCCAACCCCATTTATAAGGAAAGAAATCCCACTTATTAAACATCAACAGAATGCCAAGAGTGTGCAAAGCAGTAATCAAAGCAAAAGGTGGCTACTTTGAAGAACCTAGAATATAAGACATATTTTCAGTTGTTTCACACTTTTTTGTTAAGTATACAATTCCACATGTGTTAATTCATAGTTTTGATGCCTTCAGTGTGAATCTACAATTTTCATAGTCATGAAAATACAGAAAACTCTTTAAATGAGAAGGTGTGTCCAAACTTTTGGTCTGTACTGTACATCACACAGATGATATATAATAATCTGGGTTTTTTTGCCTCTTGAAAAGGATACTGCCTCTATTCGTACATGTATCTTACGTACCAGTTGATAAAAACTTGAAGAGGATGACCACTCTCATTAAGATATGTATCATCAATAAACTTATGTCTTATAATGAGCGTTGGTCTCATTTGTCACAGTAATACGAGTTATATCACAAAAATATCATAAAGGGTGACATGAGAGGATCCTGGGGAAGATGTGGAAGGTAAATGTGGCAACATTGGGTGATTCTTCACTGACAAGGTTACTGCTCACATGCAGGGCACTAATACAGTCTCCAGTCTATGTGGACAGTAACAAGACCAGTATAATTGGCTAGTAATTAAAGCAGTTATGCAAAGTCTAAAATATTCCCCAATACCTGCTTCCTGTGTACCCGAATCACTGCCTACCGCTACATTTCCCCGTTGCATCGATCAAAACATTGGGCGTGTGTGAGGAGGGGGGGAGCAGGTTATGTGCAGCCAATAACAGGTCACAACAGGGATGAGCCTCCCTAGCAGCTAGGGAGGATTGTCCCCGTCGTGGACTGCTATTGGCTGCACCCCCCCCTTCCCGCCAGCGGATGTTTTAATCTGCATGACAGGTTGAAGCAGCAGCAGCTGTGCTGGAATCTGCAGCGACAGGGGTGCTGGGAAGCAGATAAATTTAATATATACAAGGGGCCTGGGAATTGGGGGGATATTTTAGACTTTGGATAACCCCTTTAACAATTTTATGGTCAGTAATTATACTTACACACTTTTCTATTATCATTCATTCCATAATCCAGATGATGTGATAATCCGGTACACAGAATGGGGGAAATCTATGCTATCAAGGGAACTGGTGTAGATTTATGTCGTAATTTGTGCTGGTTTTCTGTTGCACATGTTGTTAAATGATTTTGGGTGAGGAGGTTCTGCCAGCTCCAAAAAAAAAAAAAAAATCACAAATTTGGTCCAAAACGGGACTGCTGGAGATGTTAGGGTTTCAGAGTTCGGGTATCATAAAACTGGAAACAGATTCCATTTAAAGGGGTTGTGTAATGCTACAATATTAATGACCGATCCTCAGGGTATGGTGGTACATTAAAGACCGGCACTCGCTGAATATGAAGTTTAGATATTTATTGTCACATATTATTCGTGTGACGCGTTTCGGCTAGTCTATAGCCTTCCTCAGACCTAGACTAGCCGAAACGCGTCACACGAATAATATGTGACAATAAATATCTAAACTTCATTACTGGAGCGTCTCTCCTGACACGTGCACTGCGACAAGAACCGAAGTGCCGACTCACTACTTCACAACGATCCTCAGGGTATGTCATCAATATCAGATTTGTGGGCATATCACTTCTGGGACCCTCGTTGATCAGCTGTTTGAAGAGGCCGTGGCACTCATGCAGGCACTGTGTCCTCATCACTTTTTAACTGCATGCCATCTAGGTCATAGCAGCAGAGGGTAGGTCATCAATATCACAGCACTGCACATCCTCTTTAGAGCTGCAGTTACATGGTAAACTTTACCACAATACCCATTGTATGACTAACAGTCACTGTGTAGCAGTGCTGCCAATGATCTAAATAGAATTTCAGTGTTCACAGGGTGCCTCTACTGCGACCAGATAATCACCAAAAGCCTTCGTTCTGGGACAACAGCAACTTGTGAGTTGTACTGCGACCCTATTCAGTGTCTGCAGTGCTAGAGTGATTGTTGGTCGCATGATGAGTGTCTTGTATGTAGCTCAGCCTGAAGGATTTTTCCTGAACCTGCGCTACATTTCATTTAGACGTATCAAGAGAAAAAAATTGTGAGTACGCCTGTCATATGACGGTCTCTATCAATCTCTTATGTTGCATCACAAACAAGATCTATCCAGAAATACATGAATAATTAGATGAATGATGTTACTGTGCAACACACCACATAGAGACAGCTCTAAATAGCAGTATGGCATGTTCGGTAGCAGTGGAGCCTGGGGGCCCCAGTTCCATAGAATGTTGTCTGAATCCCTCTATTGCTGCACCTCTGCCATTAAAAACATTTATATTTTATATTGTAAAGAAAAAATGTTTGTTGGTCTTCTACATCTGCCTGATCCACCTTTTCAGTGCACCGAACTCCAGGGACCAGTGGCCTAAGGGAGTTCACTATGACACAACATCTTATCAGGGCCATTACCACTCCTATCCTCTACACCGGCTTTTCAGCTGAATAATTTGGTGTCATGAACAGGACCGGTCTCCGTGCCTTACTAACAGGTGGCCAGGTTGTGTGAAACCCCTAATGTGAAATCAAGCTAGTTGCGGCGCACCAGTATAACAGGGGTTAATCAGCCATCTTGGATTTGTGCCTCATGTACTGAGTACCCACCTCCAGAGCAGTTAAAGACTATTCCGCCCTGCAAGACAGTGGGAAAAAGAGACTGCACCTCCTAAGGCTTTGCCCTACAGCTCACAGGAAGGGAGAATGGAAGCCTTGCAGAAAGACAGAACGTTTTGCCAATTGCTCCAGTAAACATGGCGGTGAGGGGACCTCACTCAGAGTAGTCTTCCATGATTTGGGTCTATGAGCCTGAATTGTTGGAGCACCTGTAGCAGTTAAAGTTGGCCAGGGAGCATGTTCTGCCACCGGTATTATCATTGTGACCCACACCAGCCTGTGCTGCGGTCACAGGTGGAACTTCTGCTTGGTCACCCAGCCAGAATTGGCACTTTATACCACATGGACTGCGAGACTCTGTCCATGGGACTCTGCCACAAAAAAAGCTGGAGCCTCCCATCGCTGCTAAACCAGATGCTGCTACACTCACAGTGAGCCTCAACATTACCATCAATAGTGGGGCCACACACATATATACACTCCCATGGAAGCTGCCACCTGATCAGCAGGCTTGGTACAGAGAGGAGTACAGCATCAGGCTCCTCCCTGAAGCATAACTGCAACTACCACTGGAGCCAGGGCTTCTATACCCTTATGCTCCAGAAGTACTATCTGAGCTAAGGGGGGCAACCATCTCAAGCAGCCAGAGCAGCTGCAGTTCTGTCTGGGGCCACAGGACGCCACCAATGCTCCATATTAGGCTACTTTCACATTAGCGGCAGCCTTCTCCAGCAGGCTGTTTTGGCGGGTGACATGTCGTAGTTTTATTCCGGCGTTTCCCGTGCCCCCATTATAGACAATGGGGCCGGAACGGACCTCCAGCGGCACGTATGCACTAGCAGCAGCACAGATCCGGCAGGCTGTTCACCCGCCAGAACAGCTTGCCGGAGAAGGCTGTCGCTAATGTGAAAGTAGCCTAAGCAAGAGGCATCTGAAGAGACTACATTGGGTGAGAACTTTGGCCCTGTTCGTGTTTAATGTGTTAAGTTAGCCGTCTTTGAAAGAGAACAACCACCACTCAGAAAAAAAAAATTCAAGTTGCGCTTTATAGCACCTTTTCCTCTCACCCTTCTCAGGTTAAGTATCAAGTGGATACCTACTGCCGCAGGTACCAGTTTAAAGCTGTAGCGAAGGGAAAACAGGAGAGAGAGGGCTACCCTACAGTGCTATTATCCGCCATTTTGCTTGCCACCATACCTCATCATATGGGGACAGAGAAATTGCCCCTTTCTGGATCAACACAGAAATTTCAGAAGTTTTGTGTTCAGGACCAGGGACAACACATTGACTATGTGAAATAGCTGTGCATGACATGGAACGTTCTCGGTTACTGTTGCATCTTTCTGTGTTAATAACCTTTGGACCACAAGAGATATTGCAGAAATCGATTTCAGAGGAAAATTCTGGTCTTCTTTGATATGCTACATGACCCCCTTCCCATTGGAAAAAATTGCCATTGATCCAATATGGTGCCTTTCAATATGGTGTCCAGGTTCTGAACATGGCCTAAAAGATAGGCTCCATCACTTGCTGGGGTAATTCAGATATTTAATTTTTCCTTTCTTTTCTGAAATAGAAGGGTGTCCTGTGACTTTTGACTCACCCTTTATATAGAAATCCATCTGTTGATTCCAGTACATTGTACATCTGAATACATAATACATGGGAAAAACACTACTGAGGTTTTTAGTGATAGAAAATGTTCCATTTAGTAGCATTGAGCCCTATAGCCCAATGGTAAGAGTCTTTTGGGGTCATTTATCAAACTGGTGTAAAGTAGAATTGGTTTAATTGCCCATAGCAACCAATCAGATTCCACATTTCATTTTTCACAGCCCCTTTGGAACATGAAAGGTGGAATCTGGTTGCTTTGGGCAACTAAGCCAGTTCTACTTTACACCAGTTTGATACATGACCCCATTTGTCTTCAATGCAAAAGGTTGTCATTTGGAGACCTGCCAGAGACAACTTGAAAATAAAGACTAAATAAAAGTTATATACGCATAGGTGTCTCCAGGCATACTGGCAGTGATTAGGAATATCCCCCCTTCATGGTTATATCACTCCAAATATGGACACAGAGCAGGGGGGACTCCTAAGCCATATACTGAGTCAGACAAGGACTCCCAAGCAGCCCAGAGAAAATACCAGCAAGTCAATACCAAAGAAAAAATACCAGTAGAGGGCAGTCTGAGTGCTATGCGGTGGAATACAGGCCAGGTGGTAACTCTAACCCTGAGCTGTTTATAATGTCCCTCTTTGTCCTTTTCAAAAGTTGGGAGGTATACTACAGTCAGCAGTCATGCAAATGGTGCCCTGTGTGACATGCAGGAAGAAGATGAAGAGAGTAGACCAGGGTGGAGGGGTTGTGGCAATATTGAGAACGCATGTTTGAAGGAGAGCCCACCCCTGCTTACAACTGCTCACTGACTCTGATCTACTGTAAGTCAGTTATGTTACCATATGTTAAACTACACAGTTATTATATTTGCTGCTGAGTTACTGAGATGACCCACAGGGAACTCACTAGGACTCCAGTGGATCAGTCCAAGCCTGAATGTTGCAGAAGAATGCACTGGGGAAAGACAAGCAGACCTCACAAACCATTCATGCAAAAACTAAGCGGCATTTTCATATGTCTAGCACCATCTGCTGGCAATTATACAACATAAGTATTACAACCATGTAAGCACATTGTCTGAGGTACAGCATATATATGTATATATATATATGCCGCATCACCAAGTGCATGATTATCTGATCGGGCTAGTGCAGGTGATGCGCCTGCTCGATCAGCGCAAGGGTCCAGCTATTACCTGCTGTATCCGCTGACATCACTGAAAACACAGATACAGGCAGATTAACCCTTCACAAGCTGCGGTCAACGCTTACAGCAAGCAGTTTATGACCACATATGGGGTGTTTCTGTAAACTGCTGAATCAGGGTAACAAATATTGAGTTTTGTCTGGCTGTTAAAATTGATTAAAATGGAAAATCTGCAAAAAAAAAGTGAAATTTCACCTCCAATTTCCTTGGAGGTGAAATTTTGTAAAGTTTGATGAAAAAGTCTGTAAAATCAGTTTTGAATAATTTGGGGGAGTAGGTTAAAAAAGGGGGTCATTTATGGGTGAATTCTAATATGTAAGCCCAATAAAATGACTTAATAACTGAATTAGTCCTTAAAAAGTGGGTTTAGAAATAGTTTTTTTTAAATGTCAAAATTGCTTCTAAAATTCAAAGCCTTCTAACCTACAAAAACATAAAATGACATTTACAAATGATGCCAACATAAAGTAGACATATGGGGAAAGTAATAACTAATGAGGTATCACTATCCGTATCAAAAGCAGAGAAATTCGAATTTAGAAAATAGGGAATTTTTGCAAAGTTTCCGTAAATTTGGGATTTTTTTAATAAATAAAGAAAAAAGATATTGATTCAAATTTACCACTAACATGAAGTACAATATGTAATGAGAAAACACTCAGAATGGCTTGGGTAAGTTAAAGTATTACAGAGTTATTACCACATAAAGTGAAACATATTAAGTTTGCAAAATGTGGCTTTGTCCTCATGGTGTAAACTTGGTCTTGAAGGGGTTAAATCACATTTTTATGTTTAATATATTTATAAAGAATTTTTGATGATGTTATTTTTAATTTTACATGTCAACATCTATATTTAAACAAAAAACATAAAATCCTGCAGTTTTGGCACTGGCCACTAAGCCTAATAATAAGCGCCTCTACTTGGTCTGTACAGATCACTTTACTGCAGTTCTATATTATTCTAATCCTGCCTGTAATGATATCACCAATGTATATAGATAAGACAGGGTCCACCATATGTGATTGTCACATCTTATTTATTCTTTCCTTGTACAATGACCTCTGCACAGGTCATACAGCATGCAGTAGCATACCGCCAATGGCAGCAGACCACGCCATGGCCAGGGGCGTAGCTATAGGGGGTGCAGAGGTAGCAGTCGCTACCGGGCCCAGGAGCCTGAGGGGGCCCAAAGACCCTAGTGCCATATAAGAACACACACAAAGCACTAAGGGAAGGGGGGGCCCAAGCTGAACTCTTGCACCAGGGCCCATGAGCCTTTAGCTACGCCCCTGGCCATGGCTATGGGGCCCGTGAGGTTGGGGGGCCCAGCAGGGCTGAATGGCCCTGCCCCCTCACTTCCTATTCTTTGGTATCCCTACTTCTCCAGTCTCCTCACCCCTGCAGTCCAGTGTAGGTCTCGTCTTCCCTGCAGTCCAGTGTAGGTCTCCTCACCCCTGCAGTCAAGAGATAGGTCTCTCCCTTCTTCTTTAGGTCTCCTCACCCCTGCAGTCCATGGTGCTGTAGGCTAAAGGACCTTCCTGACGTCATCCGCCCATGTGACCAGTGGGGGAGGAGCCAGAGGAGCAGAGAGCTGTGTTCCTGTAGGGAGAGGAGCTGGAGTTTGGTGAGGCCTAGCTGTATGTGTGTGTGTCTGTTCCCCTGTGTGTGTGTCTGTTCCCCTGTGTGGGTGTGTGTCTGTCCCCCTGTGTGTGTGTCTGTCCCCCTGTGTGTGTGTGTGTCTGTCCCCCTGTGTGTGTGTCTGTCCCCCTGTGTGTGTGTGTGTCTGTCCCCTTATGTGAGTGTCTGTCCCCCTGTGTGTGTGTGTGTCTGTCCCCGTGTGCGTGTCTGTCCCTTTGTGTGTGTGTATGTCCCTGTGTGTCTGTCCCCCTGTGTGTGTCTGTCCCCCTGTGTGTGTGTCTGTCCCCCTGTGTGTGTCTGTCCCCTTATGTGAGTGTCTGTCCCCCTGTGTGTGTGTGTCTGTCCCGTGTGCGTGTCTGTCCCTTTGTGTGTGTGTATGTCCCTGTGTGTCTGTCCCCCTGTGTGTGTCTGTCCCCCTGTTTGTTTCTGTCCCTATGTCCTTGTCGCTGTGTGTGTCACCGTCACCATGCCCACAGTGTTCCTATGTCTTGATGCATCTGCTTCAGGACGTTCTGTGGGGGCAAGAAGAAGAAGACGGAAGAGGAGACAGCACCGCCAGCATGGAGTCTCGTGGGAGAGGCACAGGGAGGCACACTAAGGACACAGGTAACACTACCACATGATCTACACTAGTGTTAACTGTGGTTTTACATAGGACTGCAGATAACACTACCACATTATCTACACTAGTGTTATCTGTGGTTTTACATAGGACTGCAGGTAACACTACCACATTATCAGCACTAGTGTTATCTGTGGTTTTACATAGGACTGCAGGTAACACTACCACATTATCTACACTAGTGTTACTTGTGGTTTTAAATAGGACTGCAGGTACACACACACACACACACACACACACACATATACAACTGTCTGTTGTATATGTGTGTATAATATATATATACAGTATATATATATATATATATATATATATATATATATATATGTACAGTGGAGGAAATAAGTATTTGATCCCCCACTGACTTTTAAAGTTTTAATACTAAAAAATAAATGAAACATCTCATAATTTTATGCCAGCTTTATTTTACCAGTGCCACATAGAATATCAAAAGAAAAACAGAGAAAATTACATGAAATGAGAAATAAAAAATAATTTTCATTTCTTTGGGGAAATAAGTATTTGATCCCCTAGGAAAACATCATTTAATACTTGGTGGCAAAACCCTTGTTGGCAAGCACAGCAGTCAGACGTTTCTTATAGTTTTTTATAAGGTTTGCACACACTTCAGGAGTAATTTTGGCCCACTCCTCTCTGCAAATCATCTCCATATCCTTAAGGTTTTTAGGCATGCATTTGGAAACGCGAAGCTTCAGCTCTCTCCATAGATTTTCGATGGGATTGAGGTCAGGAGACTGGCTAGGCCATTCCATGACCTTGATATGCTTCTTATGGAGCCACTCCTTTGTTTCTTTGGCTGTATGTTTTGGGTCGTTGTCTTGCTGAAAGACCCATCCACGACCCATTTTCAGTGCCCTGGCGGAGGCAAGGAGGTTGTCACCCAGGATTTTGCGATACATGGCCCCGTTCATCTTCCCGTCAATGCGGTGAAGTTGGCCTGTGCCCTTAGAAGAAAAACACCCCCAAAACATAATACTTCCACCACCATGCTTGACGGTGGGGATGGTATTCTTAGGGTCATATTCTGTATTTTTCTTCCTCCAAACACGTCGAGTTGAGTTGAGGTCAAAGAGCTCAATTTTGGTCCCATCTGACCACAGCACCTTCTCCCAGTCTCTCTCGGAGTCATTAATATGTTCATTGGCAAACTTGAGGCGGGCCTGGACGTGAGCCTTCTTCAGCAGAGGAACCTTGTGTGCACTGCAGGATTTTAAACCATTACGTCTCAGTGTATTACCAATGGTTTTTTTGGAGACTGTGGTCCCAGCTGCCTTGAGATCATTACTCAGCTCCTCCCATGTAGTTCTTGGCTGATTTTTAGCCTTTCTCATGATCAATGAGACTCCACGAGGTGATATCTTGCATGGAGCCACCTTTTGCTTTGATTACTGCTTTGCACACTCTTGGCATTCTCTTGGTGAGCTTCAAGAGGTAGTCACCTGAAATGGTCTTCACTTCACAGGTGTGCCCTGTCAGGTTTAATAAGTGGGATTTCTTGCCTTATAAATGGGGTTGGGACCATGAGTTGTGTTGGGCAGAAGTCAGGTGGATACACAGCTGATAGTCCTACTGAATAGACTGTTAGAATTTGTATTATGGCAAGAAAAAAGCAGCTAAGTAAAGAAAAACGAGTGGCCATGATTACTTTAAGAAATGAAGGTCAGTCAGTCCGAAAAATTGGGAAAACTTTGAAAGTGTCCCCAAGTGCAGTCTCAAAAACCATCAAGCGCTACAAAGAAACTGGCTCATATGAGGACCGCCCCAGGAAAGGAAGACCAAGAGTCACCTCTGCTGCGGAGGATAAGTTCATCTGAGTCACCAGCCTCAGAAATCGCAGGTTAACAGCAACTCAGATTAGAGACCAGGTCAATGCCACACAGAGTTCTAGCAGACACATCTCTACAACAACTGTTAAGAGGAGACTGTGTGCAGCAGGCCTTCATGGTAAAATAGCTGCTAGGAAACCACTGCTAAGGACAGGCAACAAGCAGAAGAGACTTGTTTGGGCTAAAGAACACAAGGAATGGACATTAGACCAGTGGAAATCTGTGCTTTGGTCTGATGAGTCCAAATTTGAGATCTTTGGTTCCAACCACCGTGTCTTTGTGCGACGCAGAAAAGGTGAATGGATGGACTCTACATGCCTGGTTCCCACCGTGAAGCATGGAGGAGGAGGTGTGATGGTGTGGGGAAGCTTTGCTGGTGACACTGTTGGGGATTTATTCAAAATTGAAGGCATGCTGAACCAGCATGGCTACCACAGCATCTTGCAGCGGCATGCTATTCCATCCGGTTTGCGTTTAGTTGGACCATCATTTATTTATCAACAGGACAATGACCCCAAACACACCCCCAGGCTGTGTAAGGGCTATTTGACCAAGAAGGAGAGTGATGGGGTGCTACGCCAGATGACCTGGCCTCCACAGTCACCAGACCTGAACCCAATCGAGATGGTTTGGGGTGAGCTGGACCGCAGAGTGAAGGCAAAAGGGCCAACAAGTGCTAAGCATCTCTGGGAACTCCTTCAAGACTGTTGGAATACCATTTCAGGTGACTACCTCTTGAAGATCATCAAGAGAATGCCAAGACTGCAAAGCAGTAATCAAAGCAAAAGGTGGCTACTTTGAAGAACCTAGAATATAAGACATATTTTCAGTTGTTTTTAGTTATTTTTTGTTGGTTTTGATGCCTTCAGTGTGAATCTACAATTTTCATAGTCATGAAAATACAGAAAACTCTTTGAATGAGAAGGAAGGTGTGTCCAAACTTTTGGTCTGTACTGTATAAAAAAAAAAATATATATATATATATATATATATATATATATATATATATACACATTTGTGTCTATGGTAGGACATTCTGTGTATATATATATATATATATATATATATACACACAGTATATATATATATTGTACTTTATATCTGGGTGGGGGGCCCAGTTCTGAGATTCGCTATGGGGCCCCTCAATTTCTATGTACACCCCTGCCTAGAAACCTCTCCCATGTAAGTCAATTAGGTCCCTTCCTGACCATTGTGTCTTTGGTCCATGGGGCTGCCATAAAGCATTTTTTTTTTAATGTTGTGTTAACAGCTCAGGCAAGATGGCCGCCCCCATAATCATGTCATGATGTCATGATGCCATCTTCTGTGGATTTAGGCTTGCTGAAATCTTTTCTGTCTCTTCATGTAATCTTAGACTCAAGGATGTTCACTGATCTGCTCATCTGCTTAGCAAATGGAGTTGGGGATTTGTTCAGAATGAATAGTGCCCTTAAATACAGAGAAATACAGCACTGAGCACTTAGGCCGCTTTCTAGGCCAGTGACATCATTGTACATCAGGTCATACATCAGTCAGTACACTGTACATTGGTCAAATGGCTTAGGCGCATATCAGTCCCATTCAAATGAATGGGGGTGAGCTGCAGTACCAAGTACAGCCGATATCCGATGGACAGCACTGTGCTGAGAGAATGCCAAAGTGCTCACTGGAGCTCGGGTGAACGCAGCGGCCTCTTCAAACAAATGATCCTGGGGATAGGCCATCAATATTACAATCCCAGATAACTCTGTTAACGCTTTTATTTTTGAACATATTCTTATTTAGCAGCATATTTTCTCACATCTGCCTAAAATGTTTGCATAGTACTATCTTTCTAAACACACACTGTATATACCCTTTGTTTTTATGTAATTTCTCAGAAATATGTATTGATTTTATATTAAATTAATTCATTAAATTTATTTAATTTTATCAATTCCGCGTTAGAATGGTTGTTCTGTGGATTGTAATGGTTACAGTAATGCCAATCACATTGATTTTTTTTTTAGTATTATGTTTACTCCTCATCAGTCTAGTGCTAATAAATTATTACATTTTACCTATGCAGCGAAATAAAAGTTGTTTTGGGGCGTTTTCTTTATATTGTGAGGTGTGTGGTACATGTAATTATTTTTTGCAGAATACCACAAGTAAGTTGCTAAATTCATCTTGCAACTGTTAAGGTAATATAAAATGTACCGGTATATACATTTTAACCTAATTTTATCATCTAAATCCCCTTCTGACAGCCATGGTAAAGTGATACAAAAATTGCACAGGAATTTCTGAAAAAATGAACCTGTAGTAGAATTGTTTAGAATTTCACTAATACATTTTTTTAACTGTTTATTAGTTATGTGTCATCTTTTTTATATGTACAGTCCAACCATGCTAAGGATCGTTCTCCAATATAACCACTAGGGGTCGCTTGTGCACACTACACTGAAATAGGTTTACAAAAACAGAAGTAGTGACATCTTGAAATCTTCACCTTGCTGGTACTGTAAAGCGCTGTCGATTTGCAGCAAGCGAATCTGCTGTGGCAAATGCAAAGTATTTCAGTTCTCCCTTAGCTGTGGTAACCTCAACACAAACATGAAAATTGAAGAATAGCTTGAAGGCTCAGTTACAAGGTTCCAAGGTGTGTCTTCTAGCATCTCATGCCATTCTTTGCAAATTGTATTTTAAGAACTACACATATTAAAAAAAATGAAAGGGAGTCTGGTAGCTTTATCCTGGCTGAAGCACAAGCATCATGAAAAACCGATAGGCTTCCCAGTTTCAAACAACTATGTTTTACTCTTACGTTACAGTGTCTTAGAGAAAACAGGCAGGCATGGGGAGAGAAGTAATTGGGGTGACTCCCTTCCAGCTTCTTCTCACGTGGCTCGGCTTGATTGACAGGTCTCTAATAGGGAGAGGCCTGTCTATAAAGCACTGCTGGGTAGGAGAAACTGTTCCATGACTGTTCTCCTTGTTGTTGCAGTGGTCCAGAGTAAGGCCTCATGTACACGACTGTATTTTTGGTCCGTGTCCGAGACATATTTTTTGCAGGTTGCACATGGACCAATTAATTTCTATGGGTCCAAATAAAAAAAAGACAGCACAATGAAGTCATCCACAGATGACAGAACCTGTCCTACTCTTGTGGAAAACAATGTGCTTTTTCACAGTGGGTCCTGTGACAATTGCAGGATGCAAACAGACCACAGCAATATTTTGCGTATCCATAATTTGTGGACCATAAAACGGAAACAGTTATGTGCAGGGGGCCTAAGGGTGCCTTTTTACATAGGTTTTCAGTGAAGTTTTTCTGCCTTTAGCTTTTTTTGCACCGTTTATTGCACCAGTGTTTTTTGCCATTTTGTTTGTTGTAAAAACGCCAGCTACAGATGTTAGCTGAAGGGCTGTAGCTATTTGCATTTTTTCAGGTGTTTTCACATTACCTTCTCTATAAGGATTTTTTTTTTTTCCGGTAAGGCACACTGAAGCACAATTACTAATTCTGTAGATGGTGTAAGCTTAGACAAGCTGTCTAGACCAGGTTTATCACAGTGGAGTAGGCTGGATGGTAATTGTGGTGCAGGGATGGACACATATATAACTCTGTCCCAAGGATGTCCAACCTGCGGCCCTCCAGCTGTTGCAAAACTACATCTCTCATCATGCTCTGATAGCTGTAGGCTGTCCTGGCAGGATGGAAGTTGTAGTTTTGCAGGTTGAACATCCCTGCTCTATATCATATATTAGTACACTAAACCCCACCCTATTTAGAGTAGATTGGAAAAATTGGAGTTCTAGTTGTGCTGAATTGCAACAATTTGCACCACCGTTTAGACAGATTCTTAGCACAGACACATTAGTAAATCTGTGTCACTGTGTTTAAAAAACACAGCAAAAAACACAGGTGGAAAAAAACTGCTTTTGTGGACCCTTCTCAAGAATGCCAGCCAGGTAAGTAATAATGTAAGGGTCCATTCACACGACCGTGGAGCACGGTCCTGGACAGTCCGTGAAAACCCGGACTGTGCTCCTTCTGAGGGCAGGAGTGCACGGCATCATTGGTTGCTATGACGCCATACGCTTCCTGAGGCCGCCGCTGTACAGTGATGCACTGTACACGCTTGTATAGACGCCGTGTGCTCCTGCCCTCAGAAGGAGCACGGTCCGGGTTTTCACGGACCGTCCAGGACCGTGCTCCACAGTCGTATGCAGGGGCCCTTACGCTTTCCTCCTGGATCTTGAATTTAACTGAATGGCCATGATGAAGCAACTGGAGAAGAAGGACAGAACATGGCAGCTAGCACTGGCCACCACAGAGGGAAATTACCGTGGAGGTATTTTGTGCACTGTGATATTTGGCCCGAATATGGTAATGCTGGCCTTGCCTACTTGTGTTGCCACTGCCTTCTGTCACTTTGGAGCTGCCTAAAACATGAGGCCATTTCTATTTTTTTTACAAGGCCACTTTGAGATCCCATTCTGTCCTTGCTCCCTAGGGCCATGCAAAGACTGGAGGGTGCAACCTTTCTTCCCTCGGGGTACACCATGGTATATCCTGTCTGGTGGTAGATTAGATGCCCTTGATGGTGAACAGTTTTGCTCGGTGCAAGGCAGGTGTGCAGAGGCCAGTGGATGTTTAGTGGAGTCAATAACCAGGCCTGTTGGTTGCAATAAAGTTAAATATTGCAATAAAGTTTCAATATTTACCTCAGGCAGCAGAAGGCTAGGTGCGACCCCTGCACAGGGAGGTGTTATGCCTCATTCACACATCAGTTTTTTGGTCAATAATTTCCATCAGTGATTTTGTGCCAAATCCAGTTGCGGCTCTAAACACGGAACAGGAGCAGATCTTTCCCTTATACCTTATGTCTGTGGAGGCTCCAATCCTGGCTCACAATCACTAATGGAAATCACTGACCAAAACACTGATGTGTGAATGAAGCTTTAGTAGTGATTGTTTATTAGTTGCCCTTCACTGGACTATGTTCTCATCATGGGCATCTATGCCCCTTTTGATGCACCCCATAATCTTATTGTCTTTGGCAGCAGCTGTCTGACACTGGTTTCTACAGTTTAGTTTGCTGTCCACTAAAATTCCTAAGTCATTTTCCATGTCAGCAGGGGCGTAGCTATAGGGGGTGCAGAGGTAGCAGTTGCTACTGGGCCTAGGAGCCTGAGAGGGTTCAAAGACCCTTGTGCAACATAAGAAGACACACACACTAAGGGAATGGGGCCCAAGCTGAACTGTTGCACCAGGGCCCATGAGTCTTTAGCTGCACCCCTTAATGTCAGTATTATGCCTCATTCACATTTCAGTGTTTTGGTCAGTGATTTCCATCAGTGATTGTGAGCCAAAACCAGGTGAGGATCTAAACACAGGACAGGAGCAGATCTTTCCCTTATACCTTATGTCTGTGGGGGCTCCGATCCTGGTTTTGGCTCACCATCACTGATGGAAATCACTGACCAAAACACTGACGTGTGAATGAGGTTTTACCCAGTGTTTTACCATTTAGTATGTACTGGTGACTTGCATTATTCCTTCCCATGTGCATAACCTTAAATTTCAGTGTTAAACCTCATCTGCCACTTCTCTGCCCAAGCCTCCAGTCTATCCAGATCCATCTGTAGCAGTGTACTGTCCTCTTCTGTGTTAATTACTTTACACAGTTTAGTGTCATCTGCAAAAATTGATATTTTACTGTGCAAGTCTTCTACAAGATCATTAATAAATATATTGATGAGAATAGGGCTCAATACTGACCCCTGTGGTACCCCACTAGTGACAGTGACCCAATTGTGTTTTATTTAAGAAAAACTTTAAAAAAACCTATGTATTTCTTATTGCTGTAATCTTACTGACCCCGAGAATAAAGTTATGTTATTTATGCCGAAAACTGAAAGCTTCAAAATTTATAACATAAAAACTCAGTGGCGGTATTGCTGTCCCCCCCCCAAGTCAATGAAAGTTCATGTGTACCACAAAATGCCAATAAAAACAACTTGTCCCAGAAAAAACAAGCTCTTATATAGCTACATTGATGGAAAAATAAAAAAAAATTATAGCTCTTGACTGTGACACTGAAAAAATGAAAAAAAAAAAAATTGCTTGGTCACTAAGAGGTTAAGTCAGTTCAATGCAGGAACAATGTGCAGTTAGTGTCCCCTAGTGGTGTTTTCAGTGAGCATGTTGCCTTTAAAATCAATGGTCTACTTGGAGAATCTGGAGGTTTTTCATAGAAAAATTGCGTAAAGATATATAAAGAAATTAATCAATACAAATTTTGCACTTAAAACAACAGAAAGTTTAAATGTGAACATTCACTTTAACTACAAAAAAGTAAAAAAAGCTCAATTAAGCTTCAGTCACATGTCAGTGTTTCACGGGCGTGCGCTGTACATGTTCTCCACGGACAGCACACATACCCATTCATGTGTGTATTCACACATCAGTCTTTTTACCACGGTCAATCGGTCCGTTTTCACAGATCCACCATGCACGTTATAGTGTATGGGTCAGTGAAAACCACGGATGCAACACGAATACATCCATGTTTCGCTGATCATTAGGAAGAGATGCTTTGAAAATTACTTTTCAGCCGTGCAGTGTCAGTGAAACACGGATGAAACATGGAGCAAACACGGATAACTCATGGACATCTTCACGGAGGCATCACTGAACACATTTTCACAGATTTGAGCATGGACGTGTGAATGCAACTTTAGGCTAAAGCACTTAAACATAGTCAACCTGTGTGCAGTTTAGTATTAAAATCTAAAGTTCTCAATACACACATTTTATCCTCAAAAGGAAGCATGCTCTAGGTTTGAACCCTGATTAAAATATATTACTAGAATTAGCTGCAATAAACTCCTTTAAGGCTTCTGTCACAAGGCATTTTAAGGGGTTTTAAAGGGAACCTGTCATCTTCGAAACACCCCCTGAACTAGAGTAAGCGTTGTATAGTGTAAGTGATGCTGAATCATACTCACTTCCATTCCGACGCTGTGCTCCCACAAACCTGCAGTAAAATGCACTCACTGGACTCTTCTTTGAGTCCTCTCCATTATGTGAGTGAGCACCGGAGTCCAGTGACTGCATTTTACTGCAGGTTTGTGGGAGCACAACATCAGAATGGAAGTGAGTATGAAGATAAAAATTACATGTTCGGATTCAGCATCACTTACACTATACAACGCTTACTCTAGTTCAGGGGGTGTTTTGGAGATGACAGGTTCCCTTTAAGGCATTTTTTGAAGGTGTAAAGAACAGTGGAAGTCTATTGGAAAAAAAATGTGAGACCCAGAACATGCTGTGATTTGGAAAACAAAATGCTATTCGCCCAAAAAATGCTTTTTGATCTGTGTTTAATATTTTCCATAGACTTCCATGCAGGATCTGGAGCTGGTGTTTATTTTGCTAAAAAATCACAAAAAACACACAAAAGTCCTCAATAAGACCAGAAAAAAATCTACATGTGACATCAGTCTAAAACACAAATGGAGCAGATTTATTTTTCCCCTTTGTCCCATGGCAGCACACTATGGGATATTTTGTCCCCTAGTCTCCCCCCAGAACTAACTAGCATAATTAATTATTCTTCTATAAATAATCCCACCTTCTAAATTACATTTATCAAGACCAGCATTCCAGTACACTACTCTTGATCCTTCTGCACTGGTGTGAGATGCACCAAGTTGCTTTCTGGCAGTCTGTGCTCCTGAAGTGTTTGCTAGCAAGAGGCTGCCATATACTTCAGCTCTAACTTACTCCAGTTTTTAAAACTTAAAAAAACAACAACAAACTTTGGAAAAAATTGGTTTCTTGTCGTCACCATATTCTGACCCCCATAACTTTTTTATATTTACATGTATGGAGCTGTGTGAGGGCTCATTTTGGGCTCATCTTTAGTTTTCAGTGACTTTTTGATCACTTTTTAGTCAATTTGTTTTGTACAAGATAAATACAGTTACATAATTCGGGCATTTTGAGACATAGTGCAAATGATCTTTACTTTTTGTTGTTTATTTTTATTATGGGAAAAGGGGGTGATTTGAAATTTTATATTTTTCTTATATTTTTTAAAACTTTTTTTTTTAACTTTTTAAGCCCCGCTAGGGGACCTGAATTTGCAATCTTTAGATCTCTTCTCCCATACACTACTGTGATTTAATATAGTAATGTGTCACAGTGTAGTTCGCCTTGACACGGCTGCTCGCTTTAGTAACTCTCGGACTTACTGGCTGTGATGGATGCAGTGTAGGCTGGTTGCCCGATCTACGTGTAGCAGCAGCAGCCTGTGTGTGGACTCCTTCCTGGGGGTCAGTTCTCGGTTGTGTCATAGTGTGTTTACGCTGACATGGGTTTGTTGTGCCCTGGCATACTGGCTGCGTTGGATGCCATGTAGGCTGGTTGCCAGGGGCAATGCCCAGGACTGCAGCTCTGTTTCTGCAGGCTCTCTGCACTGTTTGGTTGTGAAGGGGTTAATGGTCTTGGTGTGGCCACTAGTGCTCATTATATACATATGAGCCTGGGTTAGGTGGGCAGTCTGTCTCCAGCCTTGCTGGGTGCAGGAGCTATGCACCTTTCCCTGGATGATTTCATCTGCCCGGTCGTGTGGCCACCTACTATTTCATTGAGATCTCCTGGTCTTCCTGCCTTGCCTGGTTCTGTGTTTGGTGTGTGTCTGCCATGTGTCGTCTTGCATGGAGTTCAGACATTCTCCCTGTTTGTCTATGTGTGCAGCTCTGATTAGGACCACTATGTAGCAGAGTTCACATAGGGTCTAGTCATCTGCCTGTAGAATGTCTTGTATATTTGCAGCTCTGACTAGGACCGCTATGTAGCAGTGTTTGCATAGGGTCTAGTTTTGTTTTGTTCCTTCGCTGAGAGGGCTCCTGGGTTCTCCGGAGGGAGGACATCGCTTCTGTGTGCAGCTTTGCCTGTTCACCCATGGACTAACTCCGCATGGCGAACAGGCATCTGCTAGTCCTGTCTGTGCCTTCGCTGAGAGGGCTCCTGGGTTCTCCGGAGGGAGGACATTGTGTCTGTGTGCTGGTTCCTGTTTGTACTGTCTTGCTGGTCCTGTGCGGTTGTCTTGGTTCCAGTAGCATGCTCGGGTTCCAGTCTTTGTTTGGGTGTTTCTAGCAGTCTCTGCAGGTAAGTGGCCAAGGCACCAGGACCATCCTGGAGGTGCAACCATTGAGCCTCGGCTAAGTCCATCTCTACCATCTGGGGCTCTGTGAAGAATGGGGCTCACTGTGCTACTGCCCTCTGGGTTTTGCACCAAGTAAAACCGGTGCACTTGGTCCAGTGGTATCTCCTGCCACTGATCCCTTACCTGCTTATCTAGTTCCTTGCTTACTGGCATGTCTTGTCTTTGCTTTGTATGCTCGTTTGCCTGAGATATGTTCTAGCGGTGGGTCACTTAGCCACTAGGACATGACAGTAATATACAATACAGGAAATTCAGTATATTCTTATGGAGCACTGCCACTTGCAGATGTCCATAAGAATATACTTGTGGTAGCCTTCAGCCTATCACCAACAAATGGCTTCCTAGATCTCAGGGCGGGGAAGCCGTTAGGGCGCCGGGAGTGCAGCGCTCCTTGGGAAAGCCATCACAGATGCCGTGGTCACTATTGACCACACCATCTGATGGTTTGTCTGTGATCAACGTTAAGCAGAAACCTAGCAGCCACCATGCTCGCTCCTGTCTGGAGTTTGTGCCATCTTTAAAGTACTGAACATACAGGTACGGCAGATGTGGTGAAGGGGTTTAAAGGAATAAAAAAAAAAAACTGAGGCCATTTACATTCTGGGATCTTTCTTTAGTACTGGAGCATTTAACTCTACCAGGGGCGGACTGGGAACTTGAAGTGGCCCTGGAAAAAATACTAAAAGTGGCCCTGTTTTGTAGTTGGGTCCAAATATATGGAAGGCAGGGCCAGCAATACCATATTGTGGCACATTATACCACCCTACAGAGCCAAATACCACAAAATACTGCCAGCAGCACAAAATACATCCTCAAAAACTTCCACTGGCTGGACAATAGGAGGGTCCAGACGGCCCCCTGGGCGTCGGCCCACCGGGAAATTTCCCTGTAACGTCTATGGCCAATCCGCCCATGAACTCTACCTTCATTTGAACGATTACATGAAGTTGAGGCTCTCTTGGTCACTGTTACTTCAGCTAAGATAAAAAAATATATATATTTGTACCGTGTTAGCCAGTAAATCTAAAATGAAAAAGTACTGAGATTCCTCAGTGGTTGATACCTTTTAATGGCTAACTGAAAGGATGATGAGAAAATTGCAAACTTTTGAGACTACTTGGACCTAAGTAGACTTGAAAGCTTGCAATTTTTTCATAATTTTTTTCAGTTAGCCATTAAAAGCTATCAACCACTTCAATGAGAGAATTGGGGAAGTGCAAGTTTTATCTTCTAGACATTGTTACCTCAGATTCCTTCCGGATGCAGTAGCTGAGAAATTTACCTTCTTTTCTTCCTAAAGTAGCCTCTTCAATAAACACCAATAAAGAATCTTTTCTGCCAGCCTTTTTTCCTGAATCCGCATGATATGGCAACTTTTAGTTGTAAAAAGAGCACTGGAAATTTATTTGAAAAGAACATGGCCTGAATGGTTAAAAAAAAAAAAAAAGCCTCAGTGTTTGTAGGGAAGAAAGACAGTCTAGTTAGTACTTGTCTCTCCGTTGCGCTTGCACAGGCTGTGGACTATTCTGCTTGAGTCCTCACCAGATGTGTGCCCTTCTCTTCTTGTTCAGCTGAATAATAAATGCAGTTAAAGGGAGTCTTTCACCTGATCTGAGTGTCATAGACTGCTCAGATCAGGCTATAGCCAACATTAGACGCATTCAAACGGTACCTTTCTTATAGATGTTCCTCGCATAGATGTTCCTCGATTACCCCCGCAAGTGTCCGGAAGCCTCATTATACAAGAAGGTGCCCAAGCCCCCGGGCGATTTGAATTGGAAACCCCTCCTTTTTCCCTGCTCCGGCCCGACCTTCTTTAGCATACTGTTCTACTCCTCCTGTTCACAAATCACTCACTTGCGCAGCGTTTCCATTCCCCAGCGCCTGCGCACTGCTCTGCCCATGGCTCGGCTGGATTGGGGAGAGCTGACTGGCGCATGCGCACTAGAATGCCTTGGAGGCGCCGGGGAATGGAAGCGTGGTGCAAGTGAGTGATTTGTGAACAGGAGGAGGAGAATAGTATGCTAAAGGAGGGGTTTTCAATTCAAATAGCCCAGGTGCTTGGGCACCTTCTTGTATAACGAGGCTTTCGGGCACTTGCGGGGGGTAATTTGCATAAGTTATAAAAGTGTTTTTTGGAAGATTTCAGCGAGGGACATCTATAAGAAAGGTACTGTTTGAATGCGTGTAACGTTGGCTATAGCCTGATCTGAGCAGTCTATGACGCTCCGATCAGGTGAAACACTCCCTTTAAAAAGGAAGAGAAGGGCATACATCTCGTAAGGACTCAGGCAGATGTGAGTGCACTGGCACAACAGAGAGATGAGTATTAACAACTATATTTTTGCTCCCAACCCCCCCTTAACACGTTGCTGACCTAGGACGAGAATGCTCGTCCTAATATGGCGTTACTTAACGCCCCCTTGACGAGCATTCTCGTCCTAGGGTTAACGTGCTGCTGCTGCCCCGCTGCCGCAATCTGCAGCAGGGGCCTGGCTGATACTAACAGCCAGGCCTCTGCTGTATCCGCCAGCACCGGTGATTACACCGATGCCGGCGGATTAACCCCTAATGCTTTGTACATGGCAATTGCGGCAGCTTTTTAAAGCCATTGGGTCCCCGTGAGGCGTGGGGGGGGGGGGGGTTGGGGGGGCGATGGTTGAGATGGAAGCCCCGATGCCTTGCCCAGAGGCATCGGGACTCCCATCTACGGAAGCCCAGGAGACCTAGCCACAGTGCTGGGTCTCCTAGGCAACGGTCAGCGTCTCACAGTGTGAGACGCTGACAGTTGAATGCAGCACAATACAGATGTATTGTGCTGCATTCAATCAGGGATCAGACCCTAAAATGTTAAAGTCCCTTACTGGGACATAAGTGAAATCTTAAAAAAAAAAGTTAAATAAAAGTGTTTTAACAAAAAAATAATAAAGTTTCAATTAAAATATCACATGATCCAGCCCTCCCGGTCAACACCGTAAAAAATAAAAAATAAAAACTGTCTAAAAAAAGTCATTTTTTGTCACATTTCATCACAAAAAATGCGATCAAAAAAGCGTATGCCCCCAAAAAATAGTACCAATCTAACCGTCATCTCATCCCGCAAAAAATTAGCCCCTACCCGAGACAATCGCCCAAAAAATAAAAAAACTACAGCTCTCCGACTATGGAGACACTAAAACATAATTTTTTTGTTTCAAAAATGATATTATTGTGTAAAACTTAAAAAGTGGGTTTTGGAAATTTTGTGAAAAATCTCAAGATTTGCTTCTAAATTTCTAAGCCTTCTAACGTCCCAAAAAAATAAAATGTAATTTTCAAAGTGATCCAAACCTGAAGTAAACACATGGGGAATGTAAAGTCATAACTATTTTTGGAGGTATTACTATGTATTTTAAAAGTAGAGAAATTGACATTTGGAAATTTGCTAATTTTTCTAAATTTTTGGTAAATTTGGTATTTTTTTTTCTAAATAAGAATGAAATATTTTGACTCAAATTTACCACTGTCATGAAGTACAATATGTGACGAGAAAACAATCCCAGAATGGCCTGGATAAGTAAAAGCATTCTAAAGTTATCACCACATAAAGTGAGACATGTCAGATTTGCTAAAAATGGCCTGGTCCTTAAGGTGTTAAACATTTAAAGTCACTTATCTGATGGTCTTTTAGCATGAAAGACTTTTATACTATAGGGCAGGGGTAGGCAACCTCCAGAATTCCAGGTGTTGTGAAACTACATCTCCCATCATGCACACTTGCTCGGCTGTTCTCTGAGCTCCCACAGAAGTGAAAGGTGGAACTACAGTAGAAAGAATTCTACGCCCAAAGGACAAGTCCTGCTTATGTAAAACGTTCAGACTGTAATGGTTAAAGAAAGTCATTGGGTTTGCCCAAGTAGCTGCAGAAACAGCAGCATTTTCGGCCCAAGAGGTTGAAATGGCGCAAGTCGATGAGGGAATTAAGTCCTTCCAGAGCATCGATATTCTTCTGAGCATCCATCTGGCAATAGTGGCTTTACTAGCGGCTAGTCCCTTATTGGGACCCTGGAAATGAACAAAGAGGTCAGATTTCCTGAAGATTTAAAATAAGCTAGCATGCTTTGTACTCAGTGCAGATATCTGAACATTAAGAGTGGACGGTTTAAGTCCTTTATCCAATCCTGATTGAAGAAAGTCTAGAATAACAGGAATGTCTGGAACAACATCATGATGAAACCTACTACCTGCAAAGGAAAGGAAGGTTTTCCATGTTCTCAGATAAATCTTTGATGTTATAGATTTTTGGCTCAGCAATAATATGGAGATTACTGAATCGGAAAGACCTTTCTTTTTTAGGTTAGGGCGTTCACTACCAGTAGAGTCCAATAATCCCCCCGCTGACTGGTTGAGCAGAAGGGGAAACCAAGACCTTTTCAGCCACCAGGGTGCTATCAGGATAGCCTGTGCCTTCTCCTCTGCCACTTTCATAAGAGTCCTTGGAATTAAATTGAACAGGGGAAATGCATATAGCATACGTTCTGGCTATTGCTGAGTGGTAATCCTTGGTTGTTCCTGAGGTGAGGGAGAGCCAAACCTCTTTACCTTCCTGTTTCTTCGATTTGGCAACAGATCCAGGACAGGAACCCCCCAATCTTACAGTAATCTATTTAACTGAATGGCCAGAACCACCTTGTGAACTGCAGTGAGTTCTTTTAAGTTAGATGAAGCCTCTGCCATGGATTTGTCCTGAATGCCTTGAACTATTAGATCTCAAGCATGACCACCCCAATCACGATTGCTGGCGTCTGTAGTGATTACCAGCTGAATTTCTTGTCGCCAGTAGACTCCTGTCTGAAGATTTTTTTTCAACTTCCACCAATTTAGGGAGTGTTTTATGGGTAGAGGAAGAGGCACTTGTTTGTCTAGGGAACTTTGAGTTCCATCCCAAGAAGCCAGGGGGAAAGACTGAAGGATTCTTATATGGCTCTGGGCCCATCTGACTGCTGAGATTGTGTACATTAAAGGGCCCAGGACAGTCATGATGTTCCTGCTGCATTAGATTCCTTCTTTGGAAAACTGGCAGACTTTTTGATACAGAACCATGTAGCAGTTCTGGGAAAGCATATTTCTTGTTGATTTGATGGTCTCCATTTTGTTTTTGTAGTTTATATACAGGTTTAGGCATCTTAAATTTATTATGAGCCTGAAAGGCCCCCTGGTTTCTGAGCTAGAAATACTGGGGAATAACCCCTTGCTGCTGATGCTCTGGAACTGGAAGGAGAACTTGCTTCTGGATTAGAAGCGTAATTTTGGACTCCAGTGATAACTGTTTTTCTCTTTGTGATAATGGTTTGTTGATCATGAAGTAGGTTGGATGATAAGAGTTGAATTCTAGTCTGTAATAGGGATGAGCGAATCGACTTCGGATAAAACATCCGAAGTTGATTCGCATAAAACTTTGTTTCAATACTGTATGGAGTGAGTTCTGTACAGTATTAGAATGTAATGGCGCAGATGAGTCGAAGTTATCACAAGACTTTGCGTAATAACTTCAGAAATTGATTTATACTGTAAAAAAAACATTTCCCAAACACGTGTTCGGTTCCAAGATACCACTTGGAACCGAACCCGAGTTCGGGAAATGGTTTTTGGGGGTCTTGCAGGCTGCAGAAGACAAAGTGAGCTAAACAAAACTCCCATTGTAAATACGTGCCAAAAGGTGTCCCACAGGCTTTAAGGACAGGTTTGGGAAATAGCAGTCTACTCCAACATTATTTTCATGCTTTGCTAACATTCATAAAGTTACTTAATGTTTGAAATGTTAAACGAGAAGTTGAAGCCCACATCGGTTAGACATTTCCTTTTAAAAATCTCTTAATCGTTAACCAAAGTAACGACTTTAGTAATTGAATAACTTGTCACTATAGAAACTTCCATTTAGACAAATGTAAGTTTCCTTTACTTGTTTACCAAGGGAATTTTGTGCTACTTGAAGTAAAAACATTACCTGCATAAAATAGGCTTATGCAATCCTGCACAGAGTGTCATTTCAAGACCAATTTCAACCATGGTACACATTTTGCAGTCTCCATGTAACCTATACTACAGTTGTATTCCCTATAGCAGAGATCAGCAACCTTCGGCACTCCAGCTGTTGTGAAACTACAACTCCCAGCATGCTTCTTTCACTTCTGTGGGAGCTCAGAGAACAGCCAAGCAAGTGTGCATGATGGGAGATGTAGTTTCACAACACCTGGAGTTCCGAAGGTTGCCTACCCCTGCCCTATAATATAAAAGTATTTCATGATAAAAGACCAGCAGATAAGTGACTTTAAATATTTAAGGGGGGGGGGGGTTTCTTGGGAGCAAAAATATAGTTGTTAATACTCATCCCTCTGTTGTGCCAGTGCACTCACATCTGCCTCGGTCCTTACTGGATGTATGCCCTTCTCTTCCTTTTTAAAGGGAGTGTTTCACCTGATCGGAGCGTCAGACTGCTCAGATCAGGCTATAGCCAACGTTACACGCATTCAAACAGTACCTTTCTTACAGATGTCCCTAGCTGAAATCCTCCAAAAAACACTTATGCAAATTACACCCCCCCCCCCCCCCCCGCAAGTGCCTGGAAGCCTCGTTATACAAGGTGCCCAAGCCCCCGGGCGATTTGAATTGAAAACCCCTCCTTTAGCATACTATTCTCCTCCTCCTGTTCACAAATCACTCACTTGCGCCGTGCTTCCATTTCCCGGCGCCTCCAAGGCATTCTAGTGCGCATGCGCCAGTCAGCTCTCCCCAATCAAGCCAAGCCATGGGCAGAGCAGTGCGCAGTGGAATGGAAACGCTGCGCAAGTGAGTGATTTGTGAACAGGAGGAGGAGAACAGTATGCTAAAGAAGGTCGGGCCGGAGCAGGGAAAAAGGAGGGGTTTCCAATTCAAATCGCCCGGGGGCTTGGGCACCTTCTTGTATAACAAGGCTTCCGGACACTTGCGGGGGTAATCGAGGAACATCTATAAGAAATGTACCGTTTGAATGCGTGTAATGTTGGCTATAGCCTGATCTGAGCAGTCTATGACACTCAGATCAGGTGAAAGACTGCATTTATTATTCAGCTGAACAAGAAGAGAAGGGCACACATCTGGTGAGGACTCAAGCAGAATAGTCCACAGCCTGTGCAAGCACAACAGAGGGACAAGTACTAACTAGACTGTTTTTCTTCCCTACAAACACAGGCTTTTTTTTTTATAAACCATTCAGGCCATGTTCACATCAAATTTGGATGTAGGCCAGGAAAGCTTCAAAAATACATGCTAAATGTGTCTATAGCATTTCATAGCCAGACTGAGGTCAAGAACATCCTTTTGGTATCAGTCAGGCCAGTATACTGCCAAGTTATATATTTATATATGTTACACACTACATGGACAAATATTAAATCACTCATTACACCTACAGGAGCTTTTTGATATCCCATTCTAAATTCATGAGCATTAAATATAGAGTTGGTAGGTACCCCTTTGCAGCTAAAAAAGCTGCCACTCTTTTGGGAAGGCTTTCTACAAGATTTTGAAGTGTGACCATTGGGATCTTTAACCATTTACCCAGAAAAGCATTTGTCAGGTCAGACACTGATGTTGGATGATCAGTCCTGGCTCAATCTCAGATCTAGTTCATCCAAAAAGTGTTTGATGGTGTTGACCTCAGGGCTCTGTGCAGGCCAGTAAAGTTCTTCCACACCAAACCATACCTTTACCATTGTCTACTGGGACAGTCATGCTAGAACAGAAAAGGCCCTTCTCCAAACTGTTCTCACAAAGTTAGAAGAAAACAAGTGTCCAAAATTTCTTGGTATGCTGAAGCATTAAGAATCCCTTCTACTGGAACTAAGGGGCCTAGCCCAATCCCTGAAAAATAACCCAACATCATTAACCTTCCAAACTTTACAGTAGGCACAATGCAGCATAGCAGGTAATGTTCTCAGGGCATTCATAAATCCCACACTTGTCTTGATGGCCAAGCATAATTTCACACCACAGAACACCAAGTCCAGTGGCAGTATACTTCAAACCACTCCGATGGTGATGGAAGACTTGCATGCATCTGTTCAGTATGGAAAATTACTATTACCATTTCAGTATTTTTAGCCAAGAAGTACAAATTTGCAGTAATTCAAGTACATGGGCCTATACTTGCTCACATTTGCATTGGAGGCCATGTTTGGGGCCTCTGCTGCAGATTTTAAGAGACTGGACAAAAAAAAACAAAACAAAAACACCCTTGCATGCAGAATTTCATTCACACATCAGCAATTTCAAGCCCAAACTAGGTGTGGCTCTAAACAGAACAGGTGCAGATCTTTCCTTTACATGTTATGTCTGTAGAGGCTCCAATTCTGGATTTGACTCACAATCACTGATGGAAATCACTGATCAAAACACTCACGTGTGAATGAGGCATTACTCTGGTAAAGCGATATGATCCATGTTGAACAGAGTCCACTGACTAATGGAGTCTGTTCGGTTTCTGTTGGGGACCCTGTCAGTTATGTGCCCAATCCATCTTATAAAGTGATAAGTGTTTTTTTGGCGTTCTGCTGCCTGTGCATGCAGAGATTCTTTTGTTGTACAGAATCCACAAGGAGAGAAAAAAAAAAAAAAAAAAAAAAAAAGCTTAACCTCCAAACAGGAACATTAAAATTGGAAAAGCCACCCCAAAAATGTCAAATTTTTAACATGTCTGCAGTAAGTCTTGCTGGTGCACAACTCAGGGGACACAATTGCATTTTAACCCCTAATGTTTTCCCCTTTGTTCTAGCAGTCATAATATGATCTAAAAAAAAAAAAATTTTGAAGGATTAGTTTGTTTTTGTGGAAAAATGTTGGGGCATATATAGTGAAGTAAATTTTTAGGGGGGGGGGGGGAATAGCAATTTTAACATTTTTTGTGGAACTTAGTGTTCACTGTGTGGCAACATATGAGGGTCAGTACACTGATAATGCCATATTTCTATGTATTTACTATTTTTCCTTTCCTCCTGCAGCCTGTCAGCTCTGCAACCGCTACAGACTGACAGAGGGGGCAGCTGCTTTGGCTGATCATAGCTTTGGTAGCAGTATTGAGAGATATGGGCTTTGTATTGTGTGAAAGCTGGCATTCCAAGCTTTCAAACAATACCAGAATGACAGCAATATCTTAAGTACATGGGAAAATATCACTGAAGACAGGTTTTACCCACAATAATTCCCGACTCGATTTCTAACAGTGATTTCTCCTGTTTAGTTTGGCCTAATGCTGACATTTTGGTCTTGTATGAACACCTGGAATGCCAGCTTTCAAATAAAACCAGTTCTGTGCTTCTAGTCAGGAGGAGATCTCAGCAGCTAAAGCAGCCCCCCTGCCTTCTGCCCAAGCCCAGCAGAACAGTTAAGTAATGAAAGTAATGAAATGAAAGTAGGATGCACAGCACCTTTGACATAAAGGCGCTTTTTTAAAAATATATAAAAAAGCCTCAAATGAGTAAAACGCAAACTAAAATTGCCCCAAAGCCCTTAAAGATTAAGGGAATGTGTCTCCATCACAAAAAAACTGCAGTCAGGATGCTATAGAGGTAGACGAGCCAAGCAGATAGATTTGTGGAAAAAGATTCAACAAAATTGTAATTTATTCATCTAAAATTCTGCTCTAAGCTTTGAAGTCAATGAGGTGGTCCTGTTGACACCTACTTCTGTATACACAGTCAGAGGGAAAGCTGTCAATCACTAACAAGACTGACTTCTTGCATAAATGGCACAATAGATTGACTGCATTACACATGAATAGGCATCTTACAGAATCTCAGCCGGCCTGTGCTCCCATAAAAAAACAAAAAAAAAAAAAAACCTGTAGCTTTGAGAGACTACCCAGTTTATTATGCATTGGGTGGTGGAGAAGACTTCTAGGCACAGAGGCATGGCAGTTAGTAGCTCATTTGCCCATTGACATACCTTGCTGAAGGAACCCTGTAATCAGTCTGCAGAGTCTTGCTGCTGTGTGATCAGGTACTGTATTTGCATGCATCTGTACATTGGGCCCCCAGAATTAATTTCACTGGGTGGACTCTAGGCACCACTGTCCCTGGGCAAACACTTGATCACTTCTACTTGGAGACAAGCTGCCGCCATGTCTTAGAGTAGAGCAATTTGTACAACAAAATAACACTGGGTTTTCAGTTGCTTTAATGGGTCAGAAATTCCAAATTCACACGAACACTTCTTAAATAGTTTATATTTTATCCAGTATCACATTCTCATAGAATCATTATTAGAGAAACAGTTTCTCCATACAAGCAGATCTTTCATAATACTGAAAACTTCAATACCAAGCAGTAGACTGCAGCAAAACAAAATTGCACAATTGTTCATAGAGTACAGTAGACAAACCATACAGAATCTGAGCTCTTTAACTGAACATTAACTTATGACAGAATATATTCTTTTAATAATTAATACCACACAAAAAAACATATGATGCATAAATATATCCTTATTAAACAAGTTACAAAAATACTGGTACTTTTGCTCCATTTCCTCATAAGGTTGCATTATTTGGCAAAAAACAGACTCTCCAATGAAAAAGGTAACTGAAGTTGAAGATCAGGTTAGAAGACTTACAGACTGCATTTGAGGTGGTGAAATGAGCAGCACATTAGAAGCATGACTAGATCAAAAGGTCACAAGGCAGACCTTCTGAATCTGGTACACAAGCAACAGATCTTTACCACACACTTAAATAGTAAATTCATGCCAGAAAAAACATGCAATAAAAAGGTTAGAATCACAGAAATGAACAAACCATGGCCTGGACTTGCTGCAACCATACCTTGTTCTACCACAGTTTCAAAAGTTATGAGGCCTCTTCATTTAGACTAAGCTAATGAAGTTACCCAGCTGACTGGTTAATATTCCACAGACAGTCCAAACCAATATAGGGGATTTGCTTGAAGACTCCATGTTGGGAGATCTGGACCAAACATTCGGAGGCATATGGAGAAATACAATGTTCAGTGAACAATACTTGTTCATGTTTGGTACATCACGTCATGGAGGGGAAAAAAAAAAAATCCAAAAAGGGGTTGGAGGGAAGGTTTCAATCCTAGACAAAAAAAAAAAAAAAAGTTTAAGTTGCGTTTTAGTTTACAGAGCTGTTCTAATACAGTCAGGTCCTGATTTATCACACCTTCATTCCAAAATTATGAATTCAAAACCTCACAAACTGAGGCTTTCAGCTTTTTGGGTTCACTTGCCCCAAAGTTTTGACTTTAGCATTTTGTAGACAGACTCCAGTTTTGAACTATGATGGGGAAGTGGGCATGTTTAGCTATGTAAATGAGATTCACTCAACTTTAATGCCCCTTTCACACGAGCGGGAGACTCGCATGTCTCCAGCAATGCATCTACAGGGCTGGACTCCTGCACTGACTGAGATCACATATAATGCTATGCGATCCCAGTCAGTGCAGGAGTCCAGCCCTGTAGATGCGTTGCAGGAGACATGAGAGTCTCCCGCTCGTGTGAAAGGGGCATAAAACTCTCCAACTCACTCCAGTAGGAAAACTGGAGTAGGTAAATAGTGTTTAAAGTTGTCCAGTCACCACAAAGCACAATGCAATTTGAAAGTACCACGTTTATAGAGTAGGAGAAGCTGAGCAGATTGATATATTTGTGGAAAGATTCAGTAAAAACTGTAATTTATACCTTTATATCTTGCTTTTTGCAGCCCTGTGAATACCCTTTGGTACAGGAAGGTGGTGTTATCAATCATTGATTGCTGTCAATCAATAATCCCCCCCCTGTACCAATAGGAATTCACAGAAAGTAGAAGCAAAGATAAAAATGTATAAAATTGCATGTTTTCTGAATCTTTTTCCACAAAAAAATTAAAAATTATAGCAATCTGCTCCTCTTCTGCTGTACAACATGGCGCTTTCAGATTGCATTTTGTGCTGACGGGTCCTCTAACATGTGACATTTGATAAATCTGGCATAAAAGTATGCTAGCAAAGATTCAAGCAAAACTGACTAATTATACACATGATAAATTCGACTCATGCATGGCATGTTGGCCTTTACAAACTTCTAGAAATTGTTCAACCCTTTATATTCTGATTCTCAAAATTAACTACAGTACGGTGCTCTGCCCTTTTAAAGAATTTTACACAGTGCTTCACTTACCAAAGAGCTTTTAGCAGAATTGGCGAGATTTCCATCCTTGCTGGGTGGCTTCAGATGGTGGATACCAACGCATCTGAGGATAAAAAAAAAAAAAAAAAAAAGCATATTCTTACATTCCAAGTCAGAGGTAACAAATAATGTCAAGTGTCAATGATGACTCTTATGGAAACAAGTATTGTTAATTACATGGACTGAGTATTCTGCTTTTTGTGGGACATTCTGGCTCATTATCAAAATGGTACCAACATCTTTTCAATCTGCATTATAGAATTGAAAATAAACACTGCATTGGAATATACTGAAACTTGTCTTCTGTAATGACTAAATTAATTGCAGAAGTCAAATAGCTAGCCAATGATTGCATGTTAGTCACCTAGGGTGAGAAAAAAAAAAAAAAAGCTTTTTTTTTAAAGTTCAAATCACCACCTTTACCCAAAATGTGAATAAAAAGTAAAAATCATGGGCATTCCTGCATGTGATCTATAAATCTAAAACATCTATCCAATTTGGCAAATAGTGCAAAAAAAAAGCCAAATTACTGTCTGGGCATGATAGAAGTTGTAGTTTTGCAACAGCTGGAGGGCCACAAGTTTGACATCCCTGTGATATGACATCTATTTTATCCAGAATGAATTATAAGTGTGTGCCTGCATTGACAGGCGAGAAGGCTTATGCTCTGCTGCATTCAAGAAGCACATTTCTACTTTATACAAATAGATACCAGGTCCCCAAGATTAGATGCAAGAAAAAAAAAAAAAAAAAAGCCAATTTCACCTTTGTCACTGTACATTAGCATGGTTAATTTATCTACAGCCTGGTCTGGAAAATTGCAGTGTTCAATAAAAGCAGTAATCCAGTCTTGACAACTTAAAGGGATGACCAGCCTTTGGTACTTTAAAAAGGATCACTCACCATTCTATATGGGAGGTCAGTAAAAGTCTACACATGTAGTACTACTTCAAGATCAGTCAGACTCCCTTTAAATGTTTCCAGCAGCAATGTGTACCTATATAAGGCAGAGACCGGAAGATTGCTGAACACTATGATCAGGAAGGTGGCAGCCAACCGCTGGAGCCCATGTATTTCCCTGTTTAAGTGGAGTGACTGTCATACGTGTGCTGCCATGCCAGTCAAGTCTTTGGCACTGCTGGAGCTAGTCGACCACTTTAAAGAAGCACTACAACAAAAGTGTGTCAACTGGAAAGCAGAGTGTTGGTCACATGGTGGATCAGTATCAGAAGGGAGGTTTTATCTTTTTGGGCGTCACTTGCAAAAAGAAAAAAAAAAAAAAAATTGCAACTGAGCACTGCCTTCCAACGCCACCTACAGATATGGAGTGAAAGTTTGGCCAGGATTTCAGAGTAGATCACTTGTCACATTTATCAAGTGTGAGTTTCAAAAAAAAAAAAAAAAAAAAAAAGTCTCAAAAAAGTTGCAACTCCATAGGCATCCCCCAGGCATACCTTCACTAAAATAGGTTGCATATACAATGCACTTGTAGAAATTGTATTAATGGTTCATTTACAATGGTAAACTCCCCCAGGTTTGTACAGTAGACTCTGTAGGCTCCTAATTGGACATTGTTAAGACCACTTTACAGTTATAAAGCCACTACCAAAAAGCTTCAATATCACCTTAAGACCAAGTCACACCAATCAAACCAAGAACAGCTGCACCCAGTGCCACTATATAGACGGACTACAGATTTGTGCTGCATTTTATACCGAGTACTGCATGTCTGGCCCCAGTAGCTTTTCATGTGTAGGTGGCCAAGTCCTACCACACATACAGCATCCTCAGAAAGGGAGAGGGTAATTTGAACCACAGACACCCTCTCTGGGATCTACATTCAGGTTTTTAGCGTGGGTGAAGTGTCAAACAAAAAGTTTGAATATTCCTTAGAATTCACTGGACCATGACATGTCCTAATTTTCTTGTGCTTCCCACTGCAAATAGCACATATGGAGTTAATTCCATCCATCTTAGTGGGAACAGGAAACCCCTGTTTGTCACACGATTTTTAACCCTAGACATCCACCCCCTATGTGACTTATGATGGGAGTCAAACTGCTCAAGAGTGAACTGGCATCAGTTTCAGATATCCATCAGCTTCTAACAAGTCATTTTTCACCAGATCAAATACATGCTTAACCATTGTGCCTGGTTGAGTAGCCTCCTCGTGAAAGTAGTACCACTCTTCCCTGTGGCCATTGATAAGAGCCTGAGTCATGTTCTTTTAGGTCTGCAAACATTTCATGGTTTGATTTAAACTATGCAGAACTCCCTTAAAAAAGAAGATCTTTCACCCTGAAGATTGTTTTTTTAAAAGAATCAATTGAGGATATTACACAACTAGCCAATAGCCATTTCAGACAGATGTTTTCTGTTCAGTCTGTTTGTGGCAAGAGCAGGGGGGAGGGAGCAGGAGATAACATTCCTCTGCTAAGCAACATCATTCTGGGAGCAAATTTACGTCAAGGGTGAAACTATAAATTTAGACAGTGTTCTTAGGGACAACACAGCCAAGGGAAGAGCTCTTTTAAACTCTGGATTTAAGACAGGAGATATGAACAGTTTTAGGAGCATAAAAAAAAAAAAGCAAGCAAACCAAGTCATAGGTAAGGCCTCCAAACCATACATTAGGTTACGTTCATATCAGTATTTGCAGTGTTCTGTTCCTATGCTGATACTGCTGGTGCCTGATGGATCTCATTGCCTGTATGAATAACATTTATCCATCAGATTGCTCTTGCCACAGACAGAACTCTGGAATTGCAGATGCTGGTCTGCATATAGCCTTAAACTGGATGACTAACAGAAAGTAGTACACAAAAAGTCAACTGCACACAAAAAAGCAAAACAAAAAAATAACCAGAATACCTATTTGTAGAACTCTGCATTGACCCATAATGCCTACTCCACTTAGGAATTGGGCATTACCATCCCCTTGTCACAGTGAGTGATTAAGGGAATCCCCCTATTTAAATCAGTGGGACACCAAACTGATAAGGATTGTTAACATCCAGTTTTATTCATGGGATATACATTCCCCCAAACATCCACAGTGCAACCTTTCAGCTGCTCCATGTTACACTGTGGATGTTGGGTAAATACCCTTGGATTTATACGTGTTGCCCCTTGATTTTTTTGGGGCCTTTGCACCCAATCCCGTCACTGTGCTGCATTGCAACCTCATTCCTTTTTATTCATGTATTTTGAATAAAAGGACCCCTGCCAATCAGATACTGAGTACCTATCCAGAGAAAAAGGTAATCAGTAAAAAGCCTTTAAAATCACTAAAATAAAATGTGGGTTTTTGTGATGCGTTCTTAAAAAGCAACGCAAGACATGTAAACCTGCCCTTATGAATGCTGATCTGCTATATATATATATATATACATATACACTCACCGGCCACTTTATTAGGTACACCATGCTAGTAACGGGTTGGACCCCCTTTTGCCTTCAGAACTGCCTCAATTCTTCGTGGCATAGATTCAACAAGGTGCTGGAAGCATTCCTCAGAGATTTTGGTCCATATTGACATGATGGCATCACACAGTTGCCGCAGATTTGTCGGCTGCACATCCATGATGCGAATCTCCCGTTCCACCACATCCCAAAGATGCTCTATTGGATTGAGATCTGGTGACTGTGGAGGCCATTTGAGTACAGTGAACTCATTGTCATGTTCAAGAAACCAGTCTGAGATGATTCCAGCTTTATGACATGGCGCATTATCCTGCTGAAAGTAGCCATCAGATGTTGGGTACATTGTGGTCATAAAGGGATGGACATGGTCAGCAACAATACTCAGGTAGGCTGTGGCGTTGCAACGATGCTCAATTGGTACCATGGGGCCCAAAGAGTGCCAAGAAAATATTCCCCACACCATGACACCACCACCACCAGCTTGAACCGTTGATACAAGGCAGGATGGATCCATGCTTTCATGTTGTTGACGCCAAATTCTGACCCTACCATCCGAATGTCGCAGCAGAAATCGAGACTCATCAGACCAGGCAACGTTTTTCCAATCTTCTACTGTCCAATTTCGATGAGCTTGTGCAAATTGTAGCCTCAGTTTCCTGTTCTTAGCTGAAAGGAGTGGCACCCGGTGTGGTCTTCTGCTGCTGTAGCCCATCTGCCTCAAAGTTCGACGTACTGTGCGTTCAGAGATGCTCTTCTGCCTACCTTGGTTGTAACGGGTGGCAATTTGAGTCACTGTTGCCTTTCTATCAGCTCAAACCAGTCTGCCCATTCTCCTCTGACCTCTGGCATCAACAAGGCATTTCCGCCCACAGAACTGCCGCTCACTGGATGTTTTTTCTTTTTCGGACCATTCTCTGTAAACCCTAGAGATGGTTGTGCGTGAAAATCCCAGTAGATCAGCAGTTTCTGAAATACTCAGACCAGCCCTTCTGGCACCAACAACCATGCCACGTTCAAAGGCACTCAAATCACCTTTCTTCCCCATACTGATGCTCGGTTTGAACTGCAGGAGATTGTCTTGACCATGTCTACATGCCTAAATGCACTGAGTTGCCGCCATGTGATTGGCTGATTAGAAATTAAGTGTTAACGAGCAGTTGGACAGGTGTACCTAATAAAGTGGCCGGTGAGTGTATATATATAATATTCTTTAACAACTCTGCTCAGGCCCAAAAGGTATAACACATTAGAACATCACAATTGTTTTGATCCTATTTGCTAGAGATTCCTCACACCAGTGTAGTTCAGTTTGCCATGTCACTTCTAGACTATGGCCCTGGATTAATAGATGAAAAACTATAGGACTTTCTTGTGAAATTGCTCAAAGCAGTCTTCGGTTAGTAGGTGAATATAATGTTTAACTACTTGGAAGAAATAGGTAAGCCATTTGCTTTTATGTTAGGACACAATGGAATGCAAGAACATAGGGGGAGATTGGTTGCTAGGGACAACCAAGACCGTTTTCCTTTGCACCAGTTCTGAAATCTCCCCATAATATTCTGCTTTGGGTGGTAAAGACATATCCCTCGCTCACGCAGCAAGATTAGCCTTTTCTTAGCATTAAAATCCAAAATATCCATGTTATATGTGGTGGATTCACTGCAGGACTTTTGTGAATTTCAGTGGGATTTGTACAGCTTCACACAGATCTGTAGAAATGCTCTTTACATGTAAGGGAAGGGGTTTTTCACATTTAGCCAAGAATAAGGAGCACCAAGCATAGTAGCGCTACAGCTTATGAAGCGCCAGGCACTTCCCTGGAGATTCTGAAAACTTATCACTTGTGGTCTTACTGGTGGGTTTATGATGCCTTTTCCAGCAATATAAAAAAAACAAAAACCTTAAAATTGGCAGCAGGCTGGACATTTTTACCTGTGCATGTAGAGCAGCGGCTGCAGCTGCTGCTGCTGGGTAAGTAAATGCAGCGTGAGGGATTGCTGGTGCCAGCTCTGTAGTGTACAGTGGATAGGGAGACCAAGCTTCTGGTGAGGCTGGGATCAGTGCAGCACCCGTTAGGTCATCTACAGAGGGGAAAAAAAAAAAAAATTAAAAATTTCAATTTGTACATTTTGTTCTAGAAAGCATGAGATGCAAATTAGTGCACAAAAAAACAAGCCTAGAGAATCAACATTGAATGTTACACAATTACTACGCAAATGGAGAAGGCCAAAGTGAAGAATTGACAACGGGCAATTTGCAAAAGAGTGCCAGAAGTTAAAGGGGGTTGTCCGGGTACAGAGCTGAACCTGGACATGCCCTTAATTTCACCCAGGCAGCCTGCCAACAGCATCGGAGCATTTCATGCTCCGATGCCCTCTCTTGCCCTGCACTGGATCGTGCAGGGCAAAGGCAGTTTTATTTACAACAGACTGCTGGGCGGAGGCTTCTGCCCAGCAGTGTGTTCGGTGACATCACCGGCTCTGCTGGGCTGGCTTTAGCGCTGCCCTAGCTGTTTTACTGGCTAAAGCCTGCCCATCAGAGCTGGTGACGTCACTGGGCTCACTGCTGGGCAGAAGCCTCCACCTGGCAGAGCCCAGTTAGTCACCAGAACTGGGCAAAATGCCTTTGCCCTGTGTGAGTTCTCGCAGGGCAAAGGAGAGCATCGGAGCATAAAATGATCTGATGCTCTTGTCAGGCAGGCTACCTTCGTGAAATTATGGGTATGTCCGGGTTCAGCTCAGAATCCAGACAACCCCTTTAAGTTTTAGCTAGTACCTGCAAAATAATTACATGCACAAAAGATGAGGGACCAGGATCTAGTGCTGCCAGTAGCAACTCACTGCATAGTAATATATGTAAACTTCTTGTACAGACTAGGTCATGAACGCTGCTGCAGCTAACGAACTCAGCAGTGAAGTCGAGACCCAGAACTAAGCAGTGGAGAGCTGGAAAGTACTTCTCTTCACAGGTATGATGGAGTGGGGGTATAATTTAAAAAAGTTAGATGTTGCACATCTGTCGGCAGATTTGTACCTATGACACTGGCTGACCTGTTACATGTGAGCTTGGCAGCTGAAGGCATCTGTTGGTCCCATCTTCATATGTGCCCCCATTCCTCACAAAAATAATGTTTTAATATATGCAAGTGCGCCTCTAGGAGTAATAGGGCATTGCCGTTACACCTAGAGGCTCTGCTCTCTACATTGACTGTAATGAGGTCCAGCAGTGACCGGGCTGCTTTCTGGCATAAATACCAGGTTTAGACTGGACAAAAACCATTACATGTAACTGTCAAGCCAACAGCCGCCATTTGCTCCGAATCAGGCAGCTGGATCTGCTCGACATAGATCTGAACAAGATGCAACTCGTGTGCAGTCTGACAGCTGAATTTCCTGTACCCAAGCTTGTCTGATCCAAACTCAGAATCATAGGTTACCATGATGCAGTGACTTCGGGTCAGACAAGCCACATTTTGTCCAGGAAGTGTGGCCATCACAGGCCTGTCCAATACTGGCCATAGGCTATCAGTTTATATTACTAGCTGCACATGTATGCAGCTAGTAATAGGCATTAATAAACTATTGGCATTGATGTCCAATAGCTTAATATGAAAATTCATTTTTAAGACTCATGTACACAGCTGTGAAGTGTTTTGCAGTCCACAAAACAAATCCAGGCTGCCATTTTTCTATTAACTTTAGAAATGTTCCATCCTAGTCCACACAACATACAATACAATGTTCTAAACTGAAATGAATGGGTCCACATCCAATATGCAAAAATGCAGATCTGATGTGGACAAACCACAGCTGTGTACATGAGCCCTTACATGCATGTCCCCTAACCTGCATGCTGGGAACATGGTTTCCATTCACTTACACTGGGGATGGACAAGGAGTCAGCACATACAGTCCATCCCCAGTATAAGTGAATGAAGGCTGCTGTTAGACGGGACCAAGGGACCTGCACGTAAAGATGAATAGTCAGACATCATTGCCCATAGTTTAATGCTGCTTGTTACTAGCTCCATGAATGTACCGTTACCAACACATGTGCAGCCAGTAATAGACTGGCCAAACACTAACTTCTGCAGTTCCCTTAACAGGAATTTTTTTTTCACAAACTCAAATTCAGAACTTACATGGATCTCGTGCAATGAAGTGTGCTCCAAGTGCAGGGTGGAGGTTTGTGGGGTTAGGTGTAGCCATTAATTTGTTCTTGGCCATCTTTGTGTTGGCCTTCGCAAACTCTAGTCTTAAGGTCTGTGGGTTCTCTGGATCAAAACGGATACCCTAAGGAAAGCAAAGTACCAATGGAACGTCTTACAGGACCTGACCATTACAAGATTCAACAATGTAAGAAAAATGCAACATGCATACAGATCTCTGCTTTTTCAGTATACAATCTTTCATAACTGAAAATTGCCAACATAGTATATAGCAAAACTTACATCAAGAAAGGTTGGTAAAAGGTTAGCAAGACAAGCAAGCTTGTATCACAACACTGTTAAGGCTTCAATGAATCAGTTTAAAAGAATTGTTAATATTAGTTTATGATGCGAGTAAACCAGGGTACAAGAGGCTATTCAATTACAGCAAATTTTGGAGCATCTATTAAATACTGATGTGCCCCCCTCTTTACTGTTCTTGCTACACCTTATGAATAAATTACTGTCTGCAATTAAGGTCCCGCTGCACATTACCAGTGGGTGTCCCTGACATCATCCAGTCAGTGCTGCCAGTGTGAAACTGCAGGGAAAACACCCCCCCCAACTAGTGGCATCACCCAGCTGGACCTTCACTGCAAACTGCTAGTACTGTATTTTTCACTCAGTAAGATACACCCTTCTCTTCCCCCAGAAGTGGGGGGGGGGGGGGGGAGGAAGAATGTTAGTGTCTCTGATAATGCTAATACTCATGAGCACTTCCATTATGGAGGTGCTCATTAGTACAGTAATGTCAGGAGCAGCTCTGGTATTACTCACCGCTCCCTGGTCTTCTCCAGGTTCTGCACTGTGCTTGTTCCGACTGTACAGCATCAGAACATAATACACACTTAACTGCACAGCAGGAATGGCGTGCCAGATTTCCCAAGTGGTGACACTAACCAGAGCAGGAGAGGAATTTTGTCTGATCAAAAATATTTATTTTCCTCCTCTAAAGCCTGTGTTACGGTCAGGTGCGTCTTATAGAGCGAGAAACACAGTAATTCTTTTGTACCTTCTAGCAGGAATAAAGTAATAGCATATCAAAGTCCTAGATAGACTAGATACTCCAGAATTACAAAGGGGATGCAAGCAGTGACAAAAACAGACATATCAGGAGAAGATACAGGTCCTTAATTCCACTGCCACTTGAATTAAGACTGGTCACTTACATTTAAGGCATTCTTTGCAGCTTCTGCACCGGCCCTGTTGTCAAAGGTGACAAAGCCTACAGGCTGGAGAAACAAGAAGGTGTAAAAATACTGATGTGAAACCAAGTAAAAACACTGTCTTACAGAGGAAAGGTTACCTGTTTTGAGGTTAGCTTGATCAGTGATCCTTCATAACCCTAAAAGCAGAAGACAAATTAAAGAATTGGCTTCAGAGTAAGGCAAAGCCTGTGGTGTTATTGCAGCATTGGGAAGTGGATGTGCTGGACACTAGGAGAGGGTAGATCTGCATGACTAATCAGGGACAGCAGTGACAAGCTGCAGAGGGAGTGTATCTGCACCCTCTGCGATGGGTGGTGCTGTGGTCCCAAGTAGCAGAACTGAAGTGGTACCCGTAAGTTCCCAGCAGTGCCTAAGGCTGTGCTCTGTCAGTGTGGAAATTTGTGCTTACGCTGTGCAATTTGACTGATGAGATTAAGAGAAATTGACATGGGCATACAAACTTTAAAATGCCATTTAATACACAACCCTTCAGCTGTATCTACTTGGTGACAATTTAGCATCAGTTTAAACAGCAACAATAAAAGTACATTTTAAAGTGTAAAATCCAAGTCAATTTTGCCCATCATTTGATTCATGTATAGTGGCAGAGTGGTGGAATCTGAAATGGTACCTTTCACTGTAGTAAGACCCCCAGTTCAGGCAAAGAAGGGAAGAGAAAAATAAACCAGTTACCTCTTTTAGAGCTAAGGGATTGTAGCCATCTAGCATTTGAGAGCCTCTTATCCCATCAGACTCCCAACCCCCTTAAACACTGGGAGACAACCCCATATGCTGTATTGTATGTCCTTGCAGTTTGATCACATTTCAAGATTAAGAAGATCATTTGTAAGGGGGTTAGGCAAAGCTTAAGACATGTAGTTTACTCCCGAGTGGTGGAGTATTAACAAATTGCCCATTTTATGGTTTTAAGTGAACAGAAACACTGAATTAAACATGACGAACAGGGTGCTGGAGCCCCTACATCAGACCAATTTAAGAATGCTTAGAGGGATTGTGCAGGGTTTTATATGGATTACCTAAGCGGAAGGAGCGCTCACCTGGAGTGCAGTCTCCTCTTCAAACTACTGATCGGCAAGGGTGCCAGACCCCTGTTGATCAGATATGACCCAATCTGCAGAACCCCTTTAATGCAAGCCTTTGGGAAAATTTAGTTATAAAAGCAAAGCTACTGTACATTCAGTTGCCCAGTTCAGACCTGCAATGAAGCTTGCCATAACATTTAGGTAGCAAAGTGCACACTGGAGGCTGATCCTACCTTAAACGGGCGGAATAGCAAGTATAGTTCCCTGGGTTTGATGTCTATTGGAAGACCACTGACAAAGAGCGTTCTGACCTGTAGGTTAAGAAATAGACAGTTGTCAAGTACATTAATACACACTCTAAAGCTTTTATACCACATCACAATTGCCCAATATACAAACTCCTCCTATGTAGAGATTTAGGGTGACTGGCACACCAGTCAGATGGCTATAGTATCTGCCATTATGGTATTCAAAGTCTTCACAGGTAACATTTATAGCATGCAAAGAATGCAGAGTATAGTATAAAGTAGTGATCTCTGTAGCATAGGTCATTTCCCAATACATTTGGGGGCCACCAGACCCTCAGACTAAAATGTGGTGGTGGGGGGTGAACAGCACTAGTTCAGTAGTGGCACTTATGGGAAAGGCATTCATACAATCTAATCTTAATCAGTAAGGTTTGATACAATGAGAAGGAAGAGTAATGCTAGCAAAGTCAGCTGGACTAAAGGAACAGCAGTTGGAGAAAGTGGGTCCAGTTATAGGCTTGAAGACAGTTTAGTGTACATCATAAAGTATAATAAAGCAGAGCTACAAGTAGAATTGGGGTGGGGGTGTGGAAGCTATTCGTTTGGTGACCATATGGTACGCTTTTCAAAATCTCAAAAAAGCTTCATGTAGGTAAATAGATGTAAATTAACTAAAAAAAAGTGTTCTTGTGTAACAGATTAGTGAGGAAATATAGGTAGTGGGTAAACATTCATCATTAACAGTTGCCCAAAACCAACCATTTTGTGGATTAACCCATAGAGTATTACTAGGCAATGAATAGGGCCTTGCAAATTAAACACCAATGCAATATTGCTTTATTATGTGCATTTTTCTTTAGTATCATCCCTGCTGTTCACCTTCTGGCCCACCTTTTTCAGTCATGGGCTAACATGCGCCATAGCCTTCTCAGTGTGCTAGAGTGATTTCATAGTCAAGTAGCCCATACACACACCTTTCATTTATCCCCCCACCTTCTGAATTTATTGACAACTATCCATCTCTCCAGACACCTGAGAATTAAACAATGGAGGCATTACACACCATATGCATCTCTAGAACTATATGTGATACCACAGAATGAAGATCAAGGAGCTGCTGCCCACACAGAAATGGAAGTCCTCCAGATTAAGAGTTTAGTTTGTTGGATATCTACTTTAGGGCTCACACACACACGACAGTATGTATTTTGTGGTCTGCAAAGAACAGGTGACATTTGCGTGCATTCTGTATTTTGTGGAATGGAATGGCTGGCCTCTAATAAAAAAAATATACATACATATATACACACACATTTGTGTGCATGAGCCCTTAAAGAGAACCAGTCATCACAAAACACAGTGCAGTCTCCAGGCAGTGCGATACTGAGAATGCCATCAACCTGCTCTGTGTATACAGAAATGGCTGTCACTGATAGCTGTACACAGGGCGGACTTAAAGAGGGAGCCTAGTTTTAGATCCATTTAGAGAAAAAGGATATTGAACAATTTTCTAATATACATATTTATCACTTTGCCCACAGACCTTTATTATATCCATGGCACGGCCTATTTTAGTCCTGTAAAATGATTCATAGGAGATCTGGATAGGTCTAAACATATCAATCTTGTGAGCAGTCATGTGACTCAATTATGTGATCTGGCCTGGTTAACTTCCCAGGTATCCAACAAGTGATTAGTAGCATATAATGTATCAGCACCCCAGCTGCTGTGAAACTACAACTCCCAGCATGCAAACATGCTCTGCTGTTCTTCTAACTCCCATAGAAGTTAGAGCACTCCGAGTTAGTTTCAGGACATTTTGAGTTTGTTGATCCTTGCTACATACAGTATTACTACCTGCTGCAGAATCTCCTATCTGTCAGTGTGCACAGAAACAAATCTGTTTTCTACACAACTTTTATCACCTTGACATCACCTAGAGACAGGCAGCCATTTAAAGACATAGTAGTTACTGTAATAACCACAATAAAATTATTCCAATACTAGCCCTATTATCACATGGATGTGATCTGTGAGCTCACAAGAGAGGCCATCCAAGACTGTTGCTTACTGAATGTCAGGGTTTATATAAAGTGTCACAGGACTGATGTATCCACGGCCTAACTAAATATGAGACATTCTGTATGACTGATACATAGGCTAAACCATTCTACTGCATTTAAGGGTCTACCACCTGATATAAGGCATGTATGCAGAATTTTAAATACATTTACATCTGAAAATGTTATGTTTTGCTATTCTATGCACATAATTAAAAACTGGAATACCCCTTTAAGTATAAAAAGCACAACATTAAGGGTATAAGATTACAAGTTTTACTGATCTCTGTACCAGTCTGCTCTGCTTCTCTATAACTACCTTCCTGCAGATTGCACTGCATTTTGTGGTGGCAGGTCCTCTAAGTCTGAATACCATAAACATACAGTTTGACTGGTTAGACATGGATCAGGGCACAGCTATAGAGCGTGCAGGGGCTGCTCACTCTTGTAATCAAAGGTTACCAAGAGACATTACACACATGTAGTGGGCTGGTTACAGAATGTTTAGTAGTGAGCTGGAGCAGTTATCAGATATGGACACTCATGACCATGCTGTAAAAGATATCAGACACAGGACTGCCATATGCATCCTATCCCAGTGGTGGGGAACCTATGGCACAGGTGCCAGAAGCAGCACTCAGAGCCCTCTGTGGGCACCCACATCCTGGAAAACATCTATGTTGTAACAATATGCCAAAAGGTCCTTTTACACGGGCCGATTATCGGCTGAAAAATCGTTCCTAGGAACGCTAGTGCCGATAATCGGCCCGTGTAAAAGTGGCCCTAATCAGCCAACGAACGAGCAAAACGCTCGTTCGTCGGCTGATTGGTTCTTTTGTAGAAACCAAAAGATCCAATCTGTCGGGCGCACATCGGCCTGTGTAAACAGGCGATGTGCGCCTGACAGTATGGAGCTTCCCAGCCGCACGAGTGATACAGCGGCCGATATCGCTGATTGGCGCTCAGGCAGGGAGACACATCAGCCCGTCTAAAAGGGCCTTTAGACTTGTCCTGCCATTCATCAGCACTATGATCAGTACAGGCAGTGCACTGAATGTAGGCAGGCCATTATAGCTAAATGATAAAGTACATGGAAGATATACTGGACTGTAGTATTCAGGTTAAATTGCCAGGTTGGCACTTTGCAGTTTGGGCACTCAGACTCTAAAAGGCTTGCCATCACTGGCCTATTCTATGCCCCCTTACACTGGCTATGTCACTGCCAGACAGATCCATTAATAGGGTCTACCAATATCTTAATGTGACTGGACAGATTAGTACACATTTCACGAGTACAGAGCAAAGAGTGCAGGGTTTTTCTGCACAAGACATTAATGAGTAGCTGTAAACTGCTGAAACTGAACAGGTTCCAGACTACAAGCTATCAAAGATATGGAGGCCACCTACCAAACCTAGAATAAAACCAGCATTCAACCCCCACATTCTTTTGAAGCATTTCATATTAGCCAAACACATTAAAGATGTCTAATTCACAATCATTTAATGTTAATCGGTTTTCAAACCAAGTTTGGGTTGTAGGAGTTGTCAGTTTATACCAAAGTGACATGAGAGGACCAAAATATTTGGAGCTCAAACTGTTCCAGATACAAGTCATTTTGCCGTATATTGTTATTGTCCATCTTTAGATGAAAACGTCTGAAGAGAGTACAGCCGTTTTTGCAAAAATATTCTTCTAGATACAGCAGTGTGACCATCAGCTGCACTTGCTTCCTCCCATCTGTCATATGCGCTTACTTCCACCTATATTAGCAGCTCACTTATCAAGCCACCAGGGATGTTTTCTGTGTGAGCAATGACAAAACACTCCTATAACCTCTAAAATATTTACCAGTTATGTCTAATCACGTCTAATATGCGCTGGTAGACACCATGGTGGGACAATTTAGGCTCAGAAGTGGATCCAGCTTCTTGTTATGCATGGCTGCTTTGCATTTGCATCAGTCCTGGCATTACCCATATGAAAATGCAGTAGTGGATGAACATTTTGGCTCTAAAGAGATTGTTTCGCTGATTTTTTATTTTTTGTTTAAAGGGCCAGAGTGTCAAAATAAAAAAAAGACAAAACAGGTCCTTACTAGGGACCTAGTAAGCATCGGAATGGGAAAAGTAGGTTAGACAAGTTTGTACTGGCACAAATATATTCGATAGTATCACAGGAGGCCACTCATGCCAAATTCAGGTGCATCACCAGCAGGGTTGAGCCAGATGCGCTTAGTGTTCCAGTGGTCCACAGTCCTTGGAAAAATAAAGTCATGCATAAACAGTCAGTCAGTCTCCCTTTCCCCCCCCCCCCCCAAATCTGGTAAAATATTCCCTCTCCAGTCTCTGTAGAATGCTGGAGACCTAGCCCCCTTGAACTGGTTAGTCGATCACTCTGGTTTCCCCATCACAATCAATCCCATACCTCCACAACAACTGGCCCTTCCATCTGAAGATTCACCACTTTTCCACATCTCCCCCACCTCCCCAGGTCATCATCAACTCCAAGGCCTCATGCAGACGGCCACAAGTGTTTTGCGGTCCACAGAACACAGATCTCTGCTATAAGCATGCAGTTCTAATCTTGACTGCAAAATGAACCATGGTACATGTACTATTTTTATTTTATTGCAGGGCTGCGGAACATACTTCTATGTGCTGTCCACATCCATGTGTTTGGGGCTGCAAAATATGCAGTCACTGAGAAGTATAGGTCCACATCCAGTCCCAAAAAAAAACACTTAAAACTACAGTTGTGTTCATGATGCCCAACATTGTTTTCCCAATATCCAACTACTGACCCTGCTTATAGCTGGCGACTTAGTTTGCCCATTATATCTTCCAACATTGCAGATTCTGATGAAAATTAGAAAACACCAGAAAACTCAATTTCAGAAATGAGGTTGTAGGGACATTCAGAAAAGCCAGCTGTCAAAAAAGCAAGATCACTTAGACAGATCACAAAAGTTCAGTAGATAATGATGCATTTTTCAACATATCTAAATATACACCCATACAAAAAAAAAAAAAACCTTCTACATGAACAGAAACTTGCTGCCAAGGTCTCTTTCCCATCATCCTGGACAGACCCAGAAGAGACCATTGTGTACTATGTAGATCTAAATGAGTTGTCAGATCATATTACAATTCCTGCAAGTTTACCTTTGCTGCCCATTTAACCTACAGAAATTGTATTCCTAGATCTACATCTTTCAGTCCATGGACAAGACACTTATTAGGACCCATTTTAAAAGTGTAGATGCCAATTTAGATTTTAGTAGTTGCCACTACCACAGATTGAAAACACCCTCTATAGTCAATTGAAAAGTGTATGCTGAAACTGCACCACTACAAGTAATGATCTCCCTCCTATTTCAGATGTAAATTAACCAGACATGGATTTGGTTACACAGCTCCCAAATATGAACTCCAACAATGAACTCCAACACCATATAAACTGCAGTTTGATGAATATGGTCTGTATGTTGAATGTCCCTGTAACACCAGTTAAAAGCTTTTTATTGACACTCTAAAAACATTAACACAGCAAAAGGTTGCTATACATGTGAATGTTTTAAGAGTATGGCAGTAAAGAAATTTAACTGGATGTTGACTGGTGCTGGAAGCTTGTTACACCCAAATTACCTTACTCCAGGAGTTCAGAGGACATCAAGTCAAAAAGTAGAGGTTGAGCTGACTACAACTTGTTTAACGTCCCTGTAACCTACAATATATTCAATGTCTACGCAGTGTAGACAATAAGACTGAATCTTCTATCCAACATTAAAAACACAATTTTTTTAGGAAAATTGTGAATTCGATTTTCCTAAATGGCAACTGACATAATAAAATCCTCACCTGTCCTGTGCCGCGGCTCCGCTCTGGCGCTCCTCTTTTCCGGGTCTGCGCCGCACTGTCCTGACCGTGTACAGTGTCAGGACGTAGTGCGCGCACTCTGACCTGACGCTGCACGCAGTCAGGTGACAGTGCAGCGCCGGATGGAGAGGAGCCGCAGCGGAGGACAGGTGAGAGATTTTTTTTTTTTTTATTATGATGGGGGCAGTGGGCTGATCTGAGGTCTGATGGGACCACAGTGGGCTTTTATTTATTTTTTTTATATTTTTACTAACATAAGAAAAGCGAGATTTAAATCGTCCAAAATAAAATAAAAATTTATAATAAAAAATAAAGATTTTTTTTTCGGCCATATCGCCCAGCTCTACTTTGAGGTAAAGGCTATTAGATGACAGCACAAAGTGAGTGAAATTACTGTTCACAACACTAGAGCAGTTAACCCTCAAAAAAAAAAAAAAAAACCCTGAAAGTTTACATAACCTTTAATGCATGTAGATCATCCCACAAACTGACAGCAAGTCCATCTATATGTACAGATGTATATGGCTAGATTACTTATCAATATCATTTGACCGTTTTATGCATTGCCTTCATATTTTATTTTTCCTCAAGTTCTCTACACCCTCTTAAATTTTATAAATTATATACCAAGAAGTGATCCATGTGTTTTCATCAAATCTGGTGCGAATAGCCCACATCAGATTTGAGCAACATTGACATGTGTTATTTGTGCACCGATGTATAGCCTCATGAAGGAGAGAGCTTCTCTCAGATAAGCCTGGCATGAGAGGTGTGGGGGACAAGTACACGTTCTGACCTTGTTCACCCCCCCCCCCTTTCTTGAGTGGAGCGAGTACCCTCCTGTCCTCATACTCCAGAATGTATTTTACTTGTGCCAAACACTAAACCTATAAGTGAGTGCCTGAGGCAAAATGAGGCTCTTGCTGCAGCCAGTTGCCATACATCCAGAAAAAGTGAAGGGGGTAGATGCAATGCTTACCTTCTTGGACCAGAAAACCTCGTTATAGATCTTAGGCTACTTTCACACTTGCGTTGTTAATTCAGGTACTGGGATCCGGCAGAGGATCTCTATACCTGAATTAAACTGATCCGTTTTGATTTTGCACATCAGGATGCATCAGTTCAGTTGGGATGCAGTTGTGTGAAATCAAAACTGAAGAAAACTGATCAGGCACTAAATACATTAAAAGTCAATGGGTGACGGATCCGTTTTTTTTAGTCTCCTAAAAAAACGGATCCGTCACCATTGACTTACATTGGTTTCAGTACCTGATCAGTTTCTTTCAGTTTTTATGACCGGACACAAAATTACAGCTTGCTGCGGTTTTGTGTCTGCTCACAAAACTGAAAGCTGCCTGAACTGAAGACATCCTGATGCATCCTGAACGGATCTCTTTCCATTCAGAATGCATGGGGACAAAACTGATCAGTTTTTTTCCGGTATTGAGATCCTCTGCCTGATCTCCATACCGGAAAACCACAATGCAAGTGTGAAAGTAGCCTAACTCTTAAGGCCCTTTTAGACGGGCCGATGTGTCTCCCTGCCCGAGCGCCGATCAGCAATATCGGCGTTCGGGCAGGGAGCCTTTACACGGCCCGATGAATCGAGCGCCAGGCCGCACGAGTGATCGCTGTATCACTCGTGCGGCTGGGAAGCTCCATACTGTCAGGCGCACATTGCCTGTTTACACAGGCCGATGTGCGCCCGACAGATTGGATCTTTTGTAGAAACCAAAAGATCCAATCAGCCGACAAACAAGCGTTTTGCTCGTTCGTCGGCTGATTAGGGCCACTTTTACATGGGCCGATTATCGGCACTAGCGTTCCTAGGAACGATTTTTCGGCCGATAATCGGCCCGTGTAAAAGGACCTTTACATGCAACGCAAGACAAAGCCAAAGTGTGAGGAGATAAGGGACAAATTACTGACACCATTTGTGAAATTTCTGCTTTGTGTCCCCTTTAGGAGATCAGATCAAGGTGCTCCGCTTCACAGTACCCTTAAGCGGCATCCCCCCCGCCTCAACATCTGAAGTTCAGTGGCGGTGAGCCACATTACATGTACATCAAGCTACAGCAGAGTGACTGAAGTCAGTAGGAATGTTATGATGCAGTTTGAAAACAAGAACACAGTACTTATAAGGCTGTAAGCATCATGTGCAGCATAAAGCTGTCCCATTATCAAACCACTTACAACACTACTTCGTGTGATGGCAGGGATACATATGGAATACATCATGTTCATTCTATTCAGGCAGAATCAGCTTTGCTTCATGTTTCTTTCATTTACCAAAAGCCCAGTGATTTCACAGCTCCTATTAGCCAAACGGCACATCATTTATGTTTTAGCTGCCATGTCTATAGGACCTGTAGCTGAAGGATGATGCCCTTAGGTACAGCAACTTTAATGTTACCATGTTTCAAGATCTCTGCATAATGGCCTCAGTCTCACAAAGTTGGTAACATATCCACAACCTCAGATCAAGTACATGACCTGTGTGGAGGTCAGGAGGGAGTAGATAAGCTGTGATATCACCTACTGTGAATGGTGGATCCTGTGTCATATCTGTCAATGTAACCCTGTCTAACAATCAGCAGATACAGTGTTTCTCCAAAAATAGACAGGGTCTTATATTTTTTTCCTCCAAAAAAAGGACTAGGGTTTATTTTCAGGGTAGGGCTTCTTTGGTGGTTGTGTGTCAGTGGGTGTTAATGGAATTCACATTCTCTGTGAGGCAATTGCACTGTCCTCTATTGTGCCATCTCCTCTCTGCACTTGGGAGGCAGACTCCGGGGGTAGGAATCTGGAGCCACTCTAGCAGTGGCACAGTGCTCTCTATGGTATATCCTCTTGGAAGTCACTTGTACAAACCAAGAAATGGCACCCATTAGGCTTAGTGGACAGTATGAGAACTGCAGCATTTAATGTTTGTGTATCTAGATAGTTACAGTGAAATTAAATATGTTTAACAAAAATATGAGTTGAAGAACTTCCGACAAATTTTATTCCATATCCTGCTAGAAATGTACATGATGTAATCGGTAGTGAATGTCATTTTCTTACCAGTGGCTGAATTTGACTTATCATCCTGAAGTTTCTTATGTGTCATGTGACCAGCAATTAGACCCACCAACTCACAGACTTGTGTGGACAGGAAGTCTAATTCTCTATGTATTCCTATGAGACTGAAAGTGAGGCTCCCATAGGAATTAATAGAGCAGTTACTGGCTTTCTGTCCTGGGTCAGTTGGAGGTCAGGGAGTTGGTCACATGACCCAGCTACAATAAGAAGAGGTTTTTACTCAGTCACTGATAAGAAAAATGACACTCACTACAGATCATGCACCTTTCTAACAGGTCAGAATAAAAAAAATTTGTGGGAGTTCTTTAAGCAATAGGTCAATTTGCTGATGGCATTCCCTTTAAAATCCACATCCTTTACAAAAGGGACACAGAAGCACAGGTTCCAACTTAACTCAGGATTGGGAACTAGAGAGGAGTGAACAGATATGAATAAAAACGTTTCAAAAGTCAGACTTGTTGGCCAGCAAAGGACTGGCAGGCTCCCCCTTGATTGACAGAGCCAGACATCTTGCCTGGCCCAGTCCATTTTGTGCTTGTACTGCTGCCTCTTGAGCAGTACAGATGCCAACTGTGCATGCACTGTTATATACTGCAGTACATGCAGTGTCAGCATCCGCACTGTTCAGGTAGCAGCAGAACCCCTACCCTTGTCCTGTGTATACTGTACAGCGGTGGTGGCACGAAGCACGTGGTGTCATAGCAACCAATGACGCCGTGCAATCAGCAGGACAGGTTCACGGACCAAGGTCCACGGATGTGTGAATGAGGGATTGTTTTAATGGTAAGGCTCTCAAATTGAAGAGCCCAGGCACCTCATATTGGGGTGGGATTTAAGAAAATTAGTTTAAGAGCGTTACCTATAGCAACCAGGTTTTCAAACTGCCCCCCAAAAAAATTCTGAAAAAAAAAAAAGCTGCAGCTACTCCACTTAAGTTCTTGCTAAACCTAGCTTCTATGTTGCATAGCTGCAGAAAACCTGAAATCAAGGCAACATTTAATAGACCTATTTCTTTACCAAAAACTGCAGTTGTAACGCAACTTAATTTTTGATAAACTGCATTAAAAGGGGTATTCATCTCACAAATGTAGTTTGTACAGTTAGATATAGCCATGCCAATATTATTACTAATAGAATTTATATAAAATGTACCATTTAGAAGATTTTCCTATTTGTATTTCCATTGTCCCACACACAGTCAGGCTGTTGCCCCTAGTTACGACCACCGTGGCCATGTAGTAGTGGTGGTCGGCTTGCTCCTGTTCAAATCCACTCTGAGGTAACTGCTGTATTGTGGACGCATATTGCATGAGCATGTGGAGACATCTTAGGGTTGTAGCATTTTTGTCTGCGTTTCCAAAACGCAGAGAAACGGATCCTGTTCTAAGATCAATTCATCTCTATGGAGCAGGATCAGTTTATAAAGTCTGTGTTTTGGACGGATCCTGACCATTGCGTTTTGGACTGGTAGCGTCCAAAACACAGATGTGAAAGTATCTTAAGATTGTCTCCAGGAATATAAAAAAAAAAAAAAAAATTTAAAACCCTTTATTTTATAATATATTCACAAATACCTTTCATTAGTTATGATGGCTTGTTTTGTCTGGGGAACAATTAGGAGAGAGAAAATGGCCACCGTCCTATCAGTACACAAAGCCTGTCTTAATCACACAGGAGGACAAGTTACTTCACCACAATGAGCCATAGTGCTCCTCTCTGCTCTACTTGTCAGGAATCATGATCCTGAATACAGGTGAATCTGTCAGAATGGAGAAGATGAGGTGGTGGGGATGTGGCTGATGAGCAGCAGCATTTGTATGCAGTCTCAGTCACCATTGTCTGTCATGTCTATCCTCTACTTCATGTCTCCTCATGAACTAAATTCCCCAGAGATTCAGCTAAAGTTCTTATTTGTATTGAGGATGATAATCCCTGACAAGTAGAGAGGAGGATGAGGTGCTCTTTACCTCAGTGTTGTGAAGTAACTTGTCCTCATGTGTGATCAGGGCAGGTTTTGTGTGAACTGATGGGACAGTGGCCATTTTGTTTCCCCCTGATTACTTCTCCAGACAAAACAAGCCATTATAACTAATGAGAGGTATTTTGGAATATATTTATAGTAAATATTTTAATTTTCTTAATTCCCAGAGAACCCCCTTTAAAGACACAGAAATGTGAACAAGGCCTAAGGCCTTTTTCTCAGTGATATGGTCAATGGTTTCAATCAGTGATTGTCAGCCTCCACAGAGAGAAGGTATAAGGGAAAGCTTTGCTCATGTTCTGTGTTTGACCTGCACCTGGTTTGGACCAAATCACTGACATGTTGAACAATCTGGATCAGGCCACCAAGAAAGGGGGGGGGGGGGGGGGGGTAAGAGATGGGAAATCAGAATTAGGCCTCATTCACACATCTGTGTCCATGGATGAAATTCATAAGATTGTCAGCGATTCATCTGTGAAGACATCTGAAGAATCTGTTTGGTCATGAAAAGGTGCATTTTTATACAGGCTCATGTATCCATGAACACTGCACAGCTGAATATTAATTCACAGCATCTCCTCTTAACCCCTTAAGTACCAGGCCCATTTTTGTTTTTTCCTCCCCATGTTCCAATAGTCATAACTTTACTTTTCTGTCCTATAGCCATATGAGGGCTTGTTTTTTGCACGATTTGTATTTTAAAGGGCACCATTTACTTTACCATGTCTTATTAGAAAAGAAGATAATTCTTTGTGGGTGTAAACTGAAAATAAAAAAAAAAAAAAAAAAAAAAAAAAAAAGATATCCACCAAGATATTTGACATCACAGCATTCACTGAATGCTTAAAATGACTTCTGCGGCTCAATATGAATACAGCAATACCAAAGTCAGTTTGTTTTGCTACATTAAAAAAAAAAAACTTTTGCAGCGCCATTTTCTGACAGCCATAACTTATATTTCCATCCACAGAGCTATGCGAGGACCAACTTGTGTTTAAAAACCCTGAAGAATCTTACTCTGGGCAACAGATCCCTCTACCAATGAACGAAGTGACTATTTGCTTGTTGATCTTGTGATCCCTTAAGCCTCATTCACATGCCAGTGTTCAGTCAGTGATTGTGATCCAAAACCAGGACTGGAGCTTCCACAGACATAGGTATAATGGAAAGATCTGCACCTGTTCTGTGTTTGAGTCAAAACCAGGTGCGGCTCTAATCACTGACCGAATGAGACCTTACACAGCCCAGTTATCAAGAACCTGCATCTACATACACATCCCTGATCTTAATTTATCTAGTGCCTATGACCGGTCAAAGCAAGAGGACATTTAGGTTAAAGCTACATGACAAGAGGTCTCATGCAACAAGTCAACTCATTTTGAAATAAAGATACAATTACAGTTCCCACTCCACTTTCATTGGATTTGTCAACACATGGGCCAAAAAAAGCACAACATGAAACTTTGGGGTTTTACTCCACTTTCTTGAAAGGCAGGCCTGGTGTGTGGAGGATTGTCCTCAACTTGAGAATGGTGTAAATTAAACTTTCTAGCATATGGAGCATTAGACATGCGCCCAATTTATTTAAGGGGTGTGCACTTAGAGGAAATCTCACCAGTTGTGGTAGTCTAATGGCAGCATAGGCTAGGGACAGATCACTTTCTACAACTCACCCAGATGTTTAGGCAAAATATCAAAACTGTTGAACATGCAGCACAAGATAGTCGTTGGGGGGAGATTTATCAAGACTGGAACAAAGGTAATCTGGCTTAGTTGAGCCCCCTCCCATATCAACCTGATCCTCTAAGGCCCCATTCAGACAGCCATAATATTGGGGGTCCGCAATACTACAGCTGCTACCCGGCGTGTGTTCTGCAGCGCTGCAAAACACAGCTGGGCGCCCCATTCAAAATGCCTATACTTGTCCGCATGCATGGACAAGTATAGGACAAGTTTTATCTTTTTATGTGGAGCCGTGGAAAGGAGCTGGCTCTGTGCCACGGCTCCCTGCTCCCATAGAAGTGAACAGGGCCGCATCTATTCCGAAATATTGCAGGATACGGCCCCATTCATGTGAATGGGGCCTAAGTCTTCCTTTGCTCCAGTTTTGATAAATCTCAGTCCTGATATTCACAAGGCCCTAACCCAGAGCTGTTCAATAGATATTTCAACAAAATGGCTAGGTCAATTAAAGGGATTTTCTGGTTCTTTTTATATTGATGGCCTATCACCATCTGATTGGTGAGGGTCCAACACCCCCACTGAAACTGTTCTGCAGTGCTGTTCTCACTGAAGGGAATAGGAATATTGGAGCAGTAACCTGCTGTGTCTACTGCACACAATGGATGGGGCTTTGTAGATCCCACAGAACAGCTGACCAAAGTACATGCCAGAAGCGTGAATGTTTCCATCTGATCCCATTGACCAATAGGGACCAGTGGAGATCTGAACGCAACCTGGCAGCAGTTTTCTTCTTGTTGATCCTTAGCATATTCACTGAGTTTCCGCCAAAACTGTGCTGGTCCCTATTATAGTTAATGGGGTCGGACAGAGGTTCAAGCTTCCCACAAGGCAGAGAGATCCGGCAGACTGTTCCTGTCTGAACTGCCTACCATATAAAAAGATGAGAAAACCTCCAAAGCAGGGGGTGTGCCCAGCAACCTCTGGCACGCTAGGAGTTGTAAAACTACATCTCCCACCATGCACACTTGGCCGTTCTCTGAACTCCCACAGAATTGAAAGGAGCATGCTGGGAGTTGTAGTTCCACAACAGCTGGAACACCAACGGTTGCGGATCCCTGCTCTAAAGAGTGATCCAGCATTTTGCCAAGTGCATCTGTCACTAGTGAATGCTACCCTTAGTCAGGACAGCAAAACTGGTAACAGACTCCCTTTAATAGAGCAGTTGCATCTCACTCCAGCACAACACATCAAGGCTGGTGAGATACATCAGTCTGTATAAGTTCCCCCAGTGTATCAGATTGAAGTTTGGAAGCTTACAGCTTTCTTTTGGTAGCATGCATACAGAAAAATTGTGTACAAGTCCCTTCCATAGGTGATTGTATAGATACTATCAATGTATAATCTCTAACTTACGTCATAAAGATGGCTTAGCTGGTTTAACCATTAAGCCTCCAATACTGTTCGTGTGGTGGAGTCCAGATACGACATGGTCCACCAATCTGGAATTAATTTATGACTGATACTACAAACTAAGCACACCAGAACTGCTTCCCTTTACATGCAACAACTATTCCAGGGAAGTGTGCCAGCATGTTGTGCAATTCTACTGTATTTCACATAATGATTGTGATGGTGGAAGTATAAAAATGAATTCTTTAGAATACAGCCTGCAGGAGCTTAAAGGTAATGTGGCAGTTAACCAGGTAGTGACATTTCTTCTGATCTGTTCATTTTCTTATTGTACATTTATTTTATTTCCTGAACATGATTATGGGGCGGCCATCCTGCCTGATCTGTTCTTAACAGCATTAAGAAAATTGCTTTATGGCAGCCCCATGGGCCATAGACAGTGGTCAGGAGGAGACCTCAGTGACTTCTATGGGTGAGTATTCTAGACATGGTCTGTGACCTGTGCAGAGGTCATTGTACAAGGAAAGTATAGATAAGACTTGACAATCACCTATTGTGACTGGTGGATCCTGTCTTATGTCATTCTAATCCTGCCTGTAATGGTATCACCCCTGTATAGATAAGGAGATAACTGCTGTAAAGTGATCTCTACAGACCAAGAAGTGGTGCCTATTAGGCTTAGAGGCCAGTGTGAAAAACATAAAAACGTGATTTAAACACTAGGTCTGATATTCCCCTTAGGGCTCATGCACAAACATTTTCTTTCTGTGTCCATTCTGTTTTTTGCAACCATATACAGAACCAGTCATTTCAATAGGTCCGCAAAAAAGGAAGTTACTCCATGTGCGTTCCGCTTCTGAATGTCCGTGCTGCAAAAAAAAAATAGAACATGTCCTATTGTCTGCATTATGAACGAGGCTAGGACTGCTCTATTAGAAGCCAGTTGTTCCATTGTGCAAAATACAGAACGCACACAGACATTTGTATTTTCTGCGGATGCTTTTTTTTGCAGACTACAAAATACATATGGTCTTGTGCGTGAGAACACTGGACCATTAGCGGACACATGAGTGAACAAAGAAAATGAATGACCAAGAAGAGGAAGACTGGCTTCTACCCAGGGGCATAGCTATAGGGGGTGCAGAGGTTGCAGTCGCTACCAGGCCCAGAAGCCTGAGGGGCCCAAAGACACTTCTGCTGCATAAGACGTCACACAAAGCACTAATGGAAGCTTAACTCATGCACCAGAGCCCATGAGCCGTTAGCTACGCCCCTGCTTCTACCACAGGGTTTTTGCCTTCCTCTGATCACGTTTGCAGGATAATCAGCCAAACTGGATTGAAGCATGTCTGTCACCTGTGCAAAGTATATTACATAATGCGCCATTTTTTGCGATTCTAATTAGAAGGTGGCACCAAAGTGCGTTGGAACGTCTTTCCTATCAGTTTTAGCAACTTACAGCAGGGAATTCACATTGTATGAGGTCCCATGCACACTTTGCAGTCCACAAAACACCAATACTGTCTGTGCACGTTCCCATATTGTAAAAATGCCTGTTCTTGCTCTTTTCTAATGTTTTGTGGACATGTGCCATTTTTTTTGCAGGACAGACATATGGCTGTGGACAGTGCATGGGTGACAGCCTTGTGGGGTCCACATTTTTGCAGCCCTATAGAAATGAATGGGTCCATGTGCAATCTGCATTAAAAAAATAAATCACATGTGGACCAAAAATGCAGTCATGTGCATGAAGCCTTAACGTGAGTAAAAGGGCTCTTCTTAAATCTGCAGTATTTTTGTTTTTCATAAAACGCAGACATTGATGAAAGAAAAGCAATTAGGCAATGACCGTAAACTCAATACAAAATGGCATTCTGTGATAAGGTACCATAAAGGCACATAAGCGACTATGAGGGGACATATCTAAGGGAGGATTATGACGGTTCGTGTGCTTACACTGGGACGGCTTATCCAAAATGGTTGAACATTGACCATTTATATTTTTGGCACTGACGGAGATTCTTATCTTGAGGCAAATGCGTTTCTACAAGACAATGTAAAGGCTTTTGGACACCTCAACCAGGTATTTGATACCATTAATATAAGCGTCCACAAACCACAGTCAAACCCCTACACCATCAGCCATTATGATTTTAATACCACTGCCCTTCCTTATATAGGACCCTAGAAAAAGACTACATGCACAACGAGACACCCCAATAATATATTCATCACCCCCATAATACAACCAGACGACTTGATCTGGATTCAAGGGTACAGTTTAAATAGGCAGCAAGTCATCCCAGTTCTATGTGCTAAGACTATGAAGGATGGGAAACTAGTAGTGGCAAAACCGGAATCTGAAACCAATCATGACTAATGGCATTAACGGTGGCAGGTTTATAGTTATGCCACAGGTATGTCTGGACACCTTATTTAGGGCAAACCTAAGTTTATGCCCCCAACATGGGCAGATCTTAGAGCTCTTTGTCTTTCTCCAAACCTATGCAACAAGTTCTTTCCAAAATGTAAGATTACGCCTTTAAGTGTACATTAATACATGAGAGGAGCCCAATCCATAGCCCTATATTTATATTACACATACTTCTGTATCAGCAAGCTTCCTCCTGGTTTATACAACCCTCTACAGAAGTGCAGGAATGTAACCAGAAGAGATACACATCCTCCTTCTCATAATATTTAATACTCCATAGACAGGAGGGGTAAACACTTCAGGACATGTGTAGCTGGCACCATTCAGAGGCATGGCTTACTTCACCAGGGATGGCCAAGGACCTGGACACCTAAATATTTACCAGGGACAACAGACAAAAGGTAACAAAGCTACAGCCTTAGATAAACCAATAAAGCAACTATAGAAATGTAAAATCACTACAGCAGACAAGGTCATTTCTATAGAGCTGTATTAGCCTCCATTGCACAATTGGGCGCTGCTACATCTAGTGCAGTAAGGTACAAGAAGCAAGCAGCTAAAAGTTGCTACTAAGACCTTACAAGAAGCTGAGGAAGTCTTCAAAGAGAACTTGAAAGGAAGGTGGGATATTAAAGGTTTTACAATGGGAGAAGCAAGCCAGATGAAGAATGGAGGGTGGGTGAGGCAGCCACTTACCTCTTCCTCTATGTTGTTGTTGTGCTCATTGTCAGTCTTGAGAGTAGTCATGGTGTACAGACCCACAGCTGATTCCTCCGCAGAGTCCACGGTTGCTGATGGTGGAGTCCCCTGTTAGAGTACAGAATGTGCCCCCTTCTTTCCCCCTGGGCTGCAGAACTTGTGGTGGCTGCAGCTTAAGTTGGTAGAGCTTGTGCCCAAGTCCCGGGAAGTCCAACTTTCATGTGGTGTGTAGGTGCCCAGTGCGGGTGATGGAGGCGGTGGGAGAGGTGTCTATGTGAGTGCTGAGGTGGGAGAGTGCAGGAGAAGTGAGGCGGGATGGTTGCTCTTTATACCACCCCTTCCTGAAGTGAAAGCTTAATTAAGGAGGGGGGAGTCAGGCTGAGGACAAGCATGGAGGGTCATCAATTAAAGTTACACAGGAGGGGAGGGGTGAAGGGCTGGACCCGGTGATGCTGCGAGTGGGATCAGCTGCTTCTCCTCCCTCAGTATCGGGGGAGAGGAGACAGCCAATCCTGTTACCATCATCACCCGCCATTGGGGCTTGTAAGAAAGTAAAAAAACTTTAATGTGAGTTTCAGAAACTTGCCCTGAAGAGGTGTCAGTGGTGCAGAACTGAGAGTCTGAGGGAGGAGAAGTGTCAGTGGTGCAGAACTGAGAGTCTGAGGGAGGAGAAGTGTCAGTGGTGCAGAACTGAGAGTCTGAGGGGGGTGGAGTGCTCAGTGCCGGTACACAAGGGGTGAACAGGCTTTCCTTACTGAAGAAACATGGAGGAGCTGTGTCACTGAGTGAAGTTATATATCAGTGACCAGTCTGAGGTGAAAGAGTGGCTGGATCCAGTGTTGTGGTCTCCAGTATCACTGTAAGGGCTCATGCACACGACCGTATGTATTTTGCGGTCAAAATGTACATACGGAAACGGAATACACATGGAGTAACTTCCGTTTTTTTTGCAGACCCATTGAAAATAATTGTTCCGTATACCTTCCACAAAAAAAAAATGGAATGGACATGGAAAGAAAATACATCAGTGTGCATGAGGCCTAAGGGCTCATGCACACGAACGTATGTATTTTACGGTCCGCAAAACACGGATCCGCAAAGAATACAAATGATGTCTGTGTGCATTCCGTATTTTGAGGAACTGAACAGCTGGCCCCTAATAGAATAGTCCTTAACTTGTCCTTAATGCAAACAATAATAGGACATTTTCTATTATTTTTTTTTTTGCGGAATGGACATACGGAAATGGAATGTCCACTGAATAACTTCCGTTTTGTTTTTTTGGACCCACTGAAATTAATGGTTCCGCATATAGTCCACAAAGCCCCTAAGGGCTCATGCACACGACCATATGTATTTTGTGGTGCGCAAAACACGGATCTGCAAAAAATATGGATGATGTCCATGTGCATTCCGTCCAGAACAACTGGCCCCTAAGGCCCCTTTCACATGGGCGAGATTTCCGCGTGGGTGCAATGTGTGATGCAAACGCATTGCACCCCCACTGAATCCTGACCCATTCATTTCAATGGGGCTTTTCACATGGGCGAATTTTTATACGCATCAGTTCGCAGTTGCGTGAAAATCTCAGCATGTTCTATATTCTGCGTTTTTCACGCAGCCCTGGCCCCATCGAAGTGAATGGGGCTGCGTGAATAACGCATTGCATCCGCACGCTAGTGCGATTCACTGATGGTTGCTAAGAGATGTTGTTTGTAAACATTCAGTTTTTTATCGCGCGTGTGAAAAACGCGCTAAAACGCTTCGTACCCGCGTGGAAAAAACTGAACGAACGTACGCAATCACACTCAAAACTGACTGCAATTGCGTGCGGATTGGTGAGGATGCGTGCGGATTTTCCGGAACGCATCCGGACTGAATCTGTGACGTTCGTGTGAAAGAGGCCTAATAGAACAGTACTATCCTTATCCGTAATGTGGATAATAGTAGAACATGTTCTATTCTTTTGCGGAATGGACATACGGAAATGGAATGCACACAGAGTAACTTGCGTTTTTGTTGGCGGGCCCATTGATATGAGTCGTTCCACATATGCGGACCACAAAACACTTATGCCCCTTTCATACGAGCGGGAGACTCGCATGTCTTCCGCAACGCATCTACAGGGCTGGACTCCTGCACTGACTGGGATCGCATATAATACTATGCGATCCCAGTCAGTGCCGAGTCCTGCCCTGTAGATGCGTTGCGGGAGACATGCGAGTCTCCCGCTCGTGTGAAAGGGGCATTAGGGTCGTGTGAATGCATCCTGAGAGCTCATGCACACAAATGTATTCTTGGTCCACATCTTTTTTTCCACGCATTTTTTGCAGGTTGGATGCGGACCCATTAATTTCTGTGGGGTCACAAAAGATGCCGAAAGCCCACCATGTGCTGTCCGCATCCGTATGTCCGTTCCACACCCCACAAAAATATAGAAAATGTCCTATTCTTGTCTGTTTTATGTATAGGACGGTTCTACAGAGGGCAGGACATTCCGTTCCTCAAAATGCGTAACACACATGGCTGGTATCCGCATTTTGCAGAATGCAAAAATGGCAACGGTCGTGCGTGTGAGTCCTAATAGTGGACGTCCATGTTCATTATGTTCCCATTAGGCTTGAGCGAGTCGATTAGTTCAAAACCTTCGTTTTTAATGCTGTTTCCCTACAGCACTAAAATGTATTGGCTCCGTGTAGGCAATGTTCGTTTCACCTGAAGTCGCGTGAGACTTCGGTGAATTACTACTGTATTCATATCTGCGTATTTTAAAACAGTTTAAAATTAACATCTGAAGGGGGCTTTGGTACCAGGTTACCAGTCAGTACCAAACCCCACCTTGGATTTCTATTTTACACTGTTTTTAAATGCATAGATATGAATAAAATAATGAACCTATGAGCTGAAGGTCGATTTGCTCCAGTCTAGTTCCCATACTCTCCTCAGTTGGAGGCCTATAACTTGTCCATGCTGAGGATTACTAGTCAGCACTGAAAACGTATCTTCTAGGGGGTGAGAAGAAGATATATGGGGTCATTTATCAAACTGGTGTAAAATAGAACAGGCTTAGTTATCCATAGCAACCAATCAGATTCCACCTTTCATTTTCCAAAGGAACTGTGAAAAATGAAAGGTGGAATCTGATTGGTTGCTATGGGCAACTAAACCAGTTCTACTTTACACCAGTTTGATAATTGACCCCAATAATCTTTAGTGAAAATCTGTCACAGTAATGCCCCCTTCACACGAGCGGGAGACTCGCATGTCTCCCGCAACGCATCTACAGGGCTGGACTCTGCACGGACAGGGATCGCAGAGCATTATATGCGATCCCTGTCAGTGCCGAGTCCAGCCCTGTAGATGCGTTGCGGGAGACATGCGAGTCTCCCGCTCGTGTGAAAGGGGCATAAGTCTGCTCTGGAGGAGGAGGTGGTTTCACAGTATAGGTATATGTGGTGAAAAGTGCATGAAATATCGCATAATAACCACGTGTTTCACCTGTTCAAGCCATGCGGCTTAGGCCTCGTTCACATATCTGTGTCTGTTTGATGTACGTGAAAAAAATCCGTCCGTGTTTCATCTATGAAGGATCCGTGTTTGCTCCATGTGTCTGTTTTTTGCCCTCCGTGTGTCATCTGTATACCACAGATACTTCCAAATCATCAGTGGTCAGTGAAAAACAGACCAAACACAGATGCCATCCATGTTGTGCCCGTGTATTTTCACAGACCTATAGACTGTAGTGGGCGCGTTAGATCCTCATCACGGACCAAAGTAGGGCATGTCTCCATGATTTTTTTTTACTGACCCATAGTCAATAAAAAAATTCTGATTTGTGAATACACTTTAAAATCAATGAATACGTGTGCTGTCTGTGGAAAATGCGCACAGCAAACACTAGTGAAAAAAGGAAATGTGAACGAGGCCTTAGGCTAGGACTACACTGGTCATGTGACATGTTGCGGCCAGCATAGCAGAGTAGCAGTGATGCCATAGAACTTAATGGGATCACCGCACCATTCGCACGAAATCTAACACTACCGGATGCCATTTATTTCTGTGGGATCACCTGGTAATCTGTTATCCTGGCCGCCACCAGTGTCGCCATGTAGCCTTACCCTAAAACCACATTGCACAATTGTGGCACAAGTTTTGCCGTGTATGGTTAGAAGTGTCCCATGTCAATATGGAAGCCACATTGCTGGCTGTTTTTGATTCCTCTATGGGTAACTCCATATGATGTGGATGGCATGCTTTTCTTCCCAGAGGATTTTCGTGCGGAAAAAAACACAGCATAATCTGCACTTTGCACTTTTATGTGCGGAAATTGACCTGCTGTGTAGACTTTAAAATCCATAAGATACGCCAAAAGATAGGACAAGTCGTCCGCAGCACGGCATGGAGCCCACCTGAATGAGCCCTAAAAGATCAGTTCCATCCATCTGAATGGGGTTGTTTCTTCAGCGTGTGCATTTTTACACGCGGGTTTATGGTGGCATTTCTCTGCACTTTTGTGTTTGTGTTTTTAGTGGCAGTTTTTGCAGCGTTCTGTGATGGTAAAAACAAAAAAACGCACATTTTAAATTTGCAGTGTGTCAACCTATGTTGGAGATTTATCTCTTTTTTTTTTTTTTTTAGGGTTCATGTACACGGCCATTCATCTCAATGGGACCACAAAAGATGAGCACGGCACACCATGTGCTGACCATATCTGTAAAGTCCGTTCCACGGCACCGCAGAAAAATAGAACGTGTCCTATTCTTGCCAGTTTCAAGGATAGGACCTTTCGGCAGGAGTTAAAAAAAATGGCGTCATGCATTCGGTTGGTATCTGTGTTTTGTGGACCCACGATTTTTGCATGAGCCCTTATGCAGAGGGTGAGATCTGCAGCACATCCATCTGGTGTGCTTATTTCCGCTGCTGAATTCCAGCAGATACATTGCAGATTTTTCACGGTGCAAAATTCACATCTGACTGGTCCAGGGCGGATCGACCTTCCGGATTGTGGACCCATTCAAGTGATGTGGGGTGCATGCGGCCGATGCCTGTGTATTGCGGACCTGCTGTTTGTGGGCCGAAGTATGGGCCTGGCCATGTGTATGAGGCCTTATACTTTTTCTTTGTAGGTTTGGCTTTGGCTTACAAATATTGTTGCATAATACGGACCAAAATACGCTTATGTGAACAATGCCTTGTTTCTTAAAGCAGACCCGTCACCACAAAATGCAATGCAATCTGACAGCACCATGTTATAGAGTAGGAGAAGCTGAGCAGATTGATATATATTTTTGGAAAATATTCAGTAAAATTTGTAATTTATACATTTATATCTTTGCTTTTTCCACCTCCTGTGAACAGCCATCAGTACAGCGAGGAGCAGTTATCAGTGACTGACAGACATCTCTTATACACACTTATACACAATGTTATCAGTCACTGATAACCCCTCCTCCCTGTACCGATAGGTATTCACAGGAGGTGAAAAAAACAAAGATATAAATTACAGGTTTTACTGAATCTTTTCCCACAAAACTATACATTAATCTGCTCAGCTCATATATGTAAGCCCCTCAACATCATTTCAAAACGGAATTAGTCCTTAAGAAATTATTTTTTATTTAAAAAAATAAATTGACATTTGCAAAATGTCAACATAAAGTAGACATATGTTGAATGATAAGTAATAGCTATTTTATGAGATGTCACTATCTGTCTAAGGGCCCATGCACAAGACCATGTTATTTTTTTCCCCGCATCCGATCCGCAAAAAAATGCAGAATCAGATGTGGACCCATTCACTTCAGTGGGGTCGCAAAATATGCGCGCAGCATCCGTAAGTCCATTCCATGGCCCCGGAAAAAAATAGAACATGTCTAGAGTTGAGCATCATACCCCAAAAAGACTGGAAACTGTAATCACTGCCAAAGGTGCTTCAACTAGGAACTGAGTAAAGGGTCTGAATGTCAGTGCAATATTTTAGTTTTTCCTTTACCCACGCAAACACGGGGAGAACATTCAAACTCCATGCAGATGTTGTCCTTGGTCGGATTCAAACCCAGGACCCCAGCGCTGCAAGGCACCAGTGCTAACCATACTTGGTTGATATGTTTCACTTTTATTTATATATATATATCTTTTTTTAAGTATGGGAAAATTAGCAACTTTCAAAATTTGGATTTCTCTGCTTTTGCAGGATCATGCACAAGCCCGTAGTTGTTTTTGCTGTCCGCAAACCACGGATCCACAAAACACGTTTTTTTTACTGCTTCAGAAACGTCCTATCCTTATCTGCAAAATGGACAAGAATAGGACATGTTTAGAGTTGAGCGAATGTGCTCGTAACAAGCACTGTACTGCTCGGAGCCCCTGCGATCGCATGGCCACAGGCATCCGGATCCGTCCTCGCCTGACTGTAAGTCAATGGGGGCGGATCCGTTTGGTATGACACACTCGTGTCATTGGGGATTTTCTGCCCTTCATCTCTGCAGATCCTCTTAAGCTTTGTCAGGTTGGATGGACCGTCAGTGGACAGCCATTTTCAGGTCTCTCCAGAGAGGTACGATTGCGTTTAAAGGGGTTGTCTCATCTTATGAAGTGATACTTATGTTGTGTAATAACCTAATATTTTGGCAGTATTGGAGAAAAAGCCAATGGCACTCAACTCTTGTATGCTTATCACACAAATGTAAATCCTTTATTTGATGAATAATACATTTTCCAGCATGATAATGAGGCTTAGGTAACATACAAACCAGATACCATATAGAAGAATTGCATGTTTCAGTCCTGAAAAGACCTTTGTCAACAATGTATCCCTAGTAAAAATATCAACAATTGGAAATTAATGAACAAATTAGATTTCTGAGGACATCAGAAGAAGAGTTGTTGATGCTGATCAGGCAGGAAAAGTATACAAAACCATCTCTAAGGCTACTTTCACAGTAGCGTTAACATTTTCCGGTATTGAGATCCATCATAGGGTCTCAATACAGGAAAAAAACGCTTCATTGTCAATGGGGACAAAACGTAACTGAACAGAATGGAGTGCTCCAAAATGCATTCCGTTCCATTCTCATACCGGAGAGAAAACCACAACATGTTGTAGTTTTCTTTCTGTCCTGGGATGCTGAGCAAGACGGATCCGTCATGACCCACAATGCAAGTCAATGGGGATGGATGCGTTTTCTCTGACACAATAGAAATATCTGAATCTAGCAGTTCATGTGAGGAAACCCACCAACATAACAGAGTTGAAGCTGTTTTGTATGGATGACTGCGCTAAAATTCCACCAAGTCGTTGTGCAGGACTAATCAACCAGAAATGTTTAGTTGCAGTTATTGCTGCACAAGGGGATCACACCAGATACATACATTAGACATGTAATATTGGATCATTTTCCTTAGTAAGGGTGGGTTCACATCACTCTTTTCTCACAGGATGGAAAAGAGTAGTATATCACGCTTTTCCATCCTGCAAAGTCTAGCAAAAAATGTATGCGTTATGCCTTTTTTTTTTTTACAGTGGAACTCTATGGTGACGGATGCCACAGTATGGCATCTTTCTGAGGCATCTATTTATGTATACGTGAACCCACCCTAAGTCTTATATTTTGGACTCATCTGTGAGGACTTCTGTGGAACTCTGATGTTGTTTTAGGTCTAATTCACGCAGAAATATTGAAATTTCTGAAGTGTTCACAGACTTTCAAACACTACTGTATGTATGTCCTCAAGCAACACATTACCACTGAAAACCTGCTGGGGACTGGAAGCTGTAATTCTTTAAAGGAGTTGTCAGGATTCAGAGCTTAACAAAAAAACTGGTAATTTGTGTCAGCGTCTCCGCTTAGCATACCCATGTGAAGCCCCCACTAAGCATACCCATGTGAGGCACGGTATGTCATCGGTAGTAAAGAAAAAGCCCCTGCACTGTGTGCTGCAGCACAGGTCAAAGGTGAGCAGTGGAGCAAGAAATGCTGTGATGGCTCCACCCATACATGGTAAATGAGTGAAGACGAGCTTATGTCCGGGTTCAGCTCTGAACCTGGACAACCCTTTTAATTTATATGCATGGCCTACCTTGTTTATATACCTACCTCTTGCCCACTTTACTTTCCAGTGACAATGTGAACAGGGTTCAGAGTTGCTGAAATGTCTTGTTTGTCCCAAAGATGGATCTTTGTATCACAAATACTCAAATTGAATATCTTGCCCTTAACGTATTGATGAAAGAAAACTTTCCTCAATTGTATCATCTAATCCCACCCGAAAACAGACATGAATCAAACGCACAAAAAAAAAGGAAAGGATCCCCGTGCCTTTTTTTCTTTTATTGGTAAATTGCATCACTTTTAATTTTCCAAAGAATATGTATTATGCCATATCTCTATAATTTGCCATAACTCAGTGTTCCTTAACTCCAGTTCTCAGGGCCCACCTACCGGTCATGTTTTTAGGATTTTCTTAGTATTGATCTAATTACCATAGTGTCAGTGCATCACAAGTGCAACATAACTTACAGAACAGTGGGAGTTAAAGAAGCAATGCCAAGCTTGTACAATAAACAGTCCATGGAGTGTCAGTCGTGTTTTTATGAACTTATACCAACACTTTAATGCAAACCTATAAAAACATCTGTGGCATAGAGGATGCCTAAGCAGAGATCAGGGTGCATCCAAATTAACTAACTTCTAAAACTTAAACTTGTTATACTGTAGCTTTGTATATGTATCAATACTATGTTCATGCTCATGACAGTTCTGTATGTGATGTCTGACTGACAAGAGGCTAGGGTGTTGATGTTTCTTATCCTTGTTGCTAAATTCATCCTTGCTTCTGTCTGTTTCCTTTGATTTTGTCATACACACCTGTTCATAAACTAAAATACCTGTATTTCAGGTAAATTGATAATGAGGCTCATACAGCAATCTGTTTACAACAGAAAATATGGTGCATAAACTGCAGGTCATATTTATCAACTTATTTTACCATATTGCATAACAAATACTGACAACTTTTTGGGTATTCAAGAGCTCCCTTTATCACTAGCATACAGACTTCTCCTTAGGTTAGGCTACTTTCACACTAGCGTTTTTAAATTCCGGTATTGAGTTCCGTTATAGGGGCTCAATACCGGAAAAAAACGCTTCAGTTTTGTCCCCATTCATTGTCAATGGGGACAAAACTGAACTGAAGACAACGGAATGCTCCTGAAAGCATGCTGCGGTTTGCTCTCCGGTCCAGGTATCCGCACCAAGACGGATCCGGAATGACCCCCAATGCAAGTCAATGGGGACGGATCCGTTTGGTGTGGACACACCAGTAATCCGGATCTGTCCTCCATTGATTTGCAATGGGGGATCATTCCGGATCCGGCTACATACATACAGACATACATACAGACATACATACATACATACTCCAGGGACGCCGGCAGCATGTCTTCGCGCGCCTCCTGCGCGCAGCTATGACGTTTCCCCACTGCGCCCAGCAGAGGGCGCTGTGGGGAATTGTCATCACTGCGCGCAGGAGGCGCATGAAGACGTTCTGCCGGCGTCCCTGGAGTATGTGAGTATGTATGTGTGTATGTATGTATGTATGTCTGTATGTATGTACTGCATGCTGAATGCTGCTCCGGCTCCACACATGTATCAGCGGCAGTATGGATCCGTCGGCACCCTTTAGGTGCCGGATCCCTGCTGCCGCTAGTGTGAAACTAGCCTTACTTCTCTTGTAGGTTTTATTCTTCCGATGCAGTGTTGCCACAGGTTCTAGACGATTTTCACAGTGCAAAACTCATGACCTCCTAAAGGTGGTTGTATATAGTATATACTGTATTATCTGCATGATAATACACTAAAATTAGTAGATATAGATAATTACTATTTTTGTTCCATCAAGTTTTGTAATAAAAAAACCCTGCATAATAAAGAATGCAATATGTTCTTCTAGTACTATATTAATATATTATATAAAAATGTAATAATCGACCATAATCCAAACCTCTCACTCCTGGCTCCAAGACTTCTCCCCAGCTGCACCAGTTCTCTGGAATCCCCTACCCCAAGAAATCAGGTTAAATCACAACATACACAGTTTTAAGCGCTCTCTAAAAACATATCTTTTTAGGGTGGCCTATCACATCCCCTGATCTAACTCCTCTCTATATATAGCTCATTTATCATTTCCTGAACCTGATCCTCCACCATACTCTCCACTGCACCCAGAAGCACTACAAATATCTGCTGGTGAGCGGCTCATGCGGCTTTATATCTACTCCCCTATTCTCCCAACATGGCTGGACCATTCTACAAAACAAGCACTTTACCTTTTGTGTCACCCCTATCTCCTCATAGATTGTGAGCTATTGAGAGCAGGGTCCTTATTCCTCTTGGTATAATTATTGACTTGTTTGTTGCTATGTTATTTATGACTGTTTGTACATGACCCACTGAATTGTAAAGTGCTGCGGAATATGTTGGCGCAATATAAAAGAAGATTATTATTTTTATTATAGAGAGAAAAAAATAGTATTCTGCAATCTGTTGCTTTACACTTGTTAAACTAAGGCTAGGGCTACACAATGACGTGTAGGCATAATATCACAATTGCACGTGCATGTGTTCATCATGTTACGACCTTCAAGTTGCTGCGACTGTGACCCATCAGTCAGTAGAAGTCCGACCCTGCTTAATATGTGTTTGACTCCATTCACTAGCAGTGTGGCATTTGCAATCTAATGAGACATCCCATGAAAGTCTGCAGTTTTTATGCCATGCTAGATGCTACATTTTTGACAATACTGATGAATACTAATATAGATAGTAGGCTGATTGATTTAAGATGATACTTTTTTTTTTACTGCAGTCATATGCACTCATACTTGTATTATCACTGTTCAGATGACTGTAATGGAAGGCAGTGAACTGTGTATACATCACTGACCCAGAAATTAGTGTATATCTTCAGAAAAGAAAATGTTAAGGCTCTTACAAAGTCTAAGTCCACAAATGTCCAAATCAAGCAGGTATACTATCAATGAAACTGTGCTGCTCGTCTCAGTATCCCACGCGTGAGGTATAGGAATTCTTGTGATCAAGTCTATACACCAGAGGTGGTATGGATAGAGTTAGTGAGAGAAAGGAAAACTGGGAGCGTGAGAGAAGGAAAGATGTGTGTGGGAGAGGAGCCATGGGGTCTGGGAAAGGAAGGGCAGAATTTGGGAAGAGGCACAGGGAGGGGAATGTGAAGATAATACAGGAAACCCATACAAACTTGTTGTGATCTATGCAGACTGTTGTCACCTAATTATTATGTTATATGAGAGTTATCTGTATATGCGCTATCATCTGGATTAAACTCTAGTGCCAGTGATTTTCTTGCCATTTCTAAGAAGACACTTAACCCGTTCATGACCAAGAATGTTTGGAGTATTTTCATGAACTAGAATGTTGCATTATATAGGTGATATTTTTTTTTTGTTTCTTAGTCTACCCCAAAAGTTGTTTCTTTTTTGTGGGCTTTCATATAATTTTTGAAATTAGAGTAGATATTCATTATTTTTGTAGGTCTCCTTCTGGAACAAATAGAAACAGGAAAACAGCAAAATATTACATTTTTAAAAAAAAATACATTTTAACATTGTTTAATAAATAATATTTAGCCCCCAAAAATGAATCCTGTAATTCTCTTGTGCATAGCGATGTCAAATATGTCAACACTATGTAACATACGTCATCGCTATGGCATCAAGGACAAAAACTTTATGTTAGCTTTACATGGATCTACATCCCTTTAAACACATCCTCTGTTCATGGATGATAATCATCTGGGTATAGACATTTTTAGTAAAGGGGAGGTGTGCCCACTTTTGGGTGGTGCAGGTGCTTTTTTTAGTTTTTACGTTTTAAAATGTTTTTTTTCCCCACATTTTATTTCTTTACTTTACAATTTACAGCAGAAATGAATTAACTATTTTTGCCGTGGGGGCATAAGCTCCGGCTCCGTACAGTATGGAAACAAAGTTTCATGCGAATTGACTTCGGATGTTTAATCCAAAGTTGATTAGCTCGTCCCTATTCACTGTTGTCCCCATATACTGATCACTGACATCAGAGATTTAATTGTAACAGCCCATTGATCACTATTACTGATCTGTATATGTATACATGTAGACTGTGCCTTCTCTGAATGCTTTTTAAGCCCCCTCCTCTAGGGAATCCTTCTGTTTCTGCATTCGATATGAGCACTGTGTTGGGGTGTTTTCTGTGACCGGGAACAGATTATATCTGATCCTTGTCACAGTACAGGATTCGGCTGTCAGTGTTACAGCCCAGTCCTGCTGATGGCAATGTGTGCACGAGCACTGCTACCTCTTCCAACAGCTGATTGGCGAGGCTGCTGGGAGTTGTATCTCCTCCGATCTGATATTTATTACCTATATAGCCTAATGGGAGCTCAGTCCCATTCAAGTGAATGGGCCTGAGCTGCAAAACCAAGCACATCCACTATACAATGTATAGTACTGTGTTTGGTTAGCTGTGAGGACACCACAGCACCACTAGAGTGCAGCAGCCTATTTAAACAGCTGAACGGCAGGGGTGCCAGGTGTTGGGCCACCACCATTCAGATATTAATAACCTATCCTGAGTATATGTCATCTATATAAGAATCCTGGAAAACACCTTTAACCTCTTCCCAACATCCACCTTATATGGCTGGTCTTTTAAGATGGCACCCACTCAGGCCCATAGACCCATAACCACTGGGTGCCTGCTGAGTTACACAGCAGACACACAGCTGCTGAGTCTGTGATCGGCTATAACACTGATCACAAACTTTTAAATCCACAGATGCTGTGGTCAACTGTGACCATGGCATCTGAGCTGCCAAATACAGGGAGCGCTGCCCGAACGGTTACCTCATGTTGAAATTGTGGAAGCTGTTTGGTTGATATGGAAGCCTCATGCATTCTGAAGCCTGTCATAGTGAAATTCAGAATGCTCTGATTCTACCACAGACTGTAATGGTAAATCATTACAGTCCACGGGAGAAGCAATCAGATGAGCACATGTTAAAGTCCACTAGGTGGACTAAATAAAAGTGAAATCAAAGTGAGCGATTTGCCGTTTCTGGTTATTTCACCCCCTGCAAATAATGAGCCCTCCTACAGCTCTGTAGATGTAAATATAAAAGCCAATTCCAGACAGGGCCAATTCCATCTGCCTCACACTCTCACCTGGCCAACACTAATTTTGCAAATCTGACGTGTTGCTTTTGTGGTAATAACTTTTAAATGCTTTTACTTATCCAAGCCATTGTGTGTTTTCTCATGACACATTGTATTTCATGTTAGTGGCAAATTTGATACAATATGTTTTACTTTTATTTTGAAAAGTTTACAAAAAATTTGGAAAAATTAGCAATTTTCAAAATTTGAATTTCTATGCTTTTAAATCAGATAGTGACACCGCACAAAATGTTGTCCACAAAATCTATTCCAGTGGACTTGTAATGCCTGGTTTTTAAATTAACCTGACTGTGTGTTCTGGTTGTGTGGTGTCCCACCTCCGCAGTTCAGCAATGTGAGGCTACATTCACATGACAGTGAAGAAAAAAAAAACGCCTTTCAAAACAGGTGTAGTTCAATGGCATTGTTTTTAAATCCAAACCATACATAATGCCCCCCCTATTGCCTCCCTGGACATCCAATAGCCCCCGTAGTGTCGCAGCATATATAATGGCCCCCACACAGTGCCCCAGTATTTATAATGGCCCTCACATAGTGTTCTATTATATATAATGGCCCCTACTCCCACCCCAGTAAATTAAAAAACTCATCCACTTGCACAAGAGGGAACACTTGCTCAGCACAGGATACACCAGGACCTGACATAATGTGACTTCACAGAACTGGGAGCATCAGGTCCTATTGCCTCCAGTGTGAAACAAGTGTTCCCATGGGTGCAAGTGGATGAGGTATTTTTTTTAGTTATTTTAACCCCTGAAAGGCCCTTTTTTACATCGTGTACCTGTTTTAACAGCTTTTTTTGTTTTTGTTTTACACTTTGGTGTGAATGTGCCCTTATTCTAACATGTATAATAAAGTCAATAATTTATGTACTATTTGCTCCCTGTGAGATGCTTAACCCTTAAAGGGGTTCTCCAGGAATTAAGAAAATTAAAATACGTAAATATTACTTTATTATAAATATATTCCCAAATACCTTTCATTAGTTATAATGGTTCGTTTTGTCTGGGGAGAAATGATTAGGAGAAACAAAATGGCCATCGTCCTATTAGTGCATAAAAAATCTGTCCTAATCACACAGGAGGACAAGTTACTTCATAACACTGAGGTAAAGAGCTGCCTCATCCTCCTCTTCTACTTGTCAGGGACTGTGATCCTGAATACAGATGAAAAGATCTTCAGCTGAATCTCTGTAGGAATGGAATTCATCAGGAGACATGAAATACAGAGAGGACGGACAGGACAGACTCTGGTAATGGGGACTGCAGACAAATGCTGTTGCTCATTAGCCACATCTGCTCATAAACTCCATTCCTACAGAGATTCAGCTGAAGATCATATTAAACTGTAGTCAGGATCATAATCCTTGACAAGCATAGCAGAGAGGAGGATGCCGCAGCTCTTTACCTCAGTGTTGAGAAGTAACTTGTCCTCCTGTGTGATTAGGACAGGTTTTGTGTGTACTAATAGGACGGCGGCCATTTTATTTCCCCTGATGATTGCTCCTCTGACAAAACGATCCATTATAAATAATGAGAGGAATTTGGGAATATATTTATAATGAAGTAATATTTAAGTATTTTTCATTTTCTTAATTCCCGGAGAACCCCTTTAAGACCTGTTAGTAAACTTCATACATAACCTTTCATTATACACTTTTAAATAAAACTGGAAAACACTTCTAGACATCAGTTAGGCTACTTTCACACTAGCGTTTAAATTTTCCGGTATTGAGTTCTGTCATAGGGGCTCAATACCGGAAAAAAACACTTCTGTTTTGTCCCCATTCATTGTCAATGGGGACAAAATGTAACTGAACAAAAAGGAGTGCTCCAAAATGCATTCTGTTACGTTTAGTTGCGTTCCCCGACCAGAGAGCAAACTGCAGCATGCTGTATTTTGCTTTCTGTCCAGGGATGAGGAGCAAGACGGATCCGTCATGACCCCCAATGCAAGGCAATGGGGACGGATCCGTTTTCTCTGACACAATCTGGCACAATAAAAAATTGATTCATCCCCCATTGACTCTCAATGAAGTTCATGACGGATCCGCCTTGGCTATGTTAAAGATAATACAACCAGATCCGTTTATAAAAGATGCAGATGGTTGTATTATCAGTAACGGAAACGTTTTTGCTGAACCCTGCTGGATCCAGCAAAAACGCTAGTGTGAAATTAGCCTAAAGATAGAGCCAGAAATATTTTAAGACTGAACTGAAAATTATAAAATGATGGTGGTGGCTCCTTTCTAAAGGACTAATACCTGAAAGTTATTTTTGAGGACTCTACATTAAAACATATTTCCTGTCAGATTTTAAATGAGCAAATTTATAAACTACTGTACAAGCAACAATTAGATTTACATTTATTATTATATATAAGTAAATAGAAAACTTGTAAAATGTATTTGTTATTTTGTTTTGCCCTCCATACCTTCATTTATATACAGTGCCTTGCGAAAGTATTCGGCCCCCTGGAACTTTTCAACCTTTTGCCACATTTCAGGCTTCAAACAAAAAGATATAACATTTTACATTTTTGTGGGTCAGAATTGTGAAGTGGAACAAAATTTATTGGATCATTTTTTTGTGATAATAAAACTGAAAAGTGGGGCGTGCAAAATTATTCGGCCCATTTACTTTCAGTTCAGAAAACTCACTCCAGAAGTTCATTGAGGATCTCTGAATGATCCAATGTTGTCCTAAATGACTGATGAAGATAAATAGAATCCACCTGTGTGTAATCAAGTCTCCATATAAATGCACCTGCTCTGTGATAGTCTCAGGGTTCTGTTTAAAGCACAGAGAGCATCATGAAGACTAAGGAACACACCAGGCAGGTCCGTGATACTGTTGTGAAGTTTAAAGCCGGATTTGGATACCAAAAGATTTCCCAAGCTTTAAACATCCCAAGGAGCACTGTGCAAGGGATCATATTGAAATGGAAGGAGTATCAGAGCACTGCAAATCTACCAAGACCCGGCCATCCCTCTAAACTTTCATCTCAAACAAGGAGAAGACTGATCAGAGATGTAGCCAAGAGGCCCATGATCACTCTGGATGAACTGCAGAGATCTACAGCTGAGGTGGGAGAGTCTGTCCTTAGGACAACAATCAGTCGAGCACTTCACAAATCTGGCCTTTATGGAAGAGTGGCAAGAAGATATCCATAAAACGTCTCGTTTACAGTTTGCCACAAGCCACCTGGGAGACACACCAACATGTGGAAGAAGGTGCTCTGGTCAGATGAAACCAAAATCGAACTTTTTGGAAACAATGCAAAACGATATGTTTGGTGTAAAAGCAACACAGCTCATCACCCTAAACACACCATCCCCACTGTCAAACATGGTGGTGGCAGCATCATGGTTTGGGCCTGCTTTTCATCAGCAGGGACAGGGAGGATGGTTAAAATTTATGGGAAGATGGATGGAGCCAAATACAGGACCATTCTGGATGAAAACCTGTTGGAGTCTACAAAAGACCTGAGACTAGGACGGAGATTTATCTTCCAACAAGACAATGATCCCAAACATAAAGCAAAATCTACAATGGAATGGTTCAAAAATAAACGTATCCAGGTCTTAGAATGGCCAAGTCAAAGTCCAGACCTGAATCCAATTGAGAATATGTGGAAAGAGCTGAAAACTGCTGTTCACAAACGCTCTCCATCCAACCTCCAAGAGCTCGAGCTGTTTTGCAAGGAAGAATGGGCAAGCATTTCAGTCTCTAGATGTGCAAAACTGATAGAGACATACACCAAGCGACTTGCAGCTGTAATCGCAGCAAAAGGTGGCGCAACAAAGTATTAATGCAAGTGGGCCAAATAATTTTGCCCGCCCCACTTTTCAGTTTTATTATTACAAAAAAAGTTTAAATGATCCACTAAATTTCGTTCCACTTCACAATTGTGACCCACTTGTTGATTCTTCACCAAAAATTTAAAATGTTATATCTTTTTGTTTTAAGCCTGAAATGTGGCAAAAGGTTGAAAAGTTCCAGGGGGCCAAATACTTTCGCAAGGCACTGTAGCAGTATGAACTGTTGTAATTGGAGGCAAATTTTACTTTTACCTCTGTCATTTAGACTCTTTTAGTAGTTGAATACTGAGAGATAACATGAGGATGGGCTCCACGTTCCCATTTGCTTGCAGTGGATAAAAACATTTCTGCTCATGTTATAATAAATAAGGTGAAGGCATCATTACAATACAGATACCAGTTACCTGAGTCATCCGTAGACTGAACTGAATGGTACCAGTGTCTTGCTTGTGAACTGGAAAAACTACTTTAGTAAAGAATATGATGAGCGAATCTATTCGCCGCTTCGTATATTTGTTACAAATCCTACTTATTTCCTACTCCGATTTTTCCAGATTCTTAAATGTTCTTAAAATTTTGAACGCTAACGCTACGTACTCTACGTACACGTACACCGGGAACAATCTATTTGCAAGTATAGGGAGTGAAGACTCCTCTCTCATTACTCCGCCTTCCTCTCCAGTTCAAGCCAGCGGTGAACAAGACAGCATGGTGAAACAACTACGCCCAAAGTGGGGAGAGATGGTGTGGAGTAGCGACCCTGAACCACCAGAGAGGCCCGAGGAGATCAGAGTGGCACAAGTGACCACGAGAATCGCATGGCACCGAAGGTGTCCGCCGTGCCAGCTGGTGCAGCGGAGGCAGCTGGAGCATCCATTCCGCTGCCCAGGAGGAGAACACCTTCCATGTGGCAGAATCCCATCGTGCCTACATCAGTGACAGCCCACGCCCAGACCCTATGGGACTGTAAGAAAGCGGTAGAGGACTGGGTCATCCAAGTGCTTGACCATCCGAGGCCGGGAGACCCTACGCTGGAAAGGCGCAAAGGAACCATAATCTGGTTTTCGGTGGAGAAAGGCAGTGGCTTCTTCGCAGAGGACGGGGAGGAGTACTTTGTGTGCCGCAGGTCTGTTAAACGGCCTTACCTGTCCCAAGCCCGTCATAGCCTATATGTGGGGGATCAGGTGGAATATACCCCCATGGCATCCCTGAAAGGCCCCTTTGCTACCGGGGTAATGTTATTGTATAGAGTCATTACAAAAAGAGTGAACTTTTTCAAGTGTTTATTTCTGTTAATGTTGATGATTATGGCTTACAGCCAAGGAAAACCCAAAAGTCATTATCTAAGAAAATTAGAATATTATATTAGACCAACTGTAAATTCTTTTTTAAACAGAAATGTTGGCCAAATGAAAAGCATGTACAGTAAATGCACTCAATACTTGATTGGGACTCCTTTTGCATGAATGATTGCATCAATGTGGCATGGCATGGAGGCGATCAGCCTGTGGCACTGCAGAGGTGTTATGGAAGCCCAGGTTGCTTTGATAGCAGCCCTTCAGCTCGTCTGCATTGTTGGGTCTGGTGTCTCTCATCTTCGTCTTGACAATACCCCATAGATTCTCTATGGGGTTAAGGTCAGGCGAGTTTGCTGGCCAATCAAGCACAGCGATACTGTGGTTATTAAACCAGGTACTGGTACTTTTGGCAGTGTGGACAGGTGCCAAGTCCTGCTGGAAAATAAAAATTCCATCTCCAAAAAGCTTGTCGCAGAGGCAAGCATGAAGTGCTCTAAAATTTCTTGGTAGACGGCTGCACTGACTTTGGTCTTGATAAAATACAGTGGATCTTCCATCACTGATTGTGGAAACTTCACACTAGACCTCAAGCAGCTTGGATTGAGTGCCTCTCCACTCTTCTTCCAGACTCTGGGACCTTGATTTCCAAATGAAATGCAAAATTTACTTTCATCTGAGAACAACACCTTTGACCACTGAGCAACAGTCCAGTTCTTTTCTCCTTGGCCCAGGTAAGACGCTTCTGGTGTTGTCTATTGGTCATGAGTGGCTTGACACATGGAATGCGACACTTGTAGCCCATGTCCTTGATACGTCTGTGTGTGGTGGCTCTTGAAGCACTGACTCCAGCAGCAGTCCACTTCTTGTGAATATCCCCAAATTTGGGAAAGGCCTTTTCTTAACAATACTATCAAGGCTGCGGTTCTCCCTGTTGCTTGTGCACCTTTTTCTACCACCCTTTTTCCTTCCACTCAACTTTCCATTAATATACTTTGATACAGCACTCTGTGAACAGACAGCTTCTTTAGCAATGACCTTTAGTGGCTTACCCTCCTTGTGAAGTGTGTCAATGACAGCCTTCTGGACATCTGTCAAGTCAGCAGTCTTTCCCATGATTGTACCGCCTACTAAACCAGATTAAGGGTCCTTTTTAAACGCTTAGGAAGCCTTTGCAGGTGTTTTGGGTTAATTATTCTAATTTTATGAGATAATGAATTTTGTGTTTTCCTTGGCTGTATGCCATAATCATCAACATTAACATAAATAAACACTTGAAGAAGTTCACTCTGTAATGACTCTATATAATATGTGTTTCACTTTTTGAATTGAATTGCTGAAAAGAAACACTTTTTGATGATATTCGAATTTATTGAGATGCACTTGTATATCTGAGCCTATTATGCTTGTGAAATTGATTGCACTAAAATGTTTGCATAATTACCGTATTTTTCGCTTTATAAGACGCACCTGATGATAACACGCACCCCAGATTTTAGAGTAGGAAAATAAGAAAAAAATATTTTTAATCACACCTCATATCAGACCCCCCATAAATTTCAGGACATCACATCGGACCCCAGCCCTCCATGTCAGAACACCATCAGACCTCAGATCAGCCCATCAGCCCCCATATCAGCACACTGTGCCCCATCAGACCTCAGATCAGCCCACTGTGCCCCCATATCAGCCCACTGTTCCCCCATCAGACCTCAGATCAGCCCCCATATCACCTCAATGTGCTCCACTCCGGCGCTCCTCTGTCTTCTCCGGCCAGCGCTGCACTGTCACCTGACCTCGTGCAGTGTCAGTTCATAGTGCACACACTACGTCCTGCTGCTGTATGCGGTCAGGACAGTGCAGAGCCGGCCCGGAGAAGACAGAGGAGCCGCGGCGCCGGAGAGGTGAGAAAGTTTTTTATTTTATCCTTATGGGGCTGGGTGGGCTGATCTGAGGTCTGATGGGGGCCCTGGCACCTAATATATGCTAGTGAGCGCTTCCATAATGGAAGCGCTCACTTGTATTCGGTTTAGAAGACGTACAGCAATTTCCCCCCTACTTTTGGGGGGGAAAAAGTGCGTCTTATAAAGCGAAAAATACGGTATGTCTTTGCAGTATTTTAGCAATAATGTTTTTACAGATTCAGCAATGTTCAAGCACTTTAGACCATTGTGTGTATTCTTTTTCAGGTACTGCAATGTGTCCTATTATGCACTTATTGTACGGTGTTTTTGGCAAATTATGCACTTAGCTGGATAGCTAGCACATTACTTTTCTGGCTCATATGGACTGCCTGAGGACTGTACTCCGCGGCCTAGCCTCGTGCGTGCATATGACGCAATGGAAAGACAATAATACGCTAAGGATTCATACGCATTTTGTATGCTAATGCTTACGTATTCAGTTCAGTAGTGTACTTTTAAAAACGGTTGGACTGTATATTCGTGATTTGTGCAGGAATGTTTACAGAACAACGATTATTTTTTTAACACAACTTCGACCGGATAAATCCGTATTAAGAACGAATCTTGTTATAAATTTGTTGATTATTCGCCGAAGCAAATTTTTGAAGATTCGCTCATCTCTAGTAAAGAACAATTAATGTGTTACCCCTACACTAGACTGATTATTGTCTAGTGTAGGGGTATATATGGCCATGAAAAACTGACAGTCTAACCTTTTTTTAATGGCCATTTTTTTGACTGTTGTGTAAATATAACTTTACCTTTTATGCATGTAAATGAAGTCTGTTGGAAAGGAATTCCAGCCAGAACAGCTCAGTGTCTAAAACGTCCCCTTCCCCTCCTATTTGTTGGTACTGGTGAGCACTGTGGAGACAGTTCCTTAAAGGGGTTCTCCGGTAATTAAGAAAATGAAAATACGTAAATTTTACTTTATTATAAATATATTCCCAAATACCTTTTATTAGTTATAACGGCTCATTTTGTCTAGGGGAACAATCATTAGGAGAAACAAAATGGCTGCCGTCCTGGTAGTGTACACAAAACCTGTCCTAATCGCACAGGAGGACAAGTTGCTTCACAACACTGAGGTAGAGAGCTGCCTCATCCTCCTCTCTGCTCTGACTGTCAAGGATTATGATCCTGACTACAGTTTAATATGATATTTAGCTGAATCTCTGTAGGAATGGAGTTCATGAGGAGACATCAAGTACAGAGAGGATGGACAGGGCAGACTGTGGTAATGGAGACTGCATACAAGTGCTGCTTCTCATCAGCCTCATCTCCTCATGAACTCCATCCCTAGAGATTCAGCTAAAGATCTTATCATCTGTATTCAGGATCATAATCCCTGACAAGCAGAGCAGAGAGGAGGATGAAATATCTTGTTCTGCTGTGTGATTAGGACAGGTTCTGTGTAAACTAATAGGACAGCGGCCATTTTGTTTCTCCTAATGATTTCTCCCTAGATAAAACGAGCCATTATAACTAATGAAAAGTATTTGGGAATATATTCATAACAAAGTAATAGTTAAGTATTTTCATTTTCTTAATTCCCGGAGAACCCCTTTAAGGAGGTTTTGGCAGGTTCTCCATTTGCTCTGCCTGTACACTCTGCAGAACACCATGGTTTGTGGAAGGGGCTTCTGCTTCGGCTTCCTGCTCTGTTAGATGGAGAGCCCACTAGAGAATCCCTCTTCAGATGTGAAGATGGATGTGCGCTGTTAGGTCACACAGGTTGCACGCCAGTCCTTTATACAGTAGTTAAAAAGTTTATCCCATGATTAATATAAAAAATGAGACATCTATCATAGCTCCCCTTGCAGACACTGCCTTGGTGCGGCAGCAGCATCCTGTAGCCAGGGGAACCAGGTATCTGGTGTGGACCACCCATGGAACGAACGTCACAGTTCCCGTGGCAATTGGAACGGCCAGGGGAACCGTGACGCTCTGAAGCAGTGAAGTGATTCTTTTGGCGGGCCAGTGAGGGGACGCGTTGGGACGTTGGAGCTCAGCTTTTTGGCCATCCAACGTGCAGGGAGGCAGGCAGCTAAAGAAGGCCGGCACACTATATAAGTATGAATTTCTTGTCCTCGTGCTCTTTCCTTGTTGTAATTGAAGACTCCTTTGTCTTTGGTTTCTGGATTGGTATGTTTTTGGCTTATGTATATGTGATGTTTGTGATGTTTTCACCACATGGCCTTTTTCAAATTTTGAAAAAGACCGCATGGCCAAAATGTCATTATACCGCCGCCTTCTAATAAATATCTCTAGATTTGCTACCCAAACTACCCACGTACTGTGCTGGAGTTTCTTCTATACTGTATGCAATGGGGTGGGAACTCTACTCCATGCACTATTAGCAAAGTGCAACAAGGCAGTAAATTAGGTAGGGATAGTTAGTCTGGGAAGTTTTAGGGCTGCACTATGCCTGTTTGTGTGGGACGGTAGTTGCCTTATCCATTGTGCAACCAAATTTCTCTGTAGACCACCTTGGTAAATTGAACTGAGATCTCAATAGGCTTCTGAATCTGACCTTATCCATGTTTCGAAGCTGTTGCCTTATGAATTTCACTTTCTGTCATAGAAGAGAGCCTTTCAATATAAATGATCTGTAATTCAGATGGAATATGATCTGTAATACAGCTATGCTGCAGACATGTGGTGTGCATTTACAAATACGCTCATGTGAAACAGGTCAGCGGAGTCTCTCTGAGCTCACTATGCCTTGTAGTAGTTAACACGAACTGCATAGATTTCAAGATCATGGGGACGTAACTATCTCTTTAAATCGTCCGACATGAGAAAGGGGATTTGCGTATGACATAAAAATAGTTATGGAGTGAAAACCTCTCTGTTAAAGATAAATTATATGCTAAAATTAGGCTCTCATTTTTTTGTTTGGCTCTGAGAAAACAGAAAGATCTCACCCTATTAAGTTATACAAGTGCAAAGTTTAATAAACATTTCTTCAAATAACTTTGTAGCTGAAAAGCCCTACTCTTGCTGCCAAATTCATGCAATAATAGAGCAACTTTACTCTTGGACGCAATCATATTTCATGCAGTAATTTGGCCTGACCTTTGGATTTGAACACATTTAAGTACTATAACAAGACATTGATGACTGTATTTGAACACACATGATGTCATACTGAAAATCTATAACTCACATGCATTGGATATCCTGCTTGTTATGAGAGGTGTCGACAAAACCCTGGGACTCCTAGGGTATATTAGCAAGAGACGTTTCTTTGGCGGATGTTGACACGCCATCTTTTATAAAAATGGTGTGATTTTGCTGCAATTAGAAACATCACATCTAAAAACTGTGAAAGGAACTGCCGCACTTCAAAGGGTTTTCTGAGATATTTTTACAGATGACCTATCCTCTGGATAGGTCAACAGTAGGGATGAGCAAATCTACTTCGGATGACACATCCAAAGTCGATTCACATAAAACTTTGTTAGAATTTAGTACAAAGCGAACGCTCTGTACAGTATTAGAATGTATTGGCTCAGATGAGCTGAAGTTATTAGTTCGCGAAGTCTCGTGAGACTTTGGGTAATAACTTCAGAAATTAATTTCTTCTGTTAAAAACCTTTTACTCGGTTTTGGTTCTAAATGGCACCTTGGAACCGAACCCTAGATCGGTAAAAGTTTTTTTACAGTAGAGATTTATTTCTGAAGTTATTACCCGAAGTCTCACGAGACTTCGCAAAGTAATAACTTCGGCTCATAGGAGCCAATACATTCTAATACTGTACGGAGCGCTCACTCTGTACAGTATTCTAACGAAGTCGATTTGCTCATCCCTAGTCATCAGTAGATCAGTGGAGTTCCAATACCTAGGATGCCCGCCGATCAACTGTTTGAGAAAACACCAGGGCTAACAGTAGCACAGCGGCCTTCTCTCTGATCACTAAGAACAGCTCCGTCCATTTGATAGCGGCTGTGCTTGGTATCGCATCTCTGCCATATTCATTTCAATGGGGCTGAGCTGCGCCTAGGCCATGTGACTGATGAAAGTATCACTTGGCCTAGGAAAAGCTGAAGAAGGCCACAGTTCTATTGCGAGCACCAATGTCTTCTCAAAGAGCTGATCAGTGGGGGTCTCAGGTGTCAGACCCGAACCGTTCAGACACTGACAACCTATCCAGAGGATGGATCATCAGTAAAAATATCAAGGAAAACCCCTTTAAAGAGGACCTGTCACCACTCCTGACATGCCTGTTTTAATACCTTCATGCATTCCCCATGTAATAACAATTCTGGAGCATCTATTCTTATGGCTGTATGTTGTACCATTCTTTTATTATTTCAATTAGAAGTTATGAATGAATTTCTAGCAGTCTGCAGTAAGGGTACAAAGGGGAGGTAACAAGTTGGGGGGGTGTACCTGCACAGTCTGAAAATGGCAGCACTGATTGGATAGAGTGAGTCTGTGCAGGTACACACCCCCAACTGGCCACCTCCCCTCTGTACACTTACTGAAGACTGCTAACAATTCAGTCATAACTTGTAGTAGAAATAATAAAGGGATAGCACAACATAGAGCCATAAGAATAGATGCTCCAGAATTGTTATCACATGGGAAATACATGAAGCTATTAAAACAAGCATGTCAGGAGAGGTGAAAGGTCCTCTTTAAGTTAATGGCAGGATAAAAATAACTGTAAGGAACTGCAATGCAATAGGCATAAAGTCTTCATATTTAATACAAAATAAATGTCTGCCGTCTACATTGTCTATAGAGTTGATGGATAAAAAATATCTGAGCTTTCCGTAGATAGAGTCTGCTGGTTGCTGTTCATCCAGGCGAAAAACGAGAGGGCTTTAGTGAGGTGGAGTCTGATCAGGAGGGAAATGAAGCATGGTCTTGGAAGAGGTTACTGTATTGATTGGAGGAGCTCAAGATGAAAGAGGGAACATGTGAGAGAGCAGTTGGGTTACATTAGGTGAGAAGATGTGAGGAGTTAAAAGCACTGGGAAACTGACCTGGTTTTAAAGAAGGAAAAAAAGGAGACAGATATGGACTGACAGTAAGCTATAAACAGTATAAAAGGAAAAGACAGACCAGCCATTTAAGTCCCCCCCATACCATGGGACCCTACCAGGGCCAAGGTGTCATTAGCATAAGCTTGTTATACATAAAAGCCCATTTCTAGCAATTCCAGGAGAAAAAAACTGTATATTACATTGTGTGCATTGGAAAATAAATAAAAGAACATTTATTATGTTGTTCATCTATGCAGCCATGTGTTAAAGGGAACCTGTCATCTCCGAAACACCCCCTAAACTAGAGTAAGAGATGTATAGTGTAAGTGATGATGAATCCGAATATGTAAGTTTTATCTTCTTACTCACTTCCATTCTGACGCTGTGCTCCCACAAACCAGCAGTAAAATACACTCACTGGACTCATCTTTGAGTCCTCTCCATTATGTGAGTGAGCACTGGAGTCCAGTGAGTGCATTTTACTGCTGGTTTGTCAGAGAACAGCATCAGAATGGAAGTGAGTATAAAGATAAAAATTACATAACCGGACTCAATGTCACTAACACTGTACACCGCTTACTCTAGTTCACGGGGTGTTTTGGAGATGACAGGTTCCCTTTAACTAGCTATTCCATATGATGACAAATGGGATCAAATGAATGTTGAGTAGGTGACTATAAGCGGTTTTAGTGCATCCACATGGCCTAAAGAATCTTGATACTGCAATTGGGAAGGTATTAACATATGGGGCTTATTTACCAAAACTGGCGTAAAGGAAAACTGATTTAGTTGCCCATAGCAACCAGATTTCAACTTTCATTTTCTAAAGGAGCTCTGAAAAATAAAAGGTGAATTATGGTTGCTATGGGCAACTAAGTCAGTTTCTCTTTACACCAGTAAAGACATAAATCTCCTCCTTTGACTTCATACACACAGCAATATTACAGCTCTGTACAGTCCTGGGGCTCATACTGTATCTCTGTGTGTGATTAATCCCTTAAAGGGGTTGTCCCACGAAAAATATTCTACAATGTTCAAACCAGCACCTGGATCTGAATACTTTTGTAATTGCATATAATTAAAAATTTAGCATAGCCACTGATTTATTCAATAAAATGTATCTGTAGAGAGCCAACTGCTGTTTGTTTCTTTCCTAATTCTTTGACCTGCTCACTGAGAAGGCCGCACAAGCTCAGTTTTATCCTTCAACTGCCTCCTGAGCTGTGATAGGGAGAGCATGGACACGCCCCCTTAGCTGCAGCAGACAAGACACTACCCTTGAGCTGTCAGCTTGATATAAATCTAGCAGCAATGAATGGGGAGATCTCTGGATCCATGTGAGGTACAGTGCTGGTCCTAGCTTTGTTAGAAAGAGATTGCTATGTACTATATGATGTCTGATTTTCATTAGTCATGAGATAACCTCTTTAAGGATGAAAGGGGTTATCCATGAAATAAAATAATTACTGACTATACCTAAATATTACTTTATTATAAACACATTCACAAATAGCATTTATTACTTATAATGGGTCCTTTTTTACGTGGAGGAGGGCAATCATCAAGGGGAAATAAAATGGCCGCTGATCTATTAGCACACATTCAGGACAGCAGAAGCATAGAGAAGAGGTGAGACAGCTTTTTAGCTCTTGTTCAGCTGTAAGTTAGGATGGGTTTTGAGCATGGTAATAGGGAAGTAGCCATTTTATTTCCCCTGATAATTGCCCCTAGAGAAATGAGCCCTTATAAATAATAAAATGCTATTCAGGAATGTGTTTATAATAAACTAATATTTAGATATTTTCAGTAATTTTATTTGAATAATTCCCCTTTAAGGCCATATATAACTTTTTGTGGTAATAACTTTAGAACATTTCTACATATCCAAGCGATTCTGACATTGTTTTTTTGTTGTAAAATATTGTACTTTATGTTAGTGGCAAATTTGGGTTGTCATGTTTTGTGTTTTTCTAAAATAAATCTAATATTTAACAAAAATTTGGAAAAATTTGCAATTTTCAATATTTGAAAATGTATGTTTTTAAGTCATACCACAGAAAAAGAGATCCATGTGTCTACTTTATGTTGGCATCATTTTTCAAAAGTACTTTTATTTTTTTTTTGGGGGGGGTGAGTTAGAAAGCTTATAAGTTTAGCAGTAATTTTACAAATTTTCAAGAAAATTTCCTAATTCTATTTTTTTAGGGACCAATTCATTTATGAAGTGGCTTTCAGAGGCCTATATACCACTCATAAATCACCACATTTAAAAACACCACCCATGAAAGTATTCAAAATAGCATTTAGTAAGTTTGTTAACTCTTTAAATGTTTCACAGGAAATTATGCAAAATGAAGGTAAATTTTAAAAATGTAATTTTTTTGCAGATTTAAAAGTTTTATCATTTTTTGTAACCCTGCAGGTGATAAAATGAAACTGATACTCCAGATTTACTACCCTGATTTTGCAGTTTTTAGAAATATCCCATATGTGGCCTGACAATGCTACTTGGCTCAAATACCAGCTTCAGAATTGAAGGAGCACCTTGTGGATTTTGGGTCTGCATTTTTTTAGGAAGTTTTTTGGGCACCATTTCAGATTTGCAGAGGTCTTGAGATGCTAAAACCTAAGAAACACCCCCAAGCATTTAGACCCAACAAGTGTTTCATAGAATTTATTACAATCAAATGCAAATAAAAAATGCATATAATGCAACAATATGTCGTTTTACCTCAATGTTTTTCATTTTTACTTGGGTTAATGGGAGAAAAAGCACCCAACATGCTGTTTGGGCACAAAGTAGACATCAGAAGGGAAGGAGCACCATTTCAAACTCAGATTTTAACTGGAATGGGTTGGGAGTTGGGACGCCATGTTGAACTTGCAGAACCCTGAGATACCAGTACAATTGAAACCACAAGAAGTAACCATATTTTTGAAATTTCACGCCAAGGAATTAAGCTAGGAGACAAGTGATTGTTTTGACCCCACAGGTGTTTCATCTGAAAAATTTAATTTTTTCCAATATTATGTTGTATTAGCCCCGAATGTTTTATTTTTGCAAACATTAAAAGAAGAAAAAACATTACATATTTTGTTATGAAATTTCCCATGAGTAAACAAATACCCCATATGTGGTCATAAACTGCTGTTTAGGGACACGACACATTCAGAAGGGAATGAGTGGCATCTTGATTTTGTAGCATGGCATTTGCTAAAATGGTTTTTAAGAGCCATAACTGTTTTTCTTATTTTTTGTTGACTGAGTGATGTTGGGTTTGTTGTTTTTTTTTTGCCAGAGAAGTGGTAGTTTTTATTGGTACTATTTTTGGGTACATTTGGCTTTTTGATCACTTTTTATTTCATGTGGGCAAAAATTGCAATTCTGTCAGTGTTTTTATATTTATTCATTTATTGGATTCCCCATGTGATATATATGATAACTTTATTCTGTAGGTGTATATATGATTAAGATGATACCAGATTTTTTTATGTTTTCTACTATATATAATAACATAGTAACATAGTTTATAAGGCCGAAAAAAGACATCTGTCCATCCAGTTCAGCCTGTTATCCTGCAAAAACCCCTTTTAAAATTAAAAATCAGTTGTATTTTACATCCCCATATATTAACATCCATGGCATTTTTATTTTTTATGTCAATGTACTTGTGTGAGGGCTTGTTTTTTGCGGGGGAGGGGGGTTTGTTTTTTAGGTTTAGGTGGGCAAAAACAGCAATTCTTTCGCATCATAAAATCGCTTTTTTTAATTTAAAAATCTGTTATATTTTTCGTCATATACTAACATCCGTAATATTTTTATTTTCCTGTTTTCTTGTGTGAGGGCTTATTTTTTGAAGAATGGGCTGTAGATTTTATTGGTACCATATTGGTGTACATTTTGATTAGTTTTTATTTCATTTTTTTGGGAGGTGAGATGGACAAAAATAGCAATTTTGTCAGTGTTTTTTAAAATCTTTTATGGGGTAACTTTATTGTGTAGGCTAATAAGAATATGGCAATAGCAAATTTATATAGGTTTATTTCATGTATTACTACTTTTTGATCATAAAATCCCTTTTTATTAAAAAATAAATTTTTCCTTGCCATCTCCATATCTAAGACTCAAAACTTTTCAATTTTTCAGTCAACTTAACTGTGTGAGCCCTTGTTTTTGTGGCATGGACTGTAGATTGTTTTAATTTTTTTACCATTTTGGGGTACATATGACTTTTTGGTTAGTTTTTAAGCCATTTTTTGTGAGGTGTGATGACAAAAACAGAACTTTCTGCATTGGGAAACAAGTGATTTTTTTTAACTTGAAATTGTTATTTTTCATTTTTATTTATTTACTTTTTTTTTTTTTAAACATTTTAACATACAACTGAATGCTGGAACAGTAGACTGCAATAGTCAAATTGCATTGCCATATAAAAAAATGGTAAAACATCATGAAAAATGTAATACACATTCACATTAGCGTTTTCAAGTGAGGCAAAAACCCAATGAATGTCCATGGCACAAAAATTCCAGCAAATGTTGGCATCAAGAAAGCTTACCAATTTAAAAGCAGTCTATTATTTGTAGTAAATGTCTAAGATAACATGTTTTGGGGTTAAAACATAATTTAGAGTAATAAATTATTGCAAAATCAATATGTTTTTATTTTCTTAGTATTTGTGTTTTCTGTTCAATTACATTGCCTCTATTTTTATATTCAAATATGTTAGTAAATGTTAAAAAAAAAAGAAAACACATGAATATGAGCCTTTTTGGTCCACATTTGGTCTGTATTTTTGACAGATCAGGTGCAGGCCCATCTGCAAAAATGCAGACAGCATATCATGTACTGTCTGCATCCTTATGTCTGTGCCATAGTCCTACAAAAAAAAAAAAAAATAGAACATGTCCTAATTGTCCGTTTTGCAGACAAGGATAGGACATTTCTATTGAAGGGAAAAAGAAAATGGCAGCAGCACGCATCTGGTATCCATGTTTTGCGGATCAGCTGTTTGCGGACCGCAAAACACATATGTTCTTGCACATAAGGCTTAGACAACTTTCACACTAGCGTTTTTGCTGGATCCAGCAGGGTTCTGCAAAAACACATCCGTTACTGATAATACAACTGTCTGCATCCGTTATGAACGGATCCGGTTGTATTATCTTTAACATAGCCATGAAAGTCAATGGGGTACGGATCCATTTTCTATGTGTCAGATTGTGTCAGAGAAAACGGATCCGTCCCCTTTGTCTTGCATTTGGGGTCATGGCGGATCCATCTTGCTCCGAATGCTGCGGTTTGCTCTCTGGTATCGGAACGGAACTGAATACATTTTGGAGCACTCCATTCTGTTCAGTTATGTTTTGTCCCCATTGGCAATGAATGGGGACAAAACTGAAGTTTTTTTTCCCCCGGTATTGAGACCCTATGACACATCTCAATACCTGAAAATGTAAACGCCAGTGTGAAAGTAGCCTTAAAGGGGTTGTGTGACCTCACATTGGCTGATGTGCGAGCACGACCATTGATAATGGATTGCAGGGTGGTTGTAACCATGAATACAGGCATATAATGTGATGAAAAAATGAATCCAACCAGCAAAGGAGACAATATGGACAATCACAATACATTAGTAAGTGTCTTGTAGTAACTTTCTCTACATGATAAATACAATTTTCTGAAGTGACATAGCCCCTTTAAGGGCGGTTTTACAAAATCACAACATACAGTAGGGAGATGTCTACTAGTGTAGAAAGATGTACAGCTGACACATGCTCTGAACCCATGCTGACATTCAGTTTTGTCACAAATGTGTGCCATTATCAATTGATTACTAATGTCTGCATGGATTTGCAGGTAAAATTGCTGATTGCACTGGGGGTGCTATCTGCATCACTATGTCAGGGGCAGGTTCACACATAGGTTTTTAATGGTGTTTTTTTTGTACTTTTGCGGTTTTAGTGGTGTCTTTTACACCTGTTGTTTTGGGGGTATTTTTTGCTGTAAAAATGTTAACTGGAGATGTTAGCTGAAAGTCTATGGAAAATATTAAACACAGGTAAATATCTGGCATTTATTTCACAGTTTTTGTATTTTTTTTGCCATTTTGACATCTTCTCTTCACATGTGGTAGACTCTCCCCGCAGTTGAAGTAGTGCCCACCTGTCGCAAGATTGACAGAGTCAGACATTTAGCCCAATTCCTTGCCTGGTCCACTACTCCAATTAGCCAAGCAAGGGCACAAGCTGAGCCGCCCTGCTCAGCTAAATGGAGCAGCAGCGCAGGCAGACTATTGTCAGGGCAGGGCTAAATGCCTAGCTGTTAGGCTAGAGCTAAAAGGCGACACTGGTCGCGTCCAGGATCACTGAGTAGAAGAGATCTCATAGAAATGAATGGACTCACCGCAGCAGTCGCAAGAAATCCAACACGGCTGGATTTCTTGCGACTGCCACAGCAATCCCATTCATTTCTATGGGATCCCCGCTACTCAGCGATCCTGGCCGTGACAGGTGTTGCACGAACAGTGTTGCCATGTAGCCCTAGCCAAAATCTTGCAGAAGGTGAGCACTCACTGGTAAAGAGGTTCTGCTGATGAGACAAATCGAATTATTAGAATTGATTCACTCATCTCTAGTAGTGATCTAGTGATCATTCATCCCTATACACAGGACACAACTGTTACATGTAAATGCAGCAGCACAAGTGGGCAATGAGGGGGAATGAACAGTTTGTTCCCAATTATTTCCCTGTACATTAGTCCATGTAAACGGGTCTAAAGCTAATTACGTCACTGGCACAGGGCTCCTATACCTTGGGTTTATGGAAAGAGCGAACAGGTCTGTTTCTACATATTTGATTTCGTAGAACGGCACTGTCTGATTTATATCTGTTTATCCTTGCTTGTAGCTGGCTAGTTATTTTAAGTATAAGGGATGAGAGGGTCTGCGTTTTGTTTAACGTTTCTTGATAACACTTGCCTTAAATAGTCATTGGAAGCTCTGCCGAGAGTGGAAAGAGATCTGGGACGTGTTGGTGTCTTAAAAGTGTGCGAGTAACCGAGAACATATGGACAGACTCAAGAAGGCCAGTTAATGGATGCTGTTGATATTTGAATAGATATGACTAATACATTAATAAAAAAAATACATTTCATATAATATTGTATAATAAATTCCTGCATAGCTGGAATATCAGGCACAAAAACATTTTCTGCCAGGCAAGATGGGCTGTGTAAATGAAGCATTATTCTCCAAAACCATTTTCTTCCCTTAGTACTGTAAGATGTGAGTAAAAATTGACGATTACATTTATTACATGTAGTGCGCTTAGTTTCATCTTAGGATAACCCTCAAGCTTCAACCATGCAAAAGCTGACTGAAAAAACTTTCTGTGTCAGGTCGGTCATATACATCATAACTGTCAGGTGAAGACTGATGGCTATTTTTGCCAAAGCTCAATTCAGCCGAGCAAGCACGTCACCTGAATGAGGAGAGGAGAAAAGGTCACGCCCCAAGAACAAAAAGACTGGGCACTTGAAATCTAACGGCTTGATCTTTATTTCCCCTGAAATCATCTGCCGTCAAAGAGAGCCAGGGAGCCCCTATACCTCATAGATGACTGGCCTGTGCCATGAAAATCAGCATGATCCTTTTTCCCTCGATATCTTACAGTGGTGGAAAGATGGAGGACCCCACATTAGATGGTTGGTGAGCTGCCGACACTGTTCAGTGTCTAATGCTCCCAGGCCAGCTCTTACTCTCCCTGCTGTGCCGAGATCAACATCCATTGATGAGGGTACATGTGACTGCTGCCGCACTGACCTGCTCCCCTTGCATCACATTACCAGTTGTCGTGGCACAAGAAGAGAAAGCCACGTGTTCCGTGGTCGCCAGATGTTAATCTCAGCATGGCAGGGAGAGGAAGAGCCGGCCCAGGAGCATTAGACACCGAACCCAGTGTCGGAGACTAGTTAAGTATGATTTCCACTCTTGGATAACCCAATTCATCTAACGCATAAGACCAGTTTAGACATGCACCATCAGTTCTGTGCAGAAACACAACTAAGCTCCTTCTTCCATTTCTGTTGAAAGAATAATTTCACTGTAGAATTGGAATTGCAAATGGAAGATGATTTTAATCAATGTTAGTTGTAGTTTTATGAAAATTGTCTACTTTGGACAGTTTCACTGATGCAGCTGGTAATTTGTTGAAGAACCTATCTGGCAGCAGGTATTATTGTGGTGCCGGGATGTTGCTCATATGTTTATATCTTACACCACTGCTTTTTTTTTTGTAAATTTTTTTCCCACAAAAACAGATTACACATAAGAAAAAAATTACGTGTATAGGAGTACCTGTATCTTGACAGATATTCCATAGAAATTGGGCAAAAGAACCCCAGCATTCTTCCACAAATCAAGGTAAATTATATGCCTTACACACAGGTTATATTTTTTATAGTTCAAGATGCATTCCAATCATATGCATATATAGCATATCCCCCTCTTGGTCCCATGCGTGTTGGAGGAACAAGGAACAAGGATCAAACGAACAACAAACTAAAGATGATACATTTTCAGTCCATGGAATTAAACAATTGCCTGCTCTTAAAGTAAAGTTAAGTAAAGTAAAGTATACAGGTCCACATCAACGAACAGTAGGAGGATGTTGAATCACAATTGTATTACACATGACTCTACTGGAGACCGGTGGAGGATTCCCTTGAGTGGAAGTGCCCCTGGGCCTGTATGCGTGCATTTGGCTTTGGTCCCAATTTTATAGTTTGTATTCAACTACTGTATAGACTACCAGAGGCCAGAGTACTCACAAATGAACAGCTTATCACTCCCCATTTCATTGACTTGAGGTACTTGTTAGGGTTACCCATTATCCCCTTCGTTATTTGCCTTAGTTATTGAGGCCCTGAGTTGAGAGTTGAGATCTGAGGGAGAAATTCATAGACTGGTTAGGGGGGAAATTGAGACCAAAGTGGCGCTTATAGATGATTTCATTCTCTTCCTCTTGGACTAAGGCCCCTCATTGTGTAAGGCCATGTCTCTGATGAATATGGAGAGTATTCTAGTTTATGCATTAACTGGGAGAAATCAGTTATTTACCCACTTGTTAGTAATGACAAGTCCATCCGGGCAGCATGGCTCCCTCTGCCACTAACACACCATTTTAAATACCTAGGGATTGAAATAACTCAAACTCCACTGGAATTCTTCCGTCTCAACATAGACCCCATTTAGAATGGGTTAAACATAAAATCAAACCTGCCTATCTCAGTAGTGGGTAGGATTAATTTTACTAAAATAATGATCTTGCCAAAACTTTAATATAACCTTAAACATGCCTTTACTCCCATCCATAAATCCTGGTTTCACACCATTGGCAGTCTACTCCTTTCCTTTATTTGGCATCACAATTGAGTTAAACTGTCCCTAGTTTTGCTGCAGCACTCTAAAGAGGGGGAGGCATAGCTCTCCCACACTTTTTTCTGTATTACTTAGCTGCTCAGCTTAGATATCTTTGTCCATGGTTACTTCCCAATGTTGACCTAGGAGATGAGCATTTGTTTTAGGGTGGGGTGATCATTCCAGTTTACTGGTAAGTCTCAAAGGGGGACCCCAGCATCTAGACTGCCTGAGACACCTACAGGCATTGTGCACCCGCTCTGGCCCATTGACATCTTGGCCTCTATGGCACAACCCTAGCTATGGCTCCAGGATTTGCTGTATTGTGTGTTTTAGTCCTGTAGAGGCACTCATTCCATTCAACACTTGTTAGATGGGAACGTATGGTGTACTTTATTACTGTGTACTGTATTCTCTTAGAGCTAGGTATGATATCCCTCCCCAAGCCTTTTATAGATTTTTGCAACTCAGATATGCACTGATAGCCCAATTCTTGGATTACCCCAGAGCCTCTGTGCCCTCTTCCCCTTTGGTTATGTTTTTCTCCCTTGCAACTGTTCTGTCTCTTCTTTTTATGCGTCTCTTCTGCGTCAGTTTCGCAGCACACACCCTCTTCTAGCCAAAAAAACAACGTGCCACCCATATATCGCCTTTAAATGAGGACACTTGGGAGGGGATGTTAGACTCACATTTACTGGTCTTCCCTGCTGCTACCAAAAAGCTCTCTCAATTGTGTAACACACACCAGGCGTAACTTACTCTGTTTAGGTTGTATAGAAATAGGGTCATATCCCCCTCACAGTGTCATAGATTTGCAACACGGAGGCAGATTTAATTTATTTAATATGGTCCTGTCCTATCCTAACCTTATTTTGGGCTGATGTGATCATTACAATAAACACTGTCATGCCTTTTGCCTCGATGGTGGATCTTAAACTGTTCCTGTTTGGCATAGTGGAAGATACTGAGATATTCTAAAACACTGTTCTTAATAAATGATCCCAATAAAGTTTAAAACCATATCCTTTGCATCTTTAATATGAAAATCTAAGATCTTATTATGGAAAATAACTGATATTTACTGGTATACAAAGCACTATGACATGTGAACAACTTGTGTTTGATATTTCCTTTTCTTCAAGCCTTGGTATTCCATGAAAGGCATCACATGATGGCTACAGTCAAAATAGGTCAGATTTGAATGGAAATTAGACATTAATACCTTTAGACTTGCAGAAACAAGATAACATCAAATTGAGAATGTATTCCCAAAAAAGGAGGCAGTGGTTAGCTAGTTAAATCCTGCAAACCCTCATATTATAAGCTTCCCTTCTCACATCCTAATCCCTGCTGTATTAAAGTAAATAGATTTAAGCAGGCGTCAGCTGTTACAGTCTCAGAAGTGTAAACTGTTAGTGAAATTCCTCTATTTGTAGCCTATATTCTAAAGTGCACATTGAAGGGGTCAATAGGTCTCTGGGCAACAATATGCAAGTGAAATAAAGAAAACCGCATTGTGTGAATAGGAATTAATATTTTACTATTCCCTCAAAATCCAGCCCAAAAGAAGAAAGGAAGAAAAATGTACTGATGGTATTTTTCACAAGATACATGTATACTAACATCAGGGCAGATTTACTAATCTTATCTGCCATTGAGACCTTTTAAACTTAGGCTCCCAGTTTTACCACAGTGGCTCACGATGATAGTGATAGTAGTGAATTGTTAGATACTGTTAAAGGAAAATATGGTTCCCAGTCAGAGCTTCAGTCCTACACCACTCTAATATGATATAGCATATACTGATATTATTCAATGGTATTCACCCATTGAGTGATATCAGTATAGCCAAAAGCCATTTGGTCATTGGCCCTTGTTAGCATATCCAGGGGTGTAGCTAAAGGCTTCAGTGCTTTGTGTTCTTCTTATGCGGAACAAGGTTCTTTGGGCCCCCTAAGGCTCCTGGGCCCGGTAGCGACTGCTACCTCTGCACCCCCTATAGCTACGCTCTTGAGCATATCAAAGGCAGGAAGGGCACAGTGTAAAAGCTGTTGGACAACATTCTCTTGGCCAACAGATAGGGAAGATATTTGGGTGGTCATGGGGCATAGTTCATGGAGGGGGTTGCGGCACAGGAAGCGATATCCTAGGTGAAACTTGGTCTATCTCTCTCTCTTCCTGCCAGCCCTTGAACCAACAGCACTTCTGGAGCAAACTTAAGGTATATGTGTGTATGTACTGTATATAAGTATAATATCCCAGTAGACTTTATATGTGTACATATAGATATTTGTAGTCTGTGATTGTATTACCAGTAGATATATATGCTGTTTATGCATGTACTAATGTACTAATAGTCAGGTACAGGATGTGAGTTGATTAGAGGTGTAGATCCAGTAGACAGTATATTGGTGGGCTCTGAATATACTTTATATACATACACATTATTAGCCACATTGCTTAGCATCGAGGGGGGCAGGAACGGGGGCAGCTGTGTGTGGTGGTGTCCTCTATGTATTTGTACTGTCTGTATCTTAATGTAATGTCCATTGCTTTGTCATCTCTATGTTAACAGTAAACTATTTTTCTATATAAGTATCTGCGAGGGTTGTATGTTACTCCTGGGGTGTAAGAAGGACTGGAGGGGTGTATATAATACACTGAATAAACGGGTTATATAAGAAACAAAGATAACAGCTTAGGAACAGAATAAAAGGGAAAGAATGGGAGATAGATATAAATCTCCAATTTCCAATAAGCAAAATTCCCTTCATCAGATACTTTACGCCATCTTTTGGTAGACCTACTTTGCAGCAAAATGTTGGAGCATTAGGATTACATATTAAGGTCCCTTTTGCACTAATTTGTCGTTTTCTGCTAAGTCATGAAACATTGTAGAACGAGGCACAAAAAGTGTCTAAATGGCCTTTGCAACAGAATACTGATACATTTTCATTACTAAATCTGCTCCACTGTGCTTTACTGTACATTTTTGGCACATATTTTTGTATAAAACAAATAACAAAGGGGGATGGAAAAATCAACAAGACAACGCTAGTTATTTTGGAATTACTTTCCGAATCACCACATTTTTACAGCAGACTGACTTACTCTAAGTTGCTTTTTTTGACTTTATTTGTTTTCCTCACTTACATAGTGCTGACATATTTTGCAGTGCTTTACAGACATTATCATCAGCCTCTGTCCTTTATGGAAGTGCTCATCAGTACAAGAGGACTGGGAAGCGCTCCCTGGGCTCTGTATTCACAGCTACCTGGTCCTCAGCCCCTTGCTGGGCTGTGATGGCACAGAATGAAGACGTCTGCGCGCTGTGACCTCTCGCTGTGCGGCGTTGGGTCATAGCACAGCGTGCAGCAGGAAGGACCGGAAGAGCAGGAGCTGGATCCCCGGAGCTACGGAGGCATCCGGAGGAGGAGAGGTAAGTTGATTTATTGTTTTTGTCTGAGGTCTGAACATTCGAGTCCTAAGTGTCTGAATGTCTTATTAACATGCCGATCTGATCTGAGGTCTGAATGGGAGTCTGAACATTGGGGGTCTCATCTGCAAGGGGGGTCTTATTAACATAGGGGTCTGATCTGATGTCTGATTGGGGGTCTTATTAACATTGAGGGTTTGATCTGTGGTCGGATTAACAATGGGGCTCTGAGCTGAGTTCAGATAAAAAAAATATAATTTTTATTTTCCTCCTCTAAAACCTAGATGCGTCTTATGGGCAGGTGCATGTTATGGGGCGAAATATACTGTATATTCCCTATCAGTATGCCTTTGGAGTGTGCGAGGAATCCAGAGTACCCACAGTAAACCCACGCAGACACAAGGAGAACATAGCAACTACATGCAGATGTTGTCCTTGATCAGATTCAAACTTAAGACCTCAGCACTGCAAGGCACTAACCACTGAACCACCATGCAGCCATTCTGTATTATTTTTTTAAACAGATCTCTTTATCACTAAAGGTGCCCATGCATGTTCAGTAGCTGTCAAATGAACATTTTTTAGACTACTGCGAGTTCAGCTGTCAATAGTATAATATGTAAGTCAGCCTTACGGCCAATGGGTTTTAATATGGGCTCTAAATACACTGGATTCTTGTGATGCCCATAGTACGTGCCTGTCAGTATCTCTTCTTTCCTGGTGGGACGGCCACTGGTGTACTCACCCTTCTATCTGCTCGATGCTACAGGACACTTGTAGCTTTCCCTGCCAGGTGCTTCAAGCCTTAGGGTGTGTGGGCTCCAGACTAGTGCACGCATGGGCTAATCTGCCCACAACTAATGGCAGTTTTCCCTGCGGTACATAGGGGGGTGGTTTATTTGATTGACCCTGTGCTGCCTGTTCTGTAGTGCTAGTAATCTGCCTGTCCTCATTTTGGCTTTCACACTAACTATGCTTCTACCTGTCCCCCAGAACAGCAGACACCCCCCCCCCCCACACACACGGTTCATCAGAAATGGTGCTTTGTAAAAAGTGCTTTGTAAAAAAGTTTGGACACACCTTCTCATTCAAAGAGTTTTCTGTATTTTCATGACTATGAAAATTGTAGATTCACACTGAAGGCATCAAAACTATGAATTAACGCACGTGGAATTATATACTTAACAAAAAAGTCTGAAACAACTGAAAATATGTCTTATATTCTAGGTTCTTCAAAGTAGCCACCTTTTGCTTTGATTACTGCTTTGCACACTCTTGGCATTCTCTTGATGAGCTTCAAGAGGTAGTCACCTGAAATGCTATTCCAACAGTCTTGAAGGAGTTCCCAGAGATGCTTAGCACTTGTTGGCCCTTTTGCCTTCACTCTGCGGTCCAGCTTACCCCAAACCATCTCGATTGGGTTCAGGTCTGGTGACTGTGGAGGCCAGGTCATCTGGCGTAGCACCCCATCACTCTCCTTCTTGGTCAAATAGCCCTTACAAAGCCTGGAGGTGTGTTTGGGGTCATTTTCCTGTTGATAAATAAACGATGGTCCAACTAAACGCAAACCAGATGAAATAGCATGCCACTGCAAGATGCTGTGGTAGCCATGCTGGTTCCGTATGCCTTCAATTTTGAATAAATCCCCAACAGTGTCACCAGCAAAGCACCCCCACACCATCACACCTCCTCCTCCATGCTTCACGGTGGGAACCAGGCATGTAGAGTCCATCCGTTCACCTTTTCTGCGTCGCACAAAGACACGGTGGTTGTAACCAAAGATCTCAAATTTGGACTCATCAGACCAAAGCACAGATTTCCACTGGTCTAATGTCCATTCCTTGTGTTCTTTAGCCCAAACAAGTCTCTTCTGCTTGTTGCCTGTCCTTAGCAGTGGTTTCCTAGCAGCTATTTTACCATGAAGGCCTGCTGCACACAGTCTCCTCTTAACAGTTGTTGTAGAGATGTGTCTGCTGCTAGAACTCTGTGTGGCATTGACCTGGTCTCTAATCTGAGCTGCTGTTAACCTGCGATTTCTGAGGCTGATGACTCGGATGAACTTATCCTCCGCAGCAGAGGTGACTCTTGGTCTTCCTTTCCTGGGGCAGTCCTCATGTGAGCCAGTTTCTTTGTAGCGCTTGATAGTTTTTGTGACTGCACTTGGGGACACTTTCAAAGTTTTCCCAATTTTTCGGACTGACTGACCTTAATTTCTTAAAGTAATGATTGTCACTCGTTTTTCTTTACTTAGCTGCTTTTTTCTTGCCATAATACAAATTCTAACAGTCTATTCAGTAGGACTATCAGCTGTGTATCCACCTGACTTCTGCCCAACACAACTCATGGTCCCAACCTCATTTATAAGGCAAGAAATCACACTTATTAAACCTGACAGGGCACACCTGTGAAGTGAAAACCATTTCAGGTGACTACCTCTTGAAGCTCACCAAGAGAATGCCAAGAGTGTGCAAAGCAGTAATCAAAGCAAAAGGTGGCTACTTTGAAGAACCTAGAATATAAGACATATTTTCAGTTGTTTCACACTTTTTTGTTAAGTATATAATTCCACATGTGTTAATTCATAGTTTTGATGCCTTCAGTGTGAATCTACAATTTTCATAGTCATGAAAATACAGAAAACTCTTTGAATGAGAAAGTGTGTCCAAACCTTTGGTCTGTACTGTACCTATGGTGTTAGAACTCCACTTCTGAGTATTGCATCTGTAATTCGAGTGGCAAAAATTCCCATATTGATGGACTGAAGAAAAAATACGGAAAAGTACTTATATGTGTCTGAATGCTTACCAGATGATGTCACCATAGATCAGAAGTAATATTCACCTCGTAGAACCAAGACTGCACCAGCACCACTCTCAGTTGCAAACATTCATCTTCCATAAAATACATGAAGCTTCATTCACCAGTCTTGTTTAAAAGGATTTATTCAATCCATGCCAAATTACAGATAAACAAGGGGGGACAAAAGAATCAATCAGAAGTAATTATTTTTCATTTTCATTATCTTGCCCATGTCTGTGATGCAACTTTGTTTTTATGCTGCTAGGGCTTGTTGTAAATGGGATTACCAATGTGAAGGACTACAGTTCCTATAATTCCTCTACCCTCTACAGTCATTGCCCCTATTACAGATACCTGCGTACCCCTCTATGCCTGAAAATTGCAAAAAAACTTAAAATATCCAAGGCTTATGCAGCTAATAAAAATATAAGTCCGATCAAATAGTTGGCATGTATAATCAGCTTAGCCTTCGTTCCCCTTACTGTCTACATGACCTGACACTTTAGGAGCAATGGCTATGAAGGTGAGTTACTTTCTTGTGTGGCAGCAATGGTGGTAGTTCCTCTCCTGTCACGAACTAGCGGGTGTGAACCAACTGTGCCACGTGACCAACCTCCTCTAAGGGTGTTATCTAAGTGAACCTCTCATTTTTGCAGTACCCCTGATGGTGGGGATAGACTTTCCTGACAAGGTCCCTACCTCTTGAGGACAATTGTCACAAGAGGCAGCTGGCTTTGGCAGACCAGACTACTGCAATGTACAAGAGGTACAGTTGTAGTCAGCAGGCCGAGTTGTAATCAGGAGGGGCAGTGCAGGACCAAAGGATGAGGCAGCGGTGAAGTCAAACAAACAATGGGTCAGGGCATAGGTACAGGTCAGGCTATCCGGGTCAGCAACAGGAGAGTCAAGGCAAAGCAGGCAAAGATCAAACAGGTAACAGAGTCAGGCACAGGTCAGCTATACAGGAACACAAGCACAGATAACAGCACCTTTGAAGAACACTAGGACCGTTGATGCTCAGGCACCGGGGGATGGGGGTGGACCAATAAAATAGATACAGGATGGCTGTGATTGGTCGCACATGTCACATGTGCAAAATCCTTACAGCACAGGAAGTGATGCGCACTAGCCCTTACAGAGTGGCTACAGGAAACAGGCTACAAGGCATACTGTTTCCAGGGCAGAAAGGAAACAGTGGAGCAGATTCCAGAAGATACAGCATCTGCAAGCACAGAGTTCAGGACTGGAGCAGTACATGTAGAGACACTGGCAGCAGATCAATGCTGCTACCTGCCCTGTAATGCAGCTGGGCATGAGCAATGACAGCCACGGAGGGCAGTGCTCACCCAAGCACAGAGCTTGGAAACGCGGTGGTGAGTAGACGAACACTGGCGATCCACAACTGCTGTTACATCTTCTGAATGTCAGTATACAGTATATAGGAAGAGCACCTTTTCTTGCTATTGGGAAGTATGAAAGAATGGGAGGCCATTCTAGCCATGGTTTGCCAATTACCAACTATAAACTGCACTGGCACTCCTCAATTCCTCTGTGTAGTTTGTCTTCATGAGATTACTTTATTTTTCCTAACACTTTATATAAAAAATGAATGCTTGTTTAATGCACCCACATCTTTCCCATATCTGCAGAGCAGTCTCTATGTAGAGATGGAGGTGTTAAGCACTTAGCTGCTGTCTCAGAAGCACCCCATACTCCCACACACTGCAAACTCTCATGCATTTGGGGCCTGACCTATCCAAATCTCTTAAAATCAGCGCTGAGGAGTGCACGTGCCACAGCTTTTCCCGAGGCCTTGCAATAAAATATTTACAGCGTGTTAGTGTGCTTTGGTGTCCTCATCCGAGAATGCTTATGAATATTTGAAATTTGTTAAAACATTGGCATAAGGACTGCATTAATTCAGACAGACATCATGCGGTTTTCTTGCTGCTTTCTTTTCCTTTTTGCACTTTAATATAAATGTATACATTCTTCCATGGAAATAACTATTTTTATTTCATGACTTAAGCTAATTCTTTATAGAACTATAAATCTGAAGAAATTCTATGGGGAATTCAGAGTTGTGAAAGTAAGATCTACAGCAAGGGTGAATATAGCATATGTGCGACCTGTACAGTTGCACAGGGTACAGAAAGTATAAGGGCCCGCGGTTCCCTAAAAACAGCTTCTCACTCTAATGGCTAATGCCGTGCCTGCAATTGACTACAGCATCTAGGGGTTTAAATATCCATGATTGGGGTTATCAATAGAGATGAGCGAATCTTTGAAAAAATTATTCGCCGAACATTCGCCGAACTTTTCCTAAAATTCGTGTATTCGACAAATAGATTTGTTGTATTTGCGTACAAAATATACGTTATTATGTGCTATTAGCGAACATTCGCTCACTAATAACGATCGTTCATTTACAAAATGTACGCAACTTCTTAGAAGACGTACGCATGAAGGTACAAATAGCTTACGAATCTCAGCGTACTATTGTCTAAGCGATTACGTAATACGCAGGCACGTACGAGGAGAGGCCACGGCGTGCACTCCTCAGAGGCAGAGCGAATATTCGAGACACATATATGGTAAATAGTGCAAATTCATTATTATAAGTATAATATAAACATTTTAAATATCACCTACGTAGTATGCTCACGGACATGTTTAAGTCTCTTTTCTTCTGACGCTTGTCATAGAACTGGAGCAGAGTCCCAAACTCAGTCGCAATTTGTAATCCACATAGGCAAAATTGTAATCCAAATGGGTAAAAAAAATAGCAGCAAAGGTTCCCTTAAAAAAACCCTCTTTCGAGGGGCTCCTCAAATAACCTAAAAAAGGGGGAAAAAAGAGATGAGGCGCACGTATGCGTAACTTGGATAAAAAAACTTTTTTTTGATGGGGGGAGTCCTAACAATCCATGGCCATCTGGGTGAGGACAAACGCGGGGTAACAAAACTAAAAACAAGGGCCAACTAGTGCCCACCCTTCAGGATAAGTCCATGTTGTGGCTCCCATAAAAGCTGCAGGAATTACTTAAAGGCCAGCAGGTCCTCCTCACTGCTGCTGGAGCTAAAGGACATGAGAGGGTGCTCCTGCCTCATCATGAAAGCACCCTGGCTGCGGCAGCAGACCCCCGCTAACCTCTCAAGGATGGTCTTCTTGGTGACTGGGCTGTCACACTGGCAAAGGCAGTGGTAACTTTGGCCCTGCCCATCACTCTGTAGTGGCCAGATCCTCCTGCTGACATACCAGGTGACAGAATCTCCAGCTGTAATGGTAACGGTCTTCCACGAGCGGCTGACTGTGCGGCCTGCAACTGCCATGGGCATGGCAGTTGGTAGTGGTACTGTACCACAGTTGGATGGTACACGAAAGTGTTCGTGGTCATCTGTCCCACATGAAGGATCGGTGGTATCGGTGGCGGTGGCGGCAAATCAGGAATCAGGGGTTCCGGCTGATCCTGACCTTGGGATTTCTCTTCAAATCTCAAGGTCTCAAGGTCACAAGCCTCTTCTGTGGCCTGGGCCTCCTCACTCCAGTCTTCCGGGGGCGCTACAGGAGTAGGTGGTCGCTTTAAGACTTTCACCCCAGTAGCAAAGGGGCCTTGGAGGCTCTTCATGGGGGTATACTCCACGTAATCCCCTGCGTGGAGATTGTGGCGTATGGGTGGAAGATACAGCCGCTTAACCAAACGGCAGTTAACATATAATTCCACCGCAGTCTCCTCATCGCTGATGAAACCAACTCCCCGCTCCACGTTGCACCAAATAACGGTTCCCCTTCGGCGCTCCAGCTTAGGGTCACCGGACCGTGGGTGCTCCAAAACTTGCACCACCCACTCCTCCACCAGCTTTTTATATTCCCAGAGGGTCTGGGCGTTCCGGGTAACAGCCTCAGGGACCATCAAATTCTGGCGTAAGGAGTAGTCCTTGCGCGGCGGAGCGGGAACTCCTGCCGCCTCCGCCTTGTCAGCCAGTGGAGTCACCACCTCAGCAGGCACCTCATCCGACTTCCTGTTGAGCTGTGAGAGATAGATCTCCTCCGGTTCCTTCTCCTCATAGGGGTCGTCTGCCCACAACATGCTTCCCCAGTCAGGACCTCGCTGTCTCGCCGCCATCTTACTCTGCTGACTTGCCATGTCTTCCTCGCACGCAGGAGAAGTGGGCGGAACTACCAGGGAGGAGTCTGCATCGCTGAATAGAATTCGTATGCAACAGTGTGTAGAGTAACTACCAGGGAGGAGTCTGCGCAACAGCGTATAGAGTAACTAAATTATACGTAGAATAGCGTATAATTTAGCGGACAAACTACGTAGCGATGCGTACAAAAGCGAAGCGGACCCCAAGCGATCAGAAATGTATCACTTTTCCAATAGTACAGCTACATTAAAGGGAACCTGTCATCAACTTTATGCTGACCTCACTGAGGGCAGCATAAAATAATGACAGAAATGCTGATTTCAGCGGTGTGTCACTCATGAGCTGAAAGTAAGTGGTTGCTGAGAACCAGCCTCATAATCATTGCAGCACAGGCCTTGAAAAGAGTCAAATCTGCTTGAGAAGAGTCATGGTTATTCATAATCTCCTGCTCTCCCCGCCCTTCTGCTGATGGTTGGCAGTTCTATCCTAGAGAGAAAGGGGAAAAACTAGGTAGAAGACTGTCAGTCATCAGTAGGTGGGCAGGGAAAGCAGGAATTCATGAATAACCATGACTCTTCTCAAACAGATTTGACTCTTTTCAAGGCCTGTGCTGCAATGATTATGATGCTGGTTCTCGGCAACCACTTACTTTTAGCTCATGAGTGACACACCACTGAAATCAGCATTTCTGTCACTGTTTTATGCTGCCCTCTGTGAGGTCAGCATAAAGTTGATGACAGGTTCCCTTTAAGTCATGTTTATAACATAGGTTTCAACTTTTTTTTTTTAGTATTTTTGAATTAGAATACAACATGCTTTAGGAATGACATGCTTTCAGACATTTATTTTTTCTCTGAAGTCTTCTTTGTAAAACTTCAGAAATGCCTGAAAAAATGCCTCTACAAAATATTACAATTTAAAAAAATGCCATAACTAGACTTTATACTGCATAATTTTTGTATATCTATTTTGAAATGCCCCCCAAAAAAGTTAAGGAGACCTTACTAATATACAGATGTAATGGAGCATATTTTAAAATACACATATACCGGTAATAGGCAAGAACTGACATACCAAAGATGCAGACCATGCAGCAGCTACAGGGACGTTAGAGAGAGACCTGTTGGTCCCAACCTCTTTGCATGGATAGTGAGAATCTGTGCAAGGCTTCCCTCCCCAGAGGAACTGCAGTTACTTCACGTTTAGTAAAAAGTTAAGTTTACTGCCAAGCTATTTTCCTCATAAATCAATATGAAAACTCAATTTGATACCCATTAGACAAGTTTGTGTTCAATTATGATTTGGCATAGCGAATAGTGGAAACAATTAATTAAAACAATTTCAAGACCATTTAATCAAAAATGGAACATTTCAAATATACAGTAAGTAGGCAAAATCCCTAGCTTAAGCTGGATTTATTTTAGTTTTTGTCTTTACAATTTTATGACCTGTTAAAATAAAGGAATCCTTCATTTTCTAGGATACACATAGATGTAAAAATGCATAAGTCTTGTATTATAATAGTATTTATCATTCTAACCTTATTCAGTACATCTCAAGAATTATTACAATCTTTTATGGAAATTATTTAAAGGTTTTCTTTAGTGACAACATTTTTCTTTTTTAATTTTTAATAACATGGTTTCCAAAAATATTGGCATATCGATAATTACTATACTTAAGGGGAACATGTCATCAGCGACCTACTTAACCAACTGTTAGGAAGCTAGAAAGCTGTCTTACATTTAGAACTGGCCCTGGATGCACAGAAGTTATGGAGAGGCCTGCGCTTCTTCGTAACTTCAGCGGAACCACCGACAGCACAGAGTCTTTATTAAGACTGGTGTTTTTTAAATATTGTCCCCAGTGACTTCCACTGGGGACAGCAAGTTATGATAATGTCTGTAAAGCACTGTAAAATATGTTGGTGCTATAGAAGCAAGTAAAATAAACACAATACCTTTTTTTCTTGAGCCTAGGCCTACAAAATTAACTCAGCATGCTAATTAAAAACCAACTTCAACAAGTAGGAGGAGTGCACAACCAAAATGCATACAGTCCCCAGCCCTATATATATTAAAGGCAAAGAAAAACATTAAGCTAGGTGCTCATAGCATTTGTGACTTCTCTTAGAGGTACATGCAAGTATACATCCAAAATAGACCTGTGATGAATACTACAGTGGCATCTGTCCAATATATGGCTATTCACTGGCTAGGTGATAAATGTTAGATTATCATTGATCTGATCTGGGTCCTCTTTTTAAGCAACAGGAAGGGATCCCCGCAGCCAGACCACCTCAGATCTAACATCTATCACATATCTCTCCCTCAGAGGAGACATCACTGGATATAAGAGGTATGTGGCGCTGTATTCTCCTGTATGTTTCGTAGAGATGTATGTAATGTCCATCCAAACATCACTTTAACAGTAGGGCTGAGGGAGTTGTTGGACTGAGAATTTTCTACAGCAGAGGCAGCAAAAGGCTAGATTCGTCCCTTCCCTTTAATTCACTGAGGGTCTCTGTAGGCCCACACCGCTGCAGACTCGCCCCAGTTCACATTATGCCTGTTCTGAATTCTAGGCCCTCTCACCACGACAATGCACACAATTTTCACTGTGTGGATTGCCGGGGTGGGCAGCCCCAGAACTCATAACCGGCATAAGCCATGGTGTCCACAATGCCCTTGCCCTAACATCCTGACTCTAGCTAGCATCAGAACGTTCTGTGCAGGGCTCTCAAAGTTGGCTATGCCTCCTCCCTTTTGCAGCGCTGCAGTGTCCCGCCAGAAGAGGAGAAGGACAATTCAGGTGAAATCTGCTTTATTATCGGTACTCAGGACATTATCACTGTATTATCTGTGGTGTTATTATTATTTTATCATTATTATTTTATGCACTTATATGGCACTGCTATATTCACCAGCACTTTATAGACATTAGCATCCAACTGTCCCCAATGGGGCTCACAATCTAAGTTCCCTATCAGTATGTCTTTGTCATGTGGGAGGAAACCGAAGTACCCAGAGGAAACTCACGCAGACACAAGGAGAGCATACAAATTCCATGCAGATGTTGTCCTTGGTCGGATTCGAACCACTGAGCCATCGTGCTGCCCATAGGATTACAGGTAGGTAAAAAGGTGCGTGTCCACAGATTAGAAGGGGGCGCATTACATGGCTTTCCCTGGGCTCTGGCAACCCTCACTACATCACTGCTTACCCAAAACATTGCTGCTCCTTTCCTCCTTGCCTTTGTAGTTGTGATATAATGTTTTATATGCAGGAGTGAAATGTTGCATACCGCACATGGCTCGTGGACCTAATCACAGACCTCAGTGGTATATGGCATGAGAATGCTGACGCCAATGGCTGGCTATAGCAGTCATGTACGGTATACAGACATGTGACTGCTGTCGGGTAGGATACAGTGGCTCACTGGAATGTAAAGGGCTTGGCACGGTAAGTATAATTATATTATTATAAAATATATTATTATTAATATTATCCATGTCGCTGCTATTTTTTTAAACATTTTCACTTCAGGAAACCCTTTAAGAAACATTTGAATCATTATGTGCAATACCACTGTGTTTTTACTCTTAAATACTGTAGCCTTCTTTTGACTCCATGGTCACCAATGTTAAAAACGTATATCGCAAGATCAGAGAAATTTCCCCTTTTCTGAAACAATGTAAACTCCTTTATTTCAGAATTACTACAGTATAACTTGTACTGTTAAGTCTGGGTATTATGCTATAAAATATAACATGGTATATAGCTGACTAAGTATGGTTGGCCATCTTTGGGGGAGGTTCCTTCTGGGCAGACCTGCAAAGGGCAGTACATAAGTATCCTTCTTTTTGCAGGTTTCCTGGGGGGGGGGGGCTACAATAGTACAGTACAATAGTATATCTACATGTCATTATTATCAGCTAATATGGTTTTTACTTATGCTCATTGTAATTATAATAAATATACATGAAAACAGCAACAACAAAAATGTAGTATTCTATGCTAGTGGGTTGTTCTGGATGTACAGTATATTTCATTGCTTTTTAGATTGTAATTTAAACTTTGTCAACCACAGACACTTTGCTCAGTGATAGGGGATGTGAAGCAGCTTTGTAAAAACTAAACTGATAGTTATTTATAGGAATGCAAACAGAGAAAATAGCCTTTTCAGTTCACGATATATTGCAAATGAGGATTAGCTAGTTATTGCAAGCCATCTTTGTTGTTCTTAAAAGAATTTCTGTTTTTTGTCTTTTCTTTATTTCATTGCACAATTTATCATAAAGAAAATTTGATTGCTCAGGTTATTATAATAGTCATAGGGTCAAAAATATATTTGACCTTTTTTAGTAGTCAATGACATTTCCACACTGTTGCAAGTAGACACAAATACACCGGAGGCAGCTCTCCAGCGTGAGGACATCATCCAAAGCTGCCTGTATCTCAGCTTCTTAGACCTTCTTGAGTGCGGCTTGTGGAAGCAGAGGAGTTTTAGAGGTTACTTAATCTTATACCTCAATAAGTAGTTTTACCATTTTTAGAACATTAGGCCACCGCTGTCAAGCAGATTACTAGCTGACTTACTATAAAATAACACTTTCATTACATAATATCCTTTACAATACAACCAGTAGGTTTCATAGCACAAACGTGATCTGATTGATCAATTATTCTTTTGCCAATTCTTTCAATCTTGGGAAAAAGATCCTACTTTTTTGGCTATTCCCATTTACTTATCAGAAGCTTTGACATCAGGCTGTGTATTATTTGTACAAACAGAATTTTCAGCGACGTGAACTTTTTTTTTAGCAAACCCTCTACGTGTGTGTGTGTGGAGAACTGCATTTTCACCAGCCATGACTTATATGTGACTTCACATGGGAATGAGTACAATTCCTTAATAGGAGAAGCAGCCTGTGCAGCGGCAGAGAGGAGACATCATAGGCACTCGCTTGTCAAAACACTTCTAAATTCATTTCTGCTGAAACATTTTCCAATGCAAGTTTCTCAGTTCATTGTGTTCTCTATAAACCATGTCTAAATGTCAGTAATGGGACTGTGTGTGCAATACAAAAGGGAAACATTTTACTGCCATATGATCTCACCTTATATAGGGTATACTGTACTTCACGCTGGATACACATCTATAGATCTCTGAAGACAACCTTTCAGCCTCTTTGGGCTTCTTCTATCGCTCATCTCCAGTATGCCTATTCTAACATTACAGACCACAAGTCAATTAATTATAGCTGATGCATTACCACAGTTTCAGTCTAGATCTAACTTAACTGTTACTACTAAAAAAAACACTAAATTGTGTTACAATAAATTACATTTTCAAATCAGGACATTATCACCATGAGCGGAATTCAAATAAGAATGTATTATCCTCAAAAATGTCTTGTCTTTAAAGTTTCATTGCTGCTTGGAATGTTTAGTGGCTTTTGGGGAAGCAAAAAAAAAAAAAAAAAACATCCTGTACAATATGATAAATATGAAGATGTCCATGGCCACCACTAAAGAAAAAACAGAATATAAAAGCACTCTCACAACACTACTAAGGTATATATAGACTAATAACTCATTTGGATATGATAAGTAACCCTGACATTCTTAGCATATATATTTTTTATCAAAACATGTCTAAGCCCACCTACCATGGCAAAGTGACCTCACCTTTAAAGGGGTATCTGAGACTATAAAATGTCCCCCCATATGCTCGGGCTCCTCACACTGAATCTACTTACCTCGCTCCTCTTTCCCTGTGCCACTCTTGGTCCCCGCACCACCACTGCTGCTTCTCCCCATGCGCGGATGAAAACATTTGGTGTCGGGAGGGGAGCAGCCAAAGGCATACGGTGATGAGCCTCGTCCCCGTCACTGCCTGCCATTGGCTGCTCCCCCCAACACCCCACGGCGGTGTGGGGACCAGGAGCGGCATGGGGAGCCAGGTAAGTAAAATCAGTGTGAGGGGCCCGGGCATATGGGGGGGATTTTTTAGTCTTGGATAACTCCCAAAATCTCTTTGCCAGGGGGCATCTGCATTCAGAAGAGCAGCACCTGCAACATACACTGTGTTGCTTCTTGTTATCTCTGTGCATTTAAGCATCCAGAAATATGTATCACCTAATCAAAAGCAGCCTGTGTAATCAGTCGGATAATAGAAGTGCATTCAGACTTGGAGGCGGCCACACATCCAAGTTTGTATTCCAAAGATAAAAAACACAAAAAAAGGGAGGATAAAAACATCCAGCACGATATAATTAATAAATATGTGGATGTACTTGGCCACCACTAAAGAAAAAAAAAATATTTTGATCAAAATATATTTGCTAAGAACCTTTTGGGGAAGTAGCAGCTGTCTCAAATATTAGGAATTTATATGATATAATTCATTAAAACAGTACTTTACAGTAGTCACATACAGAAAGATATGTCTTCCTACTCAGTTGCAAGGTGAACTGGTGAAAATAGAAAAAGTTTTTAGGAAAGAGAAGGGAAGGGGGCAGCAAGTAGATAAAGCCAGTTATTTGTAGTAAGCCACTATCTCGGGACAGAGCATGCTGGTGTCTCTGACAGTCTGATACCAAGCAGTATTCTAAGGTCTCTGCTTCCTTAAAAGGCTAAGCTACACTGTCAGGCTTCACTTATCTGTATTGCATGCTGGTGGCATAGTGACAGTGACAATGCCATGTGAACAGCAGGTCTCCATTAGAGACTATGGCTTATTCTGATTGCCACTGGTATTTAAATATTCTGAATAATTACTATTTATTCTTGAAATGCAATATGCTAAGTCCAATTACAACAGAGTCAGAACAGCAAGTTTTTCACAAGAATATTTCATGGCAACTATATAGGGGTCTGATATGTAATTTATACTTTAGGTCTCAGACACAGAAATGTTTATGGGTAATACTAGCCAACACAGAAATTACATGTAAGTACAGGTAAGAAGGAGAGTGGCCCAGTTATCTGATATTAAACCTGATTCCCAAACTACATATCACAAAAGCTTATTGGGTCACCCCAGCATGTTCACACTTGTGACACTGTCAAATGGCATCTGATACTTATGTTAAAAAACAGAGTTGATAGGCTTTGTTCACATCTCCGTTTGGAGATCCGGCAGGCTGTACTGGCACAGAGCAGCCTGCCAGATGCTCTAATTCACTGCCGGATCTCCTTCGACTGCAGTGAGATCCGGTATTGATCCAGCTGATTTCAGGCATAAATGTCGGGTTTCAGCCAGACAAAAAAACGTGGCATGTAACGTTTTTTTTGTCCAGCCGAAACCCGGCATTTGCACTGAATCAGGCAGCCGGATATCCAAAACAGAAAAGTGAATGCAGCCTTAAACCTTAAGCCTCATTCACATGTCAGTGTTTTGGTCATTTCCATGAATAATTTTGAGCCAAAAGCTGGATTGGAGCTCCTGGATGTGGACTCAACAGACATAAGGTATAATGGACGCATCACTAACGAGCATTTCTTAGTAACTGGCAGTCTAATACCATTGATTATCCAATGAACAAGCTCGTTCATCGGGCATTCATGATCTTTCAGCATGTTAAAAGATCACAATTTGCCAACAGCAGATTGTGCTGTCTAATCACAATCTGCTGCCGGCAAATATCTAGATAGCATGGGGATGAGCGATGGCATAACGATCGCGCCTCCCCATGCTGTGGAGGAAATCGCTGCATGTCTCCTCCACTAGCAAGTAGGTGATTGCTGCTTCCTTCTCGACAATCGCCTGCAGAATCAGCTGGTGTAATACAGCCCTTAGAGAAAAAGAAGGCAATGGTAAAGTCATTTTAACTACATTTCTTGCAAATAAAGAAAGGTGCTTGTAGTCCCAAATCCATCTTAGAAATGACAGGATAAGAATCCTGCCCAGAGGCCTTTCATTTAAGTAAGCATGTTCATAGCTGTTAGTGTACATTAGTGTATGAGCCCCCGGCAACTGCATAGCTGGGAGAGAGGCGATGCAGCCTGAAATCTCACGAGGCTTCTGTCTGCACAATAAACCATTACAGTAAGGGGCATGGAGCCTATGTGATAGACAGGCCTTTTATATAGAAGGCGAGAAAACTGGCACTTTAAGTCACAGAGGCTATCAAGAGATTAAGAAATACAGCTGAGGACTGCACCAAAATTGTAAGAACTAATGGTACATATGGTTTTTACTTTTAGCTGATACTTTAAAGGGGTTTTCTGGTTTGCATCACAATAATTTATGAAGGTAGCTGTCATTTTATAGTGTATTTATTTTACTTTATTGCTTCTATCTTACGTTCTGAGCTGTGGTTACATGACCATGTCCATGCAGCTCTTTCTTATTTCCTGTGATATGTCCATGGGTGTGTCAAAGCAGCAAGGGGGCAGTGATAGTCCATGTAACTAGCTGGGTGTTTAGTGGAGATGCTGGAGCTGTGGCAGAGAAAGAAGTGCATCATGACTTTGGTTGGATACAGCAAAAGAAAGTGATACAAAAAGGATGGAAACAAACCATGGTTTACATGGTGAAAAACTAAAACATAGGAAAGATGTACATGAGGTAAGCAACTACATGAAAAAACATGAGAGAGTTATTTTATACAAGTGCAAAGCATCAGCCCACAGAAAACAATCAGGTTGCAGCTTTCATTTTCCAAAGGGTCTCTGAAAATGAGCTGGAATCTGATTTGCTTTGCACTAGTTTTCATAACTCTCCCTTATTGTGTGTGCAGTGACCCAGAGGATCACTGCTAAAAATCTAACCTCATGCTAAAGAATTGATTTACAGTTAAAAGGGTTAACATCCTCCATTAAATGGGTTTTTCAAGATACTTTTATTTGTGACCTTTGGATAAGTCATCAGTTTCTGATTGGTTGGGGTCCAACACCCAGAACCCCTGCTGACCAGCTGTTTGAGAAGGCACTGGGTCTAGCAGTAGAGCCGCAGCCTTATTGCAGATTTCCCTAGGCCAGTGGTGGCGAACCTATGGACAGCTGCCAGAGGCGGCACTCAGAGCCCTCTCTGTGGGCACCCTGGAAAAAGTCTATGGTGTACCAATATGCCTTAGACTTGTCCTGCCATTCATCAGCGCAGGGTGCACTATGAACAGCACAGGCAGCGCACTGAATATAGGCAGGCTATTATAGCTAAATGATAAAGTACATGGCAGATATACTAGATTGGTATTCAGGGTAAATTGTGGTGGCACTTAAATAAGTGTCTTTTGGGTTGCAGTTTGGGCACTCGGCCTCTAAAAGGTTTACCACCACTGCTCTAGGTCATATGACATCACGTTCATTGGTCACATGGCCTAGGCCCAGCTCAGCCCCATTGAAGTGAATAGGGCTGAGCTGCTATACTAAGCACATCCGTTATAAAATGGACAGCACTGTGCTTGGTGAACAGAATGAAGGTTGCAGTGCTACTACAAGTGCCGTGCCTTCTCAAACAGTTGATTGGGGGTCCCACACCAATCAAATACTGCTGACCTATTCAGAGGATAAATCATCAGTAAACATATCTCTGAAAACCTTTTTAAGAGTTTATGTACTTTCCTAGGACATTTATGTGATTCCAGGAACTGAACATGGAGAAACCCCTTAGTTATTGTGTCTTACTCAGCAGGAGGAAGGCTGACAATGCCTCATCTGAATCAGAAGGACAGACTAGTCTGGTCTAGGCAGCCTAAGTATGCCGAGCTGCATTTGCCTGTGCAGTGTGAGGCCTACTACAAGGATCCTCAATCCCTGCATGCTTAGGACAAATGACGAATTTAAAGACTTTAGAGGGCTATTAAAAAGACAGGTGCAAGGAGAGACAGTAATATCTCATTTATGGCAACAGACCTTACTGCTTGTAGAGAGGATATATTGCTTCTGTGCCCACCCCACTTCTATAATGGACTGGCCACTTCAGGATCTGTACCCAGCAGCCTGGAAACTGCAGTAGGTTATCTTGAGAGACATTTTGCATCCCTTTGACAAATTTGGGAAGTTGTTTCAGTTTAATAGAGAGAGATGGGAGGAGGTTGGTTTCCTGTCCTGGATCACTTCTGGTTTACTGGTCAACTTAGAGCTCTCCTGCAGAGCCTTGGAATACCTGGGTGCATGGCTGCTTCTTGTGGCTCAAAACCAGTGCACGGTTTGGAAACACAGTGAAGCACTTCATAAACAAATATCTCAGTGGAGCATCCATCAGAATAACTACGCTTCCACAGAGAGAGACCAGGACACTTGTGGCAAAAATGTCACCTGAACCTTCATACATCGCATAAGACCTGAGGTCCTTATCACAGCTCCCCCCTGCCAATCCTAAGTAAAATGATAGTCAAATCATAACAGGATTGGATGTTTCCTGCAAACATTTAGCTATTGAGGTGGCAAAGCACCTGCCACTTCATTGGAAGCAATAATAGCCTCTGCACCTACCCAAATACAGATTGAGGTAGCAACCCATTCCAGGCAGATTAAGCCACTGTTCCAGTTGAGAAGTCTGGTGGAGGATGAACTCGCGCAGCCACAAAAAGGCATGTGTTTAAAAGTAACCAAGCACTACTAGATAAAGTAGATTACTTTAAAAACAGGTTGAGGAGAAGCAATCTTTATATTATCAGCTTGATGGAAGATATTACATGTGGACTGTTAGAAAAATCTGCTCGACCAACTTACCTTAAAGGGAGTCTTTCACCTGTTTTTCACCAATATAACCTGTGTGCACTTTGTGTCTGTATTCTATGTCCAGGAAAAGCACTTTTATTCCGCAGGAAAACAGCTCCCAAGTGTCCAGCTCTGCTGCTGTAAGTGCCCAAAGCAAACCAGACTGAAGAGGGGTGGGCTGCTTTAGCTGCTCATATCTTGGGATTGGTAGCAGATAGAAAATGGTTCTGACATTCTTTGAAAGCTGACATTCCAAGCTTTCAAATGATACAATTTGAGCTGGGCACTTGGGAGCTGTTTTTCAGCAGAATAAAAGTGATTTTTCTGAACATGGAATACAGACACAGAGTGTACACAGGTATGTCTGGAATGTGTCTGCAATCTTCTGTGGGGCACTGCTGTTAGTTATATAGGTGAAAAGTAGTGAAAGACTCCCTTTAAGCACTAGGACTTCACTAACCCTGTACGGTGGAGAGGGCTTGTTAAGTGGAGCCACAATACAAATCATGAAGGTATAGAGGTCCAATGCGTCCTTGCCCACTGATATTGAAGTATTCAGATTATGCAGAAAAGGCCACAGGTGCAAGTTCAGAGGCAACAACAACTTAGATGAGAGGCAACTACTCTGCAGAAGTTACCAAGAAACAAAGGGCCTGTAGTACCAGCTGCTACTTGTTGGCAAAGAAGAACATTTGATTTTTCCTGCAATGAGAATGAGTGACATTGAGATTATTCTGTTGAAATAGTATTGAATCCCCAACATCAACATCCTCGAAAGAAGCCATACAATTAGTTGACACACTTTAAACCCTGGGCAGCTCCCCTTCCACCCAAAGAATTTGATATTGGATTAGGTTGCCTGGACATACATGCTGTCTTGGGGTGAACTTATGAGATGCTAGACTCTCTGAGTTGACATTGGCTTTACTGCATATGAGAACTTTATTTTCTGTGTTGAGAAACAACATGGGAGAGCACTCTGTGTATATTTCTGTAGGATTCCACTGGACTGGTTTTTTAACCAAGCAACCAGCATCGTAGAAAAATCCAGGGCACTCACTTTTTTGTATCAAAGTAAATAAATGTTTATTATGAATACAAGTAGTCAATCAAAATATTTTCCTCCCATTATTTAACCCTTTGGCGCATTTGGACGTAACTGTACGTCCAAAGTGCAAGTAAGTTGCTGCATTTGGACGCACAGTTACGTCCAAACTGCTTACCGGGACTGTGACACTATAAAGTGTCACAGCCCCGGAGTCTCCGCTCTCCCGGAGAGCAGAGACGTCGGGGAAGCCGGCAAGGGACCAATCAGAGTGGTCCCTTGCCAGCAAGCGCTCCGATTGGTTAGTCTCTGCAGACTAACCAATCGGAGCGCTTTAGTATTAAAATGCCGGTTTCAGGCTGCGATCTCCACTCTGGAGAGAGATCGCAGCCTGAAACCAGGTAAGTCCTCTGTGCCCCCACATAGCCCCCTTCTTGTAGTGCCCCCCCTTGTAGTGCCCCCTCCTTGTAGTGCCCCCCTGGTGCCTCCGTTGCCCCCCCTCCTGCTTTGTATTGTATGATGGCAGCGGCTCAGGATCGGAGCCGCTGCCATCAGCAGAGAGTGTGAGCTGTAATTACAGCTCACACTCTGCTGCTAACAGCTGAAATCGGTGCTGGCACCGATTTCAGCTGTTTAACCCCATAGATGCTGCGGTCAGTAGCCGCCCGCAGCATCCATGGGGTTAAGAGGGAGGGAGCTCCCTCTCTATACCATCGGGCGGCCGCTGCTGCAATGGCAACGGCCCGATGGTTACCATGGCAACCAGACGCTTTACAAAAAGCGTCCTGGTTGCCATGTAGCTAAGGCTGATTAGACCCTCAGGGTCTGATCAGCCTTAGTGTAGCACTGATACAGTGCATTGCAATAGATGGCTATTGCAATGCACTGTATAGCCATCAAGCCCACTGGATCTTCAAGATCCAAATGGGTCTTGATAAAGTTTAAAAAAAATGTAAAAAGTAAAAAAGAAAAGTGTGAAAAGAAAGTAAAAAAAAGTGTAAAAAAGTAAAAAAAATAAAGTTTAAAAAAAGTTAAAAAAGCGCCCTTTTTCCCCAAATAAAGTAAAAAAAAGAAAAAGTACACATATTAGGTATCGCCGCGTCCGTATCGACGGGCTCTATAAAAGCGTCACATGGTCCACCCCGCCAGCTGTACGCAAAAATTTTTTAAAAAAAAAACTATACCAAAACAGCCATTTTCTGTCACCTTGCCACACAAAAAGTGTATTAGCAGGCGATCAAAAAGGCGTATTTACCCCAAAATGGTACCAATCAAACCGTCATCTCGTCCCGCAAAAAATGAGCCCCTACCTGAGACAATCGCCTAAAAATAAAAAAACTACAGCTCTCTGACTATGGAGATACTAAAACATGATTTTTTTTGTTTCAAAAATGATATTATTGTGTAAAACTTAAATAAATAAAAATAAGTATACATGTTAGGTATCGACACGTCCGTAACAACCTGCTCTACAAAAATATCACATGATCTCTCCCCTCAGGTGAACACCGTAAAAAATAAAAAATAAAAACTGTCTAAAAAAAGCCATTTTTTATCACATTTCATCACAAAAAATTTAATACCAAGCGATCAAAAAAGCGTATGCCCCCAAAAATAGTACCAATCTAACCGTCATCTCGTCCCGCAAAAAATGAGCCCCTACCTGAGACAATCGCCCAAAAAATAAAAAAACTACAGCTCTCTGACTATGGAGATACTAAAACATGATTTTTTTGTTTCAAAAATGATATTATTGTGTAAAACTTAAATAAATAAAAATAAGTATACATGTTAGGTATCGACACGTCCGTAACAACCTGCTCTACAAAAATATCACATGATCTCTCCCCTTAGGTGAACACCGTAAAAAATAAAAAATAAAAACTGTCTAAAAAAAGCCATTTTTGTCACATTTCTTCACAAAAATGTAATACCAAGCGATCAAAAAAGCATATGCCCCAAAAAATAGTACTAATCTAACCGTCATCTCGTCCTGCAAAAAATGAGCCCCTACCTGAGACAATCGTCCAAAAAATAAAAAAACTACAGCTCTCTGACTATGGAGACATTAAAACATGATTTTTTTTTGTGCTTCAAAAATATTGTGTAAAACTTAAATAAATAAAAAAAGTATACATAATTGATATTGCCGCGTCCGTAACGACCTGCTCTATAAAAATATCACACGATATAACCTGTCAGATGAATGTTGTAAATAACAAAAAATAAAAACTATGCCAAAACTGCTAGTTTTTGTTACCTTGCCTCACAAAAAGTGTAGTATAAAGGTACCAAAAATCGCATGTACCCTAGAATAGTACTAACAAAACTGCCAACTTATCCCGTAGTTTCCAAAATGGGGTCAGTTTTTTGGAGTTTCCTACTCTAGGGGTGCATCAAATCTGACATGGAAACTTAAACTTTTTCCAGTGAAATCTGCCCTGGCGTTCCTTTCCTTCTGCGCCGTGCCGTGTGCCTGTACAGCAGTTTACGATGACAAATGGGGCATTTCTGTAAACTACAGAATCAGGGTAATAATTATTGAGTTTTGTTTGGCAGTTAACCCTTGCTTTATTCTCGGACTAAAATGATTTAAATGGAAAATCTGCCAAAAAAGTGAAATTTGGAAATTTTGGCTACATTTTTCTTTAATTCTTGTGGAACACCTAAAGGGTTAATAACGTTTGTAAAATCAGTTTTGAATACCTTGAGGGGTGTAGTTTCTAAAATGGGGTCATTTTTGGGTGGTTTCTATGATGAAAGTCTCACAAAGTGACTTCAGACCTGAACTGGTCCTTAAAAAGTGGGTTTTGGAAATTTTGTGAAAAATGTCAAGATTTGCTTCTAAATTTCTAAGCCTTCTAACGTCCCAAAAAAATAAAATGTAATTTTCAAAATGATCCAAACCTGAAGAAGACACATAGGGAATGTAAAGTAATAACTATTTTTGGAAGTATTACTATGTATTTTAAAAGTAGAGAAATTGACATTTGGAAATTTGGAAATTTTTCTAAATTTTTGGTAAATTTGGTATTTTTTTATAAATAAGAATGAAATATTTTGACTCAAATTTACCACTGTCATGAAGTACAATATGTGACGAGAAAACAATCTCAGAATGGCCCGGATAAGTAAAAGCGTTCTAAAGTTATCACCACATAAAGTGAGACATGTCAGATTTGAAAAATGGGGCTCCGGCATTTGGTCCAAACTGGCTGTCGGTTGAAGGGGTTAATTCCATCTTAGTCGTATATAACAATATCCAGACTGGGTGACAACATTTTGGTCAGAATGAGCTTTGTCATATCTCATCTATGTAAAGAATATAATAATTGGTTATAAAAGGAGTAAAGGAAAATAGGTTTAGTCAACAATGGAAGAGTACAGTATGTGGAGTGAATGTTGAAAAGATTGCATAGGCTGCCTCAGGGAATAGGGTAGACAGAGGATGTAACAGATCGCTCAAGGTAGAAAAAATAAGATAAAGTGGACAAAAAGTGGACATGGATGCGTAAATATGAAAGGAAAGTATGGAGTAACAGATGGAGTGGTAAAGTACGGACTTGAACCTATTTCAACACCAGGAATTCGGCATAACATCATATACTGTAATGTATTGTGAGTTATATACAAAGAATATATGGAAAACATCTGGTCAAAGGTCATATGTAGAAACACAAGGTGTGAATGGATGGCAAAAAACACTAAGTAGACAAGGTGGAAGAGAGAGGCAGTGGAAGATTACTGACCTAGAGGAAGATATGGCATGTGAAGTATTGCTTGAGAGGGAAGAGTGAGGTAATCTCGTCTAATCAGGTCTAAATGGATGCTGAATGCTGGAACCGCCTGCTGGACAATTTTAGCCCTAGTGTGAAACTAGCCTTATAGATTTTTATATATAAAAGGCTAAGCAGAGAGATAAGTATTGTGTTAATTTGTGAAGCTTTACTACATTTTTTTGGTCGGATTTCACCCTATCCATTATAACATGCATGAAAAAGGCAAACGCCAAATTGAGACTTGTAGCGTTCCAGTGGGATGTTCTATTTGGGGTATTTTTCTCATTAAAGGGCTATGGGTGGATGGGGGAAGGGAAAAGAGGGAGGCATGACTGTTGAAACTATGGCTCGTGAGAGACTTCTCGCCTGCGCTAAGCAAAGACTCTTGGGGTCATTTATCAAATTGGTGTAAAGTAGAACTGGCTTAGTTCCCCATAGCAACCATGTGTAATAATAATAATTATAAAATATAATTATGATAAAATATAAAAGAAAGATTTCACAAATCTGTCACATGGGTTACGTTTCTTAACCACCTAACTGTTTTGCCAGAGTGGAGCTCCAGCAGTGGGAAAAGTAGCTAACTGGTGGGGTGAGGGCTGCTTTAGATGCTGTTACCTCCTGAATGGTAGCAACTAGAAACCTGCAACTGGTCTTGTTTGAAATCTGACATTCCAGACTCAATAGCCACAATATGTTCAGGACAGGGGAAGATATCACTGATAGAAATCGGGATGCTATGAATGCAGCTGAAAGTGAAAGTGAAACAGGTTTTACCCATGATTATTCCCAACTTGATTTCTAACAGTGATTTCTCCTCTCTTGCTTGGACTTTAGCTGTCATTTGTTCTTTTATGAAAGCCTGGAATGTCAGCTTTCAAACAAGACCTGTTGCATGTTTCTAGCTGCTACTATTCAGGAGATAGCAGCATCTAAAGCAGCCCTCCCCCCTCCAGTTAGCTACTTTTCCCACTGCCCGAACTGGACTTGGGCAAAACAGTTAGGTGTTAAGGCCCCTTTACATGGCCCGATGGAGAAGATGATTGTAGGTAAGAAATTGTTTTTGACAATCACCTGCTCATCAGTGGAGGAGAAAGCTGTATTTACATGCGGTGATCTCCTATACAGTATAGGGAGAAGCGATAGCTAATGCCATCGCTTGTCTCCATACAGAATCATTGTTTGCAGAGAGCAGATTGCTGTTTAGACATCACGATCTGCTGCCAGAAAATGATGATTTATGTGATCACACCAACAATCCTATTGCCCGATGAATGAGCATTTTGTACAGACGCTTGTTAGTGATAATCTGCCCGAACATCGTGCAGTGTAAAGGGGCCTTTAGATGGATTAAAATTACCTAAATTAGATGAGATCAGATCTCTGGGGAATTGTCAAGTGCCTGGCCTGGACGGACTCAGTGGAGAATTTTATAAAAGAGTCAGCACAGGTCTTATCAATCTCAAAACAGTAGCAACCTATATGAGTCTGAAGTAAATGAAAACATAACTTTTAATCGAAATAATTAAGATAAAGAGATGATGAAATAAATCATAAATAATAAATTCCCTTGTTGATAATCAAAATATCAAAATCACAAATCAAGTTGTGTGCTAATACACACGTGCACGACAGCACCTTATATGGATCGACAGAGAATAACCCAATTGTCCTACCACATCCCAGCAGAAGAGGTCGATGTTCCCTGAATCAGTTCCGTCTGGTTTAGTCTGGGCGTCTGGTATAGGCATCAAAAGGGATGGACGTGATGAAAAACCTGTCCTGTCCCTATATTGCCCTGCCAGGGGGTGCTACAATAGCCCTAAAAGGCCTAATTATGGAGCACTTGCCCTGACAAGGGCAACCCCATCCGGAACCTGTCCCCTCAATAAATAACCCTGAAATGCCCTAATAACCCTGAAATTTGATTAGGGCATTTCAGGGTTATTTATTGAAGGGACAGTTTCCGGAGTGCTCCATGGAGGGCGAGTGCTCCATAATTAGGCCTTTTAGGGACGGAACTGATTCAGGGAACATCGACCTCTTCTGCCGGAATGTGGTAGGACAATTGGGTTATTCTCTGTCGATCCATATAAGGTGCCGCCGTGCATGTGTGTATTAGCACAAAACTTGATTTGTGATTTTGATATTTTGATTATGAACAAGGGGATTTATTATTTATGATTTATTTCATCATCTCTTTATCTTAATTATTTCAATTAAAAGTTATGTTTTAATTTACTTCAGACTCATATAGGTTGCAACTGTTTTGAGATTGATTACAACTGCCCTGGTAGCATTATAGTGTCTACTATTACCAGTGACGAGTTGGATTTGTTAAGTTCAAGTCTTATTCCAACATTAACACAACTGTTCAATCATATCATATACAGAAAAAGCAGATAATGGGATCAGGGACCACAGCCTACATTAAGGATTTGTATAGGACCATAAAAGATCTTACTTTACCATGCTCATACCATCCCATTTCCTTGATTAATCAGGATCTCAAACTTTTGACAAAAATAATCATTGACCGACTGGTGACACTGATGCCCAAATTGATTGGTAGCCATAAAGTAGGTTTTGTTAAAGGCTACTCAGTAACAAACATCTGAACAGTCTTTGGAAGGTCTGGGGGCATCGCCTACTTTACTAACCACCAAAGCTGTAAAAGTGTTTGACAGTGTTGTCTAGGGGTGGTTGGGGCAGTCCTGGACCAGATGAGAATTCAGGGGATTTAGATCTGTAATAGATGCAATATATGCTGCTCCTATGGCGAGAGTGTATACCCCTGGTTTCCGGAAGGTGATGTGAGTTCTCAGGTATATAGAGGTATTTAATTTGGGGAAAGGGAAATTGAACTGACCTGCTTTGCTGACAATATGCTCCTTTTCCTTCACTCACCTCAATGTTATTTTGATGAGGTTTTGACAGCGCTTTCTAAATTTGGAAAGTTCTCATGACATACTGTAAGATAAATGACTCCAAATGTCTGGTACTATTTCCCACCAAGACTCCAGGTTTGGCAGATTTCCAGACCTCTGTTGAGATAAGACGCACACACCTCACTTATTTGGGGGTAAAGAGAGGAAGTTCTTCATCCTCTCTCAATTTATTAAACAATTCCCCCCTAATATGTAAAAGGAATTAGAGAGATTGATGGGGTTACCATTGAATTTGTCAGGCAGAACTCATATCATAAAAATGATCAGCTTTGCACTGCTCTTATTTCCATTACAAACCATACCACTGTTGATCAAACAGCAAGATATCCAAAAACAGCCTTTAGTTTTTTTCTTTGGGAAAAAAGTCCCAAAGAAATGCATAGTATAAGATAAACTGTACTTACCAAAGCTAAAGGAGGATTAAAAATGGCTCACATTAGATGTTACAACTTTGCGGCTTTATTTAGGCATTTTAGGAATTGGGTTTTTAATTTGCACGCCCTCTCTAATGTTCACCTTGAGAGGAAACTGGAGGCTCCATGACACCTGGTGGGATTATTACATACTAAATTTGGTGATTTATCATAGTTTATTAAACAAAACATTTTCCTTAGAGATGCTATCATGGTTTGGAAGGCAGTCAGGAAGTTATTTCAGCTACCGATATACAGTATCTCACAAAAGTGAGTCCACCCCTCCTATTTTTGTAAATATTTTATTCTATCTTTTCATGGTACAACACTGAAGATATGACACTTTGATGCAATGTAAAGTAGTCAGTGTACAGCTTGTATTACAATGTAAATTTGGTGTGCCCTCAAAATAACTCAACACACAGCCATTAATGTCTAAACCGCTGGCAACAAAAGTGAGTACACACCAACGGAAATTGGCCAAATTGTACCCAAAGTGTCAATATTTTGTGTGGCCACAATTATTTTCCAGCACTGCCTTAACTCTCTTGGGCATGGAGTTCACTAGAGCCTCACAGGTTGCCACTGGAATCCTCTTCCACTCCTCCATGATGACATCACAAAGCTGGTGGATGTTAGAGACCTTATATTCCTGCACCTTCCGTTTGAGTATGCCCCACAGATGCTCAATATGGTTTAGGTCTGGAGACATGCTTGGCCAGTCCATCATCTTTATCTTCGGTTTCTTTAGCAAGGCAGTGGTCATCTTGGAGGTGTGTTTGGGGTCATTATCATGTTGGAATACTGCCCTGCAGCCCAGTTTCCAAAGGGAGGGGATCATGCTCTGCTTCAGTATGCCACAGTACATGTTGGCATTCATGGTTCCCTCAATGAACTGTAGCTCCCCACAGCTGGCAGCAGTCATGCAGCCCCAAACCACAACACTCCCACCACAATGCTTGACTGTAGGCAAGGCACACCTGTCTTTGTGCTCCTCATCTGGTTGCTCCCACACACGCTTGACACCATCTGAACCAAATAAGTTTATCTTGGTCTCATCAAGGCATGGTTCCAATTAATCCATGTCCTAAGTCTGCTTGTCTTCAGCAAACTGTTTGCGGGCTTTCTTGTGCATCATCATTAGAGGCTTTCTTCTGGGATGACAGCTATGCAGACTAATTTGATGCAGTGTGCGGAGTATGGTCTGGGCACTGACAGGCTGACCCCCCCCCCCCCCCCCCCCACACACACACACCTTTAATCTCTGCAGCAATGCTGGCAGCAGTCATACGTCTATTTTAAAAAGACAACCTCTGAATATGACGCTGTATGGTCTTGGCCACCATGCCGCAGCTCAGTTTCAGGGTGTTGGCAATCTTCTTATAGCCTAGGCCATCTTTATATAGAACAACAATTCTTTTTTCCAGATCCTCAAAGAGTTTTTTTGCCATGTGGTGACATGTTGAACTTCCAATGACCAGTATGAGAGTGAGAGCAATAACACCAAATTTAACATACCTGCTCCCCATTCACACTTTTGACCTTGTAACATTAACAAATCATATGACACCAGGGAGGGTAATGGCTAATTGGGCACAATTTGGCCATTTTCACTCAGGGGTGTGCTCACTTTTGTTGCCATCAGTTTAGACATTAATGGCTGTGTGTTGAGTTATTTTGAGGGCACACCACATTTACACTGTTGTACAAGCTGTACACTGACTTCTTTACATTGTATAAAAGTGTCATATTTTCAGTATTGTCTCATGGAACGATAGAATAAAATATTTACAAAAATGTGAGTGGTGGACTCACTTTTGTGAGATACTGTATGTATCCAAATTCTTCCCTTTATGAGGCTCCCCATCTTTCCTCCCAGGCACACAAAATAATCTTTTCAAAGACTGGAAGGGAAAACAGATACATTTGTTGGGAGACGAAGCTACCAGAAGGACTGGCTGCGTTTCACTTTTTGCAATTTTAGCATATTAAGAAGTTCTCTCTCTCTGGGGTGATGGACGCACAAAGAGCTGACAAGGTGGAGAGCAAAAAGAGTACTAACTCACTGTCCATTTTGTATCAGAAAATTAGAAATCGGTCGTTACATGGCATTTTGGTCCAGCTTTCTAAAAAAATGGGGACCAGAGGTTGGCGACTCAGAGATAGGGGATACAATTTTACTGAGGCTCCCGAAAATAAGGACAGTCATTATTAGTGAACAGTGGAGAGATATGGATCTCTGCATAATGCACAAGGTGACATTAGACATTTGTCCATCTCCAGACTTTTGGACCAGAATCTGGAGACAGATATCCCTTTGACTCCTCATGGTTACATATTCCATCACATACCCAATAATCCGAATTACACTCAGTCAGCAACTTTTAGCTGTTAAGGGTATACACATTTTGTTGCTAATCATTAAAAAATGTTGCCATTAAAGAGCAGGTACCTACTTGTGGGGAAGTCATAGTTACCATGAAGCGTCTAATGATGTAGAAATTACATACTGAGAGAATGGAAGACAGCAGTTTTAGTTAAAAAAAAATGGAAGACTTTTATAGTCCATTCCTTCATTAAAGAAAATACTACTTCCATTATGGAAGTCCTCTGTCACGACTGTAGGAAGGGACAGACAAGGATAGTGAGTCCCTGAACTAGAACCCAGCCTACTACCCCTACCTACTTGCAGTGTAAGCCCTAAATGGCAGAACTGCAACTGGACAACAGTCCCTACACTAGTATAGATGCAGGACAAATATGACACACAATATGGATAACACAAAGCAGAGTCATATGAAATGGGTCACAACCAGACGGGCTACACAGTACTAAAACATTAGTTAGAGGGTGGTTAGAAGATAAGCCGAGGTCAGAACCAGACGGGCTATGCAGTACCAAAATATGAGACAGTATGGACTCCTTGGAAGACCTTTGCGTCATCCTCTGAGATCCTCCCATATTTGTCCCCCTAGAATTACATGTTTTCTTTTCTTCTCAAATTTCTTTCAAATGCTTGTGACATGTGTCTTGGAGTGTCCTTACAAGTCTGGACTAGTCAGGGTCTGGATTTCCGCACGTTCTGTAACACCACTTATACCAGGTAATAAGTTATGTTCTCTTTTTGTTATGTTTCAAATTTGTGATTGCCAGCTTTGTATAAGCTGAGCAATTGTTCTTACATTTCTCATCTTTATATAGATAACTACATTCCTGTGAATATGATGCTTAATCACCTGTGCACAGTTGGTAAATATTTGTCTTTGACATTTGCATTTTATGGATATGTAATATTACCTACTCTTATATTTCTGTTATGACAACTAAAAAATAAAAAACAGATTTGACACAAAATATGAGACAGACAGTGGTAAGCAGACAAGCCAGGATCAGAAACACTGGGAAGACAGGAACCACTTAGAGCCAAACAAAGACTATCACTGGCAATGGGGGAATGCACCAGGGGTTTTAAATAGAGAGCCAGAGTGCCCTGATTAGTCTGGTGACCTGGCTCTCCCATAGGTCAGACCAGGAGGCATGAAGATGACTGAGCAGATGGGCTGTCATTAAGCCCACTGCTCGTCTCCCCCAGTACACGCGTGTTGCAGGGAGAAAGCAGAGCATTGCGCCCTGTAATTTGGGATTTGGCCTGGTTATTGTCTTATCTGGCCCAGTCCTATCACCAGACACATCAAACATCTGTCACCATCAGGCAGGAGTCCCAATACCAGAGTATGCCCCTAGGTGAAGAAGGGTTGCGCCTTTCTATTCACTGCACTGCCCCAGTGAACACTGAAGTGATGACAGACATCGTGAACCACCACTCCTAACAGTTGCACAAGCACCATTATCTTCTTCCAGTCTCTCACCTTGCGTATCGCATGTATTATGAATGCCCTTTAAATTAAAGGGAATCTGTCACCAGTTTTATGATGTCCTAACTAAGGGCAAAATGAACTAGTGACAGAACCCCTTAGCAAAATGCTAGGTCAGTTCCTTTAATTGACTCTTCGTAAATCTTGTGCTAAACATCTCCAGCGCGTGCCAGTAAGTCCCCATATTCGTGAGCTTCTGGCTCTCCCTGCCCACCTACTGATTCATATGGAAAAAAACTGTCAGAGGCAGGTGGGCGTGGAGAGCCGTGAGCTCATGAATATGGGGAATCATTGGCATGTGCTGGAGATGTTAGAACCTAGCAGCATAAAACTGGTGACAAATTCCCTCTAAAGGCAAAATAATGGTATCCTGAAGTGCAGGTGCATTTATTAAATGCAAGTATCCTCCCCTTAGTCCCCATCTCATGATAAAACAAGGGCAAAATGCATGTCTAGCATTTAAAGTTACAACATTTCAATCATTCAAGTGAATGGGGCTGTGCTGCACTCTCCTGCAGAGCCAAGGGCTGGGAGCAACTTTGTGTAGGTAAAACTTTGAAGGGGACAGATCGCTAAAGCAGCCCCTTCATTCTCTGGATCACTCGGGGTCCTGGCAGTTAACCCCTCCCTTTCAGAAAGAGATGGCATATTCTAGCAAAATGCCATCAGTTTGTTTGATGAAAATAACCCTTTTATAGGGTTGTCTTCCGGAAAACAACTACTTTTTAAATGGAAGTCAGCTTCTCTAACCTCTGGAAATCTGCTGTTATCACCAGTGGAAGTCCTGTCTAGCCACATACTTCCCCAACAGAAATTATGTTTGTATAATGCATGGGGCCAGGTCTATCAGAGAAGGAGCCACTGTGGGAGTGAGAGTCACTTTATTCTGGTTCATAGAGGGGGAGCCAAAGCAGGAAACCTCCCTCTGAAGTTCATATGCCCTAACAAGAAATATAGACATGGTTTGTCTTCATGAGACCTATAAGACACTGTGGACTGTGATGCAAGAAACATTGAGGCCACCTGCACACGGGTGCAGGTGAACGCACGTAAGATCTGTGTGGATTTATGTGAATTTCTGCAGAATATCCACAAAAAATCCGCAATTTCTAACAGCAGTATTTGGTGTGGATTTGATGTGGTTTTGCCACAGATTACTCTTCCGTTGAAAAGGGTGAAATCTGCAGCTAAAACAGAAAACATAATTGACATGCTGCAGATTTTGAAATCTTCGTTGCAGTTCAATTTCCTTATAGAAAAAAATCAGCAGTGATTTTTGTGATTTCATACACTTTGCACAGGGTGTATTATGCTGTGGGTTTTTTTTTGCCCATGGGAATCTGCGTGGAAAAAAACATATTCCACAACGTGTGCAGGTGGCCTGAAGCTTCCCATTATACTGTAGAGATCTACCTGGTGCGCCTAATGATTCTGAGGGTCTGAAATAATTGGTGATTAATAAAAATGGGACTTGTCATAAAATAAGATTTTGTGAGAATATCACCATACAGATATAAAATGAAAAAAAATAAAGTAATACTATTTGATGAAAAAAATACATTCAAAGCTACAAGACTATAAAGTGCATTTGCACTATTCACTAGACAGTCCTGTTGATGATGTAGCATACATTAAGATTACGTGAGGGGCTGAGTGCTTAGTATGTGCAGTAACATTCACGGATAGTGACAGGTGCAGTGGAGCATATGTCCCAGAGATGTGGCTCAGGGATGATGCGAGCAGCAGGGACTGGGAGTTTATAATACTGTAAGTAATAAAACATAAGCTAGATATCCTACTGTTCAGAAGAATGCAAACATCTTTCTTCAGCAATAATGCTTTCCAAATGTTATCAATTATGTATAAATAGCTAACACACACAATTTTATATCCTAGCCCCATTAGGTCAACTTTCATTTAGCAAGACTAACCTATTTTGGAGACTCCAAATGTGAAGAACTTACAGAATATTTAGCTGCCATTGAACATATGCACAGTGGAGTCACATTATTAAGCCCACTTCCTACTTCCGTCATCAGCACCTCATACCTCATGAAGGAAGTGATGTGTGGTGAGCTGGCTTGGTGGGTATATAAGGTGTGAGATAGGTTGTCTGCACACATATTCCTTGTTGCCGTCATGGGTAAAAGGGGCAATTCATCAGAGTTCCAAAAAGGGATGAGTATTGGCTTTCGGGCTAAGGGTGTTAGTATTTCTGAAAATGCACAATTTGTGAACTGTTCATGTGCTATTTTTGTGAAAGTGTATTGTGAGTGGACAAATAGTACCGTTGCAAAGAAGTGACATGGAAATTGCGGTCGACCATGTGCAATTGATGTGAGAGATGAACGTCGGCTACGAAGGTTCACGAGGGTGGAACAACACACTACGACGGTGTAGCTCACCACCACAATGAACCAGGGGGGTACCGGATTTGTGTCTGAAACAGTCGTTCAGCAAACCCTACTGCGTATGTGGCTCCGAAGCAGCCGGATGGTCACTGCATCTCTGCTAATGAAGTTGCATTGGCAGAAAAGACTTTTCGCACAGTATCACAACTGGATCTCCACTGATTGGCAAAGAGTTGCCTTCTCTAATGAGTAACATATTCTGTTTCATCAGGGATAGACATTGCTGTGTCAGAAAACAAAAACCCTGCAACCACTGCTGGAAGAACATAAGCTGGTGGTGGCAGCATTATGGACTGGGGTTTTGTGGCTTTCTCTGGGCCCACTCCTCAATGTGGATTTGGGTATGAATTCATCCATACACTCATACATGCTGATTGTCTTCCCTGGGGCGGATGGGGATCTTTCAGTTAGACAATGTCACATGTCACACTAGAAATGTCTGACATTGGTTGGAATAGCATGACCAGGGCCGATTCTAACTTTTCTGCTGCTTGAGGCGAAAATTGAAATGATGGCCAGAACCCCCGCCATGCCAAATTCTCAATCCAACCCCTCCAGCCAGCCCTACTGTTAAAGACATATGGTAGATGAACATTACATACAGTGCTATCACACATACAGGAGAATACAGCCCCACATATACTGATGAGGAAAAGGATAACAATGTTTTGAACTTTTGGCTTTCAGGCTCCATATCTCACCATCCACTTGTCATGTAACTGCATTGTTTCTGTTTTGCTTGTCACATTCCCTAATAGCTCAGTGTCATTAGGTTGATTCCCATGCAAAAGGTCGCTTCTTTGAATCCAGGAGCAGCCATGAAAAAGATTTCCGAAGAAAAGAGAAAAAGCAACATCCAGCTCATCGATAGCAGTATCTCAGCCAAGAAACTTGCCAAACTGTATCATGTGAGTGCCATGACAGTTGGAAGAATATGAAATGAAGTCCGTCCATCCATTCCAAAGCCAAGAGGTGGACATCCAGGCAAAATATACAAGTTGTATACAAGTTGATTTAAGGTTCAATAACAATGTAGTAGAGGTGCTAGATTGGCCCCCACTAGAGATGAGTGAATCATTCAAAATTTGCTTCGCCGAATAGTCACCGAATTTCTGAGAAGATTCGTATTTAAACGAACTTATTCGTCGAATCTACGTAACAAAAAAAACACGTTTTTTGCGAACATTCCTGCCCAAATTACGTACATACAGTCAGCGTAGTTAAAAGTACGCAATACCTAAGCATTAGCGTACAAAAGTGCGTACGCATCCTTAGCGTACTATTGATGCGCGATTGCGTCATACACATGAGGCTAGGCCGCGGCAGACAATCTTTAGAGGCAGTCCATCTGAACTAGAAAAATAAGGTGCTCACTGCTGCTAGCTATCAATAAGTGAATAATTTACTAAAAACACCGTACAATAAGTGCATAATAGGACACCTTGCAGCACCAGAAAAAGAATACACAAAATGGGCTAAAGTGCTGAACCATTAAAAACAGTGTAGCTAAAATCCAGCAAAAACATAAGTATGCAAACATTTCAGTGCACTCAATTTCACATTTGCAAGCATAAAAGGCTCAGATATACGTTTGAGTCTCTCCTTATGGATCCTAGTTGGCATGATAAAACACTCTGTCTGGAACACATGTTCCAAAATTCAATTGTAATCCACGTGAGGTAAAATTGTAATCCAAACAGGTAATGTGTAATCCACATGGATAATAGAGAATAGCAGCAAATAGAGAACCCTTTTGAAAAATGGGGCTCCCAAATAACCTGAGAAGGGGGTAAAAAGGAAAATAGGCGCGCTTAGGCGCAACTGGGACCTTTCTGCAGAATGGGGGGAGTCCTGACTGACAGCCATGTCCACTCCAGCTGGGTGAGAATCAAACGGGGGCAATACATTACCTTAAAAAGCAGCACATAGAGAACCCTTTCTGCCAATGGGGCTCCCAAATAACCTGAGAAGGGGGTAAAAAGGAAAATAGGCACACTTCGGCACAACAGGGAAATTTCTGCAGAATGGGGGGAGTCCTGACAGCCATGCCCATCTCCCCGTGTGAGTCAAACGGTGGCAACAGAAACTAAACAAAAACAACTGCCAACTAGCATCTCACCCATCAAGTGCAGTCCATGGTGTGGGTCCCATAGGTCCTTCTGCAGTGTCCTTGACACTGCCAGTAGTTGGCTTCCTCATATGAGGGACCTGAAGTCTTCCTCGCTTGAGCTGCTGCTGAAGCTCATCAGAGGATGCTCCTGCCTCTTGTAGGCTATGCTCGCTGCGGTGGTGGAACTCCAGTGCCCTCTTCTTCCTGAAGTTGGACTTGACCGGGTGGTGGTGACGCACGCTGCAGCCATTTTCGCTTTTCCGGATGCTCCTGCCGGGACAGCGGGGGTAAGGACTTCCAGCTGTAGTAGTTCCGGAAAGGTTGCATCCAGGAAAGAAGCCGCAGCTTCCCTGGCTGAGGCTCTGGATTTCCCTGAATCGGAGGATGCATCTGGGAACTCCTGCAGGCAGCGCAAGCGTCCTGGACCTGGTGGTTCATCCGGCCACACTTCTGGTTCCGTTGTAGGCACCAGAGGCTTTGAAAGTAGGGTAACCCCAGTTGCAAATGGACTTTTCAGGGACGCCATGGGGGGTGTACTCCACCTGATCCCCCATGTACAGGCTATGCTGATGTTGTGGCAGGTACGGCCGTTTCACCGACCTGCGGCCCACAAAATATTCCTTTTCATCCTCATCATCCTGCAGGAAGCCAAACCCTCTCCCAACTAAATCACAGTTCCCTTTCTCCACTCCAATGAAGGATCTCCCGGCCTAGGGTGGTCGAGTACCTGTATGACTCACTCCACTGCGGTTTTATAGTCCCAGAGGTTCTGTGCATGGGCTGTCACAGATGGTGGAACAATTGGGTTCTGGTGTATGGAAGGGGCGGATCTCCTCCTGGGCGACGAAGTGGACGCTCCAGCCGCCACCGCCGCACGAGCCAAAGCAGACGCTCCAGCCACCAGATGATTCGCAGCAACAGCAACCTCAGCAGGTGGTAAGGACACACAGGCACTGAAGCTGGGTTTCGCTGGCAGAGTTGTGACATCCTGATTTCTTGAGCGGGTGGTGGTTCAGGTAAGTCGTCTCCAAAATACATCATTCCAATTTGGATGCAGCTGTTTTTTAGCCATGAAGCTTGCATCTTGCTCTGAGGTCAGCGCTGGTCTAAACTGGTTCAGACTTCAGAGGAGGGTGGAGTACTGAGGGGGGAGTCTTCATTCCCTATACGTGCAAACCAGTTAGATCCCGGCTGTTTTTTTTTTCCAGTTCTGAGGGGGGGGGGGGGGGGGGCGTATCTTCACTTTCCCGCTCTTGCGTGGGCGTATTGTCATTGTCCCGCCTCACGCAGAATGCGTACGTTTCTTACGTTTAATACGTATCGTACGTATCGTTAGCGTGTAAAATTTTGCGAAGATTTACGAATAATATGAAACGAATCCAAAGAAATTCGGATTTGCTTTGCAGCTGAAAATTTCCAAGATTCAATACGAATTTACGAAGCAGCGAATAGATTCGCTCATCTCTAGCCCCCACAGTTCCTATACCTCAACCTAATTGAACACTTATGGGTAGAACTAGGGTTGCACGATATATCGAAAACTCGGTACGGTTTCGGTACCTAGTGCGGTACCGAAGCTCGATACCGAGTTTTCTTGCAGTCCGATACTTAGAACATGGCGCGCGCATCACTTTAATGCGTTGCCCCATGTTCTAATATCGGGCTGCCGTGCTGCCGCGCTGCCAGGGCCCCCGCACCCCCCTCAGATCAGCCCACCCAGGTCCCAGCCACTTAAAAAAAAAAATCATACTTACCTGTTCTGGCCGCCGCTGTCCTCACTGGTTCCGCGCTCCACCGTCTTCCCTGACGCGCACTATGACCTGACGCAGCGTCAGGTCATAGTGAGCGCCGGCAGGCAAGAGAGTGGAGTGGGGAACCTGAGGACAGCGGCGGCGGCCTGAACAGGTAAGTATGATTTTTTTAAAGTGGCTGGGTGGGCTGATCTGAGGTCTGAGGGGGGCACAAGAGGCAGGTCTGATGGGGACACAAGAGGCTGACCTGAGGTCTGATGGGGGCACAAGAGGCTGACCTGAGGTCTGATGGGGGCACAAGAGGCTGACCTGAGGTCTGATGGGGGCACAAGAGGCTGACCTGAGGTCTGATGGGGGCACAAGAGGCTGACCTGAGGTCTGATGGGGGCACAAGAGGCTGACCTGAGGTCTGATGGGGGCACAAGAGGCTGACCTGAGGTCTGATGGGGGCACAAGAGGCTGACCTGAGGTCTGATGGGGGCACAAGAGGCTGACCTGAGGTCTGATGGGGGCACAAGAGGCTGACCTGAGGTCTGATGGGGGCACAAGAGGCTGACCTGAGGTCTGATGGGGGCACAAGACGCTGACCTGAGGTCTGATGGGGGCACAATGTGTTGATCTGATATTTATTATCTCTGTACGGTGACATCACTGTGTTTATTATCTCTGTACAGTGACATCGCTGTGTGTATTATCCCAGTGCAGGAAGAGGTAAGTGGTCCGTGTTTGTGTGTTTGTTTTCTATTTTTCAGGGTCGTGAATGCAGAGGACTACGTCGGATTCGGTGGACTACGTCGGACCAGCTTTTTTTTTTTTTTTTAAATAAAATGGTCAAACAGGGGTCTGGGGGAGTGTTTATTTCAATAAAATGTTTTATACTTGTGTGTGTGTATTTTTTTTTACAATACTACAGTTTTAGTAATTACGGCTATCTACAGACGGCCCTGATTACTAATACTGGGCTTAGTGCTTGCTGGTATGGCAGGCCAGCACTAACCCCAACATCTATTACCTCGGCACCCACCGCCACCAGGGGTGCCGGGAAGAGCCGGGTACCCGCAGGACTGGACCTTCTAAATTGAGGGTCTGGCTCTGGGGCGGCTGCAGGCTGGTACCATTAGGCTGGGAAGGGCCAATAACCGTGTCCCTTCCCACCCTGGTAGTGCCAGGCTGCCGCTGCTGGTTGTATCTGGCTGGTGAAGGAAAAAAGGGGGGGACCCCACGCCATTTTTTTTTCAAAAATTTCATTATTTAAAAAAAAAAGGTGTGGGGGTCCCCCCCTTTTTTCCTTCACCAGCCAGATACAACCAGCAGCGGCAGCCTGGCACTACCAGGGTGGGAAGGGACACGGTTATTGGCCCTTCCCAGCCTAATGGTACCAGCCTGCAGCCGCCCCAGAGCCAGACCCTCAATTTAGAAGGTCCGGTCCTGCGGGTACCCGGCTCTTCCCGGCACCCCTGGTGGCGGTGGGTGCCGAGGTAATAGATGTTGGGGTTAGTGCTGGCCTGCCATACCAGCAAGCACTAAGCCCAGTATTAGTAATCAGGGCCGTCAGTAGATAGCCGTAATTACTAAAACTGTAGTATTGTAAAAAAAAATACACACACACAAGTATAAAACATTTTATTGAAATAAACACTCCCCCAGACCCCTGTTTGACCATTTTATTTAAAAAAAAAAAAAAAAGCTGGTCCGACGTAGTCCACCGAATCCGACGTAGTCCTCTGCATTCACGACCCTGAGGGGCGCACAGATAAGGGCCAGGGTGGCATTAATAGGTTCTTCTTTATTTTGGCGAGGTATCGTATCAGTATCGAGTATCGTGATACTTTTGTACGTATCGGTATCGAACTCAAAATTCTGGTATCGTGACAACCCTAGGTAGAACTGAAGAAAAAGTGAGTCGACCAGTATGTACCAACATTGGGAATGTATAGAAAAGACCTGGGAACAGATTTTGGTCAAGACATGCTTAAATCTGATTGAAAGCATGCCCAGAGGGATTCAACATAATAAAAATAAAAATTTTGAATTTTAGGAGCAAAACAGTAACAATGCAGTTACTTGACAAGAATCTGCATAACTAATCATATGCTAATTAATTGCAAGTCCAATTTATGTATGAGATAGCCAAGATGATTGTCTATAAAATGATAGTAGTCTCACGTTCAAAGATGAAGTGGATGGTGAGATATGGAGCCTGAATCCAAAAGTTCAAAAAATTGTTACCATTTTGCTCATCAGTGGTACCTCTTACATCCAGTGATGCCTCCTCTGATGTAGATGTTCTCTTTTCTCATCTTCTCCATTGGAAGCAGACCGCCATGATGATTTTTATTAGCAGGATCTTGTCTCTGCAGAGTTTGCACTCATCTTAGATTCATCACTTTTCCATCATCTTACCACTACAAGTGCCCCAACATTGGCATCCTGTTGCTATTCCCGATCTTCTGTCTGCTGTGCTCCCCAAACTCCTCAAATACTATACTGCAGAAATAATAGAGTCATACAGATAATGCCCCCATAGACCAGCACCTGAACGGAAATATAATGCCTGTACTGGTAGTATATATAATGCTCTCCCCCACTGTAGTGCCCCCATAGTGGCCCCTGTAGTAAAATGTTCCTGTATATATAATGCCCTCCCCCGGTAGTATAAAGCCCCCCATATATAAATGCTCTCCTCCGATAGTATAATGCACCCATATATATAATGCTTTCCACCCCTGTAGTATGGTGCCCCCATATATAATATGATCCCATATATAACGTCCCCATATATATAATGATCTCCCCCTGTAGTATAAAGCCCCCATATATAAATGCTCTCCTCCCGTAGTATAATGCCCCCTGTAGTATAAAGCCCCCATATATAAATGCTCTCCTCCCGTAGTATAAAGCCCCCATATATAAATGCTCTACTCCCGTAGTATAATGCCCCCATATATATAATGCTTTCGCCCCCATAGTATAGTGCCCCATAACTATGTAACGCTTTCTCCCCCGTTAGTATAATGCCCTCGTTATATATATTGCTCTCCCACCTGTGGTATAATGCCCCATTTATATAATGCCCTCCCGCCTATAGTAAAATAACCCTGTATGTATAAAGCTCTCCCCAGGTGGTCCCCATATGTAATGCTCTCCCCCTCTAGTATAATACCCGTATATATAATGCTCTCCCCTAATGTAGTCTCCTGAGAATAGTGCCTCATATATATTGTTCCTCTATTCGCCTGTAGCATAATGCCCCAAGATGGATTTGGTGGACATTTCAGACACATTTCTTATTTTCTTATAATTATGCCAAATTGCACAAAAGATTTTGCACAAAATCAGTGGCGTACATACAGAATTAAGGGCCCCATAGCAAGGATCAAACCAGGCCCTCCACATAGGACAGAAGCAGTGTCGGACTGAGGTACTTAGGGCCCACCAGTAAAAGTTATTTTGGGGGACCACTGTATGGATACATTCAAATATAATAAATAATCTAACAAGTTTTTTATATGAACATAGGCTGGTTGATGTGCTTTACATTGAATATATGTATGTAGTGCAGTAAGTCTACTGTGTTATGTGTCACTTGTGCAGGGGATGAGAGACTTGGGGCCCACCTTGCTCAGGGCCCCCCCGGGTGATTCCCCTGTACCCCTGTGGGCCAGACCGAGCCTGGACAGAAGGGTTTCTGCCTAAACCTTTTTCAGTGACCCTTGGTCAAGACAGATTTTGGTCAAGACATGCTTAAATCTGATTGAAAGCATGCCCAGAGGGATTCAACATAATAAAAATAAAAATTTTGAATTTTAGGAGCAAAACAGTAACAATGCAGTTACTTGACAAGAATCTGCATAACTAATCATATGCTAATTAATTGCAAGTCCAATTTATGTATGAGATAGCCAAGATGATTGTCTATAAAATGATAGTAGTCTCACGTTCAAAGATGAAGTGGATGGTGAGATATGGAGCCTGAATCCAAAAGTTCAAAAAATTGTTACCATTTTGCTCATCAGTGGTACCTCTTACATCCAGTGATGCCTCCTCTGATGTAGATGTTCTCTTTTCTCATCTTCTCCATTGGAAGCAGACCGCCATGATGATTTTTATTAGCAGGATCTTGTCTCTGCAGAGTTTGCACTCATCTTAGATTCATCACTTTTCCATCATCTTACCACTACAAGTGCCCTAACATTGGCATCCTGTTGCTATTCCCGATCTTCTGTCTGCTGTGCTCCCCAAACTCCTCAAATACTATACTGCAGAAATAATAGAGTCATACAGATAATGCCCCCATAGACCAGCACCTGAACGGAAATATAATGCCTGTACTGGTAGTATATATAATGCTCTCCCCCACTGTAGTGCCCCCATAGTGGCCCCTGTAGTAAAATGTTCCTGTATATATAATGCCCTCCCCCGGTAGTATAAAGCCCCCCATATATAAATGCTCTCCTCCGATAGTATAATGCACCCATATATATAATGCTTTCCACCCCTGTAGTATGGTGCCCCCATATATAATATGATCCCATATATAACGTCCCCATATATATAATGATCTCCCCCTGTAGTATAAAGCCCCCATATATAAATGCTCTCCTCCCGTAGTATAAAGCCCCCATATATAAATGCTCTACTCCCGTAGTATAATGCCCCCATATATATAATGCTTTCGCCCCCATAGTATAGTGCCCCATAACTATGTAACGCTTTCTCCCCCGTTAGTATAATGCCCTCGTTATATATATTGCTCTCCCACCTGTGGTATAATGCCCCATTTATATAATGCCCTCCCGCCTATAGTAAAATAACCCTGTATGTATAAAGCTCTCCCCAGGTGGTCCCCATATGTAATGCTCTCCCCCTCTAGTATAATGCCCGTATATATAATGCTCTCCCCTAATGTAGTCTCCTGAGAATAGTGCCTCATATATATTGTTCCTCTATTCGCCTGTAGCATAATGCCCCAAGATGGATTTGGTGGACATTTCAGACACATTTCTTATTTTCTTATAATTATGCCAAATTGCACAAAAGATTTTGCACAAAATCAGTGGCGTACATACAGAAGTAAGGGCCCCATAGCAAGGATCAAACCAGGCCCTCCACATAGGACAGAAGCAGTGTCGGACTGAGGTACTTAGGGCCCACCAGTAAAAGTTATTTTGGGGGACCACTGTATGGATACATTCAAATATAATAAATAATCTAACAAGTTTTTTTATATGAACATAGGCTGGTTGATGTGCTTTACATTGAATATATGTATGTAGTGCAGTAAGTCTACTGTGTTATGTGCCAGTTGTGCAGGGGATGAGAGACTTGGGGCCCACCTTGCTCAGGGCCCCCCCGGGTGATTCCCCTGTACCCCTGTGGGCCAGACCGAGCCTGGACAGAAGGGTTTCTGCCTAAACCTTTTTCAGTGACCCTTGGGCCATTTTTTCCACTGCCTCATTTGCTAAAAGTTGTTCCTTTAGAGGGGAGAGTCCTGACCAAGTTTTCACCTCCAGTAGAAGAGGAGATGATCCCAACTAAGACTGGGCTCCCTCTTGCCTTGGGCCCCATAGCAGTTGCATGGTGTGCCACTATGGTAGTTACGCCCCTGCACAAAATGCTGGTCTAAAATAAGCCAACCAAAAGATGGCATGAGTAAGAGAAAAGTTTTAAGACCCAAGCCATGTCCCCTTTAATTGACACTTCAAAACCGTCAAGTGAGGTGCAAAGTGTTAAAACACATTATAAATACAAGAATAAAATACAGTTCAATACATGTTAATTGGTTTTTATCATCTCCCTCATTCTTATGTAACAGATCTTTCCACTGTGGATTTTAAGGAATGCTTCAAATCTTCATAATTTATTAAGTTTGGAAATACGGACTTTCATCACTGCAATGCAATGTAAATTCTTCTGCAGACATGTCAGATATTTTACTACATCTGAAGCAAACCTGAAACCGCTGCATATTTGTCATGAAATTCCCTGTGCATTACAAAGGGAGAAGTTAACTGAAAAAAATCCATGCCATGTTTTAAAATACCACGTTCTGCATTGTACTGTTCTTTGCATGCTGCAACAACTCCACAATGTTTGATCATGGTCCTATAGACGTCCTGCAAAACTGCACAATTCCAATGGTTGTTATTGGAAAATTGCATAAGCAGCCATATCCTGAGCTCCTATATTTCAGCAGGACACTTAGTTTCTTCTTCATCTGATTACTGTACTGTGCCTGGTGTAAAGATGTCATTTCCAGAATGTAAATAGCCAGATATAGCACTGGCAGACATTGAGCTGATGATGAATGCCGGCCCTAGGAAACAATAGAAGCTGTATCAGTACCATATAAGTAAAGAAAAAATTGCTGATAATTTAAATTATGCCAATGTAATACACATCTGTGGAAATGTTCTATTCATATGCCTGGAAGTATTTGTATATTCAGCATATACATACCGATTATATGAAGCACAGTGACGCATTGCAAATCTAAATATCTTCACATTCTGGGCTTAGGATTGGAGTCCAGTGGACAATCCTAATTGGTGAAATACAGGTATTTCTCTATATATGCTCATACATGGGAGGCTGACAATCACTGAGTAGTACCACCCACTGAACTCCTAAGCCCATAGGGAGGAGTGATTTAGATCAATACATTTGAAGTTTGCAAAATCTTTTCCCACACCACAAAACTATATATCAATCTGCTGATCTCTTCCTGTTCTATAATCTGCTGTCTATAGATTGCACTGTGTTTTCAACATGAAGAGGTTCCCTTTAAAGAGGACCTTTCACCACTCCTGACATGTCTGTTTTAATAGCTTCATGCATCCCCCATGTAATAACAATTCTGGAGCATCTATTCTTATGTCTGTATGTTGTGCCGTCCCTTTATTATTTCTACTAGAAGTTATGAATGAATTGCTAGCAGTCTGCAGTAAGGGTACAGAGGGGAGGTAACCAGTTGGGGGGGTGTCCTTGCACAGTCTGATAATGGCATCACTGATTGGATAGAGCGAGTCTCTGCACCCTCTGTACCCTTACTGCAGACTGCTAGCAAGTCATTCATAACTTCTAGTAGAAATAATAAAGGAATGGCACCACATAGATACATAAGAATAGATGTTCCATACTTGTTATTGCATAGGGAATGCATGAAGCTACTAAAACAGACATGTCAGGAGCGGTGAAAGGTCCTCTTTAAATTTCAAGAAAACCCTTTTAAATTATGTGTTTTAAGGGCTAGAAGTGGATAGAGAAAATTAAATTGGTACAGTACACAATGGGGTAGATTCACAAACCCCATAGATGGTGTAAACCAAAGGGCCTATTAGATGGAGTGCTTATTTCTTGAATTCGTGTATAATTGTTTGAGTTTTAGAAATGATCATCACATTTAATAGCATGCAGTGATTGACGAATGATAAATAATTAATTTTATGTGGATTGGACAAATCTGCCTGATTCAAAGATTATCATTAGACACCAACAAATCCTCTCATCTAATCAGAAGTCTGCCAGTCGTCAGCAGTGTAGATGCTCAGGGGCAAATGAGCAACGACTGCAACAACAAGCAAACAGTGAAAAATATTTAGGCTCTGGTTTATCATGCCTTCACTCCAGAATTTTGGCTTCAAACAGTTGCAAAATTAGGCTTTTGAGAATTTTTGAGCTCACACGCAAAATTTTGTGACTTTTTACATGTTGAAATATACACTCACCGGCCACTTTATTAGGTACACCTGTCCAACTGCTCGTTAACACTTAATTTCTAATCAGCCAATCACATGGCGGCAACTCAGTGCATTTAGGCATGTAGACATGGTCAAGACAATCTCCTGCAGTTCAAACCGAGCATCAGTATGGGGAAGAAAGGTGATTTGAGTGCCTTTGAACGTGGCATGGTTGTTGGTGCCAGAAGGGCTGGTCTGAGTATTTCAGAAACTGCTGATCTACTGGGATTTTCACGCACAACCATCTCTAGGGTTTACAGAGAATGGTCCGAAAAAGAAAAAACATCCAGTGAGCGGCAGTTCTGTGGGCGGAAATGCCTTGTTGATGCCAGAGGTCAGAGGAGAATGGGCAGACTGGTTCAAGCTGATAGAAAGGCAACAGTGACTCAAATTGCCACCCGTTACAACCAAGGTAGGCAGAAGAGCATCTCTGAACGCACAGTACGTCGAACTTTGAGGCAGATGGGCTACAGCAGCAGAAGACCACACCGGGTGCCACTCCTTTCAGCTAAGAACAGGAAACTGAGGCTACAATTTGCACAAGCTCATCGAAATTGGACAGTAGAAGATTGGAAAAACGTTGCCTGGTCTGATGAGTCTCGATTTCTGCTGCGACATTCGGATGGTAGGGTCAGAATTTGGCGTCAACAACATGAAAGCATGGATCCATCCTGCCTTGTATCAACGGTTCAAGCTGGTGGTGGTGGTGTCATGGTGTGGGGAATATTTTCTTGGCACTCTTTGGGCCCCTTGGTACCAATTGAGCATCGTTGCAACGCCACAGCCTACCTGAGTATTGTTGCTGACCATGTCCATCCCTTTATGACCACAATGTACCCAACATCTGATGGCTACTTTCAGCAGGATAATGCGCCATGTCATAAAGCTGGAATCATCTCAGACTGGTTTCTTGAACATGACAATGAGTTCACTGTACTCAAATGGCCTCCACAGTCACCAGATCTCAATCCAATAGAGCATCTTTGGGATGTGGTGGAACGGGAGATTCGCATCATGGATGTGCAGCCGACAAATCTGCGGCAACTGTGTGATGCCATCATGTCAATATGGACCAAAATCTCTGAGGAATGCTTCCAGCACCTTGTTGAATCTATGCCACGAAGAATTGAGGCAGTTCTGAAGGCAAAAGGGGGTCCAACCCGTTACTAGCATGGTGTACCTAATAAAGTGGCCGGTGAGTGTAGGTGGGAGAGTGGGCATGGTTAGCTATGTTAATGAGTTTCACTCCAGATTTATCACTGAGACTGTTTTAAAAAGTCACAATCTCACTCCAGTAGAGGGGGTGAAGTAGGAAAATTGGAGTAGCTTATCTAGACAAAAGTGTTAGGTTTAAGTATAAAGCCTCATTTACATGTCAGTGTTCTGTACGTGTTCTCCACGGACAGCACACGTCCCCATTCATTTGAATGTGTGTGTTCAGACATCAGTGTTTCATCATGGCCCATGGTTCCGTTTTTTTTTTAGCATGGATGCATGTCCTATCTTGATCCGTGTTCCCGGATCCCTCACACCCATTATAGTCTATGGGTTTGTGAAAACCACGGATGCAACACAGATGACATCCGTGTTGCATCCGTGTTTCACAGATCATTAAGAAGAGATGCTTTGAAAATTATTTTTCAGCTGTTCAGTGTCAGTGAAACATGCATACAACACGGACAGCAAAACACGGACACACGGACCCAACACGGATCCTTCACGGACAGCTTCACGGATGCATCACTGACCACCTGCTCACGGATTTGAGCACGGACGTGTGAATGAGGCTTAAGACAAATTTATTAAAGGAAATCTGTCACCAGGATAATCGCTACTGAAGTAAAGCCATGGCCTAATAGCACTTAGTACCTTATTTCCAGATGTGCCTTTGTTCCAGCAATAGATGTTTTCTTTCTTCTGAAAATCCAGTTTATTTGGTATGCAAGTGAGCCAGTAAGCTGCCCAGAGGGGCGTCACTCTTGCATGAAGGAGCCCAGCCATGCCTCCTGGTAGTGCCCAAGCCCACCCTCATGCTGGGAGCAGGGAAAAGGGGGGCAGAGTTATGGCTTGAATGTGATGTAGAAGGCGTGCCTGAGCTCCTTCCTGCAAGAATGACACTCCTCTGGGCACCTTACTGGCTCATTTGCATACCAAATAAACTGGATTTTCAGAAGATAGAAAACATCTATTGCTGAAACAAAGGCACATCTGGAAATAAGGTACTAAGAGCTATTAGGCTAAGGATTTACTTCAATAGTGATTATCCTGGTGACAGATTCCCTTTAAACATGTGACATAAAGTACGTCAGCAGAGACTCAAGCAAAATTGACTTCAAATATTCTCATCATGTTAAATTCCCCCCTTACTGCTTATTGTTTTGTGTAATTGAACATCTTTTCAATGACTCATCAATTAATACTCGAAAAAATATCTTCCTAATAGGATCATAGACAGGCTGCCAAACCTGCACCAGATACATCACAGGGGCTCAGGCTGGATGATAAATCTGGTGCAGGGAAGGACTCTTTTCTCTGACTCTATACCAACCATTGTTTGGATTACTTTGAGACATTATTTTTACGCCATAATTGTGGTGCAATTTGGGTGCAAAATGGTGGATCTTAGGTCATGCCAAGTGGAAGCCACACTCCTCCTGTTAGGCCTTACCTCCTTTTTGAGCAAATTAGAGAAGCCATAATTGTGCCAGATTGAATCAATTTGCTCCTCTCCTTAGACAGATTACATTACTAAACCTGGGCTAGTATTTTTATTATATCACAATGAAATCTGGCTAATCAGATTACTGGTGCTCCGATGGTCCCATCTTGTTCACTTTCTATGTTCCTATCCTCTGACCTTGAAATTCTTATTCTGACCTGGCTTTTTGTTTGACTACCTTCTTGCCTCAACCATTGGTGCTCATTTGACTTAATATTGCAGACCATTCACCTGAATGCTAGCAGTTAACTATGAAGAAGTAAAGAAACCCTAGAGTTTATCTAAATAGGTCACAGAAATTACCCAAAAGCTAAAAAATACATGTCAGGTGTTTCTCCTTGTCCTACTTTTTATTAAATGAAGCACTGAAGCCAAGGCTGCTTGCCATGCCATGAGCTGACACAGACAACCATGAGCTTCAAATTAATGTGCTCAAGTGTAAAATCTCTATCACGATCCGCTGGGCCTTTAGCCAATCAGAACTGACTTTAGAACAAGTTTCTCATCCTCAAATATCAAGTATTTATGACTTGTTACCAATTAAGGAGACTTTGATTTGGTAGACAGCTCCTCTTGGTTTAAGTAACATGTGTGCAAATTGATTTTCATTGTACTGTAAAAATGTAAAATTCCCAAAACATTTTATCATAATGGACAAAAACCTTTAAAAAGAACAAGAAGAGAAATATGATGCCAGCATGAAACTGGCAGAGATGAAACCCATCTAGTCACGAAAACAAACTGCAGCACTATAATGTATATTAAAGAGGTTTTCCAGGATTTATGGCTTATCCTAAGGATAGGTCATTAAAGGGGTATTCCCATCTCACAAATGTAGTTTGTATAGTTAGATATAGCCATACCAATATTATTACTAATAGAATGTATTTATATAAAATGTACCGTTTAGAAGATTTGCCTATTTGTATATCCATTGTCCCACACACATCAGTAAGGCTGTTGCCCCTAGTTACGGCCACCGCGGCCATGTAGTAGTGGTGGCCGGCTTGCTCTTCTTCAAACCCGCTCACAGGCTGTATTGTGAACACACATTGCATGAGCATGCGCAGACACATCTTAGGGTACTTTCATATCTGCGTTTTGGACGCTCAGACAAAAATGCTAGAACCCTAAGATGTGTCTCCGCATGCTCATGCAATGTGCGTTCACAATACAACAGTTACCACAGAGCAGGTTTGAACAAGAGCAAGCCGGCCACCACTACTACATGGCCGCGGTAGCCGTAACTAGGGGCAACGGCCTGACTGATGTGTGTGGGACGATGCCTATACAAATAGGCAAATCTTCTAAACGGTACATTTTATATAAATACATTCTATTAGTAATAATATTGGTATGGCTATATCTAACTATACAAACTACATTTGTGAGATGGGAATACCCCTTTAATATCTGATGGGCAGGGGTCTGACTACCCGCACCTCCACGATGAGCTGTTTCAGAGTACATAGCTCTGGTTTCAGAAGTCAGCTCTGAAAATAAAGTGCTGCTCCCATTCATATCAATCAGAGCAACACTGCAGTAACCAGCTCCATCCAGTACACAGTGGGACAGAGCTATGTAATTCTGGTGCTGAAACTACAGCTGATCGGTGGGGTGTAGGGTGTTGGACTCCCACTGATCAGATACTGATGACCTATGATGAGGATAGGTCATCAATAATGAAATTCTGAACAACCTCTTTAAAGACATAGGGGGTCATTTATTAAGACCAACGTTTTAGATGCCAGTCTTAATAACCCCTTGCAGGGGGACCGCTGAAGTTATGTAGAGGTGCCATCTATGTAACTTCGGTGTATCTATTGCTGGTCTAAATGTAAGCCAGCTTCCTTGCTGGCTTAAATTTAGGCTACTTTCACACTTGCGTTGTAAGGATCCGTTTGTGAGATCCGTCACAGGCTCTCCTAAACGGTCCTGAACTGATCAGTTTTCTCCTAATGCATTCTGAATGGAAAAGGATCCGTTCAGAACGCATCAGTTTTGCTTCAGTTCAGTCAGCATTCCGTTTTGGAGGTGGACACTAAAACGCTGCTTGCTGTGTTTTGGTGTCCGCATGAAGAAACTGATCCAAACTGATCCGTCATGACTCACAATGTAAGTCAATGGGGACAGATCAGTTTTCTCAGACACAATAGTAAACGGATCCGTCCTCCATTGACTTTCAATGGAGTTTATGAAAGGTCCGTCTTGGCTATTTAAAAGATAATACAACCGGATCCGTTCAGAACGGATGCAGACGGTTGTATTATCATGACGGAAGCATTTTTGTTGATCCATGACAGATCCCGCAAAAACGCTGGTGTGAAAGTAGCCTAAGAGAATTTCCTATGCCTAAAATAGGCATAGAAAATGATAAATGAGATGGGCCCGCTGGCCCATCCCTTTCCCTGCCCACACCATACCCCCTTTTTTAGACCTGGAGTGAGCTGGGAAAAGTCGGAACCTTTGCGCCATGATCTGCAACAGATATACGCCAGAAAACTGGTGTATATCACTTAGTAAATGACCCCATATTACGTACCTTTAACCACATTCTACATTCTATACTATGAAGCACATCATTTTCTGGCTTGTGCACTCTCCTGCTCAGATTGGCATCCTCAGGAGCAGTTACAGTTGAAGGCATAGCGTAGCCCACCCAGAGCCGTCAGACAGCCACTGAGTCCTGGACTGTCCTGCTGGATCCAGGATGGTTGGGAGGTATGAGACTTGTAATCTAGCTTTCCAACGCTGATGAATTCCAAATTTGCCTAGAAAGACAGAAATCCTTCCTGTCTTTATAGGCAAACTTGACATGGAAAAGCTGTGTATCATTTTCTGTAGTGTCAGTGTCCTGGTCCTGTGTAGTATACCTGCACACATACCAGGGGAAGTTTTGTAAGAAGCTGAAGTTTTGCAGTTTCCACCTCTTTCATGGTGCTCCGGGGTTCAGTGAAGTGTATGAGTTTTAATCCCTGCCCCTTTCTTAAACTTACTTTTTGACTGTGAAATCCTGCTGGTGCACAGTGACAAATAAGGGATGGTCTCCAGCCAAAGGTGAAAGGAGGCTTTTCTCTAACTGCATTGGATTTGCTAAAACGACTTTCTGGAGCAAATTGCAGATGCTCATGCAGAAAGAGCTATAGACAAACCTTACTTAGGTTATAGTTTGTTTCTGTTTTTCAAGGTTTAGTGGTCCTTTAAGTAAGTTATGCAAAACTTTTGCTTTACTCTATGTCCAAAAGACTTAAAGAAAGCCACAGAAAAATTTACTTCTGGAAAAGTTTATATCATGCTCTGTTGCTCTCTATACTAATGCTTCTGACAGAGCAATATGAGTAGGATAAGGAAAGAAGAGGTATGTATAGTCAATATTCAGTATTTTGAGGGAACTTGTCAATACATCATGAATGAAACATTCTAAATATGCCAATGCATTCAATTATATGATGAGATTAAAATCAACTAATCCTCTGTCAGCAATGGGATAATTAGGACACTGAAAAATTAAAGAATATGTAACTTGAAACTGAAAGAATAGTAGACATGAACACCATATATGGACAGCTCTGCTCAAGTTCATCAATTCACAACCATATCAGTTATGCTTATTTAACCAGAAAATTGAGAACATTGAAAACAGAAATATACATCATAAAATAAATGGGAGGATAGTTGCTGAATGAACACTACAGGGCATATATATCAATGTATTTACACTGGTTTGCACATATTTGTGAAGCTCCTGCACCTCTTCTTCTACGTATGTAACTTTGTTAAAAATAGGTAGGATTTCAAAATCACCTGGAGCGTGGCTCACTTATTTATAATTAGTAGGACTTTTCTTATAAAAAAGTGGAGAAAACCAACAGTTGTTTTAAGCTTGCACATATTCACCAACATTAGGGTGGGTTCATGTCAGTGTTATGGTTTCCGTTTGTTTTTTCCGTCATAACATGGTTATAACGGAAAATAACGGAATCCATAAGACGGACGTCAAAACGAAAGCCTCTAAAGGCTTCCATTTTGAATTCCGTCTTATGGATTCCGTTATTTTCCATTATAACCATGTTATAACATAAAACACAAACGGAAACCATAACGCTGATGTGAACCCACCCTTACATGTGCTTTGTTGATGGATGTGGAACTCACTGCAAAGATGCTGACCAATGATATACATAGAGAAGTAAGGGCCCCATAGCAAAGCTCAAACCAGGCCCCCCACACAGGACAGAAGGGTTTCTGCCTAAACACTTTTCACTGACCCCTTGGGCCATTTTTCCACTGCTTCATTTGCTAAAAGTTGTTCCTTTAGAGGGTAGAAGAGGACATAATCCCAACTAAGACTGGGCTCCCTCTTGCCCTGGGTCCCATAGCAGTCGAATGGTCTGCCGGTATGCTAGTTACGCCACTGATGCTGACACACTGCTCCATCATTTTGCCAGAATAAACAAATTCCCCCTCTATGATTGTAGGATTCTGATAATTATAATATGAACAATTATGCAACAATCCATATATAATATATTTACAATGATCAGGATGATTTTCCATGCAGAGTGATCACAAAATATTGGAAAGCTAATCAGACTAAATGCAAGTACAAAAGGGAAAAAACAGGTAGTTCTTTCAGTTTAAGGTTATGTAAATACACAAATATGTACTTATATTTCCTGGAGGACACTTTTCTACCTAATTGTACTCATTCTCAAATTATCCTCCTTTCCCAGTCTGACCATATTACTAGTCTGAGATTTCTTACTGATTGAAGACCTTCCTATTTCTGGATCACTCAGTTACGGAGAAAGTGTTTGGTATATACTGACTGGCTGAAGTTATATAAACAACAATTAATTTTTGCCTCTTGAACATATGACATCATTGTATATATTTATTCATAGATAAAACCCCACACTTACTAAGGTTCGAGCACCAGACTTTTGGCAGAAATCACACCTTTTTGGCACAAATCTATTTAGATAAATATATCATTTATTTGTATAAAAAAGAAAACACAGACTTAGTTGTACCTAGCTTGCACATGTACTAGTCTTACAAATGGAGTGTGCTAGTTTTCTGATCTAAAGTGAAATAAGAAACGTGTGTAACAACGATAGTTGTTTAAAAGATTGCAAAACTGGACTTTACCTATAGCAGTCCCCTTTCCCGGTTACTAATGGTGTCTCCTGGTACTACAGTAGATACCCCCAGGACTTAGAGTAGGGCAAAACTATATGAAAATGATACAGTCAAAAGAATAATATTATGAAGCATATATAAACCCTGGCATGTAACAGATATACAGAAGTAGAAATTTGCTGATAGATACAGGGATGGAATAATGATTGAAACATCCGAAGTCGATTCGCATAAAACTTCGTTCTAATACTGTACAGAGCCAGAGCTCCATACAGTATTAGAATGTACTTCACCAAAGTTATTACTTCGTGAAGTCTCGTAAGACTTCGTGTAATAACTTCATAAATTAATTTGTACTGTATAAAAACATTTCCCAAACTCGGGTTCAGTTCCATCAGTAATATCACAGTCCAAAGACAGTAAACCAGCTGGTATCACAGTTCCTAGCCAAGGACTATAGTGATGTCAGATCACAGGGATATTAAAACAACAACACAATAAAAGGCCAATGTACAGTACTGAGGTAATTAAACAGTGATGTCAAAGTACGTGGATCATAAATATTGTTTTCCCTTTATATGGCAGTGTGGTCATTAGCCCCTTCCACTGCCCTGGAGCCAAAATATAACTGTAAACCCCTTCCCCCCAGTTAAGTCCTTTTGTTGTTGTTGTTGTTTTTTTTTTTTTTTTTTTACAAACAAACGGTATATGGTTTTTTGGATACATTTTTTTTTAAAGAGGACACTTCACCGATCCTGACATTATCATATAATTAGCTAGCAGTATAGGGCATACTGAAGTCATGTTACAGCGCTTACTATGTTTTCTATGCCCTGCTTCGTTCCCCCGCTGTGTCCCCCTTATTGGTTTCCCACCTGGTATGTAAATTCATACCATCAATACAGGGAGGAGGCTGCTGTGTTTCTCAATCGGTGTCTCCTTCTCCCTGCACAGCCAGGGAGGAAAAAAAAAGCTCACCTTCTTCCTGGCTGTGACAATCTCCACTGCAATTGGACAGCTCACAGCCATTGAGAAACAGGGCCGTTTCCTCCTCCCTGTACCAATGGTACGAATTTGCATATAGGGCGGGAAACCAGAACGGGGGGCACAGTGGGCGAACAGAGCAGGGCATAGAAAACATAGTAAGCGCTGTTACATGACTTCAGTATTCCCACACTGCCAACTATTTACATGATAATGTCCGGACCAGTGAAAGGCATGGCAGACAGCGTCGCTTGACTTTCTCAGTCAGACCATTCACCACAGCCAGAAAGTAAAGGGGATAAGTGACTCAATTAGAACATCACACATTACTCTGATAAGTGCAATGCTCTTCTGTGAACATCTTTATCTAGGCCTATTAGGAGAACAGAGCTGTTGTAATGTTATCCCAATTTTAGTATTATATTATTATGCTAAGAGATAACACGTTCTCTTTACAGCAGCAGTAAAATAACAGTGGGATTCCTATCTATATAGGAGTTTTAATTCTGCTCATAAGCAAAGTGAAAACAGCCAAAAATTCTTAAAAAATAGTTTTCTATCAATATTAAGTTTGAAGTGTAAATTGATTTTCCCTTTATATTCTTAGGACTAGCAAATCTGGAAATTGAACAATCAGTTAATCCAAGTAAAATGATTCAAACATCTGTGATCTGTAACAGCATGTGCATGATTTGCTGTAATACTCTGCTGTTTTATCAATGTTTGCAAGGGATCTATCAGATCTGAAGGTATGGAGAGTAAAGTGAGACATAATAGGTAGTTTAATTCTATTTAGCAAACTGCAACCCAAACTGGGCTTTAGAAAATGTGGGATGTTGCTTATGTCAAACTTCTTGGGAAGCATCTGAAGTTGGGAGGAGGCATGTGCCTGCATAGTCCTGCGTAGAAAGTGCACAGGGGAAATGTGAGGAAGTTCTCATAAGAAATGTGTAGTAAATAGTAATGGTGACAGTGGGAAGAGAAAGTTCTTATAAGTAGAGCACTGCATCCAGTACACGGGACCAATATTAAATAATCATGAAAGCTATGTAAACTGTGCATGCAATCAGTACTTTAGGGAGCACGGAAAACGTAGTACACAAGAGAGATATAAGGATGTGCAACCAGCCCTAGCAGATACTGTCAGTAGAAGTTGCTGGGAAAATCATACAGCCCATGGGAAAGTCTCTTTGTACAAATCTAAGAATCTAATACCATAAAAATAAAACAAGGCCTATGGGATTACAGCAAGTGGAAGTCCGTCAACATGGGGCTAATAATCTGTTTATATGATTCTAATTTACTCTGAAGATTTTTGGCTGTTTAAATGAAACAAGTAAATGTATACACCGCATATACAGACTCACAGCGCTCTGATGATTCCATGGAAACATACTCTAGAGACTAAGTTTCTTTTTTTAAACATTGAAGACCTCAAGCTGGCCCTTTTCTGGCAGATATGGGGGTAGAATAAGCAAACAGAGTTTGTAATTAGAATGACAAGAGGCAGGGAGGAAGGGAGCAGGGCTTTTCTGGGACTGTGAGAATTTGATTTTGTTATTGCAAATTCAGTCTAACGTGACGTAGTTCGTTTTCGTTTACCTCCAAAAATATCTGGAAATAAATTATAACGTAGGATATGTTCTGTTTCCTAAAATATATATTTCCTGGAACTGCTTCTTTAAAAAAGTAATACAGCCACCCATTTGTTTTTATGAAGCAGTATTGATGTGGATTTAAATTACACAACTAACCCTAAGTGCGAAGAAAGATCTGGGTCCATATAGATCCTGGACAAATATGGGTCTACTGACGCAAATTCATAGGGATCTAAGATATTGTGAGTTCAAGTTGGTTGACCTGATTTGTTGCTATGGGCAACTAAGCCAGTTCTACTTTACACCAGTTTAAATGACCCCAAAAGATTATTTAAAACATTGAAGACCCAATGCCAAATTCCTGACCCCCTTCCCTCCATCCCTAATGTTAAAGTCATACTTGGTAATAACATTACATACTGCACTACTAAACCAACATGCTAATATAGTGCCACATACCTCTTACATCCAGTAATGTATCCTCATGATGATGATGATGGCACCAGCCTCTGATAGGCTACATGCACTAGGACTAAAGCCTATTAGAGGGAATGATGGGGCAGGGATACATTACTCCCATGCCCTGCCACAGCATTCAACTGTATTGCTGTCCTGAGAACAGTTACAGTTAACGATACAGGGGTTAGGGGTAACGTTAGGGGTTGGCAGCGATACAGTTCTGCTGCCAACCCCTAACCCCCCCACCACTTGTCCCTGCCTGGCGCTGCCTGAGGCAATCACCTCACCTCGCCTCATTGGTGGTGCAGCCCTGACTGTTAGACTAGTCAAACTATGGAATGCCCTACCTCTTGACATAGCACCAGGTAAGCATTTAAAAAAGGTCTAGATGCACATCTAATAGCAAATAGCATTACACGTTATAACTAAGATAACAATAAATGTTGTATAATTGGTCTGAAAAAGGTTGAACTTGATAGACATGTGCCTTTTTTCATCCTATGTTAACCATGAATATAAGTTTTGTACTGCATAAGGATGTGTACTAAAAACAGTGTAAAACTAGAAGGAACCTCTCAGGGTAGCTACATGGATTTACCTGGGTGTTTTCTGAGGCAACGTTATTCAGTTGAAATACAATGGGTAGTGATGGCTTAATTTAGGTTGGTATCAGATAGACATATGCGGTCCAGAAAAAATGGTTCATATGTTGACCATATCTTCCAGATCAACGGGGATCATGACCCAAACTCACAGCATCATAGTGATTAATGATGCTGTCAGTTCTTATCTGACCACGCATCTGCTGCACTGGACTCACATGATCTCTGTTTTTCCCGGACTATACACGGCCGTCTATCTCTTACTATAATAGCATGCTGATATATTTTAAATGTTTTGGATACTCTACTGAGCAAAATACTGTATATGTATAAAATATATGAAGGAAGCGTAAACATTAGGTTGCTTTTCATTATTTCTCTCCATGGATTTGAGTCTTATTAGTCAGGGCCTCCATTAGGGCACTACGGGCCTGGGGCCAGCCACTTTAGATCTGTGACATTGTCAACCTCATTAGCATTCACTTCAGTGCAGGAATATTAATGAAGCTGTGCTGGATATAGGTTGTAGGAGGGGCCCTCTCCCAAGGCTGGGAGATGTTCTATGTGACAGGCAGAAGATTTACCATTACACTATAGAGCTGCTTTGTTGTAAGGGTAGGATTTTCTGTGCTTAAAAAGCTACTAAATAATATTACTTTTTTTCTTCACAGGCATAATATTAACCCCATAAAGGGGTTCTCCGGGAATTAAGAAAATGAAAATACTTAAATATTTATTTATTATAAATATATTCCAAAATACCTTTCATTATTTATAATGGCTCGTTTTGTCTGGGGAGCAATCATCAGGGGAAACTAAATGGCCGCTGTCCCATCAGTTCACACAAAACCTGTCCTGATCACACATGAGGACAATTTACTTCACAACAAGGTAAAGAGCTGCCTCCTCCTCCTCTCTACTTGTCAGGGATTATCATCCTGAATACAAATAAGAACTTTAGCTGAATCTCTGGGGAATTTCATGAGGCGACATGAAGTACAGACAGATGGACAGGACAGACTGTTGTAATCGAGACTGTAAACAAGTGCTGCTGTTCATTACCCACACCTCACCCTCCTCTCATGTCTCCTTATCTTCTCCATTCCCACAGAGATTCACCTGTATTCAGGATCATGATTCCTGACAAGTAGAACAGAGAGGAGGATGAGGCAGTACTATAGCTCATTGTGGTGAAGTAACTTGTCCTCCTGTGTGATTAGGACAGGCTTTGTGTGTACTGATAGGACGGCGTCCATTTTGTTTCTCCTAATGATTGCTCCCCAGACAAAACGAGCCATTATAACTAATGAAAGGTATTTGTGAATATATTTATTATAAAATAAAATTTAAGTATTTTCATTTTTTTTAATTCCTGGAGAACCCCTTTAAGGACATGCGGTATGTGTAATTGTATGTGCTAATAACTTTGGAATGCTTTTACTTATCCAACCGACTCTGAGACTTTTTTTCTTGTGACACATTTTACTTCATGTTAGTGGTAAATTTGGGTTGATATGTTTTCTAAATTTGAATTTCTCTGCTTTTGAGGCAAATAGTGATACCATACCTCATAAAATAGGTATTAACATTCACCATATGTCAATTTTATGTTGGCATTAGAGATGAGCAAACCACTTCTATTTGGCTCAGGTTTGCCAAATTTTTCAAAAAGTGGCTCCAATTGACTTGAAAATTGGTATATAACATCCTCTAACTTCCTAGGACTCAGAATGTTAGGAAAAGCTGTTATCTATTTTTGTTTATTTTTTAATGATTTTTTTTAATTTTTCCTTCCCCCATCTTTCGAATACAATGATAGCAATAGTAAATGATGTCTGAGTGACACTGACATACATAGCTATAGGTAAACACACACTGTATGGTAACAGAACAGAACAGATTTAGGCCTAAATTCGTTATCATTCACAAATACATTTGTGCGCTACCCTGTGTAGTGGTGCAGTAATCACCTATATGCTCGTTTGAATAAAGTCAACAACCCCAAAAATAGACATATTCTGTCTCCTTATGGAGACAGAAATAAATGGAAATGGATTTAGGCCTAAATGTGTTGTCACTCAGATATTTTTGTGCGCTGCCCTTTGTATTGTACTTTGTGGAGATAGAAATAAGCAGAAAAGCATGATTGAAAACTGACGCTTAATACCAAGTTATCACTCACAGATATACCCGGTGTATTGGTGTCTATGTTGGTTTCATTAAAATGGACAACCTCAAAAAAATATGCAACCGTGTGGAGACAGAAATAAACTGAAATGGATGTTTCAGTGTCAGGCCTGACGCTCAATATCATGTTATCACTCCTTTTGAATTGGTGCAGTGATCATCTATATGCTGGTTTAATTAAATTGAACACCCCCCCCCCTCAAAAAAATGGAACTGTGTGGAGATAGAAATAAATGGATTTAGTCCTAATATTATGATATAAACAACAACAAAAAATTTAATTAACTATGTGTGATCTCGTATTCCACCCCCCTTTTCAAAGTTTAAATGGGAAAATGAAAGTAATGTCCTTGCAGGTAGTGGTTTTTGAGGGTTGCAGCAGCTGAAGTTCTGCTAGGAGGTACTTCCAGCCTCAGCTCCTTACTTCTCACACCCTGGCTGACAGCTTTCCCTGCCTGTCCCTATTCTACATCCTGACATTCTGCTCATTCTGCAAGGGCACCTCCCTACCTGCTGCAGCACTGATTGGCTCATCCAGGCTGTTTGTCGGCCAGTGAGGCAATCAGGACAAGCCCCCCACTTCCTCTCAAGGTCATGTGAGACCCCTTCTTCTTCCTCCCCAGTGCTTTTTTCCTCCCGACATGTGCAGTAAAATGACGACATGCGTCATTTTACTGGATTCGTTCGGAACAAACCTGAAAAGGTTCGGCTTTGTCTGTCATCCGTAAAATTTCAAAGTTCGGAACGAACCCAGTTAGCCATGAACTAGTTCGCTCATCCTTAGTTTGCATGATTTATTAAATGTCATTTTATTTTTGAGAATGAAGGTAACAAGTCAATATTACCGCATAGTGAACACTGTAAAAAAAAAAAAAAAAAAACTTGCTATTTTTTTTCCCGTTTTCCACTACAAAGTACAAATCGTTCTGAAAAAAATTAGCCCTCATAAGGCTATGTAAACGGAAAAATAAAAAAAGTTATGACTCTCGGAATGTGGGGAGTGAAAAACGAAAATGGAAAATCGCACGGTCCTCAAAGGGTTAAAGGGTGGAGAGGATAGGTCATCAGTATAAAAATCCTGAAAAACCCTTTTAATTTTGCAGAAAATATAATTTTTACTTTCCAGCTTTCTTTTACTGTAAAAGAATAGCTGGAACATTAAAGTTCTATTTTTCTGCAAACTTACTGAACAAATTATTTTACAGGTCTCTACCTGGATCTGGACCTCAGAACTTATGATGCACATTATTTATGATGCACATAAACAGCGTTAATAAAAATTGTATAATTGTTTTTTCCTTCATTAAACCCCCAATAAACGTTGATAGAAATTAAAACCTTACTTATGTGTGTAGCAAAATGACCTGACGCAAAAAATAAAAAAGTTATGGTTGTTACAGCTATGAAGGGGAGAAGGGCAACACAGTTTTCCTGTACGGGGCCCTGAAATTCCTAATGGTAGCCCTGTTTCCAGTCAATAATAATAGTAATGATAAAAATCCCTGCTCTTTACATTCTTAAGGCAGGGATTTAAGTAACACAAATCATAAGACTAGTGGGAGAGTCCGCTCAATACTTACAGACTAATTGAACTTATACAGGTTGTGGCCTCTTTAACTACTGTCAATGTCAAAAAAATAGTTAAAATAGCAGTAAGCATGTGTGTGCTGCTGAGCTCCCACCTCCCACTCCTCTTGGGACTATGAGTTACAGAACCACCTTTCACATCCGATCAGCACCAGCCTGTGTGAAGCTTTCTCAGCTGCTAAATATTTCATGAAGACTCTCCCGCCTCCTCCCTCAGAGGGCTGGTATGCTCAGACAAGCACAGCAGATGGAGCCAACCAAGCCCTTAAAAAAAGGGTCAGCTTAAACGTACACAACATATACAAGCTGCCAGGCAGATTCATGCAATATATTGAATCCTTGACCTGTAATACAAAAAAGTTCACCTATATGTTTCATTATAAGAAAAATACATAGAATTAGGCCTCTTTCAAATGTCAGTATTTGGTTAGTATTTCTGCATCGGTAATTGTAAGCTAAAACCGGGAGTGGGTCCAAAACAGAGAAGAGGCACAAATATTTCTATTATACCTTTTTTCTATAGGTTCTACTTTTGGTTTTGGCTTACAAATACCGTACTGATGCAAAATACTGGCCAAATACTGACCGTGTGAAACAGGCCATAAGGAGCTTTGTATCTCTTGAAGGTTGTGGCTTCTATTATTTGTTATGTAAGTCACCACAACTTTCCACACAAATGCATAACACTATGGGGAAATGTATTAAAGGGAACCTGTCACGTCCCACACACATTTAAAACTGCAGCCATTACCTCATATTAGTGGTCAGTGTGATCCTAATGATGCCTTTATTACATTAATCTGATCCCCCAATCTTCATGAAAACGATCTTTTATTCCAGAACAGCGCGCTCCCTGAAGTCAGCTTGAAGTCAACAGGGCAGCGGCCTCCTTGCTTCAAGCCAGTAAAACATGCCCCTCTCTGATTGACATCCCCTTTTGTGCCCGGGAGCGGTGCGCTCCTACGTGCTGCGCGATCCCGGCTCTTTTGCTGAGGACCTGTGGGCGGACGTGTCTGCGGGCGGGCGGACGGCCGGCTTGCGTGCATAGGAGAGGACGGGCGGGCGCACGCTCGCTGCTGCTGTCTGAGCGTGCGCAGCAGATAAATGAAAGCCGGCAGAGTGTAGGAGCCAGGATCGCGCAGCACGTAGGAGCGCACCGCTCCCGGGCACAAAAGGGGATGTCAATCAGAGCAAAGAGGGGCGTGTTTTACTGGCTTGAAGCAAGGAGACCGCTGCCCCTTGACTTCAAGCTGACTTCAAGGAGCGCGCTGTTCTGGAATAAAAGATCGTTTTCATGAAGATTGGGGGTTCAGATTAATGTAATAAAGGCATCATTAGGATCACACTGACCACTAACATGAGGTAATGGCTGCAGTTTTAAATGTGTGTGGGACGTGACAGGTTCCCTTTAAACTGATGTAAAGTAGAACTGGCTTAGTTGTTTGTAGCAACCAATCAGATTCATCCATTTTCCAGAGCTACTTTAGAAAATGAAAGGTTCAGATTTGTTGCTGCAGGCAACTAACCCAGTTTTCCTTTGCACCAGTCTTGATGAATAAGTGTCTAGCCAATGATCTAATGTGTATGGGGAGCTCCTAACTCTTTCCTAACAGATGATATCAAGAAAGATCGGGTGAAGTGAATTTTTCACCCAATCATTGTGTTCTCGCAGGAGAGAAGTGTTTGGTAGCAGCTCTCTCCCACTGACAAGACATACATGAATCAAGCATGGATGTTTATGGAGAAACAGCTGTTGGAAGACCATTCAGCCAGCAACTATTGAATGAGTATGTCCAACTTGACAGGTCTTCAGAATTGGCATAACCTAACTATGGCTACATTGAATTGCTAAGTATTCATACGACCTCACAACTGGGTCTATTCAGAATCTGTCAAAGCTTTGAAAGAGAGATGAGTAATGACTGTTGATATGAAAATATCAATATAAAATACATATTTTCTCAGTGCTATGGTTGTAGTGTGTATTCAAATGTCAGCCTGAAGATGTTGACAGTCCTTGAACCTCCATTTCCCATTACTCCATAGCCTAATATGATGTTGACTGTTGGTCTGTCTCATCATTTTTGCACATGCATGTCAATGTCTACACTATTCAGAAGTGTAACACAGAGCAGTGGTATAGCATTCTTCCTCAGCGGAAATACATAGTGGCACAGCGGAGAACAGTATATGTACCTTCAGGTTGTGTCTATAGTTTTCACGTTTTAACAACAGCATTGCCTCCTTATACAATCCACTGATGCCACTACCAAGTGTTTATATATTAAAGGGACTTTTAAGGACCAAACACGATGGTTTGTCCGTGCTGACTGCTCGTTCTGTCCTGGCTGGCCACCATCAAACATTGATCCTGAAGGCACCTGGTAAGACCTGGAGAGCCACTTTAATATATTTATATATTTGTGTGCACTCTGTACAAATTCTGTTCCCAACGATCCTGGCTAATGTTTGACAAAAAGATTTGAAAGAACAATTGGCATAAGTTGAACTTGGCATAAAAAAAGTCACATAGCCTTGGTTTGTGAATTTTTGACTGCCCATGTGCCTAAATTTAGGGACACGTGTTGTTTTTATGCCACCTTCGCCACTGGGTAGATGAGTGTGGCAGAGGTGAGGCAATCAATCTAGGCAAATTCACTAACTTTTACCCCAGTTTCCTGGGGTTAATGATGATTGAAATCTATTCCACCAAGATGTGGAAGCAGATTTCATTCTAGGTGCATGGGCTGCCAGAGGATGCGCCTAATTTATGATGATGTCATAAGTAAGGCAAATGCTCGGCGGCAGAGGGGATATTACAGACTGCCGTAAAACGTCGGTCTTTGATAAATGACTGCTAATGACTGTAGATATGGCACTTAAAAAATGCTTTGGATGGTCACAGCCATTGAGACTACTGCAGATGCCACTTGAAACATCCATACATGTATTATTGGTAGTTTAACTGCAATATTTGCAGCCCATAACTCTGAGAGGGCTGCATATCACATGCAACCAGTCCCAGCAAAGGGTTCAAGAATTTTTTGTATATTTGCTCGTTGTTTCCTTCATATTTCCATTTGCCGAAACCAGGATTGGATCCCAGCTTCAGAGAGATGTCAAGATCTGTTTTTATTCTTGACAAAATACGCATAAATTAAATCAAGTAAACAAGCTGTTCGGCCTGTTATCCTGCAAGTTGATCCAGAGGAAGGCAAAAAACCCTTGCGAGGTAGAAGCCAATTTTCCTCACTTTAGGGGAAAAAAAATCCTTCCCGACTCCAATCAGGCAATCAGAATAACTCCCTGGATCAATTACCCATCTCTAGTAACTATAGCCTGTAATATTGTTACCCTCCAGAAATACATCCAGGCCCCTCTTGAACTCTTTTAGTGAACTTACCATCACCACCTCCTCAGGCAGAGAGTTCCATAGTCTCACTGCTCTTACCGTAAAGAATCCTCTTCTATGTTTATGTACCAACCTTCTTTCCTCCAGACGCAGAGGATGTCCCCTCGTCACAGTCCTCGGGATAAATAGATGATGGGAGAGATCTCTGTACTGACCTCTGATATATTTATACATAGTTATTAGATCTCTCCTCAGTCATCTTTTTTCTAAAGTAAATAACCCTAATTTTGATAATCTTTCTGGGTACCGTAGTCCACCCATTCCAGTTATTACTTTAGTTGCCCTCCTCTGAACCCTCTCTAGCTCTACTATGTCTGCCTTGTTCACAGGAGTCCAGAACTGTACACAGTTGTCAATGTGTGGTCTGATTAGTGATTTGTAAAGTGGCAGGACTATGTTCTCATCACGGGCATCTATGCCTCTTTTGATGCAAACCATTATCCTATTGGCCTTGGCAGCAGCTGTCTGACACTGGTTTCTACAGCTTAGTTTCCTGTTTACTAAAATTCCTAGGTCCTTTTCCATGTCAGGGTTACCCAGTGTTTTACCATTTAGTATGTACTGGTGACTTGCATTATTCCTTCCCATGTACATAACCTTACATTTGTCAGTGTTAAACCTCATCTGCCACTTCTCTGCCCAATCCTCCAATCTATCCAGATCCATCTGTAGCAGTGTACTGTCCTCTTCTGTTTTAATTATTTTACACAGTTTAGTGTCATCTGCAAAAATTGACATTTAACTGTGCAAGCCTTCTACAAGATCATTAATAAATATATTGAAGAGAATAGGGCCCAATACTGACCCCTGTGGTACCCCACTAGTGACAGTGACCCAAACTGAGTGTGTACCGTTAATAACCACCCTCTGTTTTCTATCACTGAGCCAGTTACTTACCCACATACAGACATTTTTTCCCAGTCTAAGCATTCTCATTTTGTATACTAACCTTTTATGTGGTACCGTGTCAAATGCTTTGGAGAAGTCCAGATATACGACATCCATTGATTCACCGCGGACAAAGTCTAGAACTTACCTCCTCATATAAACTGATTAAATTGGTTTGACATGACCGATCCCTCATGAAGCATTGCTGATATGGAGTTATTTGCTTATTTTCATTGAGGTACTCCAAGATAGCATCTCTTAGAAAACCTTCTAACAGTTTACCCATGACAGATGTTAAACTTACTGGCCTATAGTTTCTGGGCTCTGTTTTTGGACCCTTTTTGAATATTGGCACCACATTTGTTCTGCGCCAATCCTGTGGAACACTCCCTGTCAGTATAGAGTCCTTAAATATCAGAAATAAGGGTCTGGCAATTACATTACTTAATTCTCTTAGGATACGGGTATGTATGCCATCCGGTCCTGGCGATTTGTCTATTTTAATCTTTTTAAGACTCCACTGTACTTCCTGCATCGGACAGGGCACTTTTAATGGGGAATTTACTTTATATTCTGCATTTTCCTCAGTGAATACAGTGGAGAAATTTTTTTTAATAGCTTTGCTTTATCCTCATCGTTCTCACAACTCCCTCCTCATTACTCTGTAAGGGGCCGACATCTTCAGGTTTATACTTTTTACTATTTATATAATTGAATAACATTTTAGGGTTAGTTTTACTCTCTTTGGCGATGAATCTCTCGGTCTCTAGTTTGGCTGCTTTTATTTGTCTTTTACATATCCTATTTTTTTCCTTATAGTTTTTCAAAGCTTCCTTGCCACCCTCCTGTTTTAGTGATTTAAATGCTCTTCTTTTTTTCATTTATTGCTTTCTTTACAATTCTATTTATTTAATATATATGCCTATACAGCCAACCGGTCACATTGTGAAAATGTATGATGTGTGGTAAAAGATATGCCAATGCATGCCTTTTGGCATACATCAGATGAATGGGGCCCTATGTTGAGTATATGTGCTGGGAGCTTTTCTAGTGCATACAATGAAAATAGTTAGCAAATGTGAAATGAACAGAGCTAGCGACTATGTCCTCTTCCCTACTTCATCGATACAGGTGCAGGTAAGACAGAACAGAAGAGCTACCAAATATCAGTTCCTCTGTCCTATATTATTGGATAGATGCCTGTTGTACATAGGTACCCCTGCCAGATTAATAACCCGGAAAAGGATTTTGCACCCTACCATCTACCTTCCATTGTGGCCCAAGCTATACAGTGCATACAGTCAGGCTGCAGACTGCTGGGGATTAGTTAGATCATCAATATCTGATCGGTGAAGACTGAACCACCACAAATCAGCTGTTTGAAGAGGCTGCAGCCCCCACAGCTTACAAAGCGCAGCACATATATTGTATAATGAATGTACTTGGTACTGCAGTCCACCTGACTGATGACTGTGATGTCACTGGGTGAAGAAAAGGCCGAAGCGCTCGCTGGAACGGCGCAGCCTCTTCAAACAGCTGATCAGTGAAAATGATGTGAGTCAGACATCCACTGATCTGGAACTGATGACCTATCCTGAGGATAGAGAAAAACAAGTTGAGAGCAGCACCTCAATACCTTGTAGACCGTCCAAGGAATGCAACAGCTTGTCCCAGATCGCTGATCCAGTCGATCCCTTTAGAATAGTATATCAATCACAATGGACAGCAGCATCTCCTAATAACGTCCTTGTTTATTCAAATTGGGTCCTTGAAAAAATGCACAAAAAAATAGGCCACAGAAAAAGTGCTAGTGCGATGTTTCGGCTACATAGTAGCCTTTCTCAAGCATAAACAGGAGTATACATTCAAATCTTAAATACCGTGAAAAATACCTCCCCTTATTTGTCTATACCAATGAAATCTCAGGGAATAAGTGCACCTCACAAGTTCATCAATAATTCACCAATCATGTAAAGAATTAATCCAACAGACAACACTACTCACCAATCTTATGAGAGAGACAGTCGTGATCTAACCGAGGACGTCAGCAAGGGATCCAATCACATCGTCTACTGAAATATGGTGTCCTCCCGGCACAACTGTGCAGACTCACTCCTTGTTGCCACGTCTAAATCCCCACCTCTCCCTGACAATGTCACATGATCACCTAACAGTGATCCGATCAGGGCCAGGACTAGGGGTAGGCGGGGGAGGCGACCACCTAGGGCGCCATCTGGAGGGGGGCGCAGCCACAGGGGGGGTCCAACGAGTCTGGACCCCCCTAGAACCATTCACTTTTTTTTTTTTTTTTTTAATTCCTCAGGGCCACACCGCCGATCGCCACAGGCGGTGCGGGCCTGGATCTAAGTGCAGTCGGCGTGTGGGGGCAGTAGGAGATGAGCGCTTCCATTGTGGAAGCGCTCATCTCTATATTCATCTGTATCGCCGTCCTCAGGACAGTGATACAGATGCCTGTGCTGCGGCAGGGGAGGGAGAGGCGTCTCCCTTCCCTGTTCTTCTGATAGGCTGCAGGCACTAATGGCTGCGGCCTATCAGAGGCCAACTCAGGCAGCGCGATGACGTCATTATCATCGCGCCGCCTGAGCCGGGCAGCACACAGTGCGGGACACAGGCCGGAAGAGGCCTGCACCTCATCGCTGCTGATGGAGGTAAGTATTAGTGGTTTTTGTTTTTTTTCTGTTTTTTTTTTTTTTTTTTTTTAAATAGATGCCATATTATAGGGGGCACCTGCTGGCAATTTCTCACTGGCCCATTTACTGGGCATTTCTTACTGGCACATTAAGGGGGGGGGCACCATGGGGGAGAGGAGCACTGTGGGGGCATCTGGAGGCCTTTTTTATGGGCACATTATGGGGGGCAATATAGGGGAGAGCTGGACTATGGGGCATCTGGTGGCACTATAGGGGCACTATGAGGGAGGGGAGCACTATTAGGGCTCTAAAGAGGCCTTTTTTGTTGGCACATTATGGGGGCACTATGGCATCTGGTGGCAATAAGGGGGCATTTTTTATAGGCACATGGGAGGCACTATAGGGGAGAGCGGCACTATGGGGCATCTGGTGGCATTATTTGGGGCAGTATGGGGGAGTGGAGCACTATAGGGGCATCATTTGGGGGCACTATGGGGGAATCTGGTGGCTCTAAAGGGGCATTTTTTACAGGCACATTATAGGGGGCACTATGGCTTCTGGCACTAAGGGGGCATTTTTTACTGGCACATTATGGGAGGCATTATGGGGCATCTGGTGGCACTATAGGGGCATTAGTTTGGGGCACTACGGGGGAGTGGAGCACTATGGGGGGCATCTGGTAACTAAAGGGGCATTTTTTACTGGCACATTATAATGGGCACTATGGCATCTGGCACTAAGGGGGCAATTTTTACTGGCACATTATGGGGAGAGGAGCACTATAGGGCATCTGGTGGGGGCAGCAAGAAGGGGCATTTTTTACTGGCACATTATAGGGGGTACTATGGCATCTGACACTAAGGGGGCAATTTTTACTGGCACATTATGGGGGAGAGGAGCACTATAGGGGCATCTGGTGGAGCAGCAAGAAGGGGCATTTTTTACTGGCATATTATGGGGGACACTATGGGGGCATTTACTGGGGCACTATATAGGGGTATTTTATACTGGCATACATTATGGGGACATTAGCTCAACTGCAGGCACTAAGCGGGGGTATTTCTTGTTCTGTCATATTACAAGGTGAATTATTACTACTTGGGGGTATTATGGTGAGCTTTACTACTACTGGGGGCTATGGGGAACACGATGTCTAGTATGGGCACTATGGGGGCATTACTATTAAGTGTGCTCTGGCAGATAATTATTTCTATTGGTGGGATTTTGGGGAGCACTGTTACTTTGGGGGGCACCCTGGCACAGTATCAATTTAGCACAATTATTTTTGGGGGACATTATCTTTATACTATTTGTGTCCGGACGCAGTTATTTTTTTGGGGACTCTGTGCCAATAATTGTTGTAGGGGGCACTATTTGTGTAGTGGTTGTATTTTTCAGGGGACAGTTTCTGCAGTATAGTATTAGGGGGCACAGTATTGGGGGTGGCAGGATGAGGTGTTCAGAAGATGTGAAGATGATGGAAATGTGGGAAACTAATGTCTGTTTGTATCTCTGCAGATACGAGAGATGGCTGAAAAATCTTCATGGCGGTCTGGTCCGAATGGAGAAGATGAGGAAAGAGAACGTCTACAACAAAGGTGACATCACTGGATGTAAGAGATATGGTGCGCTATGTAGGAGAGGAGATGCTCCGGCTCCTCCCTCTGCCATTTGCAGAAGGAGGATTCAGAGCTGGGTGAGGACAGCCAAGGGGGGCAGTAGGTCACGGGTGGGTGGCAGATGGTGGTGGGGAACCACAGGCCTTGAGCAGGATCTGAGGAGAGGGAAGGAGCTTCCTTGCTGTAGCCTGCTGTTGTCTATTGTATAATGTGAGGCAGGCAGTGCAGCCAGGACACGTCCTCCCCTCTCTGTATGATGTGTATAGGCGGGACTCAACAATATCATTTCAGCTGTACAGTGTTTGCTGGGAGTGGCCTATTATATTTAGGAGGGGCTTATAATAATGGGCGGGGCCAATTTGGGGGGCGCCATTTGACTACTTTGCCTAGGGCACCAAACTGCCTAGTCCTGGCACTGGATCCGATCATGTGACCGCTATGTCTGCTATACCATGTGACCTACCAAACCTGCCCAGTTCAGTAAGCGTCTCCATTTCCATGGAGATTTACCTCGCTACGCGGCATCATTGTAGATCGGGTCACAATCAATAACCCGATCAAGCATGTGAAATGGTGATCAGGTTCTCCCATTAATGTTTTAACCCCTCAGGTATCAATGGTAGTACAGCGTCACCATGATCCGGTAACTACTATGCTTTTACTGCTATTATGGAGTGAGAAACAATATTCATTGTATACGATGGATTCCAATCCCGCTGCGTCCTCCACCTAGTGAAAGCAAAAAAAGTAATATATAAAAAACATCTAAAATATATTAAAAACAACTCCTATTCAATATATATAGCCATATACTGGTTAGACATATATAAAAATTAATCTATGCCACTTACATTGAATTCAATATTCATCCCAAAGGATTGAAGTGATTTTAAAGAGAAGATTCACCTCAATTCCTTTTTCCTAAGGATCTTATCTTTATCTCCACCCCTCCTCAGAATACCCACGGAGTCGATAACACGGAATCTGAGTCAGGGGCGGACTGGGAACTTAAAGGGGTTGTCCGAGTTATTTTTTTGTTCTTTATATGTTTCTAACTTGTCAGGTATAACAACTTTCCCATATACTTTGTGTTTCTAAAGCTGCTGGTTTCTCAGAGTTGACTGAGGGTCACATGACCTGTGATGTCAGCTTATCTCTCTGGTCTGTGATGTTTCGTGCACAAGCCTCAGAGATCAGATAACAGTCTGTACACGAGACGTCACTGGCCACGCCCCCTTTCTTTGCCGGGCTGCTATCTGCTCTCTCCCTGGATTCCTTCAGATAAAACATTAACCCCTTCAGCCAGAACACACTGAGGGCTCAAGGCTTTACAACAAATAGTAGCTGCAGCAGTGAGAGGAGACAAATGCTGGGCAAGGAGCTATAGAGGAATTGTATTGTACAAGAACAGGTAGGGAGAATTTCCTGTGTGTATCAGCAGTGTCACTGTATAGCTGGGACTTGCAGTCCTACACATACAACATGCTGCTGAGTATTCCAGCAGGCAGACATGTCACTCAGCACTTGTATTCACTGGCCCTGATTTATCACACCTTCACTCCAGAATTCTGTCTTCAAAAAGTCGCACGATAGGGCTTTTGCGACTTTTTTGCGCATTTTTTTGCGACTTTTTGCATGTGTACACCACTTACTCCAGTTTCTAATATGGGTGGAAAAGTGGGTGTGGTTAGCCATGTTAATGAGTTTCACTCCAGATTTATCATTGCGACTTTTTAAAAAAAAGTCGCAAAATAGTCGCAATCTCACTCCAGGAGGAGGGTGGAGTAGGAAAAGTGGAGTAGCTTCTCTAGACAGAAGTGTTAGGTTTAAGGACAAGCCATTTATCAAACAACCTGTGACGAAATGTGGCAGAAAGTCCTCCAACACAGACTGAAGGAAAACTGACTTCAAATATTTTCCTAATGATAAATTCCCCCCACTGTCTTTGCAGGGGAGGGGGGAGGGGCTGAGATTGTTGTTATTGCATGTAAACAAAGACCAGAAGAGAACCAGGGAAATTAGGAAATAGAGATTTTTTTGCCTAAAACTTGCTGAACTTAGTTATATATTGCTACCCATCAGATTTACAGAGCTATATTTTTTTTTTCATAACTTGGACAACCCCTTTAAAGTGGCCCTGGAAAAAATACTAAAAGTGGCCCCGTTTTGTAGTCGGGTCCAAATTGGTGGAAGGCAGGGCCAGCAATACCATATTGTGGCACATTATACCACCACAACAGAGCCTAATACCACAGTCCATCACAAAATACTGCCAGCAGCAAGAAATAGATCCCCAAAAACTTCCACTGGCCGGCAGTGAGGAGGGCCCAGGCGGCCCCCTGGGCTTCGGCCCATCGGGAAATTTCCCTGTAAGGTCTATGGCCAATCCGCCCCTGATCTGAGTTGATTAATAGAATCTCCACTTTCTATAAAATGTTTTGCCACAGGTTTAGCAACATTCTTTACGTGATTGGGGAATTATTGATGAACTTGTGAGGTGCACTGATTCCCTAAGATTTCATTGGTATAAACAAATAAGGGGAGGTATTTTGCACAGTATTTAAGATTTGAATGTATACTCCTGTTTATGCTTGAGAAAGGCTACTATGTAGCCGAAACGTTGCACTAGCACTTTTTCTGTGGCCTATTTTTTGTGCATTTTTTTCATGTACCCAATTTGAATAAACAAGGACGTTATTAGGAGATGCTGCTGTCCATTGTGATTGATATACTATCCTGAGGATAGGTCATCAATGTGTAACTCCTGGAAAAGCCTTTTAAAAGATGTTTTCCACCAAAAAAATTCATGGTGTATCGACAAGATATTACCTATGTCCATAATTCTCATATACTTGAAAGCTGCCTGTCCTGACAATTCAGGGTTTTGAGGTTCCTTGTTTTCCCTGTTAGATGGATGTTCTGGAGGTGGAGCCTTAAGCTTACTGATAGCTACAGCATAACTTGTAACTTTTAAATAAATGTCTATTGTGGATAAACTCCTATGACTGCAACAGGGGCAGATTGGGAACTTAAAGTGTCCCTGGAAAAAATACTAAAAGTGGCCCCGTTTTGTAGTTAGGTCCAAATTGATGGAAGGCAGGGCCAACACAAGTAGACGTGGCCAGCCATACCATATTGTGGCACATTATACCACCCCAACAGAGCCAGATACCACAGTCCATCACAAAATACTACCAGCAGTACAAAATACATCCCCAAAAATGTCCACCGCTCGGCTGTAAGGAGGGCTCAGGCGGCCCCCTGGGCATTGGCCCACCGGGAAATTTCCCAGTAAGATCTATGGCCAATCCGCTCCTGGACTGGAATATGTTCCTGGGGAAACACATGGAGAGAAGGACTGGGGGATATTGACTATAACAGTAAACTAAATAGAAGCACTCAATGCCAAGCAACTGCAGCAAAAAGAAGTCTCTATGATAAAAGAGAGATATAAAGATACAAGTATAATACAACATCCCTGTAAAAAATCATATTTATGACAGATATTTATTTAGAATGATATGCTGTTAACAGGTTCTGCTGAGGTTTAGTGTAGTGCTCACAGCAAACAGATAGTCCAAGTAGTTTAAACAAAAGCAAGCTTTACTTCCAGGAGGTTCTCACACATAACAGTTATAGTCCACTCCACAAGTAGAGGGCACAGTTCTAGAATCACAACATTACAATCACAATGGCAGCAGGAGGTGGTTTTCCACAGACTCACCTGACAGACTAGTGGACCCCGGGATAGCTACATCTCCTGGGACTGGCTTTATCGGTTCTGTGCTGACTTGCCACGCTCTCTCCAGCAGATAGCTATGTCTGTTGCACCCTTCTCCTGAGAGCCACTTTTCTTGACACCTTCACTGGGCCTATCAGTTACACCTTTAACTGACTCTCTCCTAGGGACTGTGGTGTGACCATCCATGTAGGCCACAACCTTGATGTCTCAACTCAGCCTGACGTTTATATGTCACCCTGTCACCACCATCACACTCACTGGTCACATAGCAGAACAAGAAAACCCCATTTTGGCAGGAGACAAACCCCTTAAACAGTTAATGGCAACACAGCACCACCTCCCAGCAGAGTCATCACTATAAACTCTAATCACCCATAAGCTGGTGATGGTTTTGCCGAAGTTATAAAGAGGCGCCGGCCTCTTCATAACTTCGATGGATCCTTCGCCAGTTCTGAAAAGGCTTAGAAAATGGTAAATGAGACTGGCACGCTGGCCCGTCCCCTTCCCCACCCACAATTTTAGACCTGGCGTTAGTGGGAAGAAGTCGCAGATAGTGGCACAACTAACCGTTGCATCACCCACTGTACCTGAAGTATGCCTAATAGAGGCGTATTTTAGTATAATAAATGACACCCTAAGAGTTCCCCCACCCATGGATCACTGACTACACATACACCTTGCTACATCAGCAAGGCTTAAAGGTGTTGTCCAGCCTTTACTAAGTGATGGACTGTCCTCAGGGGTTCCACACCCTGTACCCCCAGCCAGTCAGCTGTTAAGGTTAGCTCCGTATCTAGAAGCTGGTGCCCGAACTACACAGCACTATCAAACTGTAGTGGAGGGCTATCTTTATGACAGCGCAGCTTCTCTTTACTTCAATGGGAGCAGTGCAGTAGTAATGACCTCCTCCTAATGTTGATGGAGCTCTGTTTTTCTAGCACTGCCTTCTAATGATGGAGGAGCTACACTCAAACAGCTAATATGAAGGGGTGCAGTTTGTAGGAGCCCGGCCAACTTGTTAGTGATTGCCCATCCTGAGGATAGACCATCACTTAGTAAAGGTGAACATTTTTGTTAAAGAGGTTCTCCCACAAAAAATATTCTACATTTTTCAAATCAGCATCTGGATCTGAATACATTTCTAATTGCCTTAGATGTAGTATAGCACCTGGGTTATTCACTGAAATCTATCTGTATAGCGCCACCTGCTGTTTGTCCTTTTTCTAAATTCTCTGTCCAGCTGATTGAGGTTGACACGCCTTCAATTGCCACCAGCTGCAGCAGAAGGGACACACCCTTGAGCTTCCGACTTGAAATAGATCTAGCAGAACAATTGCAGCAATAAGTGTGGAGATCTCTGGATCCATGTGAGGTACAGGGCTGGTTCTAGATTTGTTAGAAAGGTATTGTCATGTACTGTATGATGTCTGGTTTTCATTTTTTTTTACATTACTCCAGGGATAACCCCTTTAGAGTCCCAAACACAGAATAAAAGTAATACGCATTTTTTCACATATTCATCATGACTAAACATATTGGTTAAAGGCACAGGCATCTTATAATTCACATTAACCCCTTTCCCCCATCAGTCTGGCCTAGGAAGGAAAGAAGAGGGTAGCATATCCAACCTAACCATCAGAGCAATACAGTATGTCCATATCATCAGTTTTTGGTAAGGTGGATGCATTCATATCCATCCCTATCTGTAGTGTACAGTCTCTCACACAGCAAAAGACTACAAAATGTTACTGGTTAGAAGTTATCTGATTAAAATATATAACATATCCAGTGCCAATAAGAAGAATTGGTATAGCTAGTCATACAAGACCTGTACCAAAGACTAGAGGACATCTGGGTGAATTCATTCATTCATTCATTCATTCATTCATTCATTCAGTGAAAGCAATAGACAATTACATTTTTTAAATGAAGAAGAGTACTGAATTATAAAGAGGATGGTAGTCTAGTGCAGTATAGATTGGGGGTCAGTATGAAAGGTGTTTTTCTTGATCTAGTGAATTTACAGCATTGGCGAAGAATATCAAACTACCTTAACAAAGGTTACATTTATTTACTTATAATACATTGCTCACTAGCACTAACTATAGTATAGTATATTCAATAGTCCAGTAACATATTTTAGGAAAATAAATCTTGTGCTGCCACCTTGTGTTCAACTGAAAAACTGCAGTAGTGATTGCGTAGGACAAAAAATGATGTGGGGCCTACAGGGTTCCTGGGCAACTACACAGGCTGCAGCTTTATACGTCTGTGATATTTTAATTATTACCACTGCACACTTTAATTATTAGATATATGTTAACCATTATAAAGGCTCCACTGGAATAGCTCTGCCAAAAAGTCAAATTTTTTGTGCAAGTTCCATTTTGCTAAAAACTTTGCAAGTTTTTGTAAGTTTACACTACACTCACCAATTTTCTGAAAAGTGTGTGGGGCATTCCTGGGGGGGACATAGTATATCTGCCTGATAGGAGATGGCATAGATTTTAGTTGTATTTTGCACTAGTTTTCTGCCATTGAAGGATTTTTCCAAGACTTTTTAACTGGTGACTAGAGATGAGCGAACGTGCTCGAAACGAGCACTTTACCGCTCCACTCCCCTGCGCTCGCATGGGCGCCGAGCGGTACAGTGCTCGTTTTGAGCACGTTTGCTCATCTCTACTGGTGACCTGTCCCCTGGATAGGTCATTAGTACCTGTTGGATGGGAGTCCAGACTCCTGCCAGTCAACTGTTTGAGAAGGCACTGGTGCTCCTCACTTCTTACCAAGCACAGCACTATACATTGTATAGTGGCTGTGTTTGGCATTGCAGCCCAGCTCCATTGACTTGAATGGGGCTGAGCTGGGCATAGGTCGTGTGACCAGTGAATGTGACATGACATGAGCTAGGAGAATCTCACAGAAGGCCATAGCACTACTGCTAGTGCTGGTGCCTTCTCAAACAGCTGATGGGCGAGGGTCCCGGGTATTGGACCCCCACCAAACAGATACTAATGACCTATCCAGAGGACAGGTCATCAGTTAAAAAGTCTTGGAAACCTCCTTAATGGCAGAAAACTGGTGTAAAATGCAACTGAAATCTATGCCCGCTCCTAGAAGGCTTGTGGATTGGGATACTGAAAAGCCATTCACTTCCATTAGGGTCTGCATCCTTTTTGCAATTTTGCGGGATGAGCGAGGGCCCGTTCATTTTAATGGGGCCGCAAAAGATGCGGACAGCACACTGAAGAAATATAGAGCATGTCCTATTCTTGTCCGCTGCCACGGACAAGAATAGGTATTTCTATCACAGGGCTAGGCCATGTGTGGAACGCAAAACACTTGCGGACATGTAAATTTATGTTGAAGATTCCACAGCAGCAATCTGTAGTAAATCCTGATTGTGTGAACGTCACCATATGGTGTAAGCTGCTCCTCAGTCCTACCTCATGGAGAAAGCGGATAGTTATAGGGAAGGAGATGATTTCTCATGACTATGGCTGACAAAACTGACAGTGAAATTAGTGAATGAGCTAATCCCAAAACCATTTGATGGCAGATCTGACTAGCTAGTGACAGAAAAGAATATGTGAGAGTGAAAAGCTGCAGTCACTCCAGGCTGGACATTGTTCTGCTACATGTATCCCACAAGACATCATCACCTGCACCAAGATATTAGCTTATCTATAGTGAATTGAATATTGTATTGTGGGATGTTATGTGTTATACATGTGTCTGCTGCCATCTACTGGTGCTTTTGACAAGTTCTGATGCCTTGTGTGCATTTCAATAAAGTTATTGTTGTTATACTCTACATTAGCTTTTAGAAAATGTACAGAGGCCTGACAGGCTGGTTTTCTCAGAGCGTAGACCGAGAACTCATCCACATGTGGGGTTAGGAAAAATATTCTGAGTATCTTGCTCTTCATATTGTTATGTCCATGCTGTCGTCAGTCTGCCAAGCTGTAACCAGGGCAAGAAGCCATGTATCTGATTTATAGAAATTCATGGAATGTTGGCCTGTGACAAGCTCACAAAATCCTCACAGAAAGGCCGCTTTCAGACGAGCATATTTTCAATGCGTATACAGTACCAGAAACCGCTGCTAATGTTAATAAATGGAGCTATTCACATGGGCGTATAATTTCTGTCAGTATTTGATATCCGCAGCATGTCTGGGTTTTGTGCGGATTTGTTTCCAAATACGCGCATTACAGTCAGTGCAGTGCATAAATACTGAAGGGAGGAAGAAATACCCATGGAAATCCTGATGACAATACTGATGGTATATCATCAGGATCCTGAGCCAGAATACTGACGGATTTCAATACACTCGTCTGAAAAACGGCCAAAAGTCGAGAGCAGGGAGGGGAGAAAGCACCTGGAAATGGCACTAGTGCTGTTGGTGTAAATCAGGGGTCAGCAACCTCCGACACTCCAGATGTTGAGAAACTACATCTCCCATCATGCACACTTGCTTGGTTGTTCTCTGAACTCCCACAGAAGTGAGAGGAGCATGCTGGGAGTTGTAGTTGGAGTGCCAAAGGTTGCTGAACCCTGGCCTAAAGGATGGATATTTGAGTAGTGCTGATTTTACTCACTTCATGACTGGGATATTTGGGTTCTGAAAATGGCTTTCTGGGACTAGAATTGATTTTTTTACAGAAACATGAGTGAAATAAAATACAGTGGTCCCTCAAGTTACAATATTAATTGGTTCCAGGACGACCATTGTATATTGAAACCATTGTAACTTGAGTAATCGGTTCCAATAAGCCCTAAAATGTCATTCAAGATAAGAGAAAATGAAGATTTAATAAAAATAAGCAGACAACTATGACATATAAAACAAGTCTTTACATATATCAGTCAGGAATAGCTGCTAACTAGCAACTAATTTTACAGCTATTTTACCAGAGAAGTGGCTTTGATTGGTTGGATCTCAGCCTGAGACATTGTATGTTGAGTCTGGTTTCAACTTACGATGGGTCAGCAAAGACCATCGTATGTTGACAATATTGTATCCTGAGGCCATTGTATCTCGAGGGATCACTGTACCACCAACTCCAGCCAAATTAATCCCCCTCATACACACTGTAATCTATACAGAAACATATACTGCTAAATAATATAGTGGCATAAAACCAGTATAAAGGGACCAAACCTCACCACAGGGGCCACATAATACCTTAACACAATAGCCACATATTAACACTACATACCAGGTCTCACACATAGCATTATAGGATAATAACACCGAAAAGAACCCATGTTAAAAATTGTCTGAATAAAAAAAGGCGGTAAAAAATAGCAAACAAGTCCTTGTCCCACACAAAGAACAGGGACAAGTTTTAAAACACACTGCACATGGGTGATGTAACATCTCTATGCGGTCTGTTTTTATCGCAGTCCCATTCATTTGAATAAATACGTTTTGTGAGAAAAATGGAAAAATATAGAACATGCTGCGATTTTCTAATCGTGGACCGATAGTCCATGCAAAAAAATCACCTATGTGAAAATACCCATTCAGTAGAAAGGGTCGGTTTTCAGTCCGGCTTCTGTCTGTTTAAAGCCTGGACAGCACTTATATGGAAACATGGCACATGTGAAAATTGCTTAAAGGGTTGTGTCACTTCAGCAAGTGGTATTTATCATGTAGAGGAAGTTAATACAAGGCACTTACTAATGTATTGTGATTGTCCATATTTTCTCCTTTGCTGGCTGGATTCATTTTTCCACTACATTGCTCGTTTCCATAATTACGACCACTCTGCAATCCATCAGCAGTGGTCATGCTTGCACACTCCTGCGGTCCAAGCCACCAGAGAGATGGATTGCAGGGTGGTTATGACGATGGAAACGAGCAGTGTATAATGTGATGAATAATTAATCCAGCCAGCAAAGGAGGCAATATGGATAATAACAATACATTAGTAAGTGCCTTGTATTAACTTTCTCACGGGAGCACCGGGAGCTAATCGGCGGTGGTCCCGGGTGTCGGACCCCCACCAATCAGATACTGATGACCTATCCTGAGGAACCTCTTTAAGTAAAACAGTCAGGAATGGATTCTGGAAGCTGTGAATTACTTTATGTGGTGAGTTTAAGTCTAGTTTCAACTTACAATGGCCCAGAAAAGATGACTGTATACCAAAAATAATGTATTCTGAGGCCATTTTATCTTAAAGGGGTATTCCCATCTCACAAATGTAGTTTGTATAGTTAGATATAGCCATACCAATATTATTACTAATAGAATGTATTTATATAAAATGTACCGTTTAGAAGATTTCCCTATTTGTATTTCCATTGTCCCACACACATCAGTAAGGCTGTTGCCCCTAGTTACGACCACCGCAGCCATGTAGTAGTGGTGGCCGGCTTGCTCTTGTTTAAACCCGCTCTGAGGTAACTGCCGTATTGTGAACGCACATTGCATGAGCATGCGGAGACACATCTTAGGGTACTTTCACATCTGCGTTTTGGACACTACCAGTCCAAAATACAATGGTCAGGATCCGTCCAAAACACAGACTTTATAAAACGAATCCTGCTCCATAGAGATGAATTGATCTTGGAACAGGATCAGTTTCTCTGTGTTTTGGAAGAGTAGACAAAAATGCTACAACCCTAAGATGTGTCTGCACATGCTCATTCAATGTGCGTTCACAATACAGTAGTTACCTCAGGTTTGAATAAGAGCAAGCTGGCCACCACTACTACATGGCTGCGGTGGCCGTAACCAGGGGCAACGACCTGACTGATGTGTGTGGGACAATGGAAATACAAATAGGTAAATCTTCTAAACTGTACATTTTATATAAATACATTCTATTAGTAATAATATTGGTATGGCTATATCTAACTATACAAACCACATTTGTGAGATTAGAATACCCCTTTAAAGGGGTTGTCCGGGTTCAGAGAAGAACCCGGACATACCTGCAATTTCACCCAGGCAGCCTGCCTGAAGAGGACATCGGAGCATCTCATGCTCCGATGCCCCCCCTTGCCCTGCGCTAGATCGCGCAGGGCAAGGTCTCTTTTGTTATAAATACTCGCTGCCGGGCGGGTACTTCCGAGTTCGGTGACGTCACCGGCCTTAGTGGGCCGGCTTTAGCGCTGCCCTAGCCGTTTTACTGGCTAGGGCAGCGCTAAAGCCCGTCCATCAGCGCCGATGACGTCACCGGCTCACTGCCGGGCGGAAGCCTCTGCCCGGCAGGGACCGGTACGTCACCGGAACCTGGCTAAATTCCTTTGCCCTGCGCTAATTAGCGCAGGGCAAAGGAGGGCATCGGAGCATAGGATGCTCCGATGCCCTCTTCAGGCGGGCTGCCTGGGTGAAATTGCAGGTATGTCCGGGTTCTTCTCTGAACCCGGACAACCCCTTTAAGGGATCACTATCTTGAGCATATTCCTGTTTGCTAATACTCTGCTCTGTGTCTTTATCAGACAGGCTTCTGTTAGGGCAACATGTGTGCCCTATCAGGCCTATTGAACATACAGCTCTAGGGGTCCTTGTAGGTCCTCAGGGCTGACTGCTGATTGCTCCTTCAGTTTCTGATTGGTTCACTAGAATCAAGGGTTAACAGCTGGGATCAGACCTTTTCCTGACCCTACCCGTACGGCAGGGACCTGTTCTAGGAACCGGAGATATACAGCTGGTTCATAGAGCAGGAGCACTCCAGGAGCTGCTAACCTCCTTCTACTGCAGCTACACAATAAGACGGTGCAGCAGACTGAGGACCTGCGCTGCCTGCCATCAAACAAAGGGTTAATTGTGCACCATAACCCTCTTTATTTAAGTTATTTTAGTCGCAGGCATTTATTATGTATCTACTACATACTTGATAAATATGTGTGTGTGTGGGGGGTCCTTTACAATAACTAAACCCCCCCCCCACCAAATCACACAACTGTGGTAGATGGGGCGTTTGAATAGACGAGTATACCAGCTCCAGCTCCATTCAAACTCTTTGGTAGTTAGAAAACAGCCCAGCAGTCAGACCCGCACTAGTCTAAAATGTATCGCCTATCTAGTGAGATGGAAGAGAGTGCCGTGGCTGGAATACCCCTTTGATACATCTGTTTAATTTTCAGAGTCTGAAGGTGGTATCATTACAAACTCAAGCCATCAAGCCGATTATCTCTTCAGTATTGATGCATCTCACCATGACACACAGAGGTAGGTAGGATTTTCTAGAAAACTATTACTTAAAAAAAAAAAATGGTAACATTCAAAGTGATATAAGCAGTATCGGACTGAAGTCCCTTTGTCCTACCACAGAAAATGATTCTGAGGCCCACCCTCTGTGTATATAGGAGTATAAGGGCCCTGATTCACTAGATGTCTATTGTTAGAGCTTGGGACCACCAGAGAATCCCTCTGGTGGGCCAGTCCAACCCTGGATATAAGAAGCATGTAAGGGCTTAATTGTCATTCTGTGTGGATGTTTGGCAAGTAATAATCACATAGGGGGTCATTTATTATACAGCACTTGAGTGCTGCAGTAACCCCTTGTGGCCACTACACAGTGGACAGAGCTTTCTGCTTCCACCTCCACCTTCTGCTGGTGGCTGCCTGAAACAGTTGATCAGTCAGGCTGCTGATATGATAAGCCATCTATAGATCAGAAAACCCCTTTAAGGGGAACAATAATTGATCAAAAGAAAGGGGACATTTATTATGAAGTTTATGCCACTTTTTGGCGTATTAGAGTCGCAGATTTTGATGTTAGTTTTCTCGAGCGCCGATAAAAAAGGGGGAGTGGCGTGGGTGGGGAAGAGGGCGGGCCGGCAGGACCATCTCATTTGTCATTTTCCATGCCAGTTTTTGGCGTGGAAATTACTTAAATCTATGCCAGCAAGAGAGCTGGCATAGATTTTTGAATGTCGTACAGCCTACTAGAGGAAGTTCCAAAGTTATGTGGAGGTCTGCGTCTCCACATAGCTATGGCACATAACCAGTAGCCCAGAGTGTTTATACAACTAAAACAAGAAGGGCACAATGAGGCATTAAATAATTACTCACTCCCGTCTCCAAGACTTCTCCTGAGCTGCACCAGTTCTCTGGAATTCCCTACCCCAAGGAATTGTTAATTCACAAGATATACAGTTTTAGGCGCTCCCTAAAAACACATCTTTTTAGGATTAGCCTATCTCATCCCCTGATCAAACCCCTCTGCATTCACCCCTCTTCAGAATTACTCCTCTGAACCTGATTTATCAGCATCCACCACACCCCACACACTCAGAAGTACTACAGATATCGACTGGTGACTGGCACATGTAGCCTTATATCTACACCTGTATTGTGTTAAGATGGCTGGACCAAAGAAGAACTTCTACCTTTTGTCTCACCCCCATCTCATAGATTGTAAGCTCATTCCTCTTGTTTTAATTGTTGCCCTTTTTGCTACTATGTTTTTTATGACTATGTTTGTTGAGTTTAGGTTACTGCTAATATTGTCTGACACAATAGGATCAGTCATGTTAAAAAAGTAGTTTGTGGTGGTGTAATGTTAAAATGTTAAAAGGTGTAGTAATCAGTAACATGAAATGTTATGTGTTAAATACACAGTTGCACCAAACTTTAACTTGACTTTTTCAATAGCTTGTGTTGTGTTAAAAGGATTTTCCAAGACTTTTATACTGATGGCCTATCATCAGGATAGCTGCAAAAAAAGGGGGTCAGTCAGCACATCCCAATGTGCAGGTGCACGCTGCCATGGCTACACAATGCAGCAGCACTCTGCAAACACAAATAACGTACATTATTGCCATAGTCATAGAAAAACTTTCTGGTGCTAGTGCTACACTTATTTTGCAAAATTGAGATTCTTGGCAAATACATTTTGTAGAAAATTATTTGTGCCCATCTGCCAAACGTCAAGGCGGGCTCTTTAAGACAGGAACCTAACACTAATTCCTACCTGTTGTGTACCATAATGGCCACCATTAAATTCAGGGAGTGTTGGTTCCACATACATGCTGGGTCCACTCTGCCTTTGCCATTTTTGGTGCCTTAAAGGCCTGCATTAAATCCAGGGATGCAGGTACCAACATGCATTGCTGAGCCCACTCACTTCCCCTGGTGCCTCACGGCTTCCAATGCATATACGGAGAGCAGGCTACAGCTTTATACTTACTCTGATTAAAATCAGCCTATGGGGCAGACAGGCTTGTCAGGAGTGCAAGACTGGCTGGAGTACCCACGCCTCCAGATCAGTACAACTGCAAAAAAAAGTGGGTCAGTCAGCACATCCCAATGTGCAGGTGCACACTGCCATGGCTAGAAACACTAAGGAAAAAAACACAATGCAGCAGCACTCTGCAAACACAAATAACGTACAATATTGCTGTAGCCTGCTCTCAGGGGAAGCCGTGAGGCACCAGGGGAAGTGAGTGGGCTCAGCATGCATGTTGGTACCTGCATCCCTGGATTTAATGGAGGCCTTTAAGGCACCAAAAATGGCAAAGGCAGAGTGGACTCCCTGAATTTAATGGTGGCCATTATGGATGGTACACAACAGGTAGGAATTAGTGTTAGGTTCCCGTCTTAAAGAGACCGCCTTGTCGTTTGGCAGACGGGCCCAAATAATTTTCTACAAAATGTATTTGCCAAGAATCTCAATTTTGCAAAATAACTAGCACCAGAAAGTTTTTCTATGACTATGGCAATATTGTACGTTATTTGTGTTTGCAGAGTGCTGCTGCATTGTGTTTTTTTCCTATCATCAGGATAGGTCACCAGTATCTGATCTGTGAGGGTCCATCACAGCTGTTTGAGAAGGCATCAGTACATTACGTAATCTGTAGTGAATGTAATTTTCTTACCAGTGTCTGTATTTGTGAGTTATCCCCTCCCTTCTGCTTCACATCTGTATCATGTGACCAGCAATCAGACTCTCCAACTGACACAGCATCTTATGTGTGCACAGGAAGTCAGTTTCTCTATGTATTCCTATGGGAGCCTCACTCTCAGTCTGATAGGAATGAATAGAGAAGTAACTGACTTCCTGTCCTGTCTCAGTTAGAAATCAGAGAGTTGGTCACATGACATCACTTTCTAACAGGTCAGAGAATATAAAATTTGCCAGGAGTTCTACTTTAAGGCCTTATTCACACATTAGTGTTTGTTCATTGTTTTACATCAGTGACTGTGACCAGGTGTGGGTCCGAAAAACAGAACCGGTGCAGAGCTTTCTATTATACCCAGGGGCATACATATAATTCAGTGGGCCCCATAGCAAGAACCTACATTAAGCCCCTATGTCCCACTCATAGCCCCTCCCACTACCCATTCCTGGCCAGTATATACAGTTGGGGTACCCAGAGGAAGGTTTTGCTGCAACAGCATGCTGTTCTGGGGCGTGCCATTTTTTTCTTCTTATATGGCCCTGGATTTGTTGCTGGATCCATTGGCCTGCCCCTCCATATTTATATTTGGCCTTCTTTGCTGCCATTGTATTCTATATTATACACTGCAGTGTACTGATGTGAGAGCTACAAGGTATAATAGATACAGTGTGTACAGATATATGGGAGTTATATATTATGGTTATTGTATGAGGTACAATAGGTAACAGTGGTTGCAACTGTCAGCAGTACTATATATATGAGTGAGATACAAGTAAAAATAGGGAATGGGGGGCAAATGAAGAGAAAAGAGGAGGACCTCATCTCACCGCTTCCTTCTCAGTGGAGAGCTCATCCTGCAGTTCTTTTCCTTGCTGTTGGAGGTTGAAGGACCTGTAATGATAAAGATAATGTCATCACTAGTGTTGAGCGAGCATGCTCGGCCGAATACTATATACCAATACCAAGCACAGCTGCTGTACTTGGCAATCTGTGAGAAGGCAGCGGCGCTCACAAGAGTTCCGGTACCTTCTCAAACAGGTGATCGGCAGGGGTCCTGGGTGTCAGACCCCTACCTAATCAGATACTTCTGACCTATCCTGAGGTCATCAGTATCAAAATCCTGGAAAATCCCTTTAATTAAGGTCTGGAATGTGTTTAACATAAAGAAAAAAGCCACTCACCTCTTGTAAGCAGTTTCATTCCAACACTGCGCTGGGTTAATAGGTGAGTGGGATTTTTTTCTTTATTTTAAACACATTTCAGCCCTTAATTAATTTTGGCTTGGAGGGTCGAACAACCCCTTTATTACATCTGGGATGTAATGTTTTGTTATAAGGCTTATGTTTTTTTTTTTTGTTTTTTTTTACTTAGAATATATAATAGTCTGGAGTACATTGAAAACAAAGCTACTGTGTTTCATGCCAGTTTCCTGAGATCACATATCCAATGTAAAACTAAAACTATGGTGATACTTGGGCACTTTATACTCCCCCCACCCTCACTTCATGAAGGTTGGTGATTGTCCTTTCCTTGATAAATATTATATATCTGGGCTGCCTATCGATTGACTGACCAACCAATCTATCTTTCTGTATTGTATCTTATATTATCTATCTATCTATCTTATTATTTATATAGGTAAGTAGACAGCACTCCACAGGTTTAATGCAATGTGAATTTTATTCCATTTCAGCCGGACATTATGCACAAGTGTTAGGCCGACCTAATACACGCTGCTACAACACTTCTATGTCTGATGAAGGGCCTTGTCAGCCCGAAATGTTGCTCATGTTGTGCATAATGTCCGGCTGAAATGGAATAAAATTCACATTGCATTAAACCTGTGGAGTGCTGTCTACTTACCTATATAAATATTAAGACTGTATCCTTGGGGTGAAGCAAGGGTCCGAACAAGACGTGCACCCAACCTTGGCCTAGAGTGTATGTGTGCTGTAACCTTATAGAGAATACTATCTATCTATCTTATATCATCTGTGTATTTATCTGTCTACATCACTCGAAGGTTCCAGTGAAAAGTGACACTTATTCACCCATGTTCAGTACAATGTTTCATTCAGGGGCGTAGCTAAAGGCTCATGGGCCCTGGTGCAAGAGTTCAGCTTTGACCCCTTCCCTCAGCGCTGGTGCACCTAGCTTTTCTGCTGGCCAAGTCAAAAATTGACCCCCTTCCCCATGGCAAATTCTCACCCTAACCTTTTCCCTCCTAACATTACGTATATCACTACAGAACATACAAGGTAAGGCTACATTCACACCACAGTTGCTTTTGCAACCTCTGGTCTGAATATATAAGGCTCAGATGTGGACCCATTCACTTCAATGAACACTATGTGCTGTCCGCATCTGTATGTTCATTCCTATTTTTGTCCATTTGCGGACAAGGATAGGCATTGTTACAGTGGATCTGCAAAAAAAAACGGATGCCATAGGGAACATCATCCTTTTTTTGCGGATCTGCAATTTGCAGACTGCAAAACACAATGTTCGTGTGAATGTAGCCTAATCCAGCGCCCCATACCTCTTACATCTAGTATAATACAGCGCCCCATACCTCTTACATCCAGTATAATACAGCGCCCCATACCTCTTACATCCAGTATAATACAGCGCCCCATACCTCTTACATCCAGTATAATACAGCGCCCCATATCTTTTACATCCAGTATAATACAGCACCCCATACCTCTTACATCCAGTATAATACAGCGCCCCATACCTCTTACATCCAGTATAATACAGCGCCCCATACCTCTTACATCCAGTATAATACAGCGCCCCATACCTCTTACATCCAGTATAATACAGCGCCCCATACCTCATACATCCAGTATAATACAGCGCCTCATACCTCATACATCCAGTATAATACAGCGCCCCATACCTCTTCCATCCAGTGACGTCTCCTCTGATGTAGATCCTCTCTTTCCTCATCTTCTCCTTTCAGACCAGACGCCATTTTTCAACCATTTCTCATCTCTGCAGTTTGACAGAAAAAAATCTTAGTTTACTACTTTTCCATCATCCTCCCGTCTTCTGGACAAATCATCCTACCACCCCCAGTACTGTGCCACTAGTACCAAACAGATAGTGCCCTTCAATAATTATTGGCACACAGTGTCCTAAAATAACTGCGCCCAGCAAATAGTGACCCTGACAGTAATAGTGTAAACATAACGTCCCCCAGAAATAACTGCGCTATGCTGATACTGTGCCAGGGTGCCCCCACAGTAATAGTGCCCCCCAACTAATAATTCTCTGCCAGAGTGCACTTGTTAGTAATAGTGCCCCCAACAGTACTAATGTCCCCACTGTGGCCCAGAAGTAATAATGCTTCCAATGTGCCAGTAAGAAGTGCTCCCCACCCAAAGATGCCCCCCAAATTATGTGCCAGTAAGAAACGCCCCAATAATGCGCCAGAAGTTCCCCCCATTGATTCCTCCCCAAAATCATGTGCCAGTAAGAAATGCCCCCATGTGCCAGTAAGAAATGCCCCAGTGCCCTCAGTGCCAGTAAAAATGCCCCCAGTGCTCCCATGCCATAAAGAAATGCCCCCAAGTGCCAGTAAGAAATGCCCCCAGTGCCCTCATGTGCCAGTAACAAATGCCCCCAGTGCCCCCTTGTGCCGGTAAAAATGCCCCCAGTGCCAGTAAAAATGCCCCCAGTGCCAGTAAAACGCCCCCAATGCCCCCATGTGCCAGTAAAAATGCCTCCAGTGCCAGTAAAAATGCCCCCATGTGCCAGTAAAAATGCCCCCAGTGCCAGTAAAATGCCCCCAGTGCCAGTAAAATGCCCCCATGTGCCAGTAAAATGCCCCCATGTGCCAGTAAAAATGCCCCCAGTGCCAGTAAAATGCCCCCAGTGCCAATAAAATGCCCCAAGTGCCCCCATGTGCCCCTAAAAATGCCCCCAGTGCCCCCAATCCGGTCCGTGACTGCTACAATAAAAAAATAAAATTAACACATGGAGCTGGTAGCGATGCGATGCAGGCCTCTTCCGCTCTGTGTCCCGCACTGTACGGCTCAGGCGGTGCGATGACGGCATTGCGCCGCCTGAGCCGGCCTCTGATAGGCTGCAGGCCTAGTGCCTGAAGCCTATCAGAGGAACGGGCAGGGGAGACGCCTCTCCCTCCCCCGCCCCAGTACAATACAGGCATCTGTATCACCGTGTAAGGCGATACAGATGACTATAGAGATGAGCGCTTTCACAATGGAAGCACTCATCTCCTTCTGCCCTGCCGCCGCCCCCATCTGTGCGCAGGGCCGTGCTGCACCTGGCTAATTGGAGGGCTTAGGGGCCCGGTCGCAGCTGCGACCCCTATAGCTACGCCACTGGTTTCATTACACCTCTTCAAACCTTTCTCGTGCCCAGTGAATGGACCAACGTATTGCCTTGATTGTGGATGAACTTTTTACATAGATTATAAAATGTGTGTGAAATGTAAAATGTCATTTAAAGATGAACAATTTTTTTGATGTCATAGATCACAGATTTGGTGCTCTCTGTCTCTTTAAGAGGTCCGGCAATGGGCAGCACTAGGGAAAGATAGCAGTGATGGCAAACAAGACAGGACAGTGAGCAGCTGGCATCCTATAACGCAAACTAGAAACTTTTTGACATTGTAATATTGATCAGGAACTGGGTGATTTTACCCCTTCCATGCCTCTCTTTACCAGTCACAGTGCTATTTGTTTGCTAGTTGTCAGACCCCAGGACCAGTAAACTGCTCAGACAACATTGTATGAAAGTCCTGGAAGGAAGCAGTGTTTGTAAAACTGGATTTCTATTCTTCACGTTGTATATAGGTATATTTCATGTCTAATATATATATCTATGCCGCTGTAAATATGTATTTGTTTTGGATTTTAATATTTTAGAACTAAATTACCTTAGTAATTAGCTTAGCTTCTTGTAATAATATCCTATTCTGTTGTCTTGAGCATATAAAAAAACGACTGTGGAGATTTTTTGAGAACGTACTGTAAAGAAGTTATTTTAACTGGAATGAAAATTTGACTTCTTGATTCAATAAAATAAAAATGTCTCTGTTTTGCCCAATAACTATGTAATATTAGATTAAGCACAGAAATGACAATATAATGTAGATTTCTTGGCTTGTTTTACGCTATATGGCATAATTACTGTGAATGATTACCTAAAATACAGTCAGACTGCAATCACCATCAACACCAACTTCTACTGTAATCCATATTGATAGCTAATAGACAAGCTGATCATTTTAGCGATAATTTGAGGCTTATTCATGCAGCTGCATGTGAACATAAGGTTAGAAATACCAGATTAATGACAGCTTGAGTGGGTAGCTTTACAGCATTCTACAATTTAATTCTGCATAAAATCTTGAATATCTTTGCATATAGTATACGTTACACAATGTCTTATTTAAGCAGAACATTAAATAAAAAATTCTGCTGTAGTGCATTGTGGGCGTTCAGATGACAGTAAGGCTCTGTTCACATCTCATTTGTGATGTACATTATGTACACACTGGGAACAACCATAAACAATCAGTAGCCGAATGTATGCCAAAAGATTTTGACATATGTTTGGCTAACATAAGTCTACATACCTATTGCTTTAAAAAGCATAGTCAATTACGTTTTTCAATACAAATGGATTTAGTTTTTAATCCATTTGTGACATCCACTAAACATGTTGAGGGTGGGGGTTTTAAACATGGCCCCCACTCAGAAGCTTGAGCAGGTGCCATAGCCGGCCGATGACTGCTGTATTATACAGCAGACACTTGCAGACAGTGTCAGAAATAACTCTGATCACAGAAGTTAACGCCTCAGATGCCTTGGTGAATTGTGAGGGGTTATTTACTGGGAGCAGGCTGCTCCTTGTGTCCAAATTGCCCACCTAAAATGAGATTGCAAAAGCCGGTCAGTTGCCGCGGCTAGGAGCTTTCTAGAGGCCTCCTGGCCTGCTATAGCAGAATTCCTATTGAGCTTTGCTCGTGGCAGGGCATAATAAGAACACATTAGGGGAGATTTATCAAACTGGTGTAAAGTAGAACTGGCAACAATCAATCAAATTCAACCTATCATTTTTCACAGCTCCTTTGGATAATGAAAGGTGGAATCTGATTGGTTGCTATGGGCAACTAAGCTAGTTCTACTTTACACCAGTTTGATAAATCTCCCCCTCCTCGGGACAGGCCATCAATATCTGATTGGCAGGGGTCTGACATCCCACACCCCAACTATCAACTGTTCTTCAGTAGCTCTGATGCTGGAAGTCAGTGCTGAACTACACAACTGTGTCCACTGAGTGGTGGACAGAGCTGGTTACTGCAGTGCTGCTGCCATTTACTGCCAGTGTTGTAGCTACTCCAGAATAGCTGATCAGCGGGCTGCAGGGTCTCAGACCCCTCAAATTAGATATTGAAGGCCTTGGGTAGTCCATCAGTATTAAAATCCTGGAAAACCCCTTTAAATTAAAGGATTTGTATTAAGACTAAAAAAAACGTATTCCGCCACTGATGTACGTGAGAGAAGTCTCTTATGAATGTGAGTGGCAATCTACTGTAGAAGCAATGGAGGATAGTAAAGTTACTACAGTCATTCCCCTAGCACCACCAGTTGCATATAGAATTCCAGTAAGGGAGATGCAATGGAGATATGTCTTTTGGTAATTTATTGAATGTACCTTGAGAAATAATGATAGCGGTCAAAGGAAAATCCTCTCTCCAGCTCCTTGATGCATGTCATGACAAGCAGGAAAAGACTGCAGGAAACATGACATGAGATCACAGAGGAGGAGAAGTTACAGGATGAGTAAGATCGAAATTATATCATAGATAACTACATAAAACCAAATATAACAATGCCCACTAGATGGCAGCACAGTGCACTAAGTAAGTAGATAACAACCATAACACAAGATACAATAATTAATTCTAATTGAAAGCCATAGCTGGGACATCACAAAATGTATTCCTTATCCACACAATAAGTAACTGATCAGGGGGTCAGATCAGCGGTACCACCACTAATTCAGAAAATGGGGGTACTGACTACACTGAATGTCACTATGAGCCTGCGCTCTGTGAGACGGAAATAACTACAGTGCTCTTTTATTTTTTGCAGTTCCATAGAGAATGAATGGAGCAGTTTCACACATATTCAACCCCTGTTTCACCCATTAGAAGGAATTGGGATCCCCATTCTTGGCATTGGTGGGGGTCCCAGTGTTCAGGCCCTAACAATTATATGCTATTCTATGACTAGGGCATAGGTTTCATCTTGGTACAAATCCTTTTAATTAAAGTTGTAACATGTGCATTCACCACCAGACTATAATGGTGTCCAACTAAGGGTTCATGCACATTTGTACACTGCCATAAGTGTTTTGCAGTCCACAAATTGGGGACCTACAAAACACAGATCCCTGCTGAGTGCATGCCATCATTTATTTTTTTATTTTTGTAGAGATGTCCTATCTTTGTCCCCAAAACCGGCACGGAATAGGACTTGTTCTATTTTTTTTGCGGAGCAGCGGAACGGGCGTGCGGATTCAGACAGCATACGGTGTGCTGTCCCAATCTTTTGCGGGCCCCATTGAAATGAACAGGTCCGTATCAGATCTGCAAAAAAATGTGGATCGGATGCGAAAATAAACTACGGCCGTGTGCATGAGCCCTAAGACAATTTTCCTGTTAGTTTTAATAAATGAGGCCCGTAGACTTTCTATTGGGCTCGTCTCATGCAGCAATCAGGAAGAGCGATATGTGCTGAGCATGTCTGTCTCCTTGTTCTAGTGATTGGTGGGGGTCTCAGCACTCCGATCCCCACCGATCAAAACCTTTAATATGTCATTATGACAGATCAAAAGGTTTTTTAAAGTTCACAGCTTTCCAGTGTGTTTGACAGTTTTATAGCATAAATACACAGAAATATACAGTAATATTTCGGATGAGCACCATATGTTTTCTGACGTGTACAATTGTCACACACAGTGTCAACTTTTTAAACTTTTAAGTTTAATGCAAAACATTTTTACAGGTATTTTTTTCATTTTTTTCCCCATCATTTTTTTTTCTTTTAGAAAAACAGCTGCAGCCGTATGTTACGGTAAAGACAATTAGAAAATGCACTATACGTAAAATACATATTTTGAGTTGTTTTTCTTCACTTTTGGTGCATTTTTAGGCCCATTTTTTCAATATGAAGCACTCTAGGTCAGAGGCGTACATAAACTTCATAGGGCTCATAGCAATACTTAGTATGGGCCCCCTGCACCTAGTTTTCCAGTGTACTTGCGTCAATCACTCCCAGGCAAGCAACACCCCAGATTTATGACATTTTCTCAATCAAGTGGAAGAAATTTTAATTAAACACAAAATTAAATTTTAAAAAAGTTGCCTTTGGCCTCACCCACTGTATCCAACTTTTATGTTGGAAAAATTTGAACAGGTGCTTCAAATATATGTCGCTCACTCTGAACACCATATTTCTCAATGTATTTACAACAGAAAAATGGAAAAAATACATTGATAAATCTCTTTCTATCACAAAGCTAGCTGCATGCCTCCAGCCACCACTAGGGGGAGCTCAGTGAACAGGAATTAATACAAATACCATGGGGGCTGTTATAATCTCTTTGCATTGAGCTCCCCTAGGGGCGGCTGTGTGAAATGCAGTGTGTTCACACTGGGAAGAGAACAAGTACTGTTCTGGGTGACTGGAGACAGATTAACCCTGTGTAGTAGCACCCATGTCATGTGCTGTGAAAGTGTGTATGTTACAATAGCAGCTTCAGAATTCTACCAGTTAGTATACAATAAACAGGAACACTGCTTATACTTGGGTGTCATTTTTTATACAGAGAAAAAAACATTTTGTTTTCATGGCAGAGATCAGAAGGGAAATTGGCAACTTCTTTTGGGAACAAGAAGACTTTGTAGATATCCAGCAGGTCAGTAAAAAGCTAAAAATAATTATTGTATCCTGTGGACATGATTTTCATGGTTTTCTTGCAGTGAGGTACAAACATAAAACTTAAAAGGGTTGTTCCATGTCTTTCTAACAAAGCTAGAACCAGCCCTGTAGCTCACATGGATCCAGAGATCTGCTCATTCATTGCTCTGCTAGATTTATATCAAGCTGACAGCTCAAGGGGAGTGTCTTTTCTGCTGTAGCTCAGGGGGCGTGTCCATGCTCTCCCTATAACAGCTCAGGAGGCTGTTGAAGGACAAAACTGAGCATGTGCGGCCATATCAGTGACCCAGACAGAGAAATAAGAAAACAAAAAAACAGCAGGTTGCAGTATACAGATACATTTTATTGAATAACTATATACAATATAATGGCTATACAAAATTTTTAATTACATGAAATTACAAAAGTATTCAGATGCAGTGCTGGTTTAAAAACTGTTGAATATTTTTCATGGGACAACCACTTTAACCCCCTAATTGTTTTGCCAGAGTGGAACTCTAGCAGTGGGAAAAGTAGCTAACTGGAGGGGGGAGAGCTGCTTTAGGGGGAGGCCCATAGACTTTAGATGCTGCTACCTACTGAATGGTACCAGCAAGAAACATGCAACTGATCTTGTTTGAAAGCTGATATTCAAAGCTTTCAGACGATACCAAAATGACAGCAATATCTTCAGGACAGAGAAAGATATCACTGAAATCGGGATGCTGTGAATACAGCTGAAAATGAAATTAAACTTCACTCGCTATTATTCCAGACTTGATTTCTACCAGTGATTTCTTATCTGTTTCTTGGACTTTAGCTGTCATTTTATCTTGTATTAAATGGTCTTGTATTAAAGCCTGGACTGTCAGCTTTCAGACAAGACCAATTGCATGCTTCTAGTTAGCTATTTTTCACACTGCCCGAGTTAGACTCAGACAGAGCCCAGAGTTAGGTGGTTAAGGTGGCCATATACAGTCAGTAGCTGTCGAATGAATGATTGCCCAGCTGACGGCGGTTTGTCTCCTGGGAGAACAAAAGGAATGGCAGATATTTTTCTCCCCTAACATCATCTCTTGGTGGAGAGTGATGTAACTAGATAAATGACTTTATTCTTTCAGAGTACAGATGAAGAGGATGAGCCAATGAATCCTGAATATGATAAGAGGTAGATCTCGTATGTTCACCATCAATATAGTGTGAGCCACATGAGATGTAGATGGGGGGTGCTTGCTTGGTATGGGTGTATGATGTAGCAACTCCAACCTAAGCCTTGGTCAGGCACACCAAAGAAGCTTAAAGGGGTTGTCCGAGTTATGAAAAAAATATAGCACTGTAAATCTGATGGGCAGCAATATATAACTAAGTTAAGCAAGTTTTAGGCAAAAAAAATCTATATTTCCTCATTTCCCTGGTTCTCTTCTGGCCTTTGTTTACCTGCAGTAATAACAATCTCAGCCCCCCCCCCCCCCCCATGCTCTGCAAAGGGAGTGAATACAAGAGCTGCCCTGAGTGACATGTCTGCCTGCTAGAATACTCAGCAGCATGTTGTATGTGTAGGACTACAAGTCCCAGCTGTACAATGACACTGCTGATACACACAGGAACTTCCCCCTACCTTTCTTGTGCAATACTTTGCAGAATTCCTCTGTACCCAGCATTTGTCTCTTCATTGCCTGTAGCTACTGTTGTAAAGCCTTGAGTCCTCTGTATGTTCTGGCTGAAGGGGTTAATGTTTTATCTGATGGAATCCAGGGAGAGCAGATAGCAGTCTCTTATCTGATCTCTGAGACTTGTGTACGAAACATCACAGAGCAGGGAGATAAGCTGACACCACAGGTCATGTGACCAAGGGCGGTCTTGGGCACCACGCATCCTATGCATTTGCGTAGGGCCCCCAACGTCCAAGGGGGCCCCCACGCTCCGCTCTTGTGCCGGTGCCCAAGACCGCCCGCCCAGCTGTCACTGCATTTGTCCGCCGCGGCCCGCGGACCGGCCTCACTGCGGCTGCGCCCACCGCACCCGCTCACTCTCAAGTCCGGAAGTGTAGCAGGAAGCTCGCGCAGCCGCAGAGAGGCCGGTCCGCACAGCAGAACACAAACTCTGCTGCTGCGCGTCAGTGTCCCAGGCTCCAGCACGTGTCCCAGCCCAGCCAATAGAGAGCTGGGAGTCTGGGACACGCCATAGGCTGTGGGCAGCCTTCACTCCCCCCCAGTGAGTGATGGTCAGCAGAACATGCCCCAGCTCAGCCAATGAAGAGCTGGGACGTGCTGCTGACGTAATTTTAGTAAAAAAGCGCGAGGAGGGCATCCTCCATGTTAGTCTAGTGTAGACCAGGTAGTTAGGAGCTAGGGAGCTGTGCTGCTGCTGTGTGTGAATCTGATTTTAATATTATATAGCACAGCACTGTAGTAGAGCGAGTCAGGAGCCAGGAGGACTGGGAGTAGTAGTGCTGCTGCAGGCTGCAGCTGCTGGATCATCAGTGACAAAGACAGCCAGCTCAGGGTAGTTGACTTGACTGTAATATATAGTGAATAGTGATAGAGAAGGGACAGAGAGAAGTAAAACAGGAGACACAGTGGCAAACAGGAGAATCATATATGACAAGTGTGTGAAAAACAGGAGAGTCAGATACCACAAGTGTGTGAAAAACAGGAGAGTCAGATACCACAAGTGTGTGAAAAACAGATAGGAGAATCATATACGAAAAGTGTGTGAAAAACACTGATATAAGACAAGTGTGTGAAAAACAGATAGGAGAGTGATATTCGATAAGTGTGGAAAAAACAGATAGGAGAGTGATATACGATAAGTGTGGAAAAAACACATTCTTTCATTGTTTAACAGTGAGTTAATTGTTTGACAGTATTTTATTGTTAAAAAAGTCTTTGATGTGTGTGTGTGGGGGTGGGGGTGGGGGCGTGTCATTGGGGGGGCGTGACGCATCATTGGGGGGGGGGCCCCGGACTTAACTTTGCTTAGGGCCCCAGAAATGCCAAGACCGCCCCTGCATGTGACCCTTCGTGAAATCTGAGAAACCAACAGCTTTAGAAGCACAAAGTGTATGGGAAAGTTGTTATATTTGACTAGTTAGAAACATACAAAGCACAAAAAAATAACTTGGACAACCCCTTTAACCCCTTGGGGTTGAGGCCTATTTTCATTTTTGCATCTTGGATTTTTCCTCCACACGTTCCAATAACCAAAACTTTTTGCTATATGAGGGCTTATTTTTTTGTGCGACACAACGCATTTTTTAATGCCACCATTTAATTTACCGTGTCTTGTACTGGAAATACTGCCAAGGTTTTGACATCACAGTGTTCACTGTGCGCTAAAAGTGACCTGACGTCCTTATTCTGTGGCTCAATACAGATTCGGTGATACCAAACTTATATAGTTTGTTTTACTACTTTCTTATTGGTACCATTTTTGTAGTATCTACGTCTTTTTGATCACTGTTATTTAATTTTTTTGGGCGGACAAGATGACAAAAAAATGGCGAATCACGCGTTTTTCATTTTTTTTTCATTACGCGTTCACGTACAGGAATTTCTTTTTAATTTTAATAGTTCAGACATTTTCAAATGCAGAGATGCCTAATATGTTTTTTTTTTTATTGTTTATATATTTTTATATGTAAAATTGGGAAAGAGGGTTGATTTAAACTTTTAATATAATGTTGTTTTTTATTTTTTTACTTTTTTAAAACTATTAGACCCCTTAGGGGCTTAGTACATGGGATCTTTTGATCCCCTCTCCTATTCACCCTAATAGATCTCTATTAGGGTGAATAGGATTTTGTACACTGTCCATGCTCAGCTATGCCTTGTGCATAGCTCAGTATGGAAATTGCCATGGCAGGCCTGGAGCGCTTCAGCAGCATCCAAGCTGCCATGGCTCCCATCGGAAGGCAGAGGGAGTCGCATCCCTCTGCCTTCACTCACAGGTGCCACGGTCAGCGTTGATTGCAGCACCTGAAGGGTTAAATGACGGGGACGGCGTGATCGCCGCTCCCTCTCAGTACGGTCAGGTGCCAGCTGTATAATAATATGGTGCTGGCCCGCTGCAGAGGCCCGCTCCATACATTCCCTCAAGCATTATGACGCGACTGTTAAAGAATAAATAAACTTTTATTTAATAAAATTTTAAAGTGTATCAAATGCCCTAAAAATAACCTTAGGGCTCATGCCCTCAGGCTCATGATGGGTCCGCAATCCGGAAGGTGCGGTGCGGAATGGAGGCACAGAACACCACGAAAACACTACAGAGTGCTTCCGTAGATTCTCTCCGTGCCTCTGTGACATTTTTACAAGGTTTTTTTGGATGGCGTTTTTTAAGTCACATATTATTTTAAAGGGAACCTAACTGCAAGATATTCGATACCTAACTAAGCACATTACCTTAGCGGTCCAAGCTTGTTGCCCCAGTGGTGCCCTTGTCTTGATTTAGGGTTTTATGTATACAGAGAAGATAATCTCCTGATGTATGCTAATAAGAGCGGTCAAGTTAAGGAGGTTGGCCCTTGCAGCCTCCTCCGAGTAAAGCTTGCTGTGCCCAGATCCTGCCTCCTGCGCCTTGATTAATGTTCCAGAGCAGTGGTTACATCCATCATCCTGCGTAGTAAAGCTGGATGTACAGCTCCTGGCTTCAGTGCATGTGCCAGATAATGTGGACACTATGTGCCTCAATGGTTGGCTTCACTAAGAAGGCGCTGTGGAAGAGAAAGACTATGCCTGCGCGAGACGTGGAGGTGCTTGGAAGCGTTACTCTGTAAATATCAATAAGACATAACTCACATATAATACATGTAAAAAAGGGTGTCCTGCAAGGTTATTTTTGTGGTTAATATCCATACTGTTTTCTGTTAAGGAGTGAACAATCAGCTGATGTGAGACTCCACGTTCTTCCCAAATACCCCGAAAATAATATGTTTTCAGGTAAATCTGTTATATTAGATTTTATCACCAACAATTTTGCTTTAAATAAAAAAAATCATACAAATAAGATGTTGTTAACTCCAATTATGTATTTTTCTGTGTATACAGATTTACTTTTTTAACTAATGAAGTGTTATTATTATTTACTTCATTTTTTTTTAATGTATGATACCATTTATGTGCCCCATCTTCTTCTTTGCTTTGTCATTCTCAGGATCAAGAAACAAAAAATACCTCCACACCATGACAACATATTACTGTGACATATTTACTGAATAGCACCATACTATATATGATATATAATCACCTACCAATATTTAAAGAATCACCTATATTTGTACATTTTTAAATATTTCTTTTTCATTTTTGCCTCCCACAGGTTACACTTCTATTGACCAGTTGACAAAATTCTCAGAAGAATTGCATGATTTTATACCTGACACCTCAGAATATCGTGTTTTATATATTCATGGTGAAAGCAGCAATTTTCCAGGGATTAAGAATTTACATAGCAAAAAATAGGCTTGTTTCCCACCACCTCTAAATGCAAATACACGGCAGGTTTGCCTGATTATAAATTTTATGTTCCAGAAATATTCATGCTTGTATTTCAATCCTTTTGTGCAACATGTAATAAAACAGGATGTGTGAGAATAAGAATAATATTCAGGAGTATTTAATACGTCTAAAAGGTAGAGAGTAGTGTTCAGCTCGGCACAATAAGGGCTCATGCACACGAACATGTGCGGTCAGTGCCCGTGCTGTGGACAGCAATTTGTGGTCCACAATGCACGGGCACTGACAGTGGGGCCGCCGCATTCGGATCGTGGACCCATTCACTTAAATGGGGTCCGCGATCCGCATCCCACGGTCCGCACCGCAAAAAAGTAGTTTCACGCACTACTTTTTCTGCAGTGCAGAGGCACAGCCAGAAACACCACGGAAGCACTCCGTAGTGCTTCCGTGATGTTCCGATCCGTGCCTCTGTTCCGCATCTCCAGGATTGCGGACCCATTGAAGTGAATGGGTCCGCGATCCGTGATGCGGAGTGCACATGGCTGGTGCCCGTGTATTGTGGACCCGCAGTATGCAGATGGCACCTGGCTGCAATGACCGCGATCAGCGATGACACTGAACCTGGTCACTTAACCCCTCGGATGCTGCGTTCAATAGTGATTGTGGGGTTAGGCAGAGGGAGGGGGCTCCCTCTGCCTTATGATTGGAGACCCTGCAGCAAAATTGCAGGCTCCAATCAGTTACCATGACAGCCATGGGTCTCCTGCAGGTTCTTAGGGTTGCCATGGTTAGCTGCCTGTAAAGACGTGCATGAGGCATAGATAAGCAGGTAGAGTGTCAGAATCCTATAGACCACAATAGTACTCCATTATGGTCTATAGGACAAGCGATCAGAAGATCACAAGTTCTAGGCCCCTAAGAGGGCTAAAAGTTATTATGTAAAAAGCATAAAAATTTAAATCGCCCCCCTTTTTACACCCCCCCAGTTTTACATATAAAAATAAACAATAAAAAAAAACATAAGTCATTGCCGCGTCCGAAAATGTCTGAACTATAAAAAATATTTTTCTTGAGCTTTTCATGCTGCAACAGAAAAAAACTAAAAACACACAATTCTTATTTTTTTTCTCCCCCTTATTTTTTTTTTGTTTTGTTTTTTTAAGTTGTAAAATTTGGTATCGCTGTAATTGTAAAAACAATCGTAAGGAAGTCATGTCATTTTTAGGGCACAGTGAACACCCTAATATCAAAACCCCCAAATCCTTGGCAAAATTGTGGCCTTTCCCCCCCCCCCCCCATTTTCCAATGCAAGGCATGGTGAATTACTTTAAATAGTGTCATTTAAAAATACAACTTGTCCCGCAAAAATAAGCCCTCATAGGTGAACGGAAACTTAAAAAAGTTATGACTCTTGTAATGTAGGGAGGACAAAAATGCAGATGCAATAATGAAAATGGGCCCATTCTTTAAGAGATTAAGTCACTACTTTGCCTTGTTAAAGGTAGGCTCACATATGCCGCAAACAACTCCGGTAGTCTGGTCCAGCAATAGAACAGATTACTGGAGATTACCGTATTTAACATAGCCAGATACTGAAGCATTCCACCAGATCCTCTTTGACTATAATGGGATCCAACAGGGATCCGGCCACTTTCCAGCATAAATGCCAGCTTTTGGCTGTACAAATACAGCTGCATGCAGAGAAGGCAAATAGTAGAAATAGTGAGAATTCACACACTGAAAGCTTTTTAACCAACATAGGTATAGCACGCACCCTAATGAAAGAAAATAAAAGTTGGCTATAGTTTGAGTTTTGGAGAGAAAGTTAATTTTCTTGATTTGGTTTCTTCTGTGCTGATTTATATGTAACTTGTCTCAATCTTTTATCACTGCTTCATCTTGTAACAGAATCCAGTTATAATGAGTTACTCATACACTAGAAATCATCTACTCAGCATTTAAGATGAGGACTTTGATACCATGAATGGCAAACTTAAACCACATGCCCAAACATTTCTTAGGCTACTTTCACACTAGCGTTATGGAATTCCGGTATTGAGCTCCGTCATAGGGGCTCAATACCGGAATAAAACGCTTCCGTTTTGTCCCCATTCATTGTCAATGGGGACAAAACTGAACTGAAGACAACGGAATGCTCCTGAAAGCATTCCGTTCAGTCTTCAGACCGGAGAGCAAACCGCAACATGTTGCGGTTTGCTCTCCGTACTAGTTATCCGCACCTAAACGGATCCGGAATGACCCCCAATGCAAGTCAATGGGGACGGATCCGTTAGGTGTGGACACACTTGTAAACGGATCCGTCCTCCATTGACTTTCAATAGAGGTTATTCCGGATCCGTTTAAACGCTAATACAACCGGATCCGGAATTACGGATCCACAAGGTTGTATTACTCAGTACGGATCCGGCGGGTGAAGGGACCCGCCGGATCCGTACTAACGCTAGTGTGAAAGAGGCCTTACACAAGTCTTTAAGGAAATCTTTTAAACAGGAGTCTTTACAACTTACTCCTTCTTTGGAAACGTTTTCCTCATGTGTGTAGTCAGAACAATGGTGCTGATCTACTAATCCTTTCTAAAATGTAGACAACATACACTTAATCAGGCAGTCTATGGCCCCTTTCAGACGAGGGAGTGTCACGCTGCGAGTCTGCAGCGCATCACCCGTCCTGAACTTCCAGCACTGTTGGAGTTGCATAGCATTATATTGATTTACGATGCTATGTAACCCTTAGAGGTCTGGAATGTATTGGATAACACTGACAGCATTATGTTAGTGTTAGGCTCAATTCAGATGTCCGTGGAGCATGGTCCGTGAAATCCCGGACCGTGCTCCTCCTGAGAGCAGGAGCGCTCGGAGTCATTGGTTGCTATGACGCCGTGCGCTTCTTGAGGTCGCCGCTGTACAGTGATACACTGTATAGAGTATAGTATCAGTGATACACTGTATATAGTGTATCTATAGATACACTATATACAGTGTATCACTGTACAGCGGCGGCCTCAGGAAGCGCACGGCGTCATAGCAACCAATGACGCCGTGCGCTCCTGCTCTCAGGAGGAGTACGATCCAGGATTTCACGGACCGTCCCGGATCGTGCTCCACGCATGTGTGAATTTTGCTTTATCCAATACATTCCCCTGGGTACACCTTAAGCCACACCCTCTTATGCTATGCCGCTTCCTGGCTAAGTCAAAATCCTAATTGAGTGAGGTACAGTGGATTATTCATTTTGGCATATTTACTTCTTAAATATGTGTAAAACTTGATGTAAAATGATGCATTAGAAATAGTCACATTAGTAATAGTAAATGTGGATCAGGTAACATCATTCATTCAAAACCGAGAAAAAAACAATAAAGATCAGATCGGTGCTAAGCATAATTTTGTAGTTGTTTTTTTACATTAATCTTAAAGTGAACTGACAACCATTATGTATTGTCAATTGGATTTGTCTCTATATACTCATGCACACAACTTCATCTGGGATCTGTGTCCTAGCCGCATTTTTTGCGGGTTGGACGCTCTTCCCATTCATTTTGTGGTCCTCCACGCTGTCTCCCACATGTCTATTTTCCAGTTCCCAGAACCAGTGCATGGGCTTGGCCACGTGCTTTTCTGCAGTCAGCCAATAAATGGCTTCAGCTCTGACGTGTCCACCACCAGCACATGAATATGCAGGAGCCAGTGTGGAGGACCATAGCGGCGAGGGACACATAAGTATGAATCTTCTATTTACAGATGCAGGCTGCGGGAAGTACACAACAAGTCTTTATTCCCGGAGAGCCCCTTTAATCTGGCACAGTTCATTGATGAGTTCCTTCAGATTGGCTTCTGCATTTTGCTACTTGGACTGTTTCTTCTCTGCTCATTTTTCCCTGTCAATCTCTGCTTCATCTCTCTTCGTCAAAATTGAACGCTATTTATGGCCTTCTTCAATCTCCTCACACACAGCTTTTCGTTTCAGCCTTAATGTTTCCAGCATTGTTCCTTTTCTATGAAATGAAACAACTGAAGAATAAAAGGATTTGTCACTCAGATAATATCCAGTGACGTGGCTACTGAGTGGTTTGTTAAAGACTCAGTCAACTTTTACACGGGCTGATGGTTGGATGAAGGGATGTTCACATGAACCTTCAGTCCTGATCATTGCTACATGTAAGCATGTCCCAGGATCGGCCCACAATGTAAAAGGACCCTTACACTAGTCTGAACGTTACCTTTTGTCCAAAAATGTTTCCCTGTATTCCTCCGTGCCTACAATTACTGTACCCAATAACGCCTGCCATCTCTAAATGAAATGGCCTTAGGGTACGTTCACATATGCAGCAGCGGAACCAGCATGCTGTTCTAGTAGAGAGCAGCCTGATGGATTTCACCATATCCGGTATTGATGGATTCTACAGTTCAATGCCTGATCACCATTGACTTTAAAGAAGACCACCCCTCCTGACATGCCTGTATTAATAGCTTAATGCATTCCCCATGTAATAACAAGTCTGGAACATCTATTCTTATGGCTCTGTGTTGTGCCATTCCTTTTTTTATTTCTACTAGATGTTATGAATGAATTGCTAGCAGTCTGCAGTAAGGGTACAGAGGGGAGGTAACCAGTTGGGGGGTGGGGGTGTACCTGCATAGACTCACTCTATCCAATCAGTGCTGCCATTGTCAGACTGTTCAGGGACACCCCCCCAACTGGTTATCTCCCCTCTGTACCCTTACTGCAGACTGCTAGCAATTCGTTCATAACTTCTAGTAGAAATAATAAAGGAATGGCACAACATACAGACATAAGAATAGATGCTCCAGAATTGTTATTACATGGCGAATGTATGAAGCTATTAATACAGGCATGTCAGGAGTGGTGAAAGGTCCTCTTTAATCCATCTGCTTTCTGGCATATGCAATAGTTTTTGTCCAGCCAAAAGCTGGCATTTATTCCGGATCAGGCATGAATCTGAAGAGAAACTGGGGACACTACCTTCATACTAAGGCCTCATGCACACGAACGTGTGCCGGCCGTGCCCGTGCTGCGGGCCGCATACGGCGGGTCCGCAATAAACGGGCACCGACCGTGTGCAGCCCGCATTCACTTCAATGGGTCCGCGATCCGGGAGATGCGGAGCGGAGGCACTGATCGGAACACCACGGAAGCACTACGGTGTGCTTCCGTGGTGTTTCTGGCCGTGCCTCCGCACCGCAAAAAAGTAGCGCAAGCACTACTTTTTTGCGGTGCGGACCCTCGGATGCGGATCGCGGACCCCATTCAAGTGAATGGGTCTGCGATCCGCATGCGGTGGCCTCATGCTCAGTGCCCGTGCATTGCGGACCGCAGTTTGTGGCCCGCAGCACGGGCACGGCCGGCGAACGTTGTTGTGCATGAGGCCTAATTGTAGGGACATTTCTGGAACCACCGTAAACAAGGCCAAGATGTCATTTAACTATGTATGTGCAACCATGTAAAATCTACCAATATGATAAAGGCATAACTAGTTTCTAAGGTCAATACCTTGTTCAGAATCATCCAACTTACAATTATACAAACATTATAGGTGGAGAATTCATCAACTTTGAAAGATGCCCTGCTGCTTTAGGCCTCACGCACACGACCATAGTTTTATTACGCATCCGATACGTCAGGGGTGGCCAACCTGTGGCTCTTGAGCCACATGCGGCTCTTTGCCTCTTCAAGTGTGGCTCTTTTGGTGGAGCTGGAAAGCAGCCAGGCCGGCTCACTCTCCACCCCATGCTCAGATCTCCTTTCCTGATCGGGCACCGTTGCTACTCTGCAGCTCCAGCTTGCTCTCTATTATGTCCTGATGCACACAGTGTCAGAACATAGTACATGGAGATGTGAACTATGACCTGACGTTGTGCGCATCAGGTCACAGTGCAGAGCGTGTCATACCTACAGAGTAGCAGGTGCCCGATCAAGAGCCCGATGCCTCAGAGGGAGGAGATTTTTTTAATTATAGAACTGAGCATGAGCATGAGAGGTTCTGATCTGAACATGGGGGGTGTCAGATCTGAGCCCTGAGGGTCTGATTTGTGTTGTCTTATCTGAGCATTGGGGGTCTTAATTTGGGGGTCTGATGAAGAAGATTGGGGATATTATTTTAGGTCAGATGAAGATTGGGGGTCTGATTTAGGAGTCTGATCTGAGGTCTGCTAGTGAAAACTAAGAAAAAAATATTTTTCATCAGACCTCAGATCAGATGAAAAATATTTTTTCTCATTTTTCTCTGTTAAAACCTAGGTGCATCTTATAGGGCAAAAAATACAGTGTATAGCTTGTGGCTCCTGGTAGTCATATGTTTTTTTTTTCTGGCTCTTTGTGTTTGTAAGGTTAGCCACCCCTGCGATACGTATTTTTGCTGACCCATTCATTTCAATAGGGCTGCAAAAATGCACCGTATGCTGTCCACATCCGCATTTCCATTCTGCGTCCCCATTCTATACGTGTCCATTTTGTGGACAAGAATAGACATTTTTAACTTAGAGCGAAACCAGCGAAAGGGAAAATACAGGATTCATATGGCCAGTATCTGCGCTTTGTGGATCTGCGAATTGCGAACTGCAAAAACGGATACGTTGTGTGTGCAGGAGACCACAGATGTATGATGCTTACTGTACCCAGTGGCTATGAAAATGAATTGGTTTTTTTAACCATATTTTCTGCTCCTTACTTAAGACACAGTAGTTGTCTGTGATCCACCAAGAAGAAGCTGCATAAAGAGTGAAGCCTTGTTATCTGTTACAGGCTCCATCATGTTTAGGTCACAAGTCTGATGTAAACATTTGCCTACCGAAAACCTGCATACAAGCCTACACTGTCTAAACTGTTTGCCTTACAGAGCTGAGCAGATTATATATGGTTTTGTGGGAGAAGATTCAGTAGAATTTGTAAATTATGCATTTAATTTCCTGCACATTCTTGGCTTTGATGTCAAGGAGATGGTTCTATTGGTGATTGACAGCTACCTTTGTATGTACAGTCTAAGGCTACATGCACACGACCGTATGTGTTTTGTGGTCCACAAATTGCGGATCCGCAAAAAAAACGGATGTCGTCCGTATGGCATCCGTTTTTTTTTGCATTGCGGATCCATTGTAACAATGCCTATCCTTGTCCGCAAAACGGACAAGAATAGGACATGTTCTATTTTTTTTTTGTGGGGCTACAGAACGGACATACAGATGCGGATAGGACACAGTGTGCTGTCCGCATTTTTTGCTGACCCTTTGAAATGAATGGGTCCGCATCCTATCCGCAAGAAAAACGGAACGGACACGGAAAATAAAATACGTTCGTGTGCATGAGGCCATAGCGGGAAGGTTGTCACTGATAGGACCGTCTCCTTGACATCAAAGCCCAGAATGAGCAGGAATTTTAATGTATAAATGACAAGTTTCACTGAATCTTTCTTTTCCCATAAATCTATGTATGATTCTGCTCAGCTTCGCCTGCTGTATAACATGGTACCGGTAGCTTTTCATGGTGACAGTTTCCCTTTAAGAGGCATGAGCCTCTTAATAAGTGTGGTGCATCTGATGTCAGATGGAGTGTAATACATCGGTCTCAATAAATGTCCTGTAATAAGCTTATGTACTGTGAGAAACAAAGACAGAATCAATTCACTTCTTCTCTTCACAATATGAATATTATTGGAAATCGTCCACAGCAATATGAAATTCTTCAGATAAATTTTACTTGTGAAGGTTCTTACGTGTTTATTAGAGACATCTAATAGAGGCAGCAAAACAGGCAGAACACAGCAATAAAGTGATGATGACAATGGTAATGGTGCCCTCTGTCTCCAAACCTGAACTTTTATACCCCAGAGAACAGAGGAGAGATCATTAGTTTGATTCAAGTTTGCTGTAATCAGACGTTTTACATTATATTATATGAAATACATTAGAAAATTACCATACGTAAGAAATACGTAACGTTCTTGTTATCGGACATCCTCCAAACATGAATATGCACAAGGGCTCATGCTCACAAGCGTATTTGCTCAGTCCCCATAATGCAAATCGTAAACGGACGGTTCACAACATACGCCACTGGCCACGTGCCCTCCCTATCTCGGATGCGGACCCATTGACTTGAATGGGTCCGCGATCCGCTTGATACAACTGAAGATAGGTGATTGACAGCTACCTTTCTCTACCACGTTCCAAATTATTATGCAAATTGGATTTAAGTGTGATAAAGATTACATTTTTTGTTTTTCAATGAAACTCATTGATGTATTGTGTCTCAGGGCTCTTTGGATCACTGAAATCAATCTCAGATACCTGTGATAATTAGTTTGCCAGGTGAGCCCAATTAAAGGAAAACTGGATGTTCCACAATATTAAGCAGGACACTGTTTTCAAGTAAAATGGGAAAGAAAAAGGATCTCTCTGCTGCAGAAATGCATCAAATAGTTCAATGCCTTGGACAAGGGATGAAAACATTAGATATTTCACGAAAACTTAAGCGTGATCATCGTACTGTGAAGAGATTTGTGGCTGATTCAGAGCACAGACGTGTTCGTGCTGATAAAGGCAGAATGAGGAAGGTTTCTGACAGGCAAGTTCATCGGATTAAGAGAGCAGCTGCTAAAAAGCCATTACAAACAAGCAAACAGATATTTGAAGATGCTGGTGCCTCTGGAGTCCCTCGAACCTCAAGGTGTAGGATCCGTCAAAGCAGGGATCTCAAACTCGTGGCCCTCCAGCTGTTGCAAAACTACAACTCCCAGCATGCCCCAATAGCTGTAGGCTCTCCTGGCATGATGGAAGTTGTAGTTTTACAACAGCTGGAGGGCCACGAGTTTGAGATCCCTGTTTCAAAGGCTTGCTGTGGTGCATAAACCTACTATTCGGCCACCCCTAACCAGTGCTCACAAGCAGAAACGGTTGCAGTGGGCCCAGACATACATGGACTAATTTTCAAACAGTCTTGTTTACTGATGAGTGTTGTGCAACCCTGGATGGTCCAGATGGATGGAGTAGTGGATGGTTGGTGGATGGCCACCATGTCCCAACAAGGCTGCGACGTCAGCAAGGAGGTGGAGGAGTCATGTTTTGGGCCGGAATCATGGGGAGAGAGCTGGTAGGCCCCTTTAGGGTTCCTGAAGGTGTGAAAATGACCTCTGCAAAGTATATAGAGTTTCTGACAGACAACTTTCTTCCATGGTACAAAAAGCAGAAACGTGCCTTCAGGAGCAAAATCATCTTCATGCTGACAATGCACCATCTCATGCTGTAAAGAATACCTCTGTGTCAATGACTGCTATGGGCATAAAAGGAGATAAACTCATGGTGTGGCCGCCATCTTCCCCTGACCTCAACCCTATAGAGAACCTTTGGAGTATCATCAAACAAAAGATCTATGAGGGTGGGAGGCAGTTCAGATAAAAACAGCAGCTCTGGGAGGCTATTCTGACATCCTGCAAAGAAATTCAAGCAGAAACTCTCCAAAAACTCACTTCAATGGATGCAGGAATTGTGAAGGTGATATCAAAGAAGGGTTCCTATGTTAACATGTAACTTGGCCTGTTAGGATGTTTTGGATTTAAATAGCTTTTTATTTCAGTGAATGTGACCTCCTAATGCTGCAAATTCCACAAATGAGCATTTTCAGTTCTTAAAAACATATAAAATGTTTAGAAACTCTACTGTGCATAATAATTTGGAACAGTGCATTTTGAGTTTTTTTTAATTTTTGAATAATATACTGTTATCATTGGGAGGTTTGTTCAATAAAATTCGATGTATACTCTAACGGGTGATGACTTTTATTATACTGACTGTCATGGTATATATAGTACTAGAGGTAAGGTTGTCAATCACTGATAGGATTGCCTGCTTGACATCAAATTATAAATAAATGACAAGTATATATGAAGGGCTTCCATGGGCTTCTGATCCATGGGATTCAAGTTAATGGGTCCGCATCTGCAAGTGGAGTGCACATGGCCGGTGCCCGTGTATTGCGGATAGCCTGCAACATGTGCACTGAGTGAGTATGCTTGTGGGCATGAACCCTAAGGCCCCTTTCACACAGGCGAGATTTCTGCGCGGGTGCAATGCATGATGCGAACGCACTGAATCCTGACTCATTCATTTCAATGGGTCTTTTAACATGAGCAATGTTTTTCATGCATCAGTTCGCCGTTGCGTAAAAATCGCAGCATGTTCTATATTCTGCGTTTTTCACGCAGCTCTGGTCCCATTGAAGTGAATCACGCATTGCATCCTGAAGCAAGTGCGGATGCAATGTGTGATTCACTGATGGTTGCTAAGAGATGTTGTTTGTAAACATTCAGTTTTTTATCACACATCTAAAGCTCAGTTGCACCCACTAAATGTCCACTACATTATTCTGATGAAGGAGCCAATGAATTTTATTTTCTAGATGCTCTAGAATTGTGATACCAAACTGGCAGCCCAGGCCCTGGGAAAAGACAAACTTATATAGTACAATTACCTTCCCCAGGATAATAGTGAATCATGAGTGATCCAGTACACAGACCAGAGGGGTATTCCTACTTTTGACATTTATGGTATATCCTCAGGAATCCACACCTGTCCCACAATGGGCCTCCCCTGAACCCCCGCTGACTGATGAGGTTGCTGCTGGCAGAAAATGAATGAGAAGGTGGCAAGGTTTGTGTGCTTCTCTGGCCATTCACTTACAGTTAAGGTCCAAAAATATTTGGACAGTGACACAAGTTTTGGCATTCTAGCTGCTTACCAAAACATATTCAAGATCCAGTTATATGATCAATATGGGCTTAAAGTGCAGACTCCAGCTTTCATTTTAGGACCGTCACATCCTTATTGGAAGAAGGGTTTAGGATTTAATATGTCCAACGGTAATTGGACAATTATCTCAGAAGCTATTTAATGGGCTGCATGGGTTATTTCCTAGTTAATCCATCATCAATTAAGCAGGTAAAAGGTCTGGAGTTGATTCCAGGTGTGGCGTTTGCTTTTGGAAGCTGTTGCTGTGAATCCACAACATGCGGTCAAAGGAGCTCTCAGTGGAAGTTAAACAGACCACCATTAGGCTAAAAAAAAAATGGAAAGAAATCCATCAGCGAGATAGCAGAAATGTTAGGAGTGGCCAAATTAACAGTCTGGTACATTCTGGTAAAAAAGGAGCGCACTGGTGAGCTCGGGAACTCAAAAAGGTCTGGATGTCCAAGTAAGATAAAAGTGGTGGATGATTGCGGAATCCTTCTGACACAATAGAAAACGGATCCGTCTCTCATTGACTTTTAATGGAGTTCATGACGGATCAGTTTTGGCAATGTTAAAGATAATACAACCGGATCCATTCATAACAGATGCAGATGGTTGTATTATCAGTAACGGAAGCGTTTTTTTCTGAACCCTGCTGGATCCAGCAATAACGCTAGTGTGAAAGTAGCCTTAACAGAAGGCTAACCGAAAGCAAATGTAAACCCCAAATGGGGACTGGAAAATGGACATGCTGGAGGCAGGACCGGAGCAGCAGGGAGCAGGTAAGTATGAATCTTCTGTTCGGCCCCATGCAATCCACAAAATATGGTTGTGGTCCATGCTGCAGCTACATTTTTTGCAGACCCATTGACTTCAATGGTTCCGCGGACCACAGTTAGCAGCCAAGAATAGGACTTGTTCTATTTTTTGCAAAATGGGAATACAGATGTAGAAGGCACACGGATGATCCGTATGCTTTCTGCTTCCATATGTCCTTTCCGCAAAAGGATAGAACATGTCCTATACTTGGCCTCAAAATGTGGACCATTGATGTCAATGGGTCCATAAAAAAGAAAGAAAAACAACAGATCCCCCAAGTGGACATCTGTATTTTGCAGACCTGCGTTTTGTGGACCACAGTCGCGTACATGAGCTGTATATCTGACACCTGCTGACATCTACAGGCCAAATGGAGAACTACACTATTTCCTATGTAACCTTATGCATAACCAAAACTCCTAAAGCTTACTAGACAATTATTTTATAACGTGTTAATCTGGGTCATAGCCTCATGGTTGAATTTAAAAACCTTAACTAAACGGATTTGGGCTGCAATGTACCTTCCTATAGTTTTTTTTCTACCATAGCCACACCCACTAGAGACCACGCCCCGATGCTGTAGCCACACCCACCGTACGAGGGCTTTCTTCCACAATCCTATTACACTCTGTGATAAGGACACTTGCGGTGTAAGCCTATTAAAGGTAGTTAACACAACTGCCTGCATTATCCCTGTACGAACTTTATTGACACCTCCATCACGTACACTCTCCAGGCCGCGACGTATGGAAATCTCGCGATAGGAGGACGTGGGTAGATCCGGGAGGAGAGAAGCAGGCTAGCTAACGGTGGCCGGACTCATCGCGGGAGTGAGGAGCGCTGCGTGTCAATGACAGTTTGCACGGAGGCTGACTGCTAGAGCCGGGTATGAGACCTGCACAGTGCGGGGGTGCCGGGAGTGGGGTGTATGTAGGAGGTGTCATGTGATCGGGTGATGGCTGATGCTTCCATCACAGTGTGGCAGCGCCGGGGATGCTGGCAGCACACAGGTCTGGGATGCTGTGCTCAATGACATTTGTTGACATTGAAGCTTTTCCTATGCTTATTCTATGTACAGCTATCACTGGTATGTGATGTTCCCTGCATTCTGGTCATTAAAGGGGTTGTCCAGTATTTATCCTCACTGCTCCAGCGCCGCTGTGTTGACCACATACATTCACATAACTGCAGCAGCCAATTCCTGACCTCAGCGTTGCATGTAACCGTAAGACTGATTGGTGGTCTCGATCATGTGGATGTACGTGACAACAACACTGCCGCAACCAGCGGGTCCACAGGAATGGGGGACTTAACCCGTGAGTAATGGTTATTTGTTATTGTCGCAACTGGTCAGCCATTTAACTTAAGACCTGATGACCTATCGTCGGGATAGGTGATCCATATCACATGGTGGCGGGGGCAGATTCCAGACACTACCACCGTTCAGCTGATCTCTCAGTTTTTGCAGATTTCAGAATGCAAGATCTCCACTACATACTACATACCATGTACCAGTATTCACACATAGCTTAGGCTGGTTTCACATATGTGAAACAGAATGTCGGCACAGACCATATTTGCCGGGTTGCAGCTGGATCTCCGCTGGACCCCATTATACTTAAAGGGAGTCTGTCACCTCATTTTCACCTATATAACTAACAGCACTGTCCCACAGAAGATTGCAGACACATCCCAGACATACCTGTGTGCACTGTGTGTCTGTATTACATGTCCAGGAAAAGCACTTTTATTCTGCAGGAAAACAGCTCCCAAGTGCCCGGCTCTACTGCTGCTGCAAACCAGACTGAAGAGGGGAAGGCTGCTTTAGCTGCTCATATCTTGGGATTGGTAGCAGATGGAAAAATGGTTCTGACCTTCTTTGAAAACTGACATTCCAAGCTTTAAAATCATACCAAAATCACAGTATTATATCCAAAGATATAGCTGTTAGAAATCGAGTCGGGAGAGAAAGCTGTTTTTAGTTTCACTTTCAGCCAGGCACTTGGGAGCTGTTTTCCAGCAGAATGAAAGTGACAGACTCCCTTTAATGTGGCCAGCGGCCATTCCGGTAGCAGTGCAGGATCTGGAGATCTCTGGCAGGCTGCTCTGTGCCTGAATGCTGTACTGCAAGTGTGAAAGTAGACTAAGTACATTTGCCATTCCAGGGTCAAGAAGTGATTGCAGCCCCTTGTACCAAAGAGTGCAGCGACCGAGGAACAGCTAAGTAAGATGTGTTTTTACGGATAAGTTTAAAAAAATCCAAATGTATTTAAAATGTCTTTAAAGGGCTTGCCAGGCTCTTGATATTGGTGACCTGTCCTCAGGATCAGATCCCATTCACTTCAGTGGGAGCTGAGCTTCAGTAACCCGGCACGGCCAATACGCTTTGAATGGAGCTGTGATCCCTGGCTAGTCCCAGTGTTGGAGTCTGCAGGGAGCAGCTGATCAGTGGCGGGTGTCAGACTCCAACTAGTTGGAGATTATTAACCAATCTTGAGGATGAGTCATCAATAGCCGCAGCCTGGAAACCCCCTTTAATAAGGAATGAGCTCATCATCGGTGATTTATTAGGATCAGTTGACAAGTTATAAGAAAGCAGTATACATTTACTTACATCACCCAGGGAGATTTATATATGTTAGTGCTTTCAACCTTTCCTGTTATTAAAGGCATTGTGTCACTTCAGTAAATGGCATTTATCATGTAGAGAAAGTTAATACAAGGAACTTACTAATGTATTGTTATTGTCCATATTGCTTCCTTTGCTGGCTGGATTCATTTTTTCATATACACTGCTCGTTTCCAGGGCTGCCTGCCTCGGTGGCCAAGACGGGGGTTGCTGCACATTTGTGCCTATGTGCTCTCCCACGGTCCCGTCCACCAGAGCGGCCGGTGCCTGTAGTGTACAAGCACGACCACCGCAGCTGGACTGCAGGGTGGTCATAACCCCTGGATACGACCAGTGTATAATGTCATGGAAAAAAATCAAGGAGGCAATATGGACAATAGCAATACATTAGTAAGTGCCTTGTATTCACTTTTCCTACATGATAAATGCCATTTGCTGAAGTCAGACAAACAGGTAGTCCAGCCTTTATAAGTCATTGTCTGTCCTCAGCATAGGGCATCGCTATCTGATCACGTTTCAGCTGTTCGAAGGTAACTCTGCATCGGAACCACACAACATCATCTACCTTGTAGTGGATGGACCCCCACAGATCAGCCAGTTATGGCCTATCCTCAGGATAGGTATAGGCCAGGGATCAGCAATCTTCGGCACTAAAGCTGCTGTTAAACTACAACTCCCAGCATGCAAACATGCTCGGCTGCTCTTCTAACTCCCATAGAAGTGAATAAAGCATTCTGGGAGTTGTAGTTTCTGAACAGCTGGAGTGCCGGAGGTTGCGGATCTCTGGTAAAGGCTGAACATCCCCTTTAACCCTTTGGATGTAATGGGAAACATTATTAGGTAATGTTTGACCATGGATTTACGTGTCATTAGGACCCAGTGTACAGTATGGGGAGCGCGTGATAATACTGTAGCTTGAATTTTTGCGCCGACTGTCACTTTAGTTGCAGGCTGTGACCTATTCCTCTAAATGTCCCATAACACAAACAGCGCTGCGCTCCCTGGGAAGCGGGTGTAACAGGTCTGGTTAGTCTTCACTGTACAGAATTGCAATAATGACAATATTGACTGTGTTGCACTGAGGCTAGGGCTACATGGCGAGCGACACTGGTCACAGCCGACTTTTGTCAGTGCATGGCCAGTTTTACTTCACCCTGGCATGTTTTTGTCATATTAATGGGTTCTTCAACCATCTCTGTGCAGCTCTGACAGTTTATATTGCAGCGCTAAAGATGGCATCAAAAATGAAAAGTGGTGTGTGCTTCTTAATAATTGTGGCACACATTAAAAACCACCAATCTTAAAGGGGTTGTCCAGAGAATTAAAGTGATGGATTAATCATTAGGCCGTGTTCAAAACCAAGTTAAGACAGCACTCCCTCCTTATACATACAAGGTAATTCCATTTGCGACGGTGCTCGCGGTGTTGAGCCCCAGCCTGTCGGGCTCCCTTAATATATCCAAGTAACAAACAAAAACCGCAGCACTCGATGTCTTCAAACAATGGGTGGTTTATTCACCAAATCGGCGACGTTTCGACCAGCAGTGGTCTTTATCAAGCAAGTTGTGCAATATAAAGTGACATACATATATACCTGGTCCCAAGTGGAAATGAGGCAGGATCATCCCCAAAATGGGGGTGGCTCTACCCCAATCACCACTACAGTGTACACCATATCATACATATATTAACATACATATATTAACATATGTGATTAATACACACCATAAAAACTTCAGTGTCCAATAAATATCATATAATGAGGGGGTCAGCGTTATGTCCAGAGGCCACGTGTAGCGTCTGCACCCGCCAAGGCAGCATCGCGCCGCCAGGTAGGAAATGACGTAGCGCGCTGCCGTGCCAAAATACCATGTGACCTCAGGACCGGCAGTACACTCTAAGCCTGTACACATCGTACTTTACACATAGCGTCCCGTTGCTTGGTGCCAGTATTTAAATGATATCACAATGCTATCGTAAGCTCAGAAAAACAATTGCCCTCAAGGCCCCCTTTCCAAATTACCCATATCTTATGTCCATGGGCTACAGAACCTGGCAAGTAGGCAAACTATATTCCAGTTATCATATTACAAAAAAGTTACTACAGGGTCACTATTAATAGAACGTCCTCACTCAGCGACTGGTAATATTGCAAGATTCCGCATAATTAAACAACAAATGGTCAACCATAAGCAAAAGAGTCACTGTACTATCAAAAATATCTTAAAGTTCTGATATTAAATCAATATAAATCTAAATATTAAAATAAGTAATAACTCCACATATAGCCGCATGTGGGGGCTGTGTCCTAAGGTAATATTACAGGTAGGTTCAGTGTAGACCATCGCCTAATACCATTCAAACTTAACTAATGGCACCTTAAAACCTCAGCCGAAAAAACTATTCCCGGATGAGGTAAAAATAGTGCCAGTCAGAACCGTTTAGGGGACACCTGGATCCAACACCCTTGGACTCCCATCCCGGGTGCTATTGGTCCCGGGCCCCTGTGTTTAAGATGGGGAATCCATAACCCATAGCGGAATTCCACCCAATAAAGAGTGTCTCCGCAAGGGTATTTATCCCCCATCACGCAACCATTCGCAAATCAGGCTATAGGTCATTTACTACTGTCCACCATGTAATGCTGAAACGGGGTGGAATGCCCCATACACAAAAGTATGTGTTTATGTCCCTTGGTATCACAGCATACCCAACTCAAGCGCTGTGAAGTTAATAATGGTACAGAGAACCAATATCATACGCAATGCTGTTTATACACAGATATCTTTTACCAGACTCCAGCAAATACCAAATCGCTGTGTGAGGGCAGTCCAATGATGGTACGGCTCTGTGCTGAGGAACTTTATAAAAGCTGAACTCCTCTGAAAAAAAGTGAAAGATTAAAAATATATACTCTGCTAACCACACTAAGTGTATATAAAAAAAATCTCGACATACGTCGGGTGTACAAACTTCAAGTTACGTATCTCAAAAACAGAATAAACGCACAATCTAGTCAGGACATGGGCTCCTCAATCTTATTTAGAAAAGGGAGCCAACCTTAAATTCCCTATTCAAGCCCCTAGGCTCCAAAGTATCCAACTCAAAGATCCATTTTAGTTCCAATCTTTTGAGTAATCCTTCCCGGTCTCCTCCCCTCCTCAAGGGGGGAACCCCATCAATTATACGGAATCTTAGTTGCGCCACATTATGTTTTAATTGTACAAAATGTTCTGGAACCGGTTGATCCGGTTCTTGTGGAGTCGCATCTTCCCGCTTTTTAGATAGTAATTTCCGTATTGTATATCTATGTTGGTTCAATCTCATCTTAAACATAGTAACATAGTTTATAAGGCCGAAAAAAGATAACTGTCCATCCAGTTTGGCCTGTTTTCCTACAAGTTGATCCAGAGGAAGGCAAAAAAACCCTGTGAGGTAGAAGCCAGTTTTCCCCACTTTAGGGAAAAAAATTCCTTCCCGACTCCAATCAGGCAATCAGAATTACTCCCTGGATCAACGACCCATCTCTAGTAACTATAACCTGTAATATTATTACACTCCAGAAATACATCCAGGCCCCTCTTGAACTCTTTTAGTGAACTTACCATCACCACCTCCTCAGGCAGAGAGTTCCATAGTTTCACTGCTCTTAACGTAAAGAATCCTCTTCTATGTTTGTGTACAAACCTTCTTTCCTCCAGGCGCAGAGGATGTCCCCTCGTCACAGTCACAGTCCTGGGGATAAATAGATCGTGGGAGAGATCTCTGTACTGACCGCTGATATATTTATATATAGTTATTAGATCTCCCCTCAGTCGTCTTTTTTCTAAAGTGAATAAGCCTAATTTTGATAATCTTTCTGGGTACTGTAGTCCACCCATTCCAGTTATTACTTTAGTTGCCCTCCTCTGAACCCTCTCCAGCTCTGCTATGTCTGCCTTGTTCACAGGAGCCCAGAACTGTACACAGTACTCCATGTGTGGTCTGACTAGTGATTTGTAAAGTGGCAGGACTATGTTCTAATCACGGGCATCTATGCCTCTTTTGATGCAGGCCGTTATCTTATTGGCCTTGGCAGCAGCTGTCTGACACTGGTTTCTACAGCTTAGTTTGCTGTTCACTAAAATTCCTAGGTCCTTTTCTATGTCAGAGTTACCCAATATTTTACCATTTAGTATGTACTGGTGACTTGCATTATTCCTTCCCATATGCATAACCTTACATTTGTCAGTGTTAAACCTCATCTGCCACTTCTCTGCCCAATCCTCCAGTCTGTCCAGATCCATCTGTAGCAGTGTACTGTCCTCTTCTGTGTTAATTACTTTACACAGTTTAGTGTCATCTGCAAAAATTGATATTTTACTGTGCAAGCCTTCTACAAGATCATTAATAAATATATTGAAGAGAATAGGGCCCAATACTGACCCCTGTGGTACCACACTAGTGACAGTGACCCAATCTGAGTATGTACCATTATGTACCATTAATAACCACCCTCTGTTTTCTATCACTGAGCCAGTTACTTACCCACATACAGACATTTTCTTCTACATAATATAGTCCGCATGGACACTGCAATACATAAATCACAAAGTCCGAGTTACACGTAAAAAAAACGTTTATACGGTATTTTTTCCCAGTTCATGGATGTGAGAATGTGTCACCCTTGAGGATGCTGTTTCAGTTACAGCAACCTAAGCAGGGGTAACACCCTTTTCTCTGGGTCCCCTGTTTGGCTGGATACGACAAATCAGCCCGTACCAATCTATCTGCAAGATTTCTCGATCTTCTGTATGACATTAACGGAGGTACCTGGAATTCCGCAATCTCAGGAAAAGACTGAGCCAAAATGTGCCAATTACGATTTACAATGTTCGCTATTTGTTTACTGGCTTTAGTGTATGTTGAGACAAAAGGAATTCTTTCTATTTTATTACTACGTTGTGTTGTAGTTAGAAGTTGGTTTCTTGTTAACTGTCTAGCCCTCATTTTATGTCTATCTACCAGATTTTTTGGATACTGTCTATTCACGAACCGTTGACTCATCTTCATTAGTCTGTCCTCTATCAAATTCTCATCAGACACTATCCGTCTTGTTCTCAAGAATTGACTGTACGGGAGTGATTCCAACATTTTTTTAGGGTGTGCACTGTCAAAACGTAGTGTGTTATTACGATCTGTAGGTTTAATAAATAAATCTGTCTTTAAGCCATCACCCTCCACATACACAAGCACATCAAGAAATTGTAGAGACTCAAATGACATCACAACCGTAAATTTTAGGTCCTGGTGTATTCCATTAATTAATGAATGGAAGTTCCGTAACAGTATCTCAGGTCCCTTCCAGATGAGGAATATGTCATCAATATATCTCATCCACCCCCTTTCTGGGCTTACAATAGCATTGTGATATCATTTAAATACTGGCACCTAGCAACGGGACGCTATGTGTAAAGTACGATGCGTACAGGCTTAGAGTGTACTGCCAGTCCTGAGGTCACATGGTATTTTGGCACGGCAGCGCGCTACGTCATTTCCTACCTGGCGGCGCGATGCTGCCTTGGCGGGTGCAGACGCTACGCGTGGCCTCTGGACATAACGCTGACCCCCTCATTATATGATATTTATTGGACACTGAAGTTTTTATGGTGTGTATTAATCACATATGTTAATATATGTATGTTAATATATGTATGATATGGTGTACACTGTAGTGGTGATTGGGGTAGAACCACCCCCATTTTGGGGATGATCCTGCCTCATTTCCACTTGGAACCAGGTATATATGTATGTCACTTTATATTGCACAACTTGCTTGATAAAGACCACTGCTGGTCGAAACGTCGCCGATTTGGTGAATAAACCACCCATTGTTTGAAGACATCGAGTGCTGCGGTTTTTGTTTGTTACTTAATCATTAGGCCATCACTAGCTGATCTGCTGGTGTCCGACACACTGCACTGCTGGTCTGTGTAGCAACATCGACAGAAATCAGCACTGGAGCTACACAGTACTGTTGATGTTGGGAGCTCACTAAGGCTACTTTCACACTAGCGGCACAGGTGTCTGTCAGGCTGTCGTCGTTTTAGCCTGGCCGCCTCTCGGCATGTTTGCTGTGCTGCGGACGGAACTCCAGCCCACATCCAATATAGTTCACACGTGCACTAGCAGCAGCACGGATCCGGCAAGCTGTTCACCCGCTGGACACCCCTGCCGCAAGTGTGAAAGTAGCCTTAGGCTAGGGCTACACGACGACATGTGTCACATAGTGCACAACTACACGCGCGACAGTGTGTTGCACCAATGTCGCGCGACAATTTTTATAATGGAAGTCTATGGTGTCGCACTGCGACATGCAACATGCTGCGACTGCGACACGACAGTCGCAGAAAAGGCCATCCAGGATGGGTTTTTTAATAAGGGGTGCACATACATAATACAGACAATTGCAGTAAGCGAGGGCTTACAATCTACAAGCTGTATATTGTACATACAGAGGTTGCACAAAACTTTTCTCACCCTTTTTATTATTAAATTGCATTACTACAATATGGATGTGTGCCTGGAACCAGAGAATGGAATGGGTCAGCGTGCCATCCACACGGATGAAAAAATAAAGTGCCAATAGGAGTATTTTTACCCTCTCTTCATATGCACCATCGTGTCTTCTTCCTCCCCTGGAAACCAATCCTCTCTGTGAGTCAGTCATCTTCTCCATCTGGAGCCCTGCATCCTCGAGATCACAGGAAAGCTTTAGCAGCGTTATTAAACATGGTTGTGTTTTTTCCTGTAGCTTATTTTTATGTTTCATGTCCAGATTTGGCTTCTGCTTTATTTAGCTCTTCTGTTATCTGGGGCATCCACAAGTCATCCTTGTCTGCATATGTACTGCACCGACACGTTTTCCCATTTATTGTATTGGAAGCATTTCTTTACATTTGCAGTGTGCATAGTAAAAGGGTGTTTGTCAGGTCTTTGTGTATTCCCATGAGAAATCAGCGGCAGACTGAGGGCAGTGTGACTTTAAGTGATTTAAGTGTTATTCTTCAGTTTTTCTTTACATGCGTGAAAAACGGATGCAGTCCTTATGGAAAAAACGGAAACGCTGAAGTGAACTGACTGACACTTTCCATATTGCTCATGTGATATAGGCTTAAAGGGAGTCTTTCACCAGCAAATTTGCTGTTAAACCAGGCACAGTGTCGTGTATGGCCAGCTCTGCTGAGTGTAATGATACCTTTCATTAATGATCTGTTGCTTCATTCTGGAGAAAAAGTACTTTGAAAGGCTATGTACACCTTGAGAGGCAATTTTTGTTTATGATTGCAATTTACTCATTTTTGGCTAAAAATCTTTTTCTTTTCAGTTGGCCTTTATTAAAAATATTGAGCCTTTCTGTCACAAAGGGTTAACTGTTTTTCTAACTGTGTGACTGGTACTTTCACTGTGTCAGAGAGCAGAGATAAGGAGCCCGTCAACTCCCCAACTGACGGAAAAGACAGAAAATCCACCGGCAGCTGGTAGAGCATCTCCGCTATTTACAAAAAAAAGGGCTTCATACTTTTAATAATGACCAATTGAAAAAATTATATTTAGCTCAAAATTACTACAATGCAATAATACAAAATATAAAAAAAATACCCCTCCATTTTTTAATACAAAATTTAAAAAAATCCCCCCCAAAGGTGTACAGACAGGCTTTAATCTTTATGCAAATTAGCTGTTGCGTGCACCAAGGGAGGGCCCAGGCCACTTTCCACCTGCTTCCTCTGCCAGCCCGTCCTTGATTGGCCGAATGTTGATCAATATAGAGAGGGAGGAGCTGGCAGAGGAAGCAGGAGGGGCAAGGGTGCAGAGAGTGATTTGGGCCGGTACCACTTAGCTGTGGACAATAAGATACAGGGAATTTATCAAGGTTTTCTCTTGCTTTATCCTGAAAAATACAGTTAGGTTATATTTACTTGGCGTATGTTTCCACCGTAACAACTGAACCTTGGGTTTCAGATGCAGTTTTACATGATGTCTTCTCGGGGTCCACCCATGGCTTTAGCCCCATTCTGTGGCGCAATTCCGCATACAGCCACCCTTCATGGTGTCCAGGCCATGGATGTGGTATGGACGGCAGCACAGACTATCTGGATCCTACAGTGTATTATGTATGGACAGGAAGTCAGTTTCTCTGAGTATTCCTATAAGGCCTCTTTCACACGAACGTTGTGTTTTGCGGTCCGCAAATTGCGGATCCGCAAAAAAAACGGATGGCGTCCGTATGGCATCCGTATTTTTTGCGGATCCACTGTAACATTGCCTATCCTTGTCCGCAAAACGGACAAGAATAGGACATGCTCTATTTTTTTTTGCGGGCCACGGAACGGAGCAACGGATGCGGACAGCACACGGTGTGCTGTCCGCATTTTTTGCGGGCCCATAGAAATGAATGGGTCCGCATTTTTCATGTGAAAAATGCGGATCGGAGCCCGCAAAAACAACGTTCGTGTGAAAGAGGCCTTACACTTAGATGAGTGTCTCATAACAGTACCAAAAAAAAATTGACTTTTAGTCCACACATAAGGACGGTCTAGGACTGGGATGACTAACCTCCAGCACCCCAGCTGTGGTAAAACTATGACTCCCAGTTGCTTGGCTGTTCTCAGAACTCCATAGTAATGAATGGAGCATGCTGGGAGTCGTAGTTTCACCACAGCTGGATTGCCGGAGGTCATCTAGCCATCACTGGGCTAGGATTTGGATAGTCCCGTGTTATAACACAAGTACTACAGAGAGGCTGAAAATTTGGGAATAGTGCACACATTAACGTCACTACTACTTAGCCAGTCTCCATTACAGAGGGGGAAATAATTTGATTGTTCACAATCCCTGTTAATTTCATTAATAGGGATTAAGAACAGAAGATTGCTACTGCTGTGAAAGATTTAGCTATCGCTGCTACCACAGCTAAGAAAAATTCCCAGTGTAACTAAAGCCTAACAATCCTCAGTTCCTCATTGAACCATAGCAATGCAGTGTGGAAGAGTAACCAAATACCAGTGCTGCCGGAAGAGAGAGATTTGCAATGTGCTTTTTACTGACCTTGTCTTTTTCTATTCCCATAGGTTTTCTGTGACTTACAAATTGAGGATCAAGCTACAGACCTACAGTCACCACCATGGCTGGTGAGATACTAAATACTGCTGCATATCTGTATACTGCTGCAAATAATAAATGAGACCCGAACCCCTTTATTGCTTTAGTTATGGATGATAAACCTTGTGTCTATCTATTTTGCTCCGTTTTTCAGCTCTCTGAGTATATCCGCCATTGTAAACAATGGATGTTTTGCGTTCTAGTCCCCAAGGTTATTTACAGGGTTGTATATACACAGGAATCGTTTTTCTTTCCTATTCTGACTACCGGTAGATGTGTTGTATGTGTCATAGTAGTCATGCTGATATTTACTTAAAATATACATACAAGAAATATGGTTTACGTTCAAACATCCTGTACATGCTCCTACACATAGCCATGGCAACCAGTGAGAAATGAGGAATAGATTGCTGCCAGACATCTCTAGTGGCGGCTTATATCTCTCAGACATCTACCATCGGGCAATAGGACACCCCTATATACCACCAAAAGCAGCAGGTTCAGCTGACGTTCATCTGTGTATGACCACCTTTACAATTCAAAATGGAAGCCAGGTTTATATTACAAGGAGACTGATATGGTCCCTCAAGATACAATGGTCTTTTCTGAGTCTTCGTAAGTTGAAACCAGACAGATTCAACCATTCAACATGGTCTTTTTTTCTGGGAAAACACCTGTAATGGTTGTCTACCATCTCCTCTTCACAGTATTAGATATCCTGTATTGTCCTCTGACTGTACCAGGATGAGCTGTTCCTCTGGATGTCACATGCATGCTGTATAGGACCCTGAAAAAGCTCCAGTCCTCAGTACAGAAAGTGATTTACAGTTTCCAGTATCTATTCCTGAGGACTTGCTTGATCTTAGTTATCTGCTTATTACTCTTAAATCTTAATTTTCTCTCATTGGATTACATTTTGAGTCTTTGGAACCAATTACTAGTTTCCCATAAAGTTAAAGAGGTTCTCTCCAAGTTATATTTATTGATGACCTATCCTCCTCTTCAAACAGCTGATCGGCGGGGGTGCCGGGTGTCGGACCTCCGCCGATCTGATATCAATGACCTATCCTGAGAATAGGTCATCAATAAATATAACTTGGAGAACCCCTTTAAGGACTCAAGTTATGATGGTTTCAAAATATAATGGTAGTCCCAGAACCAATTCATAATGTAAGTTAAGGGTCCACTATACATATACGTTAAACTTACAGACGTTCAGCCGTCTGCCGTAGACCAAACAAGAACAAATTAAATAGCTCAACTAATGTAAGTGCTTTCTCCAAATTTGACACTAAATGGCACTTTTAATGACCACTGCAGTCTGAGAATTATACAGTCCCTTCATGACAAGTGTCCTCAGTACTTAGCAGAGAACCATTTTGCTGTTCTGACCTGCAGCAAACGTGATGCATAGCCAGACACCAGTTTCTGGCAGAATTCCTTAGAAACCTAAGCCCATTCCTCAGGGAGAGTGACCTCCAGTTCACTAATGATCTTGGGTTTACATGCTGCATCCTCCTTCATATACCATCAAAGATTTTCTATTGTGATGGCCACTTAAGAATCTTCCAGTACTTCTGATACCAAGCCTTTGTGGACTTTAAGGTATGCTTGGGATCATTGTCCTGTTGGAAAGTCCAATGATGCCCAAGATCCAGCTTCCTCATAGAAGGTATGACGTTTTCTCCTGAGGATTTCCTGATGTTTGAATGAATCCATATTGCCCTCCATACCCTGTAGGTTTCCAGTGCCAGAGGAAGCAATGCAGTCCCAGAGCCACCACCATGCTTCACTGTAGGCAGGGTGTTCTTTTTAGGATTTGCTTCATTCTTCCTCCTGTAGACATACCGCTGATCCATACGCCTGAAAAGTTCATTTTGTTTTAGTTCTTCTATATAACAGAATCCTCAAACTTCTGTAGCTTATTTATATGGTTCTGAGCATATTGGAGCCAACTTTTCTTGTACATTCGGGTCAGTAGAGGTGTATGTCAAGCATGGAGACCTTCAGCATTTAGTATTTTACTGTGCAAAACTGTCTGCTGCCACCAAATCTTGCTGCAGGTCTTTTACAGTCACTCAAGGGTTTTTGACCATGTGCCTTCTGAGGAATCTTGTGGCAGTGATGGCTTCCACTTTCTGCCATGCCCAGGTAGTGTAGTGAACTGTGCTTCCAACTGTATCTCCAAGAACATTCAGTGCCTTTGCTATCTTTTTTTTTTATCCCTTTTCTTTTTTGTGCAGGGCAATGATCTCTTCTCTTAAGTTTCTGGATCGCTCTCTTGACAGCTATATTTCTAGCATGAAACCAAATGTCACAGTCAACAAATCCCTATACAGTCCATTTGTTTTCTGCATCCGTATGTCCTTTCTTCAAAAGAACATGCCCTATTCTGAGCCACAGAATGCGGTTCATGAATCCACTGAAGTCAACCAGTCCGCCCAAAAAAAAAAAAGTATGGTAATGAGTTTTGCGGATCACAAAATATATTTGGTTATGTGAATGCCCCTAATGAAGCTCTTGATTAGTTGCATCAGGTGTGCTTCATCCAACTCCTGATAATGTGTACTCTTATAAGTGATTCTATTCCTAATTAAAGGGTTAGTCTCATTTTAGACAATGGGGGCATATCGCTAGGATATGCCCCCATTGTCTTATAGGTGCGGGTCCCACCGCTGGGACCCGCACCTATTTCCAGAACGGAGCCCCCGAACTGAATGAGGGCGCACTGCGCATGCGCAGCCGCCCTCCATTCATTTCTATGGGGCCGCTGAAAATAGCCGAGCGCTGGCTCGGCTACTTCCGTCGGCTCCATAGAAATGAATGGGAGCGCACCGCGCATGCACGGCCCGGCTCCCATTAATTTCTATGAGCGGCGCGGGGAGCTGCGCCTGGTGGTGGCCGGACCCCCGGAAACCTGGGGTCCTCCAGGCGCAGCGCTCCCCGCTCCGTTCTGGATATAGGTGCGGGTCCCACACCTATAAGACAATGGGGGCATATCCTAGCGATATGCCCCCATTGTCTAAGATGAGAATACCCCTTTAACTCGATTTTCAAAAGGGGTTTGAATAATTTTGATTGCAGCTGTATATACAAGACCCTCTTTGATGTTCCTGCAGATAAACAGAATAACTTCCCACCACTGCCTCGGTTCATACCACTCAAGCCCTGCTTCTATCAAGATTTTGAGACTGATATTCCTGACCAACATCGTACCACAGCCAAGCGTCTCTATTACCTGTGGATGTGTGAGTATGGTGCCTTGCCTGAATATCATCATGCCTCTTAATTACAGTTTTTTACATGCTTCCAGTAAAACTTTGGAGAGGAAATGGGATCCATGACAGATACAGATATGTTCCCGGTAGGATGATTGTGTACAGGATTTCCTTTGTAACTTTTGGTCAGTAGCCTTCTTTGCGGATTTTATGCTTAGCAAGGCATTGTCAGTTGATAGTTGAGGGGCAGTTCCTGACATGCTACATTCTTGTTTTTGTGTGAACATGAATAGGAGTATAAGGAGATAACACGGATAGTGTGGACAATATGAACTTAAAATTCCAGTCTCAATATATTTAACTTTAATAGAAACTACCAGAAACATACCTAGTGCATGGATGCCTCTTAAAGGAGTTGTCAGGTTCAGAGATGAACCCGGACATACCCATATTTTCACCCAGGCAGCCCCCCTGATGATAGCATGTCATGCTTCGATGCGCTCCCTTGCCCTGTGCTGGATCCCGCAGGGCAGGGGCTTGTTTGTTTAACTGCACACACTGCCGGGCCGGCTTTATCGCTGTCCTAGCCGTTTTACAGGCTAGGGCAGCGCTAAAGCCCGCCCATCAGTAATGGTGACATCACTAGGCTCACTGCTGGGCTGAAGCCTCTGCCTGGCAGCCATTGAGGAGCCCAGTTCGTCACCAGAACTCCTAAAAATGCCTTTGCCCTGCATGAATCAGATCAGGGCAGAGGAGAACTGCTCTGATTCTCAAGTCAGAGGGGCTGCCTGCGTGAAAATGGGGATATGTCCGGGTCCAGCTCTGAACCAGGACAACCCCTTTAAATAAACTTACACCCAACTATTTTTTAAAAAGACTGCCATAAGAAACACCATCCTTAATACGTTCTCCCCCATAGTATTTTTTTTTAAGGTACACTGGCTCATCAATGTCCTAGGCTTTACTGTAATAGAAAATATACGCAGATGAACCTATTATGTAATATAAGGCTAGTGAAGGCACATTCTTTGATTGTGTGCCACAATCCATATAAGACGTCTCGGTTGTGTGATCTTGGTTACCCTCACATATATATATTATTTAGGGCTCATTCAGATGAATGTAAGGGCTCTGTGCTGTAGACCGCAAATAGCGGTCCACAATATACAGACATTGGCCTTGTACACTCTGTAATGCAGATGTGGACCCATTGACTTGAATGGGTCTGCAATCTGCAAAATACAGTAAAAGATAGGACCTGTTTCCGTGGGCTTCCGATCTGTGTCTAGGAAATGTCTTATCTTGTGCCATATCTTGCGCCATATCTTGCGGATCGCAGACCCAGTCAAGACAATGGGTGCGCAATCGCAGCACGGAGTGCACACAGCTGGTGCCCATATATTGCAGACAAGCTATTCACGGTCCGCAATATGTGCACAGAGCCTTTACGTTCATCTGAATGAGCCCTTGGATGAAGACTTGCAGCACATCTACTATATTAGTATAGTATATCTATTATATTACTAGATTATTGTATCTGATTTGAATTTATATTATGAACTTTCTCACATAGCTTGGAGTCTGGATGCATTATAATATTATTGAATGGGTTTTCCAGCTTGGTGTTATTAATAAGCTACCCTCAGGATAGGACATTGATATTGGATTGGTGGGAGTCGATATCTGGTCTCATCACTGGTCAGCTGTTTTTGGCAGTTGTCAGCACTGGAAACTAAAAAGTGGATGTAAGCTGTAGTAGCCATGCTGCCGTACTGCAGCTGAGTTCCTGTTCACTTGATATGGAGCTGAGCTGCAGTAATGAGGATAAGTCATCAATATATCTAGGCTGGAAAAGTCCTTTAACTGAGCTTAAAATTGAGTTCCCACATTGGATGGGATTTGGTGAAGCAATGTGGATCCCATCTCCTCTACCCTGGCTTTCTTCAAGCTCACTCTGATCTTTGGCTCTCTTCTCCTTACTGCACATGTGTGCCTCTGCCTGACCTCATGTGTGCATGCAGTGAACAGTATCACACTGGCGGTGAATCTGATTGGCTGCTTAGCGTGGATGATTGGAGGAGGTGGAGCCGTCAATTTCGGCCTGGCGTTTCTGTGGCTCATCCTTTTCACTCCCTGCTCCTATGTGTGCTGGTTCAGACCTATTTACAAAGCTTTCAAGTAAGTATCTGCCTGCCTATCTAAATCTAGTAAACCTGTTAAGTTCCATGTCTCCTTTTTTATTCATTCATTCATCCATGCACAGTGGCTGTGTACTTCATTCCGCCAACCATTCCATATATATAGCCACCACAATTAGTGACTCCTGTGATTGCCATTAGGCATTTCCTTAGGATTATTATCATGATCATTTTCTCCAGTCTGTTTTGTTATCTTTTAAACTCTTGCATTTGTGTACCTGTGTATTTCTGCTAATACTCTTTAACTCCATGAACACTCCAGCAATTTTGTGGACATATAATGCTGTACTAGTAGTTTCATTTATTTTATCTCAGTTGCATTTATACATTGTGAACCCTTTCATTATGGACAGCAATGTCATGTGATCCCCTGTGTATCTACCAGACTACACGAGCATGCTCTCCTGTGTAGACGGGAAGTGAATCTTCCCTCTGTGTAGGACTTCCTGTGAACTGCAGGATTACATCAGAATCTGATCCATTGTGGCGGCTCTCATACACCTCTCCTTTCTGTGTTCCTCCACTGTATAGAGTGTTGCTGAAGATATCATGTCTGCCCAGTCCAAGGAACCAGAAATGCAGTGATCTAGATGAATCCTAATAATGATTAGCTGCACAGTCATAAAACTCCCCTGACTCAAAATGACTGTCTATACTATCTGTTAGTGCTGTGTGCAGAATATCCAGTGTATTTCTAAGAGATGCAGCATCACACTGCTTACAGGGAAAACAGTGTGAATCTGCACTATAAAGCAATACAGTGAACTATGCAATGTGTGTTACTGGACAGATTTTGTCTCAATGAGCTGACACTGGCTTTAGATAGGAGTAGAGCAAGTGCAGTGTGATGAGACGTTCCCTTTGTTTTTGAAGTGTGAGAAACATGATGGGAAATTTAGACTGCATTAGGAGAATCAGACAGGAAGAAATAATCACGCTAGTAGACCTAAATAGTACATCAGCTAAAACAGCTATACACAAGAGCCTGTGTGTGATTTAATAATAGCCTATGCTGCACTGTATAGGGAAGAACGCTGGAGTGCTTCACTTCATTCATGTCATAAGATTACTGGAATGTTTTAATGAGTAAAATGTTCTTTGTCTAATGAAGAGCATGCATGCAGCCAATCACTTCTACATAGTAATAACCGTATGCAAGATTTTTAGTGTCAGTTCTGAGACCCTTTACAATTATTTGAACTTTACCTTCCTCTTTGTATAGGACAGACAGTTCCTTTAACTTCATGGCATTCTTCTTCACTTTTATGGCTCAGTTGGTCATCAGCATAATACAAGCTGTGGGTATTCCTGGTTGGGGAGTCTGGTAAGTCAGAGATTTATCAGCATTATGACCCTAGAACAACACGGGGTTATATCAGGATGGAATTGTACTGCGCAGTCTGCATAAACTGTTGGATAACATTTTGCTTTACCGATGTTGTTCTGATTTTTATATATTGCAGTGCATTGTGGGACATCAGATGAACATTACCCAGCTAGAGCTGTACACACGAATGTCTGTCTGGGTTTGGGTTATGCAGATAAATTACTTCTAGACTAGAAGATATTTCACTTTCTCTTTTGATGTGAATAGAAAACAAAATATTCTGTGAAAATTAGAGGGATTGTTCTCCCCTCTGGCGTGGCTGGACCTGGAGTAGTAATCATACTTAAAGGGAACCTGTCATCTCGGAACACCCCCTGAACTAGAGTAAGCGTTGTATAGTGTAAGTGATGCTGAATCCGAATATGTTAGTTTTATCTTCATACTCACTTCCATTCTGACGCTGTGCTCCCACAAACCTGCAGTAAAATGCACTCAGTGGACTCGTCTTTGAGTCCTCTCCATTATGTGAATGAGAACTGGAGTCCACTGAGTGCATTTTACTGCTGGTTTGTGGGAGCACAACATCAGAATGGAAGCGAGTATGAAGATAAAAATTACATAACCAGACTCAACGTCACTTACACTATACAACGCTTACTCTAGTTCGGGGGGTGTTTCGGAGATGACAGGTTCCATCTCCATCGCTGCCCCACCACCTGTGCAGGTCCTGAGTCTCCCTGCGTCAACATCTGTTTTCATGCGGGCTACGTGACTGCTGCAGACAATGACTGGCCACAGCAGTGACGTATCACCTATGTGTCACGTGACCTGTCACTGGCCCATTTCAAGTGACCAGGGTCGAAACGGACACAGGGAGACCGGGGACCTGCAGTGCTGGTGAGGCAGCTATGGAGTCTGAACGTAGCTGCGAGGGTCAGGTAAGTGGGTCCAGCCATGCTGAGGGGTCTGTAGAAAACGTCCCCGGGGTGAACAACTCCTCTATAGACTCGATGAAAAATATCCATCCGTTTTGTCTCTACAGCTGCAATGGTTACAGACTACTAACCCAATGTAGTCCAATCCCCTCCAAATGTATGTTAGCAAGAAGTAGGGGACAGGAGGGGAATGCTGGGAATTGTTTAAATCGGGATAATTTGCAAAGTTGTTTGATTTAGTTTACATGTATTGGACTTGCTGGATTTTGTACATATGTTTATAGAGGGTTGTATTAGTCTGTATAGTAGCTGCCAGAACATTACTTTGTTCTGATCTACTGTTTTTTGGCTTTGTCCCGTTTCCTATAGTGGGTGGATTGCAGCCATCTCCTTCTTTGGAACAAATGTTGGATCTGCAGTGGTGATGCTAATACCCACCATTATGTTCACAGCGGTTTCTGTCTTATCCTTTGTGGCGTTGACCAAGGTATGTAGTTTAGAGTTTTAATTGCCTTCATTTTCATCATGAGATGTTCAAGACATCATCACGTTCATCTTCATGTTTAGATACGGTAGGCTGTTTTGCACACAGCGGTATTTGTCTGCGGTGTGCTGCGGAGCAAGACGGCTCCGTCATGACTCACAATCTAAGTCAGTGGGGTCGGATCCGTTTTCTCTGATACAATAGAAAACTGATCCGTCCCACATTGGCTTTCAATGGTGTTCATGATGGATCTGTCTTGGCTATGTTAAAGATAATACAACCAGATCTGTTCATAATGGATGCAGATGGTTGTATTTTCAAGACAAAAGCGTTTTTGTGATCCATTGTGGATTCAGCAAAAACGCTAGTGTAAAAGTAGCCTTAGATGCCTCAGTAGATATTGACCATAGCATCTGAAGGCTTAAATGCCCGAGTTAAGAGTTATCTTAGGAGATGAGCAAATCGATTCTAATGAATCTAATAAGTTCAAAATCAGCTTTCTTGAGCAGCGAGGGGCTTGCCATGCTGCTCATGAGACCCCCTACTTCATTGACAGGACCAGACCTCTCGCTTAGTTCTGTCAGTTTCGCACTAGCATCGTTGCAAAACTTGAGTACAGTTGAAAGAGCACAGGATCTGCATCTGTGCTAGCACCGCTGATGTCTGGGTAAACCTGAAAGTGGAGTTCTCTGTCCAAAACCACCATTTCGACATCCGGGTGTATCAAGTGTTGTGTGCTACACAGGTGGCAGAGGCGCTGGCGTGAGATTACCAGAGTCAGGCGAGATGTCTGTTCCTGTCAATCAAGGGGGAGGGGGGGAGTCTTCAGCGCTTGAGAAGGCTGATTTCGAAGGAATTCGATTTGTTCCCACCAAAGATGATGGCATACATTTATGGCTCTTTGCACTGATTGCATAGTTTTAGGGTCTGACATTGACTTGCAGGATAGCCACCCTAGGTGGCGCTAGAGAGAAACCAGTTTCTTCCCTTTCGAGGGGTGTTAATTTGCATCCTATAAAAAAAATTAAGATAAATTTATTTTTATTTTAATGTTCTATTTTCCCCCTATATACACAGGTACACAAATTTTACCGTGGTGCTGGAGGCAGCCTTAGTAAGGCTCAGGAGGAGTGGACCTCGGGTGCTTGGAAAAATCCTCACGTCCAGCAAGCGGCTCAGAATGCAGCTTTCGGAGCAGCACAGGGTGCCATGACACAACATGAACCTCAGTACTCTGCCACACCAAATTATGGGTATTCCAATCAAATGTAAGGGTTTTTCTCGGGACTGCAAGAATACATTCCGTAGGGCCACCGGGCCCTTCCATTCCTGCTGTCCTCTAGTAGATCAGTTGTATCTTCAACATTTTACCTACTTCCCTTTGATATGGTGCATAATTGATTGTGGTGTGTATGTTGTGTTCTGGAGAGAATCCCACCCCTGAGAAAGAAGGGGCAACATGTTTATGTGAGTTCCATACACATAGCCCAATACCTTGGGAGCTATATGATATACTGGATGCTATACGGGAAATATTTAGAAAAAATAAAAAAATTCAAGGCATTTGTATAATTAGCTGTAAACCGTGTATAGACAAGGTGAAATTCAACAGCAGGTAGCCCTTCAGGTGTATGACATCCGCATGTAGCATCAAGCCGGCCCTATCTCTGGCTGTGGATGCTGGTATCTGGAACCTTCTGCATATTTTAATACCAAATGTGGGACTACCATAGCATTCCCTGTCTCCATCTTTAAAGTTTTGGTTTTTATACCTCATATAGCATATGGAATTACATTCTAGAAAATTGTCTGATGATCATACTGCAGTGTTAGTTGGCCAAACCCTGTCCTGTTACCTGCAGGAACACTTGGTGTTTTGTGGATTATTGAATAGTGCTGTGTAATAACTGTAATTATGTGTTTTTATGGAAAATACAGCGCTATAAATTTCTACCGACTAACTCAACAATACTAACGCGCTGTGTATGTAAAATGCTGTAAATTCCAGTGGTGCGCTGGGTTTCAGGCTACATAAAAAGCACAGACAGAATTATCGCCATAGTCTTACCGGGAAGATCTGAATCATGCAGCCCATGAGGTATGAGGAACGCTATGCACACTTTGGCCTGTTATTACTAATAGATGAAACCATGCACGTATAGTGTCCTCAAGAGGACCTGTGAGCTCTCTTGACATGCCGATCTTAGTAAATACTTGTATTCTTCAAGAAACTATTCTGGGGCAAGGCTCTGTTGTACCATTCCTCTGTTATTTCCCTTGGTGTTGTGCCTTTGTACACGGACACTGTCCAATCAGTGCTGGCTGTGCAGGGACACGCCCCTTTAACACAGAGTGGCAACACCCATTTGTCACTTTATTCATACATACTCAGGAGGAATAACGGAGGAACGGCATCAAACAGAATAAAGCTACTTTCACACTTGCACTTTCCCTTTCCGCTATTGAGATCCATCATAGGATCTCAATAGTGGGGCAGGGAAAACGCTTCCATTTTGTCCCATTCATTGTCAATGGGGACAAAACTGAACTGAATGAAACGGAATGCTCCAGAAGGCATTCCTTCCGTTTGGTTGCGTCCCCATCGTGGACAGAATAACACTGCAAGCAGCGGTTTTCTGTTCACAATGTGGTGCGGAGCGAGATCCGTCCTGACACACAATGTAAGTCAATTGGGATGGATCCGTTTTCTCTGACACAATAGAAAACGGATCCGTCCCCCATTGACTTTCAGTGTTGTTCATGACGGATCCGTCATGGCTATGTTAAAGATAATACAACCGGATCCGTTCATAACGGATGCAGACAGTTGTATTATCAGTAACGGAAGCGATCCAGCAAAAACGTTGGTATGAAAGTAGCCTAAAGAGAAAGATGCTCCAGAAGTGTTGTTCACGGGGAATATAAGTATTCGGTAATACAGACATGTCGGCCTGCATGCTGTTTCTACCTTTTTCCTATAAGCCTTTGTGTGTACATATTCATTTTACCGTATAAGACACTTATTACCTCTTCAGGAGCTATGACATGTAATATAATATTGTAAATTTCTCATACACTAATATTTGGGGGACCAAATAAGTACTGACACAATGTATTTACTCACGGTATGTATTAAATTGTAGAGATAAATGGGCAGCTAGCGTCTGGACAGAATCCACAATGTGAGTCGACTTCCCCAATAATATGATTTGGCGCTACCTGCCGAACTTGTTTACATTTTAAATTTGATTTTGGTAACCGGATTCTACAAGAAAGGTCTTAAACTTATGTCTCGAGCTGTTACATTTTGGCTCTGGCTAAAAGCACTTTTAAAGGGGTTCTCCATCAGAATGTACGCACGCTTGTGTTAAAACCTGGCTGTCTTGATAGATCTTTTGGCAGCTATAGCATATGTTACCGCTATAGCTGCCATATAATAATACATGTCTGTTTCTTTACTTCACTTTTGTGTTGTTTTCTCACTCTATAATTAGGAAAACCATGCATCTCATGTACTTTCAATATAACCTGTAATGTAACACAGGTCACATGTATGTGTCATATACAAGAAGACGAACAATTTACAAGATTGAGCACTTTCTGCCAAAACTGCACAGCCGGTGTCAGTAATGCTGCCAGCTTCACGTTCAGTGTCAATGATAAAAACGCATGAATTCTTATGTTACATTCAGATCATTGCCAGGATTTTACGATGCAGGATCCATGTAAACTTCTCATTCTAAACTTCTGCCGCTATATCTACTTGTCTTACATGTGGCTTTGCCATGCAGTTGCTGTGGATTTCATCACATGCATCCTCATGTAATACGTGGATTTTGCGGCAGATTTTTCAGTGCCACAAGAATCCACCCTTTTATACACACTGTGCCAATTCTGGGCAGAGACTAAAAGGTGTCATAAAGAGACATATAATGCAAAATGTGTTGCATAGCCTCCAAAAACTGTGCCCAGAGGCGGCACTGAGCGTATGTTGCAGAGTTTCTTCTCTTTGTAGTAGGGATTGAACTGAACCCCTTTAATGTAAGAACTGACACGTATGTAGTGACCATTCCCTATCTGAGGTTTACTTCTGTCTTCATCTCAGTCCTATAATCTATACTTGGGAGATGTAAACCGCGAAGAATAATTGTCCGCGTTCCAATTCTTTTCCAACACTCCACCGGTAATAAAAGCGCCATGTATATTTCCGTTTAAGAGGATCCTTGAGTTCTAATGTCCAGATCCGATGATAGACTCTGGTATTCTGTCATTTTATGTGTAGTTTCTCTTAAATTATTGATGTTTGGTGAGAAGAAATGTGCAGAACAAAGTATGTGATTCCATAAGAAAATAAAGAAACGTTCAAACTCACTTTTCCTGTGACTCATTGAATAGACCTGTGAATGTGGTTTATGGTGGTGGCGTTACGTAAACTGTCTTCCCGCCTCTTCAGCGTCATGTACTAGAATAGATTATAATACGCAATGAAATTAACTCTCATTGATTTGTAAACCTGTTCAGTTTTTTCCGCGCGGGTGCAATGCGTTTTGATGTGTTTTTCACACGCGTGATAAAAAAAACTGAAGGTTTACAAACAACATCTCTTAGCAAAAATCTGTGAAAAACACATTGCATCCTGAAGAAAGTGCAAGTTTTTCACTGAAGCCCCATTCACTTCTATGGGGCCAGGACTGCGTGAAAAATGCAGAATATAGAACATGCTGCGAATTTCACGTAACGGCGAACTGATGCGTGAAAAAAAAATGCTCATGTACACAGACCCATTGAAATGAATGGGTCAAGATTCAATGCGGGTGCTATGCGTTCACGCCACACATTGCGCCTGCGCGGAAAACTCGATTATGTGAAAGGGGCCTAAGACCAGCTTTTCAAAATGCAGGTCTTAGTCCAAAGTGTTCTGGAGTAAGGTGCAAGAAATGTACTAAGAGGTATAATTTCATGGCTCACTTTTTGAATATTGGCACCACATTTGCTATGCGTCAGCCTAGTCCAATGGAAGCATAACCCAAATAGTAAGAAGAAAAAGATCTGGCTACAGTGCAAGCCTGAGGCCAACAAGAGACCAGACTGAAGAACGCAAAGCAGAAATCCTGGCTTCAGCCAGAAACAATAAGTCATTTATTAAGACCGGCGTTTTAGATGCTGGTCTTAATAAAGCCCCTGCTCTGGCAGTGTATACGCCAAAAGTTATGGACAGGCGCTGGCCTCTACATAACTTTGGCGCATCCAGCGCCAGTCTAAATGTAAGACCGTTCCTAGCTGTCTTACATTTAGACCATTTTCTACTCCTAAAACAGGCGTAGAATATGGTAAATGAGACGGGCCTACTGGATGTCCCCCTTGCCCGCCCACTTTTTTTTTAGACGTGGCGTGAGTGGGGAAAAGTTGCAGATCTGTGCCAGAAATATGCCTAATATAGGCGTATTTCTTGATAATAAATGACCCCTAATATTCCTACCCAGGAGTGTCTAAATGCTAAAGAAAAAGATGGAACCAATCAAATGGCAAACAAGCACTGAATGTAACAGCACACTTCCCAGAGACCTGAAACATTGAAAGCATGCTTACTGGCACATCTACCAACGCCAAGATCACTTCTTCAGATAGGAACCTACACCCTCAGACTTGCTTTTCCTGGGCCTAGGCTTACAAAATGAACTCTGGGTAGATAGGATGCATGGCCCAAATGGAGGCAGCCCCTCCTCTAAACGTACAATTAAAGGGGTTTTTCAGGAGTTAACTACTAATGACCTCCTCCGGATAGGTCATCAATATCTGATCGGTGGGGATCCAACACCTGGGACCCCCGCCGATCAGCTGTTAGAAAAGGCACTGGCGCTCCCATGAGCACCAAGGGCTTCTCTCAGCTTTTCTTAGGCCAGTGACGTCACGTTCATCGGTCACGTGGTTTAGGAGCGGCTCAGCCCCATTGAAGTGAATGGGGCCGAGCGCGTTACCAAGCACAGCCACTATACAATGTACGGCGCTGTGCTTGGTGAGCTGAGAGAAGGTACCAGCACTCACAGGAGTGATGGTACCTTCTCAAACAGCTGATCGGCGGGGGTCCCAGGTGTCAGACCCCCACCAATCAGATACTGATGAACTATCCTGAGCATAGGTGATCAGTGGTTAACTCTCGGAAAACCCCTTTAAAAACAAGACCCTTACTAATGTATTGTTATTATCCATATGGCCTCCTTTGCTGGCTGGGTTCATTTTTCCATCACATTAAACACTGCTTGTTTCCATGGTTATGACCACCCTGTAATCCAGCAGTGGTGGCACTGTTTGCACACTATAGGAAAAAGCGCAGGCCTTTTTGGTGGCCGGGACTATGGGAGTGAGCACAGTCCAGCATTTTTTTCTATAGTGTACAAGGACAGCCACCGCGGCTGGATTTCAGGGAGGTCATAACCAATGAAACGAACAGTGTATAATGTGATGGAAAAATGAACCCAGCCAGCAAAGGAGGCAATGTGGATAATAGAATTACATTAGTACGTGGCTTGTATTACCTTTCTCTACATGGTAAATGCCTTTTTGCTGAAGCGTTACACCTTTAACATCACTTCCAAGCAGGTTGTCATCAGCTTTAGGCCTCTTTCACACGAACGTTGTGTTCTGCGGTCCGCAAATTGCGGATCCGCAAAAACAACGGATGGCATCCGTGTGCATTCCGTATTTTGCGGAACGGAACAGCTGGCCCCTAATAGAACAGTACTATTCTTTTATTTTATTTATTTATTTTTTTTTTGTGGGCTACGGAACGGAGCAACGGATGCGGACAGCACACGGTGTGCTGTCCGCATTTTTTGCGGGCCCATAGAAATGAATGGGTCCTCAATGGTTATTGAGGCCTTAAACTAACAATAACCCCTTAGTCCGTTGTCAAGGATTTCTGTATGACTAAAGGGTCCATTCACACAACTGTGTTTAGCGGTCGGCAAATTGCGGATCTGCAAAACACAGGTACCGGTTGTGTGTGTTCTGCATGGCCAGTACCCGTGTTTTGCCAGCCCTATGATAAAAATTAGTGTACAGCGAATCGAGCTTCGGATCCTAGATCTGAAGTCAATTCGCTCCAAACTTTGTTTTAATGCTGTACAGAGACGGGTCTCCGTATAGAATTAAAATGTATGGGCTCTGACGAGAATTTACAGGACTTCGGTGAATAACTTTGGCCATTGATTTTTAAACTTTAAAATCTTGGTACCAAAGCCAACTTTGAACCCATGTTTTAAAATGGTTTTAAAGTTTAAAAATCAATGGCCAAAGTTATTCACCAAAGTCCCATGAGAATTTGCCTCGCCGGAGCTTATACATTTGAATACTGTACGGAGACGAATTTCCGTACAGCAAACAAAGTGACTTCAGATCTATGATCCGAAGCTCGCTTCGCTCAACACTAATAGAAAGGCCTTTTGTCCGCAACTGCGAATAATACATGCTCTGTCATTTTTGCAGGGCTGCGGAACAGAACTACAGATGCTGTATGCATCTTTTGTGGCCACGTTGAAATATGCTTATGTGAGTGGACCTTAATGCACACAGCAACGTCACAGCACAGGAACAATGCACACAGTGATGTCACACCATACCTCCCAACTTTTGAAAATCACAGGGGGACAATATGTGCGGCACGCATCACAGCAGTTTTTTTTTTTCATACTGGGCCACGCCTCTAACTGCCCAAAGCATTATTTCTGACACAACTGCAATATACACTCACCGGCCACTTTATTAGGTACACCTGTCCAACTGCTCGTTAACACTTAATTTCTAATCAGCCAATCACATGGCGGCAACTCAGTGCATGTAGACATGGTCAAGACAATCTCCTGCAGTTCAAACCGAGCATCAGTATGGGGAAGAAAGGTGATTTGAGTGCCTTTGAACGTGGCATGGTTGTTGGTGCCAGAAGGGCTGGTCTGAGTATTTCAGAAACTGCTGATCTACTGGGATTTTCACGCACAACCATCTCTAGGGTTTACAGAGAATGGTCCGAAAAAGAAAAAACATCCAGTGAGCGGCAGTTCTGTGGGCGGAAATGCCTTGTTGATGCCAGAGGTCAGAGGAGAATGGGCAGACTGGTTCGAGCTGATAGAAAGGCAACAGTGACTCAAATTGCCACCCGTTACAACCAAGGTAGGCAGAAGAGCATCTCTGAACGCACAGTACGTCGAACTTTGAGGCAGATGGGCTACAGCAGCAGAAGACCACACCGGGTGCCACTCCTTTCAGCTAAGAACAGGAAACTGAGGCTACAATTTGCACAAGCTCATCAAAATTGGACAGTAGAAGATTGGAAAAACGTTGCCTGGTCTGATGAGTCTCGATTTCTGCTGCGACATTCGGATGGTAAGGTCAGAATTTGGCGTCAACAACATGAAAGCATGGATCCATCCTGCCTTGTATCAACGGTTCAAGCTGGTGGTGGTGGTGTCATGGTGTGGGGAATATTTTCTTGGCACTCTTTGGGCCCCTTGGTACCAATTGAGCATCGTTGCAACGCCACAGCCTACCTGAGTATTGTTGCTGACCATGTCCATCCCTTTATGACCACAATGTACCCAACATCTGATGGCTACTTTCAGCAGGATAATGCGCCATGTCATAAAGCTGGAATCATCTCAGACTGGTTTCTTGAACATGACAATGAGTTCACTGTACTCAAATGGCCTCCACAGTCACCAGATCTCAATCCAATAGAGCATCTTTGGGATGTGGTGGAACGGGAGATTCGCATCATGGATGTGCAGCCGACAAATCTGCGGCAACTGTGTGATGCCATCATGTCAATATGGACCAAAATCTCTGAGGAATGCTTCCAGCACCTTGTTGAATCTATGCCACAAAGAATTGAGGCAGTTCTGAAGGCAAAAGGGGGTCCAACCCGTTACTAGCATGGTGTACCTAATAAAGTGGCCGGTGAGTGTAAGTTCCTTTATTATTTTTTTTACAGGGTGTGGAGCCCCGGGACCATTTTTTTTCTTGCGCTTCAATATCCCTTTAAATATTAGCACATAAATCATCAGATTATAGATACCATGAGGTCCAAATTGCACCAAATAATGAAGTCCTAATATACAGGTAGAAACTGCACAGACACTTTAGTAAGGAGCAATTTAGTAAATTTATTAATGTACATTTATGCATTCATTCCCCAGGTCAAAAAGCGGGACATTTAAGGATCAGGGACAGAGGGACTTGGGTGAAAAAGAGGAACTGTCCCTCCAAAAGAGGGACACTTGGGGGGCATGTGACAGGCTATGAAGATATAACTATTTACATGCTGCATGGTTACAAATGCGTGCAGACACTCAGGTTTTTCAACAATGACTCCGTCAAACTGCTGTCACAGTTACTAACAGCAGAATACTGAATTCCAGTGTAAGAGGCTTATTGGTAGTAATCCTGTACGCTGTAAGGACCTTGAGGCGTCACAGGGTCACCTGACATGTTAAAGTCACGTGGTTTTGAAGCGGCGGGCATCACTGTGCCGGAAAGCGATACTGTCAGGTCACATGGTTGCGGCGCACAGCACTGTGGGAATGTCACCTGATACTGTGATGTCAGCAGGTCCTTACCGGGTATATTATTTAGCCTTTACCCTGATTGGTCCGGAGCCTTGTGGATAGCCGCATTGCATATGATGGCTTCGTTGTCATGTGAGGCTGCACTATGACACATGGTAATGGCATTTCATACTGTATGGCTTTTATTAAAAAGTAATCTGTGCTCAGCGCTGCGGTGTTCCCCTTCCTAGTCCTACTTTATGTGTAGGTACGAAGTAACTAGCTGTGAGGAAATGTGACCAAGTTGCCAAAGGCAACCAATCAGAATTCAGCTTTCATTTTACATATTGAAAGCTGAGACCTGATTGGTTGCTGTGGTTAGCACTGTTTCTTTCCTAAGGCCCCCTGCCTAGTACTGGCACAGTCAGTGCATTGTACCAGCTGTCTGCGCTTTCCCAGTGTGCCTGTATACTGGTATAAATCAGGGCACTCCAGCTGTGATGAAACTACCACTCCAGGCATGCTCAATTCACTTCTGGGGTTCAGAGCTGTGCATGCTAGGAGTTGTAGTTTCACAACAGCTGAAGTCCCAGAGGCTACAGACCCCTGGCATAGATTGTGTACAGTGTATGCGGTATCATGACGTGGTAATATAAGGGAAATAACAGCTACAGAAGAAGGAATTTTGGGGTTTATGGCACTTACTTTCTCTTCCCCACCACTAAATATCTGCTTTTTATACCATCCCATTTTATTTCAGACGAAGGTGGAACTCCGTATATGTTTGCTATACATTTATGACCTGTGTTTGATTTTTTTTTTTTTCCTCTCTCTTTTCTGTTAGCATGGATCTGGGCTCTGTGGATATGTCAATTAAAGGGGTTTTCTGGTTATAATGATTTTTAAGCAACTGCCCCCAGCCTATCTGAAACAGAAGATTGTCTCCATCTTAACCCCTTCACCCCCGGAGGTTTTTTCGTGTTTTCGTTTTGGCTCCTTGCCTTCATACTGCCATAACTTTTTTATTTTTCTGTTCACATAGCTGTATGAGGGCTTGTTTTTTGTGGGGCAAGTTGTACTTTCAAACGCCACCATTTAATATTGCATATGATGTAGTGGGAAGCGGGAAAAAAATTCCAAATCGGGTGAAATTGCAAAAAAAACAACAATTCCGCTACAGTTTTCCTGTTTTTTTTATTTACGCCGTTTGATGTTCATTAAAACTGACCAGTTAGTACGAATCTGGCGATACCTAATATGTATAGTTTTTCCTGCGTTTTGATAGTAATAAAATAATTATAAAGTTGGCCTTTTTCTTTTTTTTTTTTTTGTCATATCTTGTCATATAACTGTCATATAACTTTTTGGTATTTATGTGTACGGAGCTGTATGGGGGCTCATTTTTTGCGGGGCGATCTGAAGTTTTTATTGATACCATTCTGGGGTGTGTATGACTTTTTGATCACTTTTTATTTAATTTTTTTTAGAAAAAAAAGCGACAAAAAACTGCGAATCGCCATTTGGACGCTTTTTTCCGCCACACAATTCGCCGTATTGGAATTTTTTTTATATATTTTAAAAGTACAGGCATTTTCGATCACGTTGATACCCATGATGTCTATATTTATTGTTATTTAGGTATTTATTTTTTAATTATACGGAAAGGGGGGTGATTTGAACTTTTATATATTTTTATATATTTTTTAACATTTTTTAAAAAATATTTTATGATTATTTTTAAATATTTTTAAGCTCAAATATGAGCTAATATATTGTGTTTTTTTTTCTTTATGAGCAATCAGGGATTTACTAGATGGAGATAAATCCAAAAATTGCTCATTTCTTATCCTGGCCTGCCATCTAGTGGCCAGAATAATTGCAGTTTGAAAACTGTAATCCTCACCAGCGAGGATTACAGTTTTCATATGGTGTACAGACACCCCGATTGGCCACTCGGGGCGTCTGTACACCACCCAGAAGCGTATGCTTCCGGGTTCAGACGCATCCTGATGCCGTGATCACGTGTGAGCACGGCATCAGAAGGCCCAAGAAGACGCCGCCGATGGCGGTAAGTAACGGCAAGTCTCTGCTGTTAGTCTCTGTCGCTTCCATAGACTTGTTTGGGAGCGATCCTTCCCATTGAAATGAATGGGGCAGTTAGGTGTAATTATGCCTACTCACCACTACCCCCGTGTCGGCCCGCATGTAAACAGTGAAGAGGAGGCAGCACTGGTACGGCGCGCGCCTCCTCCTCAAACAGTTGATCGACGGGGGTGCCGGGAGTCGGACCTCCGCCGATCTGATATTGATGACCTATCCTGAGGATAGGTCATCAATATATATAACTCGGAGAACCCCTTTAAAAATATGAGAGAGGCCTGTAATTGACATCATAGATAGACCTCAACTATGAGAGACAAAATGAGAAAACAAATCCAGAAAATCACATTGTCTGATTTTTAAAGAATTTATTTCAAATTATGGTGGAAAATAAGTATTTGGTCACCTACAAACAAGCAAGATTTCTGGCTCTCACAGACCTGTAACTTCTTCTTTAAGAGGCTCCTCTGTCCTCCACTCATTACATGTAGTAATGGCACCTGTTTGAACTTATCAGTATAAAAGACACCTGTCCACAACCTCAAACAGTCACACTCCAAACTCCACTGTGGTGAAGACCAAAGAGCTGTCGAAGGACACCAGAAACAAAATTGAAGACCTGCACCAGGCTGGGAAGATTGAATCTGCAATAGGCAAGCAGCTTGGTGTGAAGAAATCAACTGTGGGAGCAATAATTAGAAAATGGAAGACATACAAGACCACTGATAATCTCCCTCGATCAGGGGCTCCACGCAAGATCTCACCCCGTGGGGTCAAAATGATCACAAGAACTGTGAGCAAAGATCCCAGAACCACATGGGGGGACATAGTGAATGACCTGCAGAAAGCTGGGACCAACGTAACAAAGGCTACCGTCAGTAACACACTATGCCGCCAGGGACTCAGATCCTGCAGTGCCAGACGTGTCCCCCTGCTTAAGCCAGTACATATCCGGGCCTGTCTGAAGTTTGCTAGAGAGCATTTGGATGTTGCAGAAGAGTATTGGGAGAATGTCATATGGTCAGATGAAACCAAAGAACTTGTCATGTTTGGAGAAGAGTGAATGCTGAGTTGCATCCAAAGAACACCATACCTACTGTGAAGCATAGAGGTGGCAACACCATGCTTTGGGGCTGTTTCTCTGCAAAGGGACCAGGATGACTGATCCGTGTACATGAAAGAATGAATGGGGCCATGTATCGTGAGATTTTGAGTGCAAACCTCCTTCCATCAGCAAGGGCATTGAAGATGAAACGTGGCTGGGTCTTTCAGCATGACAATGATCCCAAGCACACTGCCAGGGAAAGGAGTGGCTTCATAAGAAGCATTTCAAGGTCCTGGAGTGGCCTAGCCAGTCTCCAGATCTCAAACCCATAGAAAACCTTTGGAGGGAGTTGAAAGTCCGTGTTGCCCAGCGACAGCCCCAAAACATCACTGCTCTAGAGGAGATCTGCATGGAGGAATGGGCCAACATTCCAGTAACAGTGTGTGGCAACCTCATGAAGACTTACAGAAAACGTTTGACCTCTGTCACTGCCAACAAAGGATATATAACAAAGTACTGAGATGAACTTTTGTTATTGACCAAATAATTATTTCCATCTCATCACCACGACGGCACAAGGAGATTGACCTCTGTAGGGGCAGGAAGCAGAGAAGTTTAAAAGGACACCACCCACCACCGACACCAGTGTTTCCTGTCCCTACAGAGGCTAGGAGCGGAGAAAGGTCTTCTAGTGCCGACTGGGAGATGAAGGACTTACTGTGTTTCCTGCAGAGGGTGACGGCGCTCACTTACCTCTGCCCCCTGCCCGCCCACGGTCTTGTACTAACGCTGGGCAGGGGGAGGAAGGAGGACTCGTCCTGGTTGATCTGGGGCCTGCTCCTGACGCGATCTCCCTCCCTCTCCCTCCGGTGGTTGAGGCTGGGTTGCGCGTCCGGCGCCATGTGCGCGCAAGTGTGACGTCACTTCCGGTGCATCCGGAAGTAGTCGGGAGGCGGTACGGGCGTATGGAAGCGCTGGTAAGTATAAAGCGGGAAGCCACGCAAGTCTCTCTGATCTGAGGTCTGGTTGAGATGTCTTCAGCTGAGCAGCGCTCCCCCAAGGATCATGACGCCCCAGTGCCGCCTTCTGTAAGTCCCCCGGGGTTTTTTTCCTATGCTGGGATTGTGGGGGCACTTTTTCCTGGTCAGGTGGACCTTGTTCCTTCCTCTCCAGTTGTTTTTCTTGCACCAGGGTGACATCCTATAAGGGGGCTTATTACCTAAAAATTTATGCTCCACTAATTCTGGCCTTCTGTCGCCTCTCAGGTCAAGGAGGCACAGAAGAAGGCTAAGAAGTTATTAAGATGTCTATCATGCAATAAAAGACTGCCTGAAGCTTACTCCAAAAAGCTTTGCAAAGATTGTATCCAGGATGTAATCCGGGAGGAACAACCGTCCTTGTTGGAGGGACTTCGGTCCATGGTGCAGGAGGAAATTAGATCTTCCTTATCCCATATTTCTATGCCTCCTCCCCAAGCCCCCCCTTCTAAACGTCAGAGAATGGCTGTCTATCATTCCTCCTCTGATTCAGAGGACAATGAGGATGAGGCTCCCTCCTCCAGATACGCTGAAGACGAAGATCAACGTTCTGATTCTGATGGTTCAGAGGGTTGTAAAAGGTTTCTCTTTTCTAATGATGAGATGCAGGACCTTTTAAAAGTCGTCCGCGCCACTATGGGGGTGGAAGAGGTTCAGAAACCTCAGTCTGTACAGGAAGAGCTGTTTGGAGGTTTAAGGGCTAAACGCGCTCATGTCTTTCCTATCAACGAGAACATCAAGGAAATGATTTTGGAGGAATGGTCAGACCCAGAAAAACGTCTGGGCATATCGCGGGACTTCAAAAATAGATTACTTTTTGACCCCTCTGATTCCAAATTATTTGACAACATCCCCAAGATTGATGTACAGATGGCGAAAGTTATTAAGAAGACCTCCTTGCCCTTTGAGGACGCTTCTCAATTGCGCGATCCAATGGAGAGAAAGGCAGACGCCCTGTGTATGCAAATGTATGCAAATGAGTTATTACTTAATGATAATTACAGTATACTGATGACCCAAACACAAACAAATTGATTAAAAATAAAGTAATAAAGTTTATTATACTTAGCTTCGTGCAAATATGGAAATGATGAAGAAACCTAGTGAGCCCCGTCTGTTTTCAAATATAGCCTAGGTAAAGATGAACCAGCAATTTCTTTCTGGACACGAACGAACTACAGTTGTTGTTCCAGATGAGGCTGCATGAATTGTTCTGAGGGGGACCTTTATTCAGTGTAGACCCCCTCTCTTGGAAGAGGGAGGAGTGGTGGGGGGGCGAGCGTGTGACCACATCTCCTTCTGGTAACTATAAAGAGTGGATTTACATTACATCCCAATATCTTGGAGAATATTGATGCCCCCCCCATCTGGGAAAACAGAGTCTGACAATATATTCATCCTTACTCCGAGTAACTGATATGCTACTAATTATCGTTTCTCGAGAAATAGGAGAATATTTATGTTAGAAGTTACCAGCCACTCAACCACTGATCATTCCCAGATGGCTGTAGACAGACTTTTAGTCTACATATTCTCAGTCAGGGTCACAGAGGTCACTTGTCTCCCACACTGTTGCAGAGTCTGACAGGATACACAGAGACCATACTAATGAATTAATATATATACACATATACCATATATCTATTATACAGTATATGGTCTTACACTAAAATGAGACATAAATTTACCTCTGATTACACCCTGTTACGTAAATCTTGGGAATCTGCCATGGTTAATGTAAAGACCAACATTGCTGCCACCTTGGTGGCCCGGGATATGACCCTCTGGATTGGTGAATTAGAAAGACATATCATTAACAAGACTCTGGCAGAAGAGATTTTGGATTCTCTTCCCCTTCTGAAGTCTGCTACAACCTTTTTAGCGGATGCCTCAGCGGAGTCCATCCGTTTTTCAGCGAGAGATGCGGGCCTATCTAATGCCGTCCGCCGGGCCATATGGATGAAGTCCTGGGGGGGGACAAAGCGTCTAAAATGAAGCTGTGTTCCATTCCCTTTATGGGTGATTATGTTTTTGGCCCGGTTCTGGATAGGATCTTAGAAAAAGCGGCAGACAAGAAAAAGGGGTTCCCTGAAGACAGACCATTTAGGAAAAGGTTTTCCTTTAGTTCCTCCGGTTCCCAGGATAGACCTTATAGAGGTAAAGGAAAGTTGGGTCGGTGGAGTTACCCCAAGGGGGGAAAGGGAAGAGGCTTCCTCCTCAACCCCCAAAATAAGCAAGCTGACAAACAATGACGCAATAGTGGGGGGCCGACTGGGGAACTTCTATTTGGCTTGGGAGAAAATATCCTCCAACCCCTGGGCACTAAACCTAATAAGATCAGGTTACAGAATAGAATTCCTGTCTCTGCCTCCAAACAAGTTTCTGGTCACCGATCCGGGGTCTACCTCAAACCATTCAAAAATTTGGAACGGCGTCCAGGACCTCCTCGACTTATGGGTAGTCACCAAGGTCCCGATTCCAGAACAAGGAAGAGGATACTACTCGTCCCTTTTTCTGGTGAAGAAAAAAGAGGGTACTTATCGCACAATAATAAATCTCAAATTCCTGAACAAATTCATACTATACAGGAAATTCAGGATGGAATCTCTATCTGCAGTGATTCCCCTAATAATGCAGAACGCGTTCATGTGTACCGTAGATCTGAAGGACGCGTATTACCACGTTCCCATACATCAAAAATCTCAAAGGTACCTTCGCTTTGCCCTCCGAGACGTTCAAGGATCCATTCATCATTTCCAGTTTTCTGCCCTTCCATTTGGCATCACCTCCACACCCAGAATATTCACAAAGTTGATAGTGGAGATGGTGGCGTTCCTCAGACAGGAAAACGTATCCGTCATACCCTACCTGGACGACTTCTTGTTAATCGCTCACTCCAGGTTACAGCTTCTAGAGCATCAGAAGATCTTACTCTCCACACTTCATGCTCTAGGATGGATTGTGAACCAAAAGAAATCCTCTCTTCTACCGTCCACAACGGTCAAATTCCTGGGGGTTCTCCTCAACTCCAAATTGCAGATCACGTCTCTTCCTCAAGAGAAAATGGTGAATTTGAAACAAAGGGTCAAGTCTTTTCAAAAGGAAAAGATATCCTCAATTCGAGAGGCCATGAGCCTCCTAGGTCTGCTCTCTTCCTGCATCCCAGCTATAAGGTGGACCCGGTTACACTACCGATCGCTCCAATCCTGGATCCTTTCCGTATGGAATCGGAAACAGATCTCCTTGGACCGTCGAGTTCTCATCCCGAGGTCAGTGAAAAGATCCCTGAGTTGGTGGACAGAGACGAGACATCTGTCCAGAGGAATTTTATGGAAGAAGTCTCCCCAGATTCAGATAGTCACCGACGCAAGCAAAACGGGTTGGGGAGGCAAGGTTGGAGGATATTACTATCAAGGCACATGGCCTCTGGCGATCTCGAACCAATCTTCAAACTTCAGGGAGCTTCAGGCAGTTTGGAAGACTCTGAGGGCCGCAGAGGACCTTCTCCAGGGGCTCCATCTCAAGGTCCTATCCGACAATACCACTGTGGTCGCATACCTGTCACATTAAGGAGGCACGAGATCTCCAGTTCTTCTTTCCCTCTCAAACAAAATATTTTCATGGGGAGAAGATCATGTGGAATCAATCTCGGCTGTTCACTTAAAAGGCTCCTTAAACATCGAGGCAGATTTTTTAAGCAGGCAAACATTAGACCAGTCAGAATGGTCCCTAAATCCGGGAGTGTTTGCAATGATTTCAGAACGGTGGGGGAAACCGGAAATAGACCTATTTGCGACAAAACAGAACAAACAGACCGAGATATTCTGTTCTTTAGATCCCCGGGGCGGTCCCTAGGCGATAGACGCCCTGTCTCTCTATTGGAATTGGGGACTCTGTTTCGCTTTTCCTCCTCTGCCATTGATTCCCAGAGTAATACAGAAACTTCAACAAGACGACACAACGATGATCCTTGTGGCACCGTTCTGGCCAAAACGAAGCTGGTTCTTGGCCCTAAAGAATCTATCGATCGCCGATCCATGGATCCTACCACTTCAGAAAGACCTTCTTCTTCAGGGACCCATAGTACATCCCCATCCAGAATTTCTAAAGTTAACAGCTTGGATCCTGAGATCCAAATTTTGAGAACACAAGGGCTTTCTGATAAAGTTATATCTACACTTCTGTCAAGTAGGAAAAAAGTTACTAGATCTATTTATCTCAAAACATGGAAAAGATTCTGCTCTTGGCTGGGTGACCCGACGCCGAATCTTTCCCCTCCAAATATCCAGAAAATTTTGGAGTTTCTCCAGAGTGGTCTCGATATGCATCTAAGTCCCTCTACCTTAAAAGTGCAAATTTCGGCACTCAGCTGTTTCTTTGATGCCGATCTAGCCAGTCACAAGTGGATTAACCGGTTTATTAGAGCTGCCTCCAGGTTACATCCTACTCTCAAATCCAAAATTCCCTCCTGGGACCTGAACGTAGTTCTCAAGGGCCTTGCACTACCCCCCTTCGAACCTCTGGGGGACTGTTTGCTCAAGTTTCTGTCCTTTAAAGTGGCTTTCCTTATTGCAATTACATCTGCTCGACGCCTTGGAGAGATTCAGGCCATTTCCATTCGTGAACCATACTTTAGACTTCTAGACAACAGGCTAGTGATTAGGCTAGATCCGTGTTTTCTCCCCAAGGTCGTTAGTAATTTCCATAGATCCCAGGAGATTATTCTCCCTTCCTTTTGTGAAACCCCTTCTAATGAGTTGGAAAGTTCTTTTCACTCACTAGATGTTAGACGTGCGGTACTTAAATATCTGGAGGCTCCCAAGGATTTTCGAAGATCCGATTGTCTACTTCTCCAATTTGCTGGTAGAAACAAGGGTAAGATGGTCTCTAGATCCACTCTTGCCAGGTGGATCCATAATACGATTTCCCTATGCTATGAGGTTCAGGACCTTCCTATTCCCAGGGGTATTAGGGCACATTCTACGAGGGCCATGGCTTCTTCACATGCGGAGAGAGGAGGTGCCTCTATGGAGGAATTATGCAAAGCAGCAACCTGGTCTAGCGTCCATACTTTTATTAAACATTACCGTTTAGACCTTTTCAGCTCTAAGGACCTGTCTTTTGGACGTAAAGTCCTTCAGACAGTTGTCCGCCCGTAACTTGTAATTTTGTAAATCTCCTTGTGCCGTCGTGGTGATGAGATGGAAAGCCGGAATTAGACTTACCAGTAATTCATTTTCCATGACATCACCACGACGGCATGGGTTTTTTCCCTCCCCCGTTATTTCCTTTTGCTCGGTATGAAGTAATATCGTGCATTTTTCAAAAAAAAAAAAAAAAAAAAGTATTTTCTTATGTAATAGTCACCGGTGTGGCTCTGTGATTTGGTATACACTGGTGTCGGTGGTGGGTGGTGTCCTTTTAAACTTCTCTGCTTCCTGCCCCTACAGAGGTCAGGGGTCAATCTCCTTGTGCCGTCGTGGTGATGTCATGGAAAATGAATTACCGGTAAGTCTAATTCCGGCTTTTCCACCATAATTTGCAAATAAATTCTTTAAAGGGATTCTGTCAGCAGCATTTCACATATTGAGTTATTTATACCATTGGATTCGGCCAGTTATCAGCAGTTCTAAACTGTAATTGTTATAGGTCACAGAGGCAGTTTTTGTGTTAAAAAAACGAATTTTAGTAGCTGTCACTCACTGTAAATAAGGAGCCCAAGGGGAGTTCCCAACCGTTGCAGGAGCCCGGGCTCGGCGATTCCTTGGAGCCCAGGCACGCCCACCTACTTAATATTCACTTCACTGACTCGCTCAGTGAAGCTCCGGCTCGGACGAAATCCCGCGCATGCGCAGTACATCACGAGGCCAGCGCCCGTGCAGACTGCACGGGCGCTGGAACTGCTGATAACTGGCCGAATCCAATGGTATAAATAACTCAATATGTGAAATGCTGCTGACAGAATCCCTTTAAAAATCAGACAATGTGATTTTCTGGATTTGTTTTCTCATTTGGTCTCTCATAGTTGAGGTCTACCTATGATGTCAATTACAGGCCTCTCTCATCTTTTTAAGTAGGAGAACTTGCACAATTGGTGGCTGACTAAATACTTTTTTTCCCCACTGTACATTATATACCCTCCTCCAGTCCTCCTATATACATTATATATTCTCCTCCAGTCCTCCCTCTACACATATACTTTATGTTTGGCTTATTTTCCTTTATGTACCTGTTAGATACCCTAAAGTAAGGGGGCCTGTCCTGTCCATATTTTATGTCTTAAAGGGATTGGGCAGTGGCGTAATATGAACGACCTTTCCTCAGGATAGGTCATCAGTATCAAATCAGTGGGGGTCCAACTCTGACACCCCCACTGATCAGCTCTTGAAAGTGGGCATGGCGCGGGTGAGAGCGCTTCTTCCTCTTCAAAATGTACCTGTGCACTGTCTGCCTTGTTAACGCAGCACAGTGTAATTACAGCTTCCTCTATTATTCCACTGCACAACTCATTTATATGTCTGATTGGCGGAAGTTCCATTTATTGGGGGGACTGTGACTCTATCTTATTGCGCCAAACAAGTCAGCTGACGACGGCCGTTACCACAACCTATCAAGCATTTATGAAACAGCCTGTGGATACGACTAAATACTCTACCAGAGAAGGGAAAACTTGGAAAACTTTATGCCATTGAGTTGAGATTGACAAAGTATAAGGGGGCGCACCCTTTATTTTGGGTCTGCGGCAGGGTCACATTAATACTGGGCATCTCCCCACGTTGTGTGATACCAGCTGCCTCTCTGGCATAGCAATAGACATACAGATGCTGGATATCCTCATGTGGTCATTCCAAGCTCTTTCAATTTGAACCTGTAGTTCAGCCATGGTAGTTGGCTGCAATGCATGGGAGATGCTGAACATTAAGACAGAACCTGCTTTCATCACTAACCACTATTGTTCACCATTGATGACCACATCACAGTTTGCAGGAGGGCTGGAGAGGGCCTACTGTCATCATACATAGTGTGGAGACACACAGGACACCAGGTGTCATGGTGTGGGACGCCATTAGCTTCCATGCCATACCTGTCTGGTATTCATGGAAAGAAGACTGACTAGCCTTATGTATGTCCAGGACATTGTGTCACTAGACCTACCGTCTTTTTGACTGGCCCACACACTGCCTGTGCTACACAGCATGCTCATTAGGGTAGCCCGCAGCTCTCCTGGCCAGCTCAATCACCAAATCTCTCCTCCATTGAGAATGTGTAGGAATGGATGAGGTGGCGGATCTCCCATGTACAGCAGTCAGTAACCACCTTGGGTGAACTACGGGTCAAAGTTGAAAGAGCTGGGAATGACCACGGGAGGATATCCAGCATCTGTATGACCATTACCATGCCAGAGTGGCAGCCTGTAGCGTAGCAAGGGGAGAAGGCACCAGTATTAATGTGACCCTGTCTCATCATATACCCTGCCGCAGAACCCAAAATAAAGGGTGACCACCTTGGTTGTGTGATCACTGACCAAGTACCACTAGCAGTTTATACTTTGCAATCTCAGCTCAATCATATTAAATTTTCCGGGTGTTCTGTGTTCATTTTCCAGTAATCTATTTCCTTATAATAAAGAGCTTTGGTTATTACAGGCACCAGTTATATCAGTTTTCAGGAAAGCCTGATGACAGACAACATACTGGTAACCCTCACTGCTCTAGAGCCTTTATTTGCAAGTGATCTTTATATGTCAGGTGGAGGTTCTCTCTGAATAATGACTTTGTCCTGTGTGTCGCTGTACATTGCTATACATAGTATCCAAGGGTGATAAGCAAATAATTATTAAATAACATTAGGATTGTCATCAAATAAATAAAGTGTTCATGGGACATGGAGACGGCCGTTTTACTTTGCTTATTATGTTTTGTGCAGTTTGTAAGCAATGGACGGCTCTGGTGCAGAATCTCCTGATAAAGTGACCTCTTCTCCCTCTGCCATCCATGTGCTTGTTGGTGTCACCGGTAGTGTGGCAGCTTTGAAGCTGCCCCTTCTAGTGTCTGGACTTCTACAGATTCCTGGAGTAAGTGCAACCCTTTATATATTTATACTAATGTATCTTTGTACTGTGTTAGCCAGTAGTCTCCGTAGTATACCTTAAAAAAAGGATTTTCCAAGACCGTTGTACCGATGACTGTATGCAAATGAGTTATTGCTTAATGATAATTACAGTATACTGATGACCCAGACACAAACAAATTGATTAAAAATAAAGTAATAAAGTTTATTATACTTAGCTTAGTGTAAATGTGGAAATGATGATGATACCTAGGGAGCCCCGTCTGCCTTGCAAATACAGCCTAGGTGACGACGAATCAGCAATCTGCTGGACACAACCCATGTGGTTGTTCCAGGCTGAGGCTAACACTCCAAGTTTGAATGGGATATTTATGGGGTCTTAGCATCCTCCCCCTCCTTGCTTGTAGGAAAGGGAGGGGGGGGGACGAGCGTGTGAATAACTCCTAGTGACCACGTCTCCTTCTGGTAACTATAAAGAGTGGATTTACATTACCTAAACAGGCTTCCCAGTAATGGAGAATATTTAGGTATACCATCTGGGAAAACAGAGTCGACCGTATAACACTCCCCGAGTAACTGATATGCTAAACCAATTATCGTTTCTCGAGAAATAGGAGAATATTTATGTTAAGCCACTCAGCCGCTGATCATTCCCAGATGGTGGTAGACAGACCTTTAGTCTACATATTCTCAATCCAGGGGTCACTCAGGTCACTTGTCTCCCACACTGTTGCAGAGTCTGACAGGATACAAAGAGACCATACTAATGAATTAATATATATACACATATACCATATATCTATATTATACAGTATATGGTCTTACACTAAAATGAGACATAAATTTACCTCCGATTACAATGACCTGTATTACGGCTTGTGTCAAACTAGCACATAGCAAGCATCCATGTCTGCTTAAGTCTCTTCATCAGGCATGGTATAAGACAGTATCTGAAATCACATATTTATACACAGAAGGAACATGTATGGCCTGTAAGTCTCCTCACCCCAATTAATACACTTTCCCCCCAAGGAGAGAAAGTAGCCCCCAAATACTAGATAAGAAGTGTAAAAATGTATTGTCCTCTGATTGTGATATGGTTTATGGTTGTGCTGCCCCCACCAGGTCTGACGGGCACATTCCTTAAGTGATAAATCCATGTGACACATTCATTCTTATCCTAAGTATGTAAGCACCTAAACACTGCTGTCTCTCAGAGATCTGAAATGACTAGTAAAGACCTCTTACACAGGCTGGCATTCGGGGCAGTGATCGGGAAAAAGAGTTCCTCCTTTCCTAGGAGCTATTGCCTTGCGTAGAGATGCCGCTGATCACCTGATGAACAAGCAAATGCATCACTGGTGCAGACATCTAAGTCATCATTTCTTGCCAGTGTAAACCGATCGGCTGCCCAGAAACTATTATTCTGTATGGGGACGAGCGTTCGCTGTAGCCATCCCTTGCCCCCATACAGCGGAGGCGATGGCTGCATTTAAATGCAGCTCTCACCTCTTCTGACGAGCAGGCATTTATTGGGAACAGATTGTTCCCAATAATTGCCTGCTGTGTCGGCCTATGTAATGGTATACATTGTTGATTTGCTGCCACAGAACTGCCACAGAATTGTGGTTAGAAAATCTTTAGCTTTTTATGGCTGCAGCAAAGTTGAAAAAAATTGACAGAAAAAATTTACATTTTTCAGCATGTCCATTTGTACTGTGGATTTCACCCTTTGCAATGCATAAATTGCAATCTGCGGCAAATCTACAGCAATATCCAAAACAAATCTGCATGAAACACATCCATTTCAAAATCTGCAGAGGTCTATTTCTATAGCAGTTTATATCCTGTGTGGATGTACCCTGAAATCTAATGTCACACTCAGAAGACAATAAAGCTGTCAGTCACACTCCGTATCTATGAACAGCTGCAATAGTTACAGATGTTTACTGCACTCCTCATACTGTTGGTCCTGCTTCACATCATACAGATCAGATAACTATAGGCCAAACCTGTGGAACATCTAATGGATGTGGGGCCTCCTGATTCTCCCCCAATGGCAGATGTTGGGGGAGATAAGAATCAGGCTGTTGGAATTCAGCAGGCTGATTCTTGGGGAGATAAGCCACTGGAGTCTGGCAGTAACCCTCTGCCTGTTGAAAAAAACAAAACAAAAAGAAACAAAAAAAGCTTTTATGCTCCGCTAGGTGGAAGGAGCTGGGTTTAGTCTGGATAATGTGCTGTCCACATCTATATGTCCGTTCTGTGGCCCCGCCAGGGACAAGGATAGGACATTTGTGAAGGAGTGAAAAAAATGGCAATTTGCAAATCGCAAAATGGCTACGGCCATGTGCATGAGCCCTTACTCTGATGCTGAGTGCAGTTTTAAAGGGAGTCTTTCAGCTTGTGTTTGCCTCTAAAACTAAGCAGAGTGGTATATAGGACTTGCAGAGACAATTCATTGGCAACAGAGGGCAGGTTTTCAACATGGTGCCCGCTCAGCAGCTGCTGTTTTATACAGCAGAAACCTGAGGGCAGTGTCCATAAGCACAGATAACTCCAATGAGGAACATTTAAACCCTTAGTTGCCGTGGCGATTTGCAACCAAAGGGGTCCTTTCCTGGGAGCTGGGTGCTCCCAGTGACAAAATGGTCCCCCGTCCATGAAGAAATTTTAGGAGCTGTTCTGTTGCTATGGCAGCTAGGAGTCTTCTGAAGGCTCCCAGGCCTGCCATTGCAAAGTTCTTAGTAGAGCTTAATACGAACCCCAGAAATGTTACTATATACTACACTATGGCATTGCATGGCGATGTAACTATTGCATGTTTATGGTCCCTAGAGTCACTAAAAATAAAGATTAAAAAAAGTTTTAAAAAATATTTAACGGAAAGGGGCTTATCTTAAAATACGACATTCAGTGCAAGTCCCCTGAGCTGTCCGGTTTCATCTCAAACCCTTGTCAACAGAAAAATAAAAAAGTTATGATCTAAAAGGCAAGAAGTAACAACCGAAATCATGTTACCAAAGTTGACCTGGTCCTGATGGGTGTAACATGGCAGTTTTGTAATAAAAAAAATTCATTTTCTGTGTAGATCACACAAAGGACATGTTGGGCAGATTTTATTTTTAAAAAACTGTCTTTGTTGCCCATAGAATAGAATCATGGATTGGACACAAAATGAAAACTGTGTTGATATTGGTACTATGGCCAACAATCAGTTTTTCTGTTACAGTTTTATAAATCTGCCCCAACAAGTTTAATTTGATTTTGCTCTTAAATGCTTGTAATGGTGCCCTCTGGTGTTCTTTGGACTCCCTCATAGAATTTCCACCTAATGTGTCCAGGGCTGGTGACACCAAGCTACTGAGCATGTGTGACCACCAGTTCTGACACATAAGTGGGAATCGAGGACAGCAGGAGGAGCACCATAACAAGTATGTAACAGGAATATCTACACACAGGAGCATTTTTTAATATAATTGCAACTGAAAAACTTATATTTTGTGTGCGCTAACAAGTGAGTAAATGAATATGTATTTGTGGACGACCATTTTATTTGAACTTTAATTAAACGTAAAACTATTTCTCTCTCTCCCTACAGGTTGAGGTGCAGGTTGTGACCACAGAGAGAGCAAAGCATTTCTATAACATACAGGAGATACCTGTGCCAATATATAGTGATGATGATGAATGGAAGGTAAAGTGGGATTACACACATGTAGTCAGCAGGTGACGTTCATGGAAACAAACTAATTACTATCATATAAAGGGGTTATCCCACAAAAAGTGTTACCGTGCAGTGAATAGCACAATTGAAATGAAGTGTTAGTGTAATACACATGCAATAAAATGATTGTTCAGTTTTTAAGTACATTCCATTGTCCTGCTTGGTAGCTCTCCCTGCTGCTTATGTTTCTGGTCCACCTGTTCTTGCATTCAGTGGTGGACTAACATACTCAGTAGCTTCTCCTCCCCTCCATGCTGACATAGTGATCTTGTCAGGAAATCACTCCGATGCTGTTAGGAAATAATTTAGGTTGAGGCTCAGGCTTCTCAGTCTTCCAGAAGGTTCCCAATTAGATGTAGAGCGCTGGAGAGCAAGACTTGAGGCACAGACACAGTGCGATTCAAAGGATAGGTCATCAATATCAAATCGGCAGTGGTCTGACACCCAGCACACCCAGACGGTATTCACGGACAACCCCTTCAATTCATACAATTATGTAGCTGTCTGTCCCCCAAAACCAGGGATCAGCAGCCTTTGCAGTCCAGCTGTTATGAAACTACAATTCCCAACATCATCCATTCATTTCTATGGGAGTTCTGAGAAGAGCAGAACAAGTATGCATGCTGGGAGTTGTAGTTTCACAACAGCTGGAGTGCCAGAGGTTGCTGACCCCTGCTCTAGACAGTGGAGAAGGAAATTGTGGGGGCATTACATCTTCGGGCAAATGTGAGGGCCTCATTTTTATGCAGGGAAGGAGGAAGGCAGCATTGGACTGAAGTTCCTTGGGCCCACCCTTTGTCTATATAGAAATTGTTGATTTATTAGTAATTTTCATTATTGATGGACGTGCAGAAGTTACCAAATGGTTTGATAGAAGATCTAGATAGCCAGACATAGACTGAAAAGGGCCCTTGTTTGAGAAAAGTATGTGGGCCACTTTTATGTAATGGCAAGTGTGTGGAGAGTGAGTCAGTAACAGTTTTCACAATGGTCCTTTACATGAAATGAAGTAGACATTAGGAAACATTTGTATTTTCCTGATAATGTGGTGGTGGGCTCCATTTCCTATATGGGCCCCTTTGCACTTACACAGGCTACACATATGCGGTGTCCACCTGTGATCTGGTTACTGATTCCAGGGATAGCTCTAGCTTCTGTAGACCTTAAGGTCCCTGTTTTATTAGGGGTCCATTATTTTGTTTGAGCTTGGGCCCACCACCACTGACCCCAAAAATGCCATAAAACAAAGCACTCTGCGACAGCTAAGAGATGGCATAGATTTGAACTATAATATCCGCTAGTGTTCTGATTTTTAGCAACCGTGGTGGTCGGTGGGAGGCCACGCCCCTCCACTAAGCTGTACTCATTTTTCAGGCCACTTTTCAAAAGTGTTGAGAATAATGAAAAGTCATAAATTATGCTGCAAATATGACGTCTGCCATAATTTGTGACTTTTTATTAAAAAAAGTGGTATTAAATGTATAATAGATGTGCCCCTTTTTGTATGAACAGTACTTTGTTTTAAATTTGACTATATACTTTCACATCTAGCAACAGCGTTTTTGGACAAAATAAATTCACACAAACTGGGTGTGGCGTTTTTCACTTACACTAGTGGACGAGCAGTCAGTGGTTTGAAAAAGTCTTGCACTGAAAACCTAATGGTAAATTCCATCAGGAGGGTCCTCGCTGTCCGTATGAAGCAGCAATGCAGATTGCAATGTCGCCATGAGAAGCATCTACATTTACAAATCATGGTGATGAAAATGCTAATTATTACACAATCAATGAAAATCTGTGATAAATAGTAGTTTTCTCATTTATTGTTGGTCCTTATTAACACTGGCAACTTCCGAAAGCTTGGAAATAAACGAAATCTAAGAGATATAAGCCGTCCATTTTTCTGGAGGTTATTATTCTGGGGAAAATTATGGTCATGCTCTCTCAGTTTTTAAAGGAGTTTTCAGAGCGTTTAATACTGATGAACTAACTTCAGGAAAGATAATCAGTATCTGATCAGTGGGGGTCTGACTCCTGGCATCCCCACCAGTGACCGGAGGTTACCAAGCACAGTGCCGTTCATTGGACAGAGCCTGTACTTGCTATTGCAGCTCCGCCTATTCACGTGAATGGAGCTGAGCTGCATCTAGGACACATGACCAATGGACACGTGTCCTAGGAATAGGCTCCATCTCTTACCAGAATGCCACAGTCTCTTCAAATAGCAGATTGGCAGGGTTGCCAGGGGACCCCCATTGATCTGATACTGATGACCTATTCTGAGGATCAGTCATCAGTCTTAAACACTTGGCCAAACCCTTTAACGTGTTATTTGACATAATTTTTTATGAATAGAAGCTTACAATATCTTACGCTTATCTCCCAGTGTGAATGTGCCTTCCAGACTCTGTATTGTTGACTGATTGGATCTTATATGTAGGCATATAAAATGCCAGCTGGTCGGCAGCACTTCTTCAGGTGTAAGCAGGATGTGCTGCCGACATAAAGTAAACTGTATAGGCTCTGAACGATTGTAATAATGGTAATTTGTCCACATGCAATTTTCATCGACCAATGTGAAGTTTTTAGTTTTTTTTTAATGATCGCTGGTCAATTGATCTTTTAGAGACTTGTACCCGGTTCTGTGTGTCACTTACTGTTTGCATCCTTTGCTCACAGATGTGGAATCGCCGCTCCGATCCTGTATTGCACATCGAGCTACGCCGCTGGGCAGACCTGATGATCCTGGCTCCCCTAGATGCTAACACTTTGGGGAAAATTTCCAGTGGGATTTGTGACAACCTGGTGGTGAGAATTGATTTGCTTTACTCACTTTTTACATAGGAATAGAAGACAGTCAATGTGCTACAGTGGATTCTGGCCCTCTGGGTTGACAGTCTTTGTCATAAGGCAGCTTGCATTGCATTTATTGCTATTGATTTATATCAGGAAATGCACATAACTGGATCCATATTTCTCACCAAAAACAGAAGGGAATTTTTCCTAGGGAAGGGGTTTCCAACTGATATCTTTTTACAGCAATGTAACTAGATCAGCAGGAGTGAACCTATGGCATGGGTGCCAGAGGCGGCACTCGGAGCCCTTTCTGTGGACTCCTGCACTTTGGAAAAAGTCTATGGTGTGCTAATATGCCTTAGACTTTTCCTGCGCAGGGAGCACTATGAACGGCACAGGCAGTGCATTATATGTAGGCAGGCTATTATAGCTAAATGATAAAGTACATGGAAGATATACTATATTGGTATACAGGTTAAATTGCCATGTTGGCACTTTTGCGATAATTAAGTGGGTTTTGGGTTGCAGTTTCGGCACTCAGTTTTCGGTCTCTAAAAAGGTTCGCATCACTGAGCTATATTATAGCAGATGATATGGACATCATAGATAGGAGGCATATGGGACTCTCCCTTTTAGCCACAGTGGAGATGTGCTAAAAAGAGCAGTCTTGGTGTGATCACCAATGGATTTGGACCCAGCAGCCAAAATGACAGCTATCAGTTGATCGGCAGGGAAGCTAACTTCCAAGAAGTGTTATACCCAAGTTAAAGTAAACCTCCCACTATTAAAGTCTAGTGGAAACCGCAGGCTACTTGTTATAGAGCAGGAGGAGCTGAGCAGATTGATATTTTAAGGACATCTGTCAGCAGATTTGGACCTGTGAAACTAGCTGACCTGTTGTATGAGCACTTGGCAGCTGAAGATGTATGTGTTCCAACGGGGGTGTTGCTGTTACTTCTAGAGGCTCTGCTCTATCTGCAGCTGCTGTGCTCTCTGCACTTTGACAGGGCTGTGTGTGATCACATTTACACTGCCTGGCTCTGTCAATCAAAGTCCACAGGTTGTGGTGGTTACAGGGAGAGCAAAGCCTCTAGGTGTAATAGCAACACCCCCGTTGCTCCTAGAGGCTCATTTGCATATATTAAAACATTATTTTTCTTAGTAATGAGGACACATATTAACATGAGACCAACACAGATGCTTTCAGCTGCCAAGTGCACATGTAACAGGTCAGCCAATATCATAGGTACAAATCTTCTGACAGATCTCTTTTAAGCATGTATTTTACAAATTGAAGTCCCTGCTTTTTCTATATTTAGGAGTCATGTGGGCAGGCAGTTTTCTGTATGCTTAGCCATGCAGAGCTAGCAGTCATTCACCAAATAGGACCACCTACACGACTCCTAAACATAAAAAGAGCAGAGAAAACATATCATTGCCTGTGGATTTAATATTTCCATAATTATGATCGTTGCCGCCTGATAGCTATGCATTAGGCTACTTTCACACTAGCCTTAGTACGAAGGGACCCACCGGATCCGTACTGAATAATACAACCTTGTGGATCCGTAATTCCGGATCCGGTTGTATTATCTTTAGCATCTTTTAAATGGATCCAGAATAACCTCTATTGAAAGTCAATGGAGGACAGATCCGTTTACAAGTGTGTCACACCAAACGGATCCGTCCCCATTGACTTGCATTGGGAGTCATTCCGGATCCGTTTAGGTGCGGATAACTATTACGGAGAGCAAACCGCAGCATGTTGCGGTTTGCTCTCCGGTCTGAAGACTGAACGGAATGCTTTCAGGAGCGTTCCGTTGTCTTCAGTTCAGTTTTGTCCCCATTGACAATGAATGGGGACAAAACTGAAGCGTTTTATTCCGGTATTGAGCCCCTATGACGGAACTCAATACCGGAATTATAAAACGATAGTGTGAAAGTAGCCTTAGGCTACAATGTGTTGTATAAAATGTTATTATCACATGAGCAGCAGTTGCATTTATTAACTGTAACGCCAACATGATCACTGAAGATCAGAGGTAAAGAGTAACGTTATTTTTCTCATTCTTGTTGGCCAGTTATGGTTACAGTTACTCAGAAATGATTGTATTGTTACAATAATTGGCCTACGTAAAGAGGTTTTTGATGAGACATCTGTTCAGTGGTCAGAAATATATTTTTTAATAACTGTAATGTAGATTTCTTTTGAGTGATAATATAGTAACATGGGGGGATGTATCAATGCTGTATGCCAGTTTTCTGTTATTTTGTGCAAAAGGATTTAAAAAATATTTTTAAAGATTTTCTGGCACTCACTGGGCTTAATGAAAAGGGGCACAATTACAAATGAATTATGCAAGAAAACTGCTGTGAATTATAACTGAAATCTATTCCAGTTCTTAGCTGTGGCACATGGACAGAACAAGATGAGACACATTTATTAACAGATATGCATCTTCCTCCAGTGGACTTTTTACTAAGACCAGTGTATAAAATATCATCTGTCTTTACTATATGTGCCCCATAATTTGTAAGGCAGAAAAAAAAGACATCCATCCATCCAGGTTAGCCTGTTATCCTGCAACGGGGATCCACAGGAAGGCAAACAAAAAAACATTGTGAGGGCCTATTTTCCTCATATTAGGAGAAAATCCTTCCTGACTCTAAATCTGGTGATCAGAATATCTCCCTGGAACCCTTCCCCACAAATCGAATAACTATAACCCATTGTCTCACTACTCTTACTGTAGAGAATTCCCTTCTATGGTGATGTAGAAACCTTCCTCTAGACGTAGAAAATGTCCCCCTGTCACAGTCCTGGGTATAAATTGGACGTGGGAGAGAGCCTGTCCTGGACTTTGTTAAATTTATGCATATATATTAGATCTCGCCTTAGCCGTTCATGTATTTCATAAAATGACTTTAGTTAACTTACTTTGAATCCTCGCTATGCTACATCACTATTAAAGACTCAGACAAGCCCTTTAAGTTTATTGTTAACTAAACTACCCAAATCCTTTTCCACATCAGTTTTATCCAGTGTTTTCCCATTTAGTTTGTACTGGTGACATATATTCTCCCTTCCCGTGTGCATAACCTTACCTACTGTCCAGCTTGAGAGCCTGACCTGAAGAGGCCTAGTAATTGTGGAGGGTCTGCAGCCCAGTTCAATCTGTCTACAAGTTTTATTACTCTGAAGCATAAATTACCCTTTACACTTTTATTTTCCATCAGACTGATTCCAGACCTCAGTGTTCTTCACATATTACATCCAATGAAGTCATTGTCATGTGACATCTAATGAAGTAATTGCCTTGCTCTTTCATCTGTAACAAATTCCTTTACAATTTATGACTCTGCTTTATCTTTATGATGTACCACCCTGTGTCTGTTCAGAACAGATCTGAACTCTTTTGGTGTCCTCTCAACTCTCATTTGGAGAGACTTATAGAATAATGTGTCTCATTGCCCCAAAAGCCAGTGAACATATTTTAGCATAATCCATTCTGCCCTTGGGGTACAGGTTCTCAGTCCCCATGGGTATACAGTATATAGACTTATTTTTAAGGCAATACTCCACTGGTAGAAGTATCCAAGTTGTCTCTTGTCAGCCAGGCAAGAAATTTCTCTAAAAGGAAGAGGAATCCATCTGTATAGATGGACCACTCTTTCTTTTGGAGGAGTCATTGGTTTGGCTGACATGAGCCATTTTCCATACTTCAACCCATGGAGCATTGCTTTAAAAATCTCTACATATACCCACTGAGAATGAGAACCTGTACCCCCAGAGAAGCATGAATTGTGGTAAACTGTATTAGTAGTAATAGAGCAATTGGACGTTTGAAGACGTTTCACTAGTCATCTGGCTTTCTCGATTTAGAATGGCTTGTATGAGAATTCTCCTGGATTAAATACTGGTGAATCATGCTTCAGTCATGGAGGTAAAGTGTTGATTGCTTTTGCATAATTGACTCTTATTAGGTATGATTAAACTGCCTTGGGAGAAGTGTTAGAGCAGTATTGTAAAGGGCAGACAACAGATGTCACATGCCTCCAATTCTATTCAAGCTTGGTTTTTCCAATTTAACATAAATAACTTATATTACACTTTTTTTGAACCAGTCCTCCTCTGTGTCTAAGATGCAAAGCTTGCTTTCGTCAAACAAACGTCTTTTGTCCTTAGGATGTACCATATTTTTCAGTTTATACAATGCACCTGATAGTAAGACAGACTTAGGTGAAAAAAATATTTTTTCATGAGACCTGGGAACAGATCCCCAGTCTTCTTCAGACTTCCAGCTTAGACCCCTAATCATCAACAGACTTCAGATCAGACCCCCAGATCAGATCCCCATATCAAACCTCAGATCAGAACCCTATGTCAGACCTCAGTTCCGGCCCCCATGTCAGACCTCAGATCAGACCACTATCAGAGATAAAATAAATAAATTAACTTACTTCTCCTGCCCTGCCACCACTCTTCAGATCGGTTGGTCTCTCCTACACTCACCTTACTCTGGTCTTCTCCAGGCCACACTACACGGCCACTTTTGGGGGAAAAAAAGTGTGTCTTATAAAACAGAAAATACGGTAGGTACACAGCCGAGTCCTGAATGCAGGTGTTTACTCTTCTGTGCTGCGCCATATGTTGGTGTAGCTGCTGTTTTGTATTCCCAGTGTACTATTCTTGGCACTCCTCACTGCAGTGGACTGCATAGACAATATTGCTCCTTTTGTGTTTTGTTGTAGAGGCTTTTGGGTGAACCATTTGCTGCCTTGGTGTGCTGCCTGGTTTATAACAGACAGAGATGTGATGTTCATTAAAAATTCTTTTGAAGATACCCCATTGTATATGAAAGAACCAAGTTTTTCAGATACCCAACTTGTATAAGGAAGAACCAAGTTTTTCCTTCTGCTCTGCTTCGCACCTTCACTGGCAATCTTGACAGTTAGTCTTTTCTTAGTTTTAACAAAAGCCCTGTCTTAATACATGCAAATTTTGAGGTGTCGTAATTCCCTTGTCTTAGCTTCTACACTGATTGAGATCTTTTCAGCCCGGTGTAGGGTTCTCCTGACCAGAGGATGGCAGGAGTCAAACAGCAGGTACTGGTCCTTATAATTAGGTTTCCTGTAAAGTTTGGTTTACAGCCTTTCTCGCCCTCCGACTGTTACCAAGCAATCCAGTTGTTCTGCACATCTTTCTGCATAAACCTGATGTTTTGGTCCAACGTGTTCAGTGAACGTATATACGGTTTTATTTTTTTATTTTAACCCAGGTCTCATCCACATGAGGGTTGCGAAATCTATTGTCTGCCACTTACAATGTGGCTCTAACACTTCTCCTGAGGCAATTTAATCACACCTAATAGCTTCAGTCATGCCAATGCAATCTACACCTTACCTCCATGTCTGAAGCACGAGTTCCCAGTATTTAAAGTAGGAGAATTCTCACACAAACCATTCTGACTGAGAAAGCCAGTTGGATGACTACTACAAGGTTCAAGTTCAAACTATCTTAGAATTCCGTTATGGATTCCGCTACCACGAATGATAACTTATGGTCTGTGGTAGCGGAATCCATAATAGAATTCTTAGATAATCCGAACCTTTTACGCCGAACTTGAAACCACAGGTTCACTCAACACTAATGACTAGGACTAGCAAAATGTTTTCTGGAAGAAAAAAAAAATTCCAGTTTTTCCTACTGATATACCGTGACCTGGATGAATGAAACCCTCACAGACATCTGGTAAACTATGTTCATAATTTATTAATTTATTTAAAAAGGTTGAGATTATCTTTAAAGGCTGGTTCTCTGGTATACACCAGCAGTTTTGATGCATATTTACACACAGGGTTTAAAAGGTATAATTTGCACGGCCCTATAAATTATCTTAAGTGTACGTCCGCACAGGCACACATCCGCAGCATAGAGTTCAATCTCTGCAATGCAAAGGATCAGTCCTGGATGGGAATACTTGAAAGTCCAAATTTTCAGGTTTTCTTCTCTCTCTCTCTGTATAAGAAGCTGGAGTATTGTCATGAGTTCCCAGCACATTAGAACTGTATAACTTAAAGGGGTTCTCCAGGAATGATTTAAAATGGCAGCCAGCAACCTGTCCTAGAATGTCAACAGGACTGGTTGCTCCCACTTGCAGAGCTGTCTAGAGGTGTGAAGGGGCTGGGCTGTCAGGCTGCTTTGCCATGATGGCATATCATAGGCAGGCTCTCAGTATTAATATCTAATGTAGAGCAGTGTAGGGCGAGGGGGCCAGGTGTTGAACCACTGCTGATCTGATATTGATGACCTATCCTGAGGATAGGTCTAAAGTATAAAACCCCTGCACAACCCCTTTAACTGAGCGTTGCTAAGGAGAGTCTTCAGCATTCTCCTGAGCGCTCAAGATACCTGCTTTCAGTTGTCTTCTTGTCATTAGCCCAGTCCTTGACTATATACATGTGACCTATCACTGCCCATCACCCTGCCTATCTGATTTGTTACGCACTGGTATCTTCATCTCTTAGTAGGACTCTGAAGACTGAAGGCACTCTCCTTAGAAATGCTCAAAGCTTTGCTAATAAAACTCTTTACATTCTGTTTTCTAGTACAAAGAAACATCTTTCCCTAATAAAGTACATTAAAAAAAAAGGTTTAACATCTGTGTCCCTACACAATTAAAGAAAAACTGAAATGACAGTTACACTTAAAAGTAGAATACTTCAACAGACTTTCAGTAACACTGATACACCACCAGGTGGTGTACATGCATGAAACATGAAACAACCAGTTGGAGTTACCTATTTTGTCTGTACATCTAAGGCATAGTACACACACACACGCTGTGGGCTTTGTTAGGACCTCTGCAGGGGTGCCAGGAGTTGGAACCCTGCCAATCTAATATTAATGGCCTATCCTGAGGATTGGTCATCAATATGGTTGCACTGCATAACCCCTCTAAGGCCAAAACTGGCTGGTTCGTTAAGGGGTTAAACCTTCGGACAAACTCTTTAAGTAGGACAGATTTGTTTTTTTAAGTTGAAGTAGTTGTAGGAACATGCCAAGTCATACTTCCTGTTGGCACTGTACTTGTCTATCCATTGTACTCTTCCTAGTTAGGTAACCTTACTTACTGTGATTGTCTCATTTTTAGGCTAACTGTAGTTAATAAGGCTGCAGAACGACTGTATATCCATTAACATCCACGAGTCTTGAATAGAGTGATGCAAAATCGGGAAACAATACAATTGGACAAATTGGTCCTTGTTTGCCCTGACAATAGAAGCCAGAAGACATAACAGACTAATCCCTGTGACCGGTTTAAGTGTCTTAAATGGGGTCTCCAAGTTAAATTTATTGATGACCTATCCTCAGACCTATCCAACACCCCCGCCTATCAACTGTTTGAAGAGGAGGTGCGCGCTGTACCAGCACTGCCTCCTCTTCCTTGTTTACCTGCTCTGCTCTATATACCTGACATCTGTTGCTATTTTTTCTACCGTTAATTTAGGCCGCAGTTCCTCATTTGTGTCTGCAGTTTAACGTCCGCAAGGAGGGACCTATACTGTAGGGATAGGATTTGGCTAGGCAGGTCTAGTATTTCTGTTTAAAAGACACAAAAGTCCATTGTTAAATCTGGCTGCATTTTTTTTTCTTTTGGGGCAAAAAGAACGCAAGTGTGCCTGACACTACCACTACGTGCACAGCGTGTGTATTAGAACCTTTCAAAAGTCTATATACCTGACATCCGTTGGTATTTTTTCTACCGTTAATTTAGGCCGCAGTTCCTCATTCACGTCTGCTATATAACACTTGCGCAAGGAGGGACTTATACTGTAGGGATAAGATTTGGCTAGGCAGGGCTAGTAGTTCTGTTCAAAAGACACAAAAGTCCATTGTTCTGGCTGCAATATATTTTTGTGGTGGATTAAAAATTGCGCAAGGTTGTCTGACCTTAACACTACCTTTTCAGCATCTGCTGTCTAACATTTGTGTATCCCAAATAACAGAAATCTGGTGTATTTTTTTCTGCAGCTATTGAAGGCGACATTACTAATGTCGCCGTGATTAGCGGCAGAAAGAAACGAAATAAATGTCAGGTACATAGGAGAAACATACATTGTCCTGCACATGTAATGTCTTCATGATTAGCGGCAGAAAGAAACGCAATAAATGTCAGGTATATAGGAGAAACATACATTGTCCTGCACACGCTACGCAGCTGGTGTTAAGATTAGGCAAACTTGCGCAAATTTTGACCATCAAGAATAACAATATTGCAGCCAGATATAATAAAAGTCCTTAAAAGGACTTTGGGGTCTTATTAACAGAACAACTAGCCCTGCCTAGCCAAATCCTATCCCTACACTATCTGTGCTTGATTGCGCAAATGTTATACATTCTATGAATAACGGCAGAAAAAAAATACACTGGATGTCAGGTATTTAGGATACAGAAAGGTTATACTACACATGCAGCACAGGTATGTGACATTACCTGCGCTGCGTCTGCTGCATAACATTTGCTCATTCAGTGAAATTTTTCTGCTCATACACTAAATAAAATCTGCGCAACTGTACTTTTGACCAACTTGCATATATACCATTTAGTATGCGCAAGGCGAGCAGTAAGGGACAGGGAAGTGGGCGTGCTGCTGATGGTGCACGATGGACGCAGTGAAACAGTGTCTGCTGGCAGAGCACAAGAAACAAAGTCATCCAAAACTCCTAGTTTCATGTCTCAGTTTGGAGGGCGGGTTCTTGTTTAGTCAACATGTCAGGAGGAGGACCAGAGTGAGGTTAATTTTTAAGGTTAAAAAATTAGGGGTGAGGGCCAGGACTGTGGAGTCGGAGTCGTGGAGTCGGTCACCATTTTGGTGGAGTCGGAGTCGGTATAAAATGGACCGACTCCTAAAATATATAATGAACTAGCAGAAGGACCCGGCTTCGCCTGGGTATATTTCATCTATTTCATTGAATGTTTCTGTGTGTCGTTGCAGAGAGAAAGTCATCCTCCCTCCCATCCCTGCAGCTGACAGATGTTGATTTTTACCTCCAATTGTTCAATCTCCATTGGCTGCGGAGTGGAAGGGGTCATGGCCTGACTGAGTCGGGGGCGTGACGTTGCAAGACCTGGGGCGGGGTTTTAAGTCCTTCTTTTGATGGTGGCCAGAATTACAGGTCGATGCCATGGTAATTTATGAGGACACGCCATGGGTAACAGTGGAAGAAACCATTGCTTTGCACGGGTATATTTAATCTATTTCATTTAATGTTTCTGTATGTTGTTGCAGAAAGAAATCCAACTTCCCTCCCACCCCTGCAGCTGACAGAAGTTGATTTTTACCTTCATTTTTTCAATCCCCGTTGGCTGCGGAGTGGGAGGGGGCGTGGCCTGACAGAGTCGGAGCGTGGTTTCGCGAGATCTGGGGCGGGGGTCAGAGTGGCATGAATTACAGGTCGATGACATGGTAATTTATGGGGACCCGCAATGGGTAGCAGTGGAAAAAAAACATCTTTTATTAGTACTGAATGGTCATAGTCTAAAATTAGTCAATTTCATCTACGATTTTTGTGTGTCGTTGCAGAGAGAAATTCACCCTCCCACCCCTGAAGCTGATTTTTTTCAATCCCCGTTGCCTGCGGAGTGGGAGGGGGCGTGGCCTGGCAGAGTTGGGGGTGTGGATTATCAAGATGCTTCGAAGGGTTGTAGTCTGAAATTAGTCTATTTCATCTAAAATGTTGTGTGTCATTGCAGAGAGAAATTCACCCTCCCACCCCTGCAGCTGACAGAAGTTTATTTTTCCCTTCATTCTTTCAATCTCTGTTGGCTGCGGAGTGGGAGGGGGCATGACCTGACAGAGTAGGGGGTGTGGCTTAGCAAAGCGCTTCGTATAGGTGATTTAATCTATTTCATTTAATGTTTCTGTGTGTCGTTGCAGAATGGCTGCAGAGTGGGAGGGGGCGTGGTCTGACAGAGTTGGGGGAGTGACTTAGCAAGACGATTCGAACAGTTGTAGTCTATAATTAGTCTATTTTATCTAAAATGTTTGTGTGTTGTTGCAGAGAGAAATTCACCCTCCCACCCCTGCAGCAAACAGAAGTTTATTTTTACCTTTATTTTTTCAATCCCTGTTGGCTGCGGAGTGGGAGGGGGCGTGACCTGACAGAGTCGGGGGCGTGGATTAGCAAGACGCTTCACATGGGTGTATTTAATCTATTTCATTTAATGTTTCTGTGTGTCGTTGCAGAAAGAAAGTCAACCTCCCACCCATCCCTGCAGCTGACAGAAGTTGATTTTTACCTTTATTTTTTCAATCCCTGTTGGCTGCGGAGTGGCAGGGGGCGTGGCCTTACAGAGTCGGGGCGTGGCTTAGCAAAGCGCTTCGCATAGGTGCATTTAATCTATTTCATTTAATGTTTCTGTGTGTCGTTGCAGAATGGCTGCGGAGTGAGAGGGGGCGTGGCCTGACAGAGACAGGGCCTGGCTTAGCAAGAGGCTTCGAACGGTTGTAGTCTATAATCAGTCTATTTTATCTAAAATTTTTGTGTGTCGTTGCAGAGAGAAATTCACCCTCCCACCCCTGCAGCAAACAGAAGTTTATTTTTACCTTCATTTTTTAAATTCCCATTGGCTGCGGAGTGGGAGGGGGCGTGACCTGACAGAGTCGGGGGCGTGGATTAGCAAGACGCTTCGCATGGGTGGATTTAATCTATTTTATTTAATGTTTGTGTGTGTTGTTGCAGAAAGAAAGTCAACCTCCCACCCATCCCTGCAGCTGACAGAAGTTGATTTTTACCTTTATTTTTCAATCTCTGTTGGCTGCGGAGTGAAAGGGGGTGTGGCCTGACAGAGTTGGGGGTGTGGCTTAGTGAGACCTGGGGCGGGGGTTTTAAGTACTTCTTTTAGGGTGGCCTGAATTAAAGGTCAATACCATGCTTATTTATGAGCCCACGCAATAGGCAGCAGTGGAGGAAAACATCTTTTATTACTACTGAACTGTAGTAATAGAAAAACACATAAGTTATATTTATGGTAACCGGAATACCTTTAACAGTGTCAGTGAATAGAAATGGATGAGATCCTCAGCTGCTGATAATTACCTGGTTGTTATGGAAACCTGCCCTCCCTGTGTGGCTTTGCAGAGAATGGCAGTTGGAGTTTAAAACCAAAGTTCCCAGTTGTAATGTTGGCTAATGGAGATCATATTTTGGGAATATCTCGGGAACGGTACGTCCTAGAGAGATGAGACCTGGTTTAAAACCTTCCCGGACACCTGATGTACCTGTGTGCCGAATTTGGTGAAAATCGGTCCAGTAGTTTGATCGCGCATAGAGAACAGACAGACAGAAACTCATTTTTATATTATTAAGAGATTAGTACATTTAGTTCAGTGCTGAATATATTTTTATAAGAATTTGTGAAAATGATGAAATGTCCTATAAATGTCTGTTCTATTCCTGATCTAAGGATTTAGGCTTTTAGTTGAGATGACTGTGTACTGCCCTTTATGTCCAGTGCATGTTCTCTCTGTATGCTTTATGTTTACTCTGAGCTTATATTTGGAGAGGTTAGCTGCTCTCATGGCTTCTATCTGCTGATGTAAAACACCTAGAGCCTTATGTATGAAAACTGTCTAGGTGTAGAAGTTTCTTTGTTGCCCATAGCAACCAATCAGAGCTCCCCTTTCATTTCATATAGTGCTCTGGAGAAATGAAAGGGGAGCTCTGATTGGTTGCTATGGGCAACAAAAAAAGTCTTAGACCTAGACAGTTTTCATACATCAGGCCCAGAGGCGTAGCTACTGGGGGGAGAGGGGGGGCAGGGGAGGCGATGCTCCGGGCCCAATACCTCTGGGGGGCCCAGCAGGGATGGCCTTAGTACAATCAGGCGAATACAAGTGAGCGCTTCCATTATGGAGTCTGATGGGGGCATATTAAGCTGATCTGAGGTCTGATGGGGGCACATTCTGCTGATCTGGGGTCTGATGGGGTACATTCTGCTGATCTGAGGTCTGATGGGGGTACATTAAGCTGATCTGAGGTCTGATGGGGCACATTCTGCTGATCTGAGGTCTGATGGGGGCACATTCTGCTGATCTGAGGTCTGATGGGGGTACAATACGCTGATCTGAGGTCTGATGGGGGCACAATACGCTGATCTGAGGTCTGATGGGGGCACATTAAGCCGATCTGAGGTCTGATGGGGGCACATTAAGCCGATCTGAGGTCTGATGGGGGCAGGGGACTGTTAGTTTAGTGATGTAAAAGCTGGGGACAGATTTCCTTTAACATAGGAGTCCCTTTTTTACTCCTATTAATCCTATATTTTACTGCATTATGTGGTAGAGTATTTAGAGTAGGGTATGTAGAAAGTCTATTGTACTGTACTTAACAGCATAGATCTAGCAGTTTATATAGTCATCTTGCTAATACAGTATTATAACCACAACTAGTAGTATGTGCCTGTGAAGTTGGAAACGTGCGTTTGGGAAGCCAATAAGTGGGGGGCCCACTCAAGTATGTTTCGCCCCCCCCCATGTGCTGAACCTCTAGCTACGCCTCTGATCAGGCCCTTAGTGAGCTGTACCCAGAGAAGCCTGATAGATTACAAACTGTTTTTGTCATGACTTATCTGTACTATTGATTTTATGCAAATTTGTTTAAAGTTATCACTTAAACATGCTCCATGTATGAGGGAGTCGGAGTCGGGGTGAGGGGAAATTGAGGAGTCGGAGTCGGGGCTTTGGCTTACCGACTCCACAGCCCTGGTGAGGGCCTGCTGGTGAACCTCTTAAATATTTAAAGGCGAGGGCAGCCTAATAAGCAGTTTGATATGATGGAGGAAGAGGACAAGAAGAGGAAGGGGTTCATGGAAATACAGTGTATTCAATACACCTTAAGGGTACATTCACACGACCGTGTTGAGTCCTTTCCGTTTTGCGGTCCGCAAATAACTGAACCGTGTGTCCGCACTTTGCGGAAGAATGGCTTCCGAATGTGTTCCGCATGTCTTCTGTTTTTTTACGGTCCGCAAAAAACGGAAGGTTTAAAAAAAAAAAAAAAAAAAAAAAAAAAAAAAAAATAATAATTCATAGTTGTCAAGGCCTTCAATTATACGGATCCGCAAAAAACGGATAACATACGGAAACCATTCCGTATGTCATCCGCAAATTGCGGATCCATAGACTTGAATGGGGCTGCGGACCGATCTGTGCGGACAATAGTAGGACAAGCTTCATATTCTTGCGGACCAGAAATGCGGAAATACAGATGCGGACAACATACTGAATGTTGTCCGCACATTTTATTCATCCATAGGAATGAATGGATCCGCATCTATTCCGCAAAATGCGGAACGGATGCGGATCGGACGCGGATAAAATTATACGGTCGTGTGAATGTACCCTAAAAGCCACATTTAAAGTTCCTTTATGTTCAGCCGCTTTCCTCTGGTGGGGTAGCGAAGTCAAGGGCAATCCAGGCCTTGTTCATTTTGATTAGCATCAGCATTTTCAGTTGACAGGCGGTTGCGCTTAGCAGTTATTATGCCCCCAGCGGCACTAAATAACCGCTCCGACAAAACGCTGGCAGCAGGGCACGCCAGCACCTCCAAGGCGTAGAGCGCCAGTTTGTGCCACGTGTCCAGCTTAGACACCCAATAATTATAACGCACAGAGGGATCGCTGAGGACGTTTACACGGTCAGCTAGGTACTCCTTTACCATTTTACAAATTTTTTCCCTCCTAGTTGTGACACTAGGCCGCTTATCAGAACCTTTTCCCACATGCAGCGCTTTCCGTCTTTATTGTGAGCAGGTAGAGTTCCAGCACGTGCTCAGGTCGCACAGCAGTCAGTAAGCTGGCAAGTGTAAGCGCTGCTGCAGCGTTGCCAGACCGGCGGAAGCTGTAGGTGACTTTCAGAAATGAGCACCTTCACCAGCAGCTCAGGCAAATTGGCGTAGGTTTTGAGAAACTGCTGAACCACTAAGTTGAAGCAGTTGTTTGGCCTGAGGGAGATTCCTCTTGGAGGAACAGGTACACTCATCATTCCTGTCATTAGTTCCAGGGTCCTATAGGGTCAGTTTGGTTTAGGTTCCTGTGTATGAACTACCTTTGAGGCCTACCTTTGAGGCCTGTTCATACTGGTAGTCAATCAGGATTAGAGTCATGGTTTCCTGTCCATCTACCTTCCTTAGTTTCCAGGCCTAATCTTCTTTCCCTCCTACGCTCTGTGGTTTTCCCCCCACACCTGAGCGTCATAGTATGTGTGTAAGCTTGCCGAGCTCCAAAGCCGCCGCCAAGTTGCGGCCGTTATCAGACACAACCACGTCTGGTTGTAGGTTGAGTAGCTCAGCCCGGTCCCTTATATCCTGCCACAGCACTGTGGCGGTGTGTTGTTTATCACCTAAGCAAATAAGTTTCAGCACAGCCTGTTGTCGCTTCCCCACCGCTGTGCTAAACTGCCTCCAGCTACTGACTGAAGTCTGACTGGTGCTGCAAGATGAGAATTCCTAGATGGAAGTGGTGGAGGAGAAGGAGGGGTTGCAGCCATTAATGTAGGTGGTTGCGGAAATACTGATGGAAGTAGGGCCCGCAATCCTTGGTGTCGGTAGCACCTGTGCCATCCCAGGGCACGACTCGCTCCCAGCCTCCACAATGTTCACCCAGTGTGCTGTCAGGGAAATGTAGCGTCCCTGGCCAAAAGCACTTGTCCATGTGTCAGTCGTTAAGTGGACCATCCCAGTAACTGCATTGGTCAGGGCACGGGTTATGTTACGGGACACATGCTGGTGAAAGGCGGTGAGGGCACACCAGCAAAAATAGTGGCAGCTAGGTACTGAGTAACAAGGGGCGGCCGCCATCAGACTGCGAAAAGCCTCAGTGTCCACAAGCAACATTTTCAGCGCCAGCAATTTGTAAAGGTGTGCATTTAGTGCTATGGCCTGTGGGTGGGTGGCTGGGTATTTGGGCTTTCGTTCAAAGGCCTGGGATATGGACATCTGTACGCTGCGCTGTGACACAGAAGTGGATGTGCTCGCTGATGGTGCTTGCGAGGGTCCAGGTGCAGGGGGGAGGCATCTGGGCCTGCGTCTTGGCTAGCATGTAACACAGGGAAGAGACGGCAGCGGTGTGACCCGCAGACACCGATTGTGGATCCAGGCGTTTGGGCCACCTATTAGGGTGCTTTGCTTCCATGAAGATCATGCTGGTGGTGGTCAGGTTGCTAGTGTTCGTGCCCCTGCTAATTTTGGTATGGCACAGGTTGCAAATGACAATTCTTTTATTGTCCACACTTGTTGGTGTGGCCTGCCTTCTCCCTTTTGCCACCTCACTGCCTCTTACAGCCTGTTGCGGTGCTGCGCATCCCTCCCTCTCTGTACTGCTGTCCTCGCTCAGCTTGCCTCCTTCCCATGTTGGGCCAGTGATTTCATCGTCCACTACTTCCTCTTCGGCAAGGAATTTTTTCCCTTAAAGTGAGGAATATGGGCTTCTACCTCACAGGGGTTTTTTGCCTTCCGCAGGATAACAGGCCGAACTGGATGGACAGATGTCTTTTTTCGGCCTTATAAACTATGTTACTATGTTACTTCTTCACTCTGGTCCTCATCCTGACAGGTTGACGTTCAGTGCTGCTGACACTCAAAAACATTTGGGGTGAGGGTCTGCTACTGCTCTGACCGTCTAAAACATTAGGGGCGAGTGTCTGCTGCTGATCTGACTGTGTAAAACATTAGGGGTGAGGGCGTGCTGCTACTTGCGCTTTACGTACAAGTAAATATATGTTTCCTAACAATATTTCCTCTAAAATCGATGTTGTCTTGGGTTTTGGGGAGGTATTTTTGTCATTCCGTAAAAGTGGTGTAATACTCGGACATCATCATTACAGCAGTGACTTCGGTGTCCAAGATGCATCCAGACATCCACCCCATGCTGTTCCCTAACCATTTCAGTGGTGTTTCCACCATTTTCTCACATTTCCCTATCAACCAGACACCCTCCCCTCTGCAGAGCAAGGGGTGCTTGGTCTTCTCCCATAGACTTTCGAGCATCGGGGTGCTCGATCATCACTAGTCATGCTACATCTTGGTGGCTCAAATACTATCTGCATCTGATGGATTATACCATAAATATTAGCACATACAGGTCATTCCTGCTCTTTGTGGACATAGACACACAACCTATTAACATACACATGCATGAATAATATACATATATAGATGTAGCTAATTTAATAACATGATAATTTCTCAGGGATAAACCTTCTCATAATGACCCCAAGTGACCCTCACTAGGAAGACACAAATGATGTCTGCCGGGCTGTCCTCTTCCTGAGACCAAAACTGGAATAGATCTTTAAAGATGTATGTGTGAATATAAGAATAGACACATATATCTCTTTATATTTTAACTCTTTAACACGGTGCACAGCCATAAAATATGTATTACTGTTACACCAGTGTGGTCAGGAACAGTCTGACTTGGTATGCCCCCATGGAGTCACAAATTACATTCCTGATAAGCCTTGCTGGGCACATGAGGAAACAATTCACCCCATGATAATAGAGCCTTGGGTTCTCCAGGGCTTTGATTAAATTCTAGAAACGATTTTCCTTCCACACATTATCTGAAAGCAAGAATTTAGTCAATGCCATGGAGAACAACTTTAAAGAGATTGTGCAGTGCTATTATATTCATAGGAGTGGATGGGACTAGCAGGAATTTAGAAGAGGAAGCAGAGCTTGGCAGGGGTAGCAGGATTCTGACCCCCACCAATCTGATATTGATGAGCTATCCTGCGGAAAGGTTATCAATATAGTAGCACTCCAAAACCCCTCTAATGTCCTTTGTTTTGGCAGCTCAATAGCAGAGTCTCGTGTTTCTACATTCCTAAGAAGCAGTATGTCCTAGTTTTTCCACTAGGAAACTTTTTGGATATTAGATTAGAGTGGGTGGGTTTATCAATCAGTTATTTCAAAAATAATAATCAAAGCAATGCTGTCCACTTTCCACATGGGAGACAGTCTTTACAAACCATCTCCCATAATACCCAGAAAATTACAAAAATTATCTAATTGTAACATGATCTGATGATTTCTTGGTGGGATACGGTTGTTGCATTCTTTACGGGAACATGTCCTGCTTTAAGTAGCGCCCTAGTTCATTATTTGACTCATCCTATCTTGTGCTTAGTGTGTCTTATGGTACTGTTATCTGTTTTTTTGCCTCTCTGTTTATTGTAAAGTGAGGAACATAACCAGAGAACTGGCAAGCATCGATGAAATTCCTGGAGGAAAATTCATATGTCTTCTTCAGTAATTTGTGGTCCTATAAGGACAAATACTGTTATTTACAAGACCATTCATCCTCTTAACAATCCAGCTCATGGCAAGAGGGTCTCACCTCTTGTATTTTCATCATTGTGCTCTTTGGACAGGGTATGAGAAGAGATCCATGTCTGACTAGATAATTCCAGGTATACTGGATTGTAGGAGAAAATAGGTCTCAATAGCTAGATTCTCTGGCAGCCATTTTTACAAATGTTTTCTTCTAAACTCCATTTTGAAGACATTTTGTAAAGTTAGCTAATTAGAAATCTGATGTCTTGGAAGAATTGCATAACCAGCTACCTCAGTCAATAGAAAGGAAAGGAAGTTATACATGTAGGTAATTGTGTTGTGGAACGTGTGGCTTTATCTAGTGTTAATCACTTGATCTCTCTATTACCTCAGATCAGGAGAGCAGTTGTAAGTAGATGTTTTATGGTATTCTCTATCTGAATGCTGTATTGTAAGTTAATATTTTGTGAAGTATACCCTAATATTATGTCATATATAGTTGATCTATGGTGCAATCTGTAACTGTGAGCAAAATCAGCTTTACCAATGTGATGATAGGGCCAAATCAAGGGTTAAGTCGAGTGGCTCGCGAAAGAAATCATCACAGAAACACAGGGAAGTGTGTTCTCTATAAAATAGCCTTCAATTTAATTTCAACATGCGTATATGTATGCCAACAGCATATTATAATGACTTTAGGCCAAAAATGAGTGAAATTATTACAAAGTTTCTCACAGTAGTGAAGACAGGACTTTCGGTCCGGAGTTTAGAACATTCTAATCTAAAGATAATGTAAAAAATGCAAGCATCGGCATAAAAAGAAGTATAAGAATTAAGGAGGGGAAGAGACCACTGTGAGGAGACAGGAACAATAATGGAGTATGTATGATTTCCTTAAAAAAAAAACTTTTTTGTGGATAGTTTTGGACTCAAGCCACCAGGTGAGGACTGAATTACCAACTTCACCTGTTTCCCCAGTTGGGGCCAACATTTCCACAATTTATGGAAACATACCCTTTTGGCAGGAAATATCTGGTTATGACACCTGTTCTTCTCAGTTTATTCATGCCCGAAAAACATACTTTCACTAGTGCATATATGATTAATACGACCACTACTAGTTGTACTATACCTTGTAAAATTCCCATAAACCACCCACTAAAAACCTCAAAACCATTTTACTGGATTCAGGAATGAGAAGGCGTCTTCCTACCAGGAATCTTCGTTTTTCCCCATGCTCCTTCTACCATCTATCCTGACTCTGAATGATCATTGGATAAATGAACAAGGTTCTATAGAATACAAGCACCAGATGCCTCAGGTGGGATCCACTTTTAGGCCACCTGGCGACAAACATAACACATCTCGCCCAGCAGTCTACAAGTGTATGTTTTCCTGTGTAACAGCATGGTAGCTATCACTATGACAGTTAAGCTACAATTATAGAGACAACCTTTGCATCACAAGACGTAAAGAGTATTACATCTTGGAGAAGGAGTAGTACCAGTCACCAGCTTCTCACCCTGCGTACTGTACCTGGATTGTATTGTACTACATACTTAGCCTTTCTTGCATAGTTTAGGAATAAGCCAAAACAAGAATTCTACATTATACATACATGTATCAACAAGCTATAGAATAAGACTTAAAATAAAACCAACAGTATTCCCTAAATCCAGCTCCCGCCAAAATATTCTACATTTACTAGGACTGGATGATGGTTGACATCTTCCCCTATCCCCTCCACCTGGATCCTAGATTGACATATATATATTTAAATTGAGATTTGTGTGATATATTATTAAGTGAATCTATTAAAATTGTATGTTTTATGGGGGAATACCTTTAAGTTGTCTCTACTTTGAATTTTGGTGATCTCCACTCCTATCTTCTGTATCGTAATTTAGGTCTGTCTTGTAAAGGTCTACATACCTGAGTCTGCTGTAGGATGAAGGGCCGAGCTGCAAAACAAAAAAATGTATAAGGAGGGACAACACCATTGGCGTGTAGCGCTGCATTATTATTATTATTTTTTTTACAATAATCCACACTCCCTAATCTCCTTTCTGCCGACCAAACAGTAAGAATGTACCTTCAGTGCCCTCTAACAATAATAATGCCTCTTTAATGCCCCTCGGACAATATGATATCCCTTTAGTTCTCCACAGTGTATGATACTCCTAAGTGCACACTCACAGCAGGGTGATCCCTTGGTGCCCCCCCCCCCATTATGATGCTCCTTAGTGCACCTGACACATTGCGATGCTTCTTTAGTTCCTCCCCACAGAGTACAAAGTATGAATGCCCTCTCTGTGCCCCTTTTCACAGTAGTAATGCTCATTGTGCCCCCTTCACATTAGCAATGCCCATTGTATCACCTCCAGAATAGAAATACCCATTGTGCCCCTTCAGAGTAGAAATATCCATTGTGCCCCCATCACATTTGCAATACCCATTGTGCCCCCTTCAGAGTAGAAATGTCCATTGTGCCCCTTTCACATTTGCAATGCCCATTGTGCCCCGCCCAGAGTAAAAATGCCCATTGTGCCCCCTCCAGAGTAAAAATGCCCATTGTGCCTCCTTCACTTTAGTAATGCCCTCTGTGCCCACTTCACATTAGTAATGCCATCTGTGCCTCCTCCATAGTAATGAAGCCCTCTGTGCCACTCCATAGTAATGAAGCCCTCTGTGCCCCCTCCATAGTAATGAAGCCCTCTGTGCCCCCTCCATAGTAATGAAGCCCTCTGTGCCCCCTCCATAATAATAAAGCCCTCTGTGCCCCCTCCATCTAGAGATGATGCACAAGAAAGCCTGCAAATACTTTGCTGAAGACAAGCAGAATAAGGACATGGATTACTGTCTGATGAGTCCAAGATAAACTTATTTGGTTCTGATGGTGTCAAGCGTATGTGGAGGCAACCAAATGAAGAGTACAAAGACAAGTGTGTCTTGCCTACAGTCAAGCATGGTGGTGTTAGTGTCATGGTTTGTGGCTGCATGAGTGCTTCCGGCTGTGGGGAGCTACAGTTCATTAAGGGGACCATGAATGCCAACATGTACTGTGACATACTGAAGCAGAGCATGATCCCCTCGCTTTGGAAACTGGGCCGCAGGGCAGTATTTCAACATGATAATGACTTTAAACACACCTCCAGGACGACCACTGCATTGCTAAACAAACTGAGGGTAAAGGTACTTGACTGGCCAAGCATGTGTCCAGACCTAAACCCTATTGAGCATCTGTGGGGGGAACCTTAAACAGAAGGATTCCAGTGGCAACCTGTGAAGCTCTAGTGAACTCCATGCTCAAGAGAGTTAACTCGGTGTTGGAAAATAATGGTGGCCACACAAAAAATTGACACTTTAGGCACAATTTGGCCATTTTCACTTGGGGGTCTGCTCACTTTTGTTGCCAGCGGTTTAGACATTAATGGCTGTGTGTTAAGTTATTTTGAGAGCACACCAAATTTACACTGTTATACAGTCTGTACACTGACTACTTTACATTGTATTAAAGCGTCATATCTTTGATGTTGTCCCATGAAAATAGAATAAAATATTTAGAAAAATGAGAGGGTTCTACTCACTTTTGTGAGATACTGTAGAACTGACTGCCACTGACTGACATTAAATGCCGCCTCTACAGCACACTGACATTGATCTCGGGACAAGAAATTAGAAGTCATATATTTCTGTTTACCAGACCTCGTGAATTCTTTTGGCACTGCCACACTGCGACCCACCAAAAAGGTAACAAATTCCCCACTTACTATATTACCTAATACTACCTATTACTATATATAGCTCTAACAGATGTCTTACAAGACTGACAATAAGGTACATTCATACAATCGGTTTGCTCAGAATGCTCAGAGCCGCTTACCAAAACATTACCGTGAGACATTTTAACCGGTGAACTCCAGCATCTCAACTTCAGACTTAACACGGGTTAGTTAGTCTTGACCATTATCGCATCTAAAACTTCATTAATTTACCAAGGTTCTTGGACTAGACATTATAGACACAGAACTCACCGGATCAGAAGACTCAGCACAGGGAGGGACAGAGGAAAAGATTTGTAAGAAAAAGATTACCATGTAGTTGTTTAGGAGGGTTTGTCCATCCCGGTGAGGGGTCCTTATCGATCTGAGTCAACCTGCATGTCATCCTGTCCCTGTTCGGATGACAAGTTTACTCTGAGCGAAATCAGCTCTACCGATGTGATGATAGGGCCAAATCAAGGGTTAAGTCGAGAGGCTCGGGAAATAAATCATCACAGAAACACAGGGAAGTGTGTTCTCCATAAGTTCAATTTAACTTCAGCATGCGTGTGTATATATATATATATATATATATATATATATATATATATATATATACACATACCAACAGCATATCATAATGAGTTTAGGCCAAAAAGAAGTGAGATTATTACAGAGATTCTCACAGTAGTAAAGATAGGCCAGTCGGCCTTGAGTTTAGAACATTCTAATCTAAAGATAAGGTAAAAATGTAAACATTGGCATGAAGTATAAGAATAAAGGAGGGGAAGAGACCACTGTGAGAAGACAGGAACACATGGAGTATGTATGATTTCCTTCACATAACCGTGATGATAAAATGGTAATGAGTCAGTTGTATTAGCAGTATTGACATTTATTGTTGTAATTATATCACAATTGTGAACTGTGAGAATATTTCATGTCAAAGTTTTGCTGGTCATTTGTGTCAAAAAAGTATAGAAAGCCCCTTGTAACAAAGAATAGGCTGTACCCTTCTGTATATTATCTTTGTGCATGTTGTGCAATTTGTATTCTGCTCTGCTGCGTGTCTGAATAAAGTGCTGTTCAACTCGAGGAAGTCTGTGAGTCGGATGTCCGAGCACTAACCATAACGACAATGCCCTTGTATTTTACTTTTCTCCTTAGCGTGTGTTGTTGTTTTTTTCAGACCTGTATAGTTCGCGCATGGGACTTACAAAAGCCATTGCTGTTCTGTCCAGCTATGAACACATCCATGTGGGATCATCCAATCACAGCGGAACAGATTGAACGTCTTCGCAGTTTTGGTTACATAGAGATTGCATGTATTGAAAAAACACTGATGTGTGGTGACAAAGGTCAGCGGTTATTTTAGAGTATGTATACTATGATCAAAGCTGTTTGCTCTCTCTGTATACTCGTGGGTGTTCATCATGACCTTGCAGTGTCACATTGGGATATGAACCGTGCATACTTACACGACTGTGTCCTGTGGCCATAAAGGGCAGACAATAATTTCATGGAATTTTATTCTTAGAAAACTTTAAATTAGGAAGCTTAGATTATTGTAGTATGGGAACTGTATAGTGAACATTTTCTCTTAAAGGAGTATAGGATATGCCCTACGTGTCCAATAGATGCAGGCCAAGCCTGTGGGACCTATGAGACAAACCACACATTCACGGTTTTCTCCATTTACTTCTATGGGATTTCCGAAATTAGCCAAGGCAGCTGGCAGCTGTTTTCTTGAGTCACAGCAGGGCTCTCTTGAGGCGGAAGCCACACCTGTCTGACATTTAAGGCATGTGATAAACCATAAATGTCAAGATGGGATAATCTGTTTAATACGTTTTATCAAGGTAGTGCAAGAGCTCTTGCATCTTACTAAATAATATTAGAATAAAGCCTGCCGTACACCTTAGCCAAATGTAAGGTTACAATTATATGTTTGGTTCAGCCCATCTGTCGCCCAGAGCCCTTAGATGGAGCACACAATGATTGTGCATGTTGGAGTAATACACATGCGATCATTTGTTCCCCAGGATAGCTACCAGAGATATTTGACAGCTGCTTAACCCCTTCACACCCAGCGCCGTAATAGTACGGCGCTGCGTGAAGTGGCTTGAAGCCTAGCCATTTTTTGTCACCTTCCCTCACAAAAAGTGTAATAGCAGGCGATAAAAATGGCATATTTACACTAAAATGGTACCAATCAAACCGTCAAAAAATGAGACCCTACCTAAGACAATCTCCCAAAAAATAAAAAAAGATTTAAAAAAAAATGGCTCTCAAAACATGGCAACACAAAAACAAGATTTATTTCTGTTCAAAAATGTATCTAATGTGTAAAACTTAACAAAAATAAAAATGATACACATATTGGGTATCATCACGTCCGTAAAAACCTGCTCTATAAAAATATCACATGATTTTCCCCTTCAGTTGAATGCTGTAACAATTTTGTTTAAAAAACTATGCCAAAACAGCCATTTTTTGTCACCTTGCCGCACAAAAAGTGTAACACCAAGCGATCAAAAAGGCGCATGTACCCCAAAATGGTACCAAACAGTCATCTTTTCCCGCAAAAAATGAGACCCTAAGTAAAACAATGCCCCAAAAAATAAAAAATAAAAATGGCAAACACAAAAACAAGATTTAATTCGGTTAAAAAATGCATCTAATGTGTAAAACTTAACAAAAATAAAAATGTTAGACATATTGGGTATCACCGTGTATGTAACAACCTGCTCTATAAAAATATCACATTATATGTCCCCTCAGGTAATTGCTGTAAAAATTTTTTTTTTAAAACTATGTGAAAACAGTAATTTTTTGTCACCTTGTCTCACAAAAAGTGTAACACCATGCGATCAAAAAGTCTTACGTACCCCAAAATGGTACCAAACTGCCATCTCATTCTGCAAAAAATGAGACCCTACCTAAGACAATCACTAGAAAAATAAATAAAAATAGGGCAGTTACAAAATGTCAACACAAAAACAAGATTTAATTCTGTTCAAAAATTCATTTACTGTGTAAAACTTAACAAAAATAACCCAAAATGGTACCAATGAAAACATCACCTCATCCTGCAAAAAATGAGCCCCCACATAAGAAAATGGGTAACAAATTATTGGGTTCTTTTCTCCTGTTACCACTTGTGAAAATGAAAAATTTGGGGCTAAAGCAACATGTGTTTCCAAATTCCGTAAAACGCTTAGGGGGTCAAAGTGGTCAGTACACCCCTTAATATATTCCCTGAAGGGTGTAGTTTCCAAAATGGGGTCACTTTTTGAGGGTTTCCACTCTAGAGGTACGTCAGGGTCTCTCAATTACAAAATGGTGCCTAAAAACTATTCTAGCAAAATCTGCCTCCAAAATCTCTATGGCGCTTCTTTCCTTCTGACCACTGCCACGTGCCCATAGAACAGTTTACCACCACATATGGGGTATTTTTGTAAACTGCAGAATCAAAATAATGTTTATTAAGGTTTAGTTTGCTGTTAACCCTTGCTGTGTTGCAAGAAAAAAATTGATTAACATGAAAAATTTCGAAAAATTTTGAAATTTCGTCTCCATTTACCTTTAATTCTTGTGGAACACCTAAAGGGTTAACAAAGTTTGTAATGTCAGTTTTGAATATCTTGAGGGGTGTAGTTTCTAAAATGGGGTCATTTATGGGTGGTTTCCATTTTGTAAGCCCCTCAAAATCACTTTATATCTGAATTAGTGCTTAAAAAATGTTTTTGGAAATTTTGTTGAAAATTTGAAAAATGTCTTGTAAACTTCTAAGCCTTCTAACGTCCTAAAAAAGTAAAACGACATTTACAAAATGATGCCAACATAAAGTAGACATATGGGGAATGATGACTGATAACTATTTTATGAGGCATTACTATCTGTATTAAAAGTAGAGAAAATCAAATTTAGAAAATTGTGAATTTTTCCAAATTTTTGGTAAATTTGGGAATTTTTTTAAAAAAATAAAGAAAATATATTAACTCAAATTTACCACTGTCATGAAGTACAATGTGTCAGGAGAAAGCAATCTCAGAATGGCTTGGATAAGTAAAAGTGTTCTAAAGTTACCAGTTGCAAAAAAAACAGGCCCCGGGTAGAAAGGGTAATCCTGCTGTTTTGAACATTCGTGTTTATGGGTTTGTTCAGGAGATTACTTTTGGCTATAAGTGTGTTTGATGACTATTTTATATGTATGGGCAGGTCTAGGTGCAGGAAAAATACTGTATAATGGTTCACAGTCCAAAATCTATGTACACCTTCAGAGCCAATTTTTTATGATTGGATTTTACTCATTTTTGGCTAAAAATAATATTTTTTAATTGGCCTTTATTAGAAATATTGAGTCTATGTCGCAAAGGGTTAACTGTTTTTCTGGCTGTGTGACTGGTACTTTCACGTTGCGCCGGTCATCTAATAAACCTTATCTTTAAAACCACTGAGAGGTCATAAACAATTATTTAAGCCACATTCTTATCAGTAATATAAGAACTGAACTATAAGGAGTGTGTAGGAGGTCTGAGAGCAGAGATAAGGAGTCCTTCAGCTCCTGCTCTGACGGAAAAGACAAAGTCCAAAGCGTGCTGCTAGAACATCTCAGCTCTGTACAGAAAATTTTTAATAAAGATCAATTTAAAAAATTATTTTTATCTCAAAATGAGTACAATGCAGTAATAAAAACAAATTGCACCCAAATGTGTACATAGCCTTTAAGGGTATTTCAACCACCTACCTACTGAATAACTGAACAGCTAATAAAAGATTGTGGGGGTCTGCACCTGGTTCCCTATTCTCTCTCAGTTCTTTAACTGCTGCACGAGGAGTTTGAATGGAACAGCAATTGAGCATTCATACTTCATTCAAGACCCCACTGATCTAATATGTATAACATTCTAGCCTGTAACCTATTATTATTATAGCTATAAGCTTCAAAATTAAAGCTGTCTGTTATTTGTGGTCAATTGATTGGGGAAAGGGGGGCATACACAAGGTCCACAAACCATGGATCCACAAAACATGGATACCCTCCTTGTGGACGCCATATCATGGTGTGGAACCATTGACTTCAGTGGGACTGTGGTTCGCAATTTGTGGTGAAGTATAGGACATGACCTATCTTTTCCAGTGCAGCCGTACGGTTGCAGAAGCACATGGAAGCTCTTCAGTGTGCACATGGCTGGTATCCATGCTTTATGGATCCGCAGTTTGCAGAGCGCAAAACGTGGTTGTGTGAATCTACTCTAAAAATGCTTAATTTTGTCCTTAGTTTCTTCTGTCATATTTATTATACATCTTTTGTTTCCTACAGGACTTGGCGCTATGGCGGAGGTCAGTACTATCCTTGAGAAGGTGCGGGAAGTTTTGTCCAAAAACAAGCTTTATCATTGACGTCACAATCCTGAGTTACGTCCACTTTTGTATCAGTCTTTCTAATGATATTAAGAAGTTAATATTGTTGGTAACATTTCAATCATAAATCAAATAAATGATAGTAATATAATTCTAAAATAAACACGCAGTGAGGGAAGGTATTGTTTTTTTATTGCCTTAGAGCCAGGAGCCAGCCTTGCGGCTAGAGCTCTCTTATAGAGCTGTATTCAGTGAAAATAGAATAAAGCAAGTATTGTTTGAGAGAGGGAGAGAGAGAGAGAGAGAGAGAGAGAGAGAGAGAGAGAGTGTATAACTGTGTTTTTCGCTTTATAAGATGCAATGGCTGTGCGCTCACTAGTATGCAGGAGGTATGGGGAGTGGTGATTCTAGCATGACCTACACTCACTGCTCCCTGGTCTTCCACTAGGTGCCACACTGCATGTGTCCTATCTGCTTACAGCTTCTGGATGTAGTGTGCGGCAGTCTGATATAGGGGTCTGATCTGAGGTCTGATATAGGGGTCTGATCTGAGGTCTGATATAGGGGTCTGATCTGAGGTCTGATATAGGGGTCTGATCTGAGGTCTGATATGGGGGTCTGATCTGAGGCCTGATATGGGGGTCTGATCTGAGGCCTGATATGGGGGTCTGATCTGAGGTCTGATATGGGGGTCTGATCTGAGGTCTGATATAGGGGTCTGATCTGAGGTCTGATATGGGGGTCTGATCTGAGGTCTGATATGGGGGTCTGATCTGAGGTCTCATATAGGGGTCTGATCTGAGGTCTGATATGGGGGTCTGATCTGAGGCCTGATATGGGGGTCTGATCTGAAGTCTGATGAAGATTAAGGGTCTGTTCTAAGTTCTGATAAAAAAAAAATATTTTTTACTCCTGGGTGTGTTTTTATCATCAGGTGCATCTTATAAAGTGAACATTTATATTGCATATATATATATATATATATATATCTCAGGGGGTCGTAATCACAAATCTTCCTACACTCTGGTGGTTTTAACGTTCAAATGGTGCTTTCTTTTTGCTCGTTAGCACCAACACACATGAAAACATTCAAATAAACACCTGCCCGTCTGCGCTCTACCTTATACACGTGTTGTCTCTATCTCACCTATAGAGCGTCGTTCACACCCGGTATTAGATCCGGCTTCCTCAGCCATACGGTCCAGCAGCCTCCTGGCTGTGACCTAACCAGCACCTTTGGGGGGAGATGGTCCAGAAGTCCTCCTGACACTGACTGTGCAACCCGACCCTCTTTCTGTAGGCGTTGCTGAACCCCCCCAAACTTCAGGCTTTACAAGTCTTGTGGCCCCTCAGCCCTCCTGGCTGAGACCACACAGAGCCTCTGCAGACCTTTGTTCCCCACTCTTATACACAGAGGGTCATTTTATCCCTATGTGATTACAGTAGCAGGCCTCACCTGCAATCTCCTCAGCTAAACCGCAATACCTGTACAGGAAGGGTGTGGACTGGAAGACTCCCACTACCAACCTGTCTCCAAGTCCAAGAAATCCACGGGTGAGATACACACGCCTTCCAACACTTATACGGTACATATTACCACAATATATATGTAATCTAATATATAAAGCTGAGTGTATGTATGTATGTATGTATGTATGTGCGCACCATCGCAGCTACAATCACGAAATTTGGTACACAGGTACATCAGGTGTCCGGCAAGGTTTTAGAACGGGTCTCAGCTCTCCAGGACGTACCTTTCCTGAGATATTCCAAACAAATGCATTAGCCAATAGAAGCCTGGTCACATGACCCTTATCAGCCAATAGAAGCTCGCAGGTCCTTAGTCTCCACACACACTCTGTTTCATACCAGGTTTCCATAACAACCCAGCGATTTTCCTTCACTGCTGTAGGTCTGCTTTAAATGCAGAGTGCTGTGGATGACACTGTTAAAGGGGTATTCCGGTTACCATAAATATAACTTATGTTTTAGACTAACACATCATCAATCATTACCTCATATAATGTAAATTTCACATATTTACCATTCAGTAGTAATAAAAGATGTTTTCTTCCACTGCTACCCACTGTGTTTCATCATAAATTACCATGGTAGCCCCATCCCCAGGTCCCGCTAAGTCACACCTCCGATTCGGTCAGGCCACGCCCCTTCCATTCCACAGCCGACGGGGGATTGAAATAATTAAGGTAAGAATCAACTTCTCTCCGCTGCAGGGGTGGGAGGGAGGGTGACTTTCTCCCTGCAGCTCATGCTCAGACTGCACAGTGCTGCTGCTGAGAGTGAGCTCTTCAAAAGGACATCCCTGTGTCCATCCAGGCCCTGCGCATGACAGATGACAGGGAGTCTGAAAGGCGGACTGTCCAGCCTAAAACCGGACCTCTGGCCACCCTAGGGGCAGGCTGATGTTAGGGTGGCCAGACGTCCAGTTTTCGGCTAGACAGTCCGGTTTTCTGGCTCCCTGTCCTCCGTCCGGCACAGTGCCTGGACAGATGCAGGGATGTCCACCCTTTCAGTAGCCATTTTTACAAATATTTTCTACTACTGTGACCTTTGTTAATTGAAAAGCTGACCTTTTGGAAGAATTCAATACAACATCTACCTCAGTCCTCCATCCTCCATCCTTCTGCACCAAGCATTTGTCATGTCAAGTTTTACTGGTTCTTTGTGTCAAAGGGGTATAACACCCCCAGAATTGTTCTTGCTCTCACTTATGTCCTCTGCACTCACAAATGCAGGATGTAAAAAGGTAACTTCAGCCCTCATGTCTCTGAAACCCACCTCTACCTAAAGTGGCTGATTGTAAGTTGTCTTTGTGGCTCTCTCTGGATCCTGCAACACACCAAACTGCTGGGTGTGACCTTGAGGTTGGTAATCCTTCACTTGCTGGTTTCCTCTTCATGGGAGAAGTAACACTGAATTGCCTGACCTCATGGCAAACAAAACACCGTCAGGTACCTCTGACACCAGGCTTTTGCTCCCACACCCCCTGATAAAGAAGAAACAATCAGTGGAGAGGCAGAGGGGGAAAGGGCTACTTCTCCTTGCTGCACCGTCACCAGGTGGAGTGCTCTTGTATAACAACTCCTCTTCTGGCTGCAGGCATCCAAATAGCAGCATATCAATCTGCCAGTCTGGCCGCCTCCTAGATGAAGCAGGTTTATGATCTATCACTCATTTTTTCACATCAGCTAGGCACTATGTAAGGAACTGCGTCTGAATCATTAGATCCTTCAGTTCATCAAAGCTGGTAATTTTCAAACCCCAGACCACTGTTGGAAAATATTGGAAAATGGCCAGTAGGTGTCAGAAGCATTGTGCTTTAAAGGGAATCTGTCAGCTCAAAACACTCCCTAAACTAGAGTAGCGGGGTATAGTGTAAGTGGTGCTGAGTTTGGTTATGTAATTTTTATCTTCTTACTCACTTGCATTCTGATGCTGTGCTCCTACAAACCAGCAGTAAAATGCATTGAGAAGACTCCTCTTTGAGTCCTCTCTGATATGTGCGCCAGCACTGGAGTCATCTCAACACATTTTACTGCTGGTTTGTTGGAGACTCAATGTGAGTGGCGGTCTGGCGATCAAACAGGCCAGGGAGCTGCTGAATACCCTGAAGAGTATGTTGTGTAGCACAGGCAATATGTGAGCAGGCATTATCTTGTTGGAACATCAAATCTCCTGGTTACACAATATCCTGGACATACAGAAGGCTGGTCAATGCACCCTCCTAAGCGGTAGCTAATGGTGCCCCACACCATGACATCTGGCGATGGTCAAATGTATGTAGGCACTATGCATAATGGTAGCAGGCATTCACCTGCCCTTCTGCAAACTATTAGGCCCCATTCACACGAACGTATATTTGCGGGTCCGCATTATTGCGGACACGCAAATATACGGGGGCCGCCCGGCGTGTGTTCCGCAGCGCTCGGAACACACGCCGGGCGGCCCCATTGAAAATGCCTATACTTGTCCGTGCGTACGGACAAGTATAGGACATGCTTCAAATGAGCAATTTTGCGGATAGATACGGCCCCATTCAATACGATCGTGTGAATGGGGCCTTATACAGCCATCATTAGTACTAAGGCCGAATCTTCTTTCTTCACTGAACACAGTTGTTTGTCATTGATGGCCTCAGAGTTCGCAGGAGGGCTGGAGAGCACACACTGCCATCATTCATACATAGTGCAGAGACACAACGGACCAACACCAGCTATCATGGTGTGGGGCTCTATCACCTACCATGGCCTTTCCTGACCAGCTTTAGGTATGTTCAGGAAATTGTCCTAAGTGCCTTTTTTGACAAAGGAGACATGGTGTTCCAACAAGATAAAGCCCACCCACTAACTGTCCGCTCTACAAAATGTGCTCTTCTGGATATCTAGCGGCTCTTCTGGTGATCTTGATTACCATATTTCTCCCCCATTGAGAATGTCTGGAACTGGATGGGGTGATGGATCTCCTATCCACAGCAGCCAACAACCACCTTGGCTGAACTACCATAACCATTGCCAGAGTGGCAGCCTGTATCACAGGAAGGGGAGATGCCACCCAGTATTAGGCTACATTCATACGACCATTAAAGAAAGTCAGTTTTTTCTTTTAAATGGGTGCTTTCTAAAAGACGGACGTTAAAATTGGCCCACTTCAACTACATAGGGCCCGTCAGTCTTTAAAAACGTCCAAAATGTCCTATTTTTTGCCAACCTGGTTGTGTGAATGTAGCCCTAATGTGACCCTGCTTCAGCATATACCCTGCTGCAGAACTCAAAATAAAGGGTGCACCACCTTGTTTGTGTGATCATTGACCAAGCATCACTAGCAGTTTATACTTTGTCAATGTCAGCTCATTCACATTGTTTTCCTTCTGCCTTTGATTACTGCAGAATCCATACTTGTACTCTCTGTAACGTACAGTTGTCTTTATTTATTAGCAATTAAATGTCTGGTACTAGATCCAGGATGTAGCTTCTGGGAATAGCACATGCTTTTTATAGAGTTGGTTCAGGAGATGTTCCAAAATTTCTCCTAAAAAGCAAATATTGTTGCACCTTGGTAGCTTGAGGCATTGCACACTTATGTAAGGTGCAGTGAAATCTGGTAAGCTGGGCTGGAGTAAGTGAACAGGTGTACATGCAGAAACTTGGCTGTATCACACTGGCCAATTGTCTAGTTTAGTGATGATGTGGCAGTCTCTCACTCTATTCTGATAGCTGGTTCATTGGGCAATTGGAACCTTTCAGCATGCCTAAAACTATTCATTTGCCAGAAGCAGATTGTGCTGTCCAGGCTTGGACTGGCCCACAGGGGTACAGGTGAATACCCTGATGGGCCCCTGAGCAAGGTGGGCACCTACTCTCCCACCCCCTACACAAGTGGCAAATAATACAGTAGACTTACTGCACTACATACATATATGTACAGCACCTCAACCAGCCTATGTTCATAGAAAAAAATCGATTATTAAAGAAACTCCCCAGTTTATTATTATAGACACGATCAGAGCTGAGATGACTTCTAGGTATAGAGGAAAGCCACCAGTGTCCTCTTCTCCCCAGGATCTACATTCTCAAAGTTACTGCAGGGACCCCCATATTCAATCATCTGGTAGCATCTTGCTGCTGTGTGCAGCAGGTAATATTTGAATGTATTCATAGGTTGGACCCCCATAACAAATTTTACTGGTGAGCCCTAGGCACCCCATTCCCACACTGGTGCTGTCTAATCACAATCTGCTCCGGGAAAAAAACTAGTCAGTATGGGGATGAGCGATAGTATAACGATCATTCCTCCCCATGCTGTGAAGGAGATCTCTGCATGTTATATCTGCGATCGAGCAGTCAGTTGCCGAGAAGGAACGCTTCCTTCCTGGCAATCACCTGCTAGATTGTGCAATGTAATACAGGCTTTAGCAAACAGGGCAATAGATTCTCTATACCAGGGATTCTCAACCTGCAGCCCTCCAGTTCCAGCTGTTGTAAAACTACAACTCCCATCATGCCCTGCTGTAGGCTGATAGCTGTAGGCTGTCCGGGCATGCTGGGAGTTGTAGTTTTGCAACAGCTGGAGAGCCACAGGTTGGGAATACTTGCTCTATACAGAGCTTTTTACTTTCTTTGTCTTGTGTGGAAACCATTTCCTTAACCAGCTAGCAATTGATATGGCTGTACATGAGTCAACTATGGCACTCATCTGAAAGATTATATAAACTGATAATGATAACTGGGCATAGTACCATAGAGTGGCTACAAGCGAACTGTATATATCACATACTTAGTTTGTCACTGTGTGTATATGTTTGCCACTACATAATGTATATCAGGGTTTATACAGTCTATATGAATTGGCTCAGATCACTTTCTCTTCGAGTGCTGAATACTCGGTTGAAATAGCCAGTGACTTACTGCGTCTGTCAGATTTGTACCTATGAAACTGGCTGACCTGGTGCGTGTGCGCTTGGCAGCTGAAGGCATCTCTGTTGATCCCTTGTTCATATGTGCCTGTATTGCTGAGAAAAATTAAGTTGTATTATATGCAAATGAGCCCTAGGAGAAATGGAGATGTTGTCATTACACCTAGAGGCTCTGCTCTCTATGCAACTGCTGCACCCTCTGCACTCTGATTGACAGGGCCAGGTATGACATTTACACTATCTGACTCTCTGCAACTACCGCTCCGCGCAAAAGGAGCGGTAGTTGCAGAGAGAGCTAAGTCTAGGTGTAAGGGAAATGCTCCCATTGCTCATAGAGGCTTATTTGCGTATATTAAAAATCAATTTTTCTTAGCAGTTCAGTCACATATGAACATGGAACCAATACAGATGCCTTCAGCTGCCAAGTGCAACAAGTCAGCCAGTTTCATAGGTACAAATCTGCGGATAGATGCACTTTAAGCTTATTGAAATGGAGAAAATCTAATACCAAGCACCTCCAGCAATATCCTGGTAGATCCAACATACCGGATTCTTGTTTCCCACAGTATCTCTGCTTTGAGGACCACTCATAGACCCTAAATTGTTGATGAAACCCAATGAAATCAATAGGTTCCACAAACAGTTATATAATATGGAAGGACAACTTTACCGTACCTTCTCTAGACTATACTAAGTACTGGTGTATCTATAGGAAGTGCAGGGGTAGCAGGCACTCACTGGCTCTCATGCCCAAAGGGTCCAAAGACTCCTCTGACACATAAGACATCAATATTATAAATTATACATGTTAGGTGGGGTCCCTGTTACACATTATGCCCATGAAAAATGTATCCCAAAGGCTGCTTAAAGAAATTGTAATTTTGCAGAACCAATAGTAATAAAATTCACTAAGTTTCACTTATCAAGAAGTAAATTCATGCAACTGAAAACTTGAAAATCATTAGTTTAAAACATAACTTTTAAGAGTCCAATTAATATAACCAACAGAGAGATTAATAAATATAGATTAATTAAAAAGGTAAGTGCATAAAGCACAACATTAATATTAAGCCACCTCAGGGAAGAATAAACGCTTATTCAGAGTGGTCCAAGGTTTCAGGACTTTCCTTGTAACATTCCCTTCACACATGGCTATAGGCATTAAAACCAGTCTGAATAGATATTGTCCCTGTTCTCACTCTATTTTTTTATTCTTCTATCTTGGAACTTCAACAACCTGCCATCTTAAAGTAAGGCTACTTTTACACTGCTATTCGTAGTTCTGGCAGATGTTACTGGAATGCTCTGCCAGAACACCAATATGAAACTAGCCTAACAACATTACCATGGCCAGTGGTGTAGAGAGGGGGGGGGGCAGATGCAGCAGCCCGGCAGTTCCTTGTCATAGGGAAACAGGGAGCAGTCAGCTCCTTGCTTCACTGTTCTGCTGATCTCTAGCGCTCCCCTCACAGGCCGAACATCGCACTGCTGGCTGTGGGAGGAGTGCTGAAAGCCCGGGATGTGTGTGGGAGAATGTTGTCAGGTCAGGGAAGCAGGTAAGTATTTTTTTTTTCTTTCATGTAGCTGGAGCGGCACTAGCAGCCAAATGGGACCACAAGGACAACATAACTCTGTGAGGGTGCACAAAAGTGGGCATAATTACACTGAGGGTGCACATATCTGGCCATAACTACAGTGAGGGACACATATCTGGGCATAACTATAATGAGGGGGTACAAACTGGGCATACCTACTGTGATGGGTACAAAGATGGGCATACTTATTGTGAGGGGCACAAAGGCGGGCATAACTACTGTGAGGAGACACAAAGTTGGGTATAACTTCTGTAAAGGGGCACAAAGATGGTCATATCTACTGTGACAGGCACAAAGGTGGGCATATCTACTGTGAGGAGCACAAAGTTGGGCATAACTACTGTGAAGTGACACAAAGATGGGCATATCTACTGTGACAGGCACAATGGTGAGCATAACTACAGTGAGGGGCCACAAGGAGGACATAACTATTGTGAAGGGGCCTCAAAGTGGGCATTAGTACTGTGTGGTGGCACAAAGGGGAAATGCCCTAGATTACCCTGTTATACATTGGGATGACTTAGTCTTTCAGGACCAGCACAGCACCCCCTCATATTTTGCAGGTACAGTTACCATCCCTTCCTTATGTGATTATTCTTTTTTCTCTATCACCACAGGGGCCTTGTTCTGGAACCTGCGGACATCACACCGTCACGCCAGTGACTCCCTGGATGAGGTAGGGCCAGTTGGTTCTTTCATTTATCTCAACGAGTATTGGTACCGCAGTGCAAATCTGAATCCTTGCCCCGGGTGGAGCAAAGCCTAGCTACACATTTTCCATGGCAGAGATGATATACATATTTTATTACAGTACAGGGAACTCTATAAATGCTCTCCAGAGCCTTTGCTTTTTTTAGGCTAGGTTCACATGCGCAGCACAAGCCTCCGTCGCAGATTCTGGCAAAAGAAAAGGATGAAATACCACTGTTTGTAGAATCATTTTGCCTGGCAGAATGCTGGTATTTATGCTGGAAACCCAATGGACACCATTATAATGAATGGGATCAGTTGGGCAGCAGTGGTGTCTGGCTTGTGCTAGATCCAGCATTTCTGGTATTCTGATCCTATGCTGGAACAACAGTCAACAGTAATAGTAAAAGTAAATAGCAAAATAGATTATTATAGTACAGGCAATGGGCTCATTAGACTATATAACATTTTGGGTCAATTATTGGGAATTGCTCATAGAAATGCTTGTTCCCATAAATTCTGGCACTGCAGAGTGGGCATTATATACTAGCACTACAGGAGGGGTTATAAATGCAGCGGGCATTAGACCTACAGGAGACATAAATACTCGGGGCACTGTAGGGAAATTATTATTGGACACAATATGGAGGGCATTGCTACTAATGGGGGCCCTCTTGGGTAGCATTATCACTATTGTGGGCACTATTACTAATGATGGCATCCTGGGGAGAATTATTACTTTTGGTGAGCACTATTATTAATTTGGGAACTGTGTATGGCACTATTTTTTCTGCAGTACAGAATTTGGGGCCATTTTGGAGCACAGTAGTTACAGCATTGGGGGTAACAGCAAAATGGGGAGTTTGTGTTCAGAAGGTGTGAAGGATGATGGTAATATGAGGAACCTAAGATGTCTGTGTGGTAAACTCTGCAGAGACAAGACGTGGCTAAAAGAAGTTGTTATGTCATCCTGACCTGAAAGGAGAAGATGAGGAAAGCGAAAGTCTACATCAGATGTGACATCACTGGACGTAACAGGTATGTAGTGCTGTATTCTCCTGTATGTTTGGAATGTAATGTCCTTCTTCCAAACGGGAGGGGAGCTCCATTTCAATTTTCACCTCAGGCAGCATAGGGCCTAGAGTCAGCCCTGCCTTACTCTTTATGACTCGCGTTCTTGCATGCCAGGATTGGTCGGCCATATACATGCCCTGCACACAGTGTTTCAGTCACCACAGCAACTGGCAAGAGCAGCTGCTTGTTTATATCCCTACCACATACACATTGACAATTACTTGGAATTACTCCTCACCTCACTTTCTGCCAAGTGCAAGTGTCCATCTCCCCTATGCCAACATCCTGCCCAAGTGTACACTTTTTTTGAAAACCAAAATATGGTGACCCAACATAAACAGAAGGCATATTTTGTAGCATGTATTATATATTAAGTGATTTTATGAGTGTATGATACTGAGTCTTAGGCTACATGCACACGACCGTATGTGTTTTGCGGTCCGCAAATTGCGGATCCGCAAAAAAAAAAACTGATGACATCCGTATGGCATCCGTGTTTCCGTTTTTTTTTTGCGGATCCATTGTAACAATGCCTATCCTTGTCCGCAAAATGGACAAGAATAGGACATGTTCTATTTTTTTTGCGGGGCTACGGAACGGACATACTGATGCGGATAGCAAATGGTGTGCTGTCCTCATTTTTTGCTGACCCATTGAAATGAATGGGTCCGCATCCTATCCGCAAAAAAAACGGAACGGACACGGAAACAAAATACGTTCGTGTGCATGAGGCCTTATGTATATGAATATAGAGGCCCTTCGGCTCCACCTGTAAAGGTCTCAGAGGTTTGTTAGAGAACATTAGTGTTCAAACAGCATAATGAAAACCAAGGAACACACCAGACAGGTCAGGGATGAAGTTGTGGAGAAGTGTAAAGCAGGGTTAGGTTATAAAAAAATATCCCAAGCTCTGAACATCTCAAGGAGTAATGTTCAAGCCATCATCCGAAAATGGAAGTATGGCATAACTGCAAACCTGCCAAGACATGGCTGTCCGCCTAAATTGGTAGTTCAGTCAAGAAGAGCACTAATTAGAGAAGCAGCCCATGGTCACTGTGAAGGAACTGCAGAGATCCACAGCTCAGGTGGGAGAATCTGTCCACAGGACAACTATTAGTCGTGTACTCCACGAATCGGACTTTTATGGAAGAATGGCAAATTTTGAAAGCAAGTCATTATAAGTCCCATTTTCAGTTTTCCACAAACTATGTAGTGGACACAGCAAACAGAAAGAAGGTGCTTTGGTCAAATGAGACCAAAGTTGAACTTTTTGGCCTAAATGCAAAATGCTATGTGTGGCAGAAAACTAACACTGCACCTGAACCCACCATCCCCACCATGAAACATGGTGGTGACAGCATGATGCTATGGGGTTGCTTTTCTTCAGTGGGGACAGGGAAGCTGGTCAGAGTTGATGGGAAGATGGATATTGCTAAATACAGGGACATTTTGGATGAAAACCTGGTAGAGGCTGCAGAAGACTTGAGACTGGGGCGGAGCTTAACCTTCCAGCAGGACATCTAACCTAAACATACATGCAGAGCTATGATGGATTGGCTTAGATTAAAGCAGGGGCGGATTGGGAACTCAAAGTGGCCCTGGAAAAAAAGGTAGAAGTGGCCCCATATTGTAGGTGGAGCCAAACATGTAGAAAGCGTGGCCAAAAAGGTTGTATTATCATGACGGAAGTGTTTTTGCTGATCCATGACGGATCCAGCAAAAACGCTAGTGTGAAAGTAGCCTTAAGTGTGCCAAAATAAACACTAGTACACAGCGGAGCAACATGGCAGAGAAAGGAGGCTATAGTACAGAAGGCTGGTTCTGGTGGTCACTGGTGTGGACTGTGTTCTACAAGGCTCATTTACTCTACTGGGAAATACAGGCCCGACTACAGCATAATATACTGGAATCTACAGTATATACTGTAAATATATTAGCCCTACAACCAAATAATAACACCGCCATATAGTGACCCGATGACGCCTCCATACAGGGGTCGGATAACGCCTACGTACAGTGACCGTATAACACTTCCATACAGTAACTGAATAATGCCTCTATACAGTGACTGGAAAACCCACCATACAGTGACCGGATAACGCCGCCATACAGTGACTGGATAATGCCGCCATAGACTGGATAACGCCTCCATACAGTGACTGGATATAGGGTATAAAGGGACACAGTATAGAGTGTGAGAGGGCACAGTACAGGGTATGATAAGGGGCACAATGGAGGGTAGAAGAGGGCATAGCACAGGGTAGGAGGCACATTATAGGGTATAAGGGGGAATAGTAGAGGTTAGGAGGCACAGTACAGGTCCCTTTATACCCTTGTACTGTGCCGACAGTGTATGTTTAGAGGGCACAGTCCAGGGTAGGGGGTCACAGGGCAGGGCAGGGTTCACAGGGCATCAGACTCACCAAAGCCTGCAAGGAGTCTGAAGCAGGAGGGTCCTGGCTCCTGGCTGTGGCTTGCAGGCAGGCAGCAGCGGATCTCAGAGGTGGGCGGCAATTCAAAGCTGCAGCTTGGCGTGCTGGGTGGAATGGTGGGCGGGCAGGCAGCCATTCAACCGTGCGGGGTGGCTGAGCAAGAAGGCGGACCATCATACAAACGTGCGGTTCCGTGCAGCTTGGCGCGCTGGGTGGAATGGCGGGCGGGAGGGCAGCCAGCCATTCAAATGTGCGGGGTAGCTGGGCGGCCATAAAAACATGGTGCGGCTGGGCAAGTGGGCGGGAAGGCAGGCACATCCAGGGTCTATCTGAACGATTGGTGGAGCAGCAGCTTCCGCCCACTGCTGCTCCACCAATCAGATAACCACTTGCTGGCTGCAATGTTGCACATTATTATTGTATCTTTGTCCATTCACTGAATCAATATGAATTTTTTTCAATGGTCCACACTCCTAACAAACTTACTGGCACTAGTGTCCACTTCCACTTGGCTTGGCTCTCTGCTAACCTCCGCTCTGCTGCTCCGCCACTGGATTTACTGGAGTTGGGACTAATATGGCAGGACCTGTGATTGTGTCATGTGACCTACAGACACCTACGTCACTGGGGCGGAGTTAACATGTCAGGGGGGCGCAGTTAATGGAGAGTCACGATCCAGCCCTACACAGCTGGCCACAGTAAGTCAAGTGGTGATGTGGGTGTGTCTCAGCAGCAGCGCAGCAGCCAATGGGAAGTAGTGTACGTACACCAGCCAGCCAGTGCTGGAGTGCTGTGCTGGCTGCTGTACTTGCGGCCTGTGAACCGGGCGGCCCTGCCAGCATCCGGCCCAGGGGGCACATGCCCCCCGGCCCAGCCCGCCCCTGCCATAACAAAGTGCAGCAGAGAAGAGGTAGGAGAATCCCTCTCTCCCCTCTCCTCTTGTTTCATTAGAGGCCGCATTGTTTAGAACAGCTGGGCTCCCTCCACCGGTCCACTGCACATAAAAAACACGCGGCCCACCGGGAACCTTCCTGGTACGATACATTGCCAATCCGCCCCTGGATTAAAGTATATTCATGTGTTAGAATGGCCCAGTCAAAGTCCAGACCTAAATCCCATTGAGAATCTGTGGTAAGATTTGTAAATTGCTGTTCATAGACGCTCCATCCATTGCAAAGAATAATAGGTAAAAATGTCTCTAGATGTCTCTAGCTGTGCAAAGCTGGTAGATACATTCCTCAAAAGACATGCAGCTATAATTGCAACGAAGGTTGCTCCCACAAAGTATTGACTGGGGGGGGGTCTGAATATAAATGCACGTCACACTTTCCAGATTTTTATTAATTAAAAATTTTGAAACCGATGTATCTTTTCTTTTCACTTCACACTTACTTGCTGCTTTAATGTTGGTCTATTATAAGATCCAAATAAATTTAATAAAAGTTCAAGGGGTATGAATACCTTTTCAAGGCGCTGTATATGCTAGCATTATGATAAATGAGACAAGTGAATTAAAACAGAGGAGAGGAGCAAACAGCTGTAGCAGTAAATATTGGAGCTATTCATAGATAAGGAGTGGGAAAGTTTTATTGTCCTCTGATTGAGATCTGGTCCATGGTTGTGATGCCCTCACCAGGGGTTAGGTCAGGAATTTGGCATGGAGGAGGCTGCTGTTTTGATTTTTGCTTCAGGCAGCAGGAATGCTATGTCCTTCCCGGCACCAGGCCACAAAGAACTGAGGGAACGCTAGAGCGCTGAACTCTTGCACTAGGGCCCATGAGCCTTTAGCTACGCCCCCTTTGTCAAAGGTTATCATGAACCTTTGACACACTCAGGACAGGAATGAACGTGAAGCCACATCTGTCCAAATGTCTAAACTGTAGTGGAAATGTGTTAAATGCAGGCCATTTATATTAATGGAAGACCAAATAATACATGCAGGGACCCCCATGTATTATATCCACGGACTGTATGAGAGCATAGGCATGGGGCTTGACCTGATGGTTGCTGCCTCTTTAATCGTAATTTACTTTTGGAATAAAATTAAGGTGCATCATATTGTGTTCTGAATTTGTGAAGGAATAACCACATTGTTTTGTTAATACACACATGTAATTTAAATTACGTATAAAAATTCTAGTATTTCTCAAAGTCTTTCTGGAGATATTAAATGTCACGAGTTCAGCATTGTATACTTTGGATTGATGCTTTATAATCTTTGGAATGAAAAGTTGATTCTAATCAACATCTGAAATCACACTTCTCTTCCTGCCTCATATTTCCTGAAACAGCTAATTATCTTTTCATCATTTTGAAGGGGGGGGGTTAATGTTTTTGTATTAAATTCAAAATCATTAATTATGTTTAGTCAAAACAGATTAGTTAGCGCAGATTATGGGGTAAAACAACTTTTTTTAAAATAAATGACTTCTTAATAAATAGTGGGTAATAGCATAATCTCCAACAGCTCCTTTGCCCAGATCAGAATATCAAATGAAAAACCTGTCCATCTTGCCTGAACTGCCCCCTTTAATATCAATTTGTCTATGTAGTCTGGAACGACACCAACAGCAGTCTGGTTGTGTAGTCTGGGTCACCCCATATAACAGCATTCTTTTTCAGCAATGGGTTCTATAACAGCAATCTGAATGTGTAACCTGAAAAGCATCCAACAGTATGACAGTTTAGTCTGGACCTTCCACAATAAAAGCAGTCTACTTATATATTCTGGTCCTATAGTCTGGACTGACACCTATTACAACAGTGCAGTCTGTACGTCCCCTGGTAACTGCAGTCAGGCTGTGTGGTCTGGATATACCTGCAGTCTGGCTGTGTAGTCTGGACCACCCCTATAACTGCAGTCTGGCTGTGTAGTCTGGACCACCCCTATAACTGCAGTCTGGCTGTGTAGTCTGGACCACCCTTATAACAGCAATCTGCTTGTGTGGTATGGACGTACCCCTATAACTGCAGTCTGGCTGTGTAGTCAAAACCACCCCCTATAATTGCAGTCTGGCTGTGTAGTCTGGACATCCCCAGATAACTGCAATCTGGGTGTCTAGTCTGGAGTTACCACTATAACTGCAATCTGACTGTGTATTGTGGACCACCCCCTATAACTGAAATCTAGCTGTATAGTCTGGACAACCCCTTGTAACTACAGTCTGACTGTGTATTTCTGGATGTACCCCTATAACTGCAATCTGGCTGTGTAGTCTGGGCCAGGCCTATAACTGCAGTCTGGCTGTGTAGTCTGGGCCACCCCTATAACTGTAGTCTGGCTGTGTGGTATGGAATGCTCCCTATATCTGCAGCCTACCTGTGTAGTCTGAACGTACACCTATAACTGCAGTCTGGACCACCCATTATAACTGTTTGGCTGTGTGGTATGGACATACACCTATAACTGCAGTCTGGCTGTGTAGTCTGAACCACCCCCTATAACTGCAGTCTAGCTGTATAGTCTGGACTGCTTACTATAACTGTAGTCTGCCTGTGTGGTATGGACTCCTCCCTATAACAGCAGTCTGGCTGCGTGGTATGGACGTACTCCTATAACAAGGACCTTCCATCTCTGCAGCAGCTCTGCTGTGTATTCTTGTTGTGTCTGAACTATCACATCCCTCCGATGTGATTGTATACATGATTGTCTTGAAAGCACACTGTATTTTTATCTTAGGGTCTTGCTTTTACCTACATTACTAATAAGTGTTACATTTTAGAGCCGGTATATCTCCAATAATAAGGCTTTTGGAACCCTAACACATACCTGTAACTAAATATAACATTTAGTAGAGTGAATAGTGTTTCATGGTATTTCTGAGCGAAAACAAAAGGTAATGCAACTTTTAGAAAGTAATTAACAATAACTGTTTAAAAAAGGTTATACATGAAATTTTCAAGAAATTGTTTAGGGTATAGCCCTAACATACTGTATCATGAACCCTTTGCAAATCCTGACTAACATGTACCTCAAAGTGTGCAGGGAGGGTATGGAATAGACTTAGTTGCTGAACCTTAGTTGCTGAATCCATGCACAGCAGGTGCCAGCCCTTTGGCAGGGTGTATTATTTTGTGGGATGAATTGTATTTATAATAGCACCATTTTGGCATACATATAATGTTACATAGTTAGTTTAAAAAAAAGACACTGGTCCATCAAGTTCAACCTGTCTCAATCAATTATACAGAAGCCAGGAGGCGCTGGAACGGAATAGGCAGGGATTCATAATAATAATCTTCATGAGGTGATTATTTCTTCTTTTATTATTTTCTAGCATTTTGGTGGCTGGACAACCTCTTTAAAGTGGTTGACCACTCTCTGGCTGCTGTTAACCAGTATGTATGTAAGATGACTACATGGTACTTATTAATATAGCCTTTGTTGATATTTTGTGCCGTTTTCTATATTTCATAAGCCATATCTCCTTGTTTGGTAAATCTTCTGTGCTGCCCACATAGAAGTCCTGTCCATTAGAAGCTCACTAATGGAGGGTTATGTGACCAGACACATCACTCAGTCTCCTCCATTCTAATACACTGCACCTGCACTAAACTCCCAACGGTACAAGTGCAGATGGCAGGTGTAGTGTACTTGAATGAGTCATTTGTCTGGTCAGATGACCAGGGGCGGACTGGGGACTTAAAGTGGCCCTGGAAAAAATACTAAAAGTGGCCCAGTTTTGTAGTTAGGTCCAAATTGATGGAAGGCAGGGCCAGCAATACCGTATTGTGTCCCATTATACCACCCCTATAGAGCCAAATACCGCAGTCCATCACAAAATACTGCCAGCAGCACAAAATATGTCCCCAAAAACTTCCACTGGGAGGCTGTGAGGAGGAACCAGATGGCCCTATGGGCATCGGCCCACCGGGAAATTTCCCTGTAAGGTCTATGGCCAATCCGCCCCTGCACATGACCCTCCATCAGCAGCCATCTCATGGACAGTGGACCATGTATGGACAGCACTAAAGACTTAGCCAACAAGGGGCATATAGAATATATCTATCTATCTATCTATCTATCTATCTATCTATCTATCTATCTATCTATCTATCGTGCAAGATATATAATGGGCAAATATAGAAAACAGCACAGAATTTCAACAGAGCCTATATTACTAAGGCCCCTTTCACACGAGCGGGAGACTCGCATGTCTCCCGCAACGCATCTACAGGGCTGGATTCCGCATGGACAGGGATCGCATATAATGCTATGCGATCCCTGTCAGTGCGGAGTCCAGCCCTGTAGATCCGTTGCGGGAGACATGCGAGTCTCCCGCTCGTGTGAAAGGGGCCTAAGTGTCATACATTAATCTTACAAACACATTGATGAATAGTAACGAGAAAGTGGCCAACACTTTTAAGATTATATATCAGGAAGTGTGAAACTTTAACCTCAATCCTGAAGGTTTTTTAGGATCTCTTAGGATTTGCAACTCAATAATTACAGACAGCATTTAAAATAAAATAATGGTATGAAAAATAATAAAAATGAAAAAGGTATTGTATCAGAAATAAACAACAATTAATCAAAATCTAATTATTAACAATGAGATGCTACAGAAACATTTACACTGGGAATAACAGTACTAAACAATACTGATGTTTTTTTTAGCTAAATAAGACTTAAACAATGATAATAAACTGCTACTTAGCTGAGCTTATGGTCCGCATCGTCCACTTAGTTTTCCAGGAAAGAGCCCCGCGGCTGCCTTCAGCTTCCCGATTAAGCAGCTGTAGAAGGGATTTTTTTCTGGGCAGCACAGTGTTAGTGTGTTCCTCGGATGAGATTCCAGTGTCCACATCCATGGTCTCCTTTTAACCCTTTCACCCCCGGAGGTTTTTTCGTTTTTGCGTTTTCGTTTTGCGCTCCTTGCCTTCATACTGCCATAACATTTTTATTTCTCTGTTCACATAGCTGTATGAGGGCTTGTTTTTTGCAGGGCAAGTTGTACTTTCAAATGCCACCATTTAATATAGCATATGATGTAGTGGGAAGCAGGAGAAAAAAATTCTAAATCGGGTGAAATTGCAAAAAAAGCACAATTCTGCTACAGTTTTCCTGGTTTTTTATTCACGGCGTTCGATGTTCATTAAAACTGACCAGTTACTTTCATTCTACTGGTCAGTACGAATCCGGCGATACCTAATATGTATAGTTTTTCCTGCGTTTTGATAGTGATAAAATAATTATAAAGTTTTGCGGGGCGAACTGAAGTTTTTATTGTAACAAAAAGAGAAAATGTATCACCTGGATCGCACATCCCAAAAGTATGCCCTTTGATCACTAGTGCTTCTCAGCAAAATTATATGGCTTCTCAGCGCAATTTACAGCGCACCGCCCCCTATACTAGAGGCATTGGTGTGCAATTTGATCAAACAGCATAAGCCCACTCACCACGTCAAGGTTGCCTCTCAGAGTGGGACCTACTCTAAAGCGATGTAGCACCGCGCAGCGACATCACGACGCCGCTCCAGCGGGCGGCGGGGCCCAGTCGCCAGAACGCACCTCGCAGTCTGGCGATTGCCAAACCCAGCACTGGGTCCCGCCAACCCACCAGGGCAGAGACAAAGAAGCCACCACGCAGTACCGCACCATATGAACAGCCGCATAAGCCAGGTGCACCCGCCAAACGGCACCCCAGCCGCCGCGGAACCACAACCCCCGAAGTTTTTATTGATACCATTCTGGGGTGTGCATGACTTTTTGAGCACTTTTTATTTAATTTTTTTTAGAAAAAAAAAGCGACAAAAAATTGCGAATCGCCATTTGGACGCTTTTTTCCGCCACACAATTCGCCGTATTGGAATTTTTTTTTTATATTTTAAAAGTATGGGCGTTTTCGGTCACGGTGATACCCATGATGTCTATATTTATTGTTATTTAGGTATTTATTTTTTAATTATACGGAAAGGGGGGGGTGATTTGAAATTTTTTATATATTTTTTAACATTTTTTTAAATTTTTTTGTGATTATTTTAAAGCTCAAATATGAGCTAATATATTGTGTTTTTTTTTTCTTCTTTATGAGCAATCAGGGATTTACTAGATGGAGATAAATCCAAAAATTGCTCATTTCTTATCCTGGCCATCTAGTGGCCAGAATAAGAATTGCAGTTTGAAAACTGTAATCCTCACCAGCAAGGATTACAGTTTTCATATGGTGTACAGACACCACGATTGGCCACTCGGTTCAGACGCATCCTGATGCCGTGATCACGGCATCAGAAGGCCCAGGAAGACGCCGCTGATGGCGGTAAGTAGTGGCAAGTCTCTGCTGTTAGAAACAGCAGAGACTTGCCGGCCATGACGTACATGTACAGTGCTGGTCGGGAAGGGGTTAATACATATTTTCATGAATACCTGTATTAACCTATACCCTTTTGGTTATTTACTAAATAATGGCATATATGTGCAGTGTCAGACTTGGGTGCCTAGGGCCCACCAGTAAAATTTATTTTGGGGGTGCGCCGTATGGATACATTCAAATATCATCTGCTCACACAGCAGCAGGATGCTTCCAGATGACTGAATATGGGGATCCCTGCAGCAACTTTGAGAAGGTAAGTCCTGAGGAGAACAGGACACTGGCTAGCTTTCCTCTATACCTAGAAGTCATCTCCGCTATCTGATCGTGTTTATTTTTTATTCTATTGTCTTTAATAATCTATCAAGTTTTTTCTATGAACATAGGCTGGTTGAGGTGCTGTACATTGAATATATGTATGTAGTGCAGTAAGTCTACTGTGTTATGTGCCAGTTGTGCAGGAGGTGGGAGACTAGGGGTCCACCTTGCTCAGGGGCCCAACGGGAATTCACCTCTACCCCTGTGGGCCAGTTTCAGCCTGTGTATACAAAAAAAAAAATGTAATTGATTAGGGCCCCGAGACATATGTTTGTATGGAGCCCCAGAAATGCCAAGTCCACCCCTGTCTATATTATATCTACTCACTGCGCAATTGTGTGAATGTATCTATTCTCACAATCCTTGAATCCACTGTTAGGGTGCTGACACACGTTCAAGGTTTTTTTTTTTAATGCAGCTTTTGAAGCCAAAACCCGCTCTTAAGGGTTCATTCAGACGGCCGTATGCAGTCTGCAAAAATACGGATCCGTTTTTTTGCGGACAGTTTAGCATGTCTGCAAAAAAACGGATTGCTTTCCGTATTTTTGCGGACCCATAGACTTTAATGGGGCCATGTCCTGATTTTCACTGACAAGTATAGGACATGTTTCAGTGTTTTTGCGGCGCTGTGGAAGGGAAAAAAGGGCCGCAAATGAATGTGGCAGCATCTAATCCGCAAAAAAACGGATCTGTATTTTTGCGGATAGCATACGGCCGTCTGAATGAGCCCTAATACTTTCTTCTCCTGTTATGATCCACTCCTGATTTTGGCTTCAAATCGTATCAAAAAACCCTTAAACAGTTAAAGACATGTAAAATTAAACTTTAAGTATATGGTGCTTTTTAAGAATTCCCATGACAGATAAAGAGGCTTGTAAGACAGATGTACCCTGGGAGAACACACTTCTTAGATGCTCTGAGTGTGATGCATGAGCTTTATGGCTATTTATTAGTAGATCAAATTCATCAAAGAAGCAGTGTTTTCAGGTAAGGTCACTTCCACCATTGGCCACTATTAGGGATGAGCGAATTGACTTTGGATGACAAATCTGAAGTGGATTCACATAAAACTTCATTAGAATACTGTACGGAGTGAACACTCTGTACAGTATTAGAATGTATTGGTTCCGATGAGCTGAAGTTATTACTTCGCAAAGTCTGGCGAGACTTCGGGTAATAACTTCAGAAATTAATTTCTACTGTAAAAAGCCTTTTACCGAACTGTGTCTGAACTATCACATCCCTCCGATGTGATTGTATACATGATTGTCTTGAAAGCACACTGTATTTTTATTTTGGGGTCTTGCTTTTACCTACATTACTAATAAGTGTTACATTTTAAAGCCGGTATATCTCCAATAATAAGGCTTTTGGAACCCTAACACATACCTGTAACTAAATATAACAGACACTTTTAAAGTAGCACTCCCACAAACATTTTTATTCTCTGACAGGCCAATAAGATAATGGGTTGCATCAAAAGAGGCATAGATGCCCGTGATGAGAACATAGTCCTGCCACTTTACAAATCACTAGTCAGACCGCACATGGAGTACTGTGTACAGTTCTGGGCTCCTGTGAACAAGGCAGACATAGCAGAGCTGGAGAGGGTTCAGAGGAGGGCAACTAAAGTAATAACTGGAATGGGTGGACTACAGTACCCAGAAAGATTATCAAAATTATGGTTATTCACTTTAGAAAAAAGACGACTGAGGGGAGATCTAATAACTATGTATAAATATATCAGGGGTCATGTATTCAAGTGAGTTCTTTCTTGGTTATGATTACAGTATACTGAAAACATTGACACAAACAATAATTGATTAAAAATAAAGTAATAAAGTTTATTATACTTAGCTTCGTGCAAATATGGAAATGTTGAACCTGGGGAGCCCCGTCTGCATCAGAATGCAGCCTAGATGATGTAGTAGAAATCAGCAATCTGTTCCTGGACACAAACCGGTGTATTTGTTCCAGGCTGAGGCTAAATGAAGTGTTCTGAATGAGATTTTTATCTGTCTTAGCCCCCTCCACCTCCTCCCTTGTAAAAGAGGGAGGGGGGGTGGCGAGTGTTTCTCCACTTTGAATAACTAATGGTGACACTGTCCCCATCTGGTACCTATAAGGGGTTGGTTTACATTACATAAATATACCACACATAACCGTCCATTAACTCTTCTCAGTATCTGGAGAATATTTATGTACAACATCTGGGAAAATATAGAGGGTCGACATTGGCATAACATAATTACTCCCTGAGTAACTGATAGCTAAGCCAATTATCATTTCTCGGGAAATAGGAGAATATTTATGTTAGCCCCCCTAGCCGCTGAGAGAAACATTCCCATATGGCAGTAGACAGACCTTAACATAAATATTCTGAGCACAAGGTCACAGAAGTCAACTGTCTCCCACGCCGCTACATAGGGGTATATTGAAGGTATAAAAAGAAAACACACTAATATGAATTAATATATATATACACATATACCATATATCTATATTATATAGTATATGGTCTTACACTAAAATTAGACAAAGTTAACTCCTGTTACAGGTCAGTACAGAGATCTCTCCCATGATCTATTTATCCCCAGGACTGTGACGAGGGGACATCCTCTGCGTCTGGAGGAAAGAAGGTTTGTACACAAACATAGAAGAGGATTCTTTACTGTAAGAGCAGTGAGACTATGGAACTCTCTGCCTGAGGAGGTGGTGATGGTAAGTTCACTAAAAGAATTCAAGATGGGTCGTTGATCCAGGGAGTAATTCTGATTGCCTGATTGGAGTCGGGAAGGAATTTTTTTCCCTAAAGTGGGGAAAATTGGCTTCTACCTCACAGGGGTTTTTTGCCTTCCTCTGGATCAACATGTAGGAAAACAGGCCAAACTGGATGGACAGATGTCTTTTTCCGGCCTTATAAACTATGTTAGAAGGGTACAGGATGTAAACTGTAGTGAAGGTAATTTTCTTAACAGTGACTGTATTTGTGAGTTATACCCTCCGTTAAGATCCGCAGCTGTTTTATCTGACCAACTCTCTGACTCTCCAAATAACACAGCATCTTATGTGTTTACAGGAAGCCAGTTTCTCTATACAAGTGCATCTCAATAAATTAGAATATCATCAAAAGTTTTTTTCAGTAATTCAATTTAAAAAGTGAAACACATTTTCGCTTGATAAGACGCACCTGATGATAAGACGCACCTAGTTTTCAGAGGAGGAAAATGGGGAAAAAAATAATTTGAACTAAAAGGTGGGCTAAAACATTTTAACAAAATAACAATAATGTGTAACTGTAGGTGAGAATATCAGTGGATGATACACTGTTATGGGGGAATCTGTGGATGATACACTGTTATGGGGAATCTGTGGATGATACACTGTTATGGGGGATCTGTGGATGATACACTGTTATGGGGGATCTGTGGATGATACACTGTTATGGGGGATCTGTGGATGATACACTGTTATGGGGGATCTGTGGATGATACACTGTTATGGGGGATCTGTGGATGATACACTGTTATGGGGATCTGTGGATGATACACTGTTATGGGGGATCTGTGGATGATACACTGTTATGGGGGATCTGTGGATGATACACTGTTATGGGGGATCTGTGGATGATACACTGTTATGGGGGATCTGTGGATGATACACTGTTATGGGGATCTGTGGATGATACACTGTTATGGGGGATCTGTGGATGATACACTGTTATGGGGGATCTGTGGATGATACACTGTTATGGGGGATCTGTGGATGATACACTGTTATGGGGGATCTGTGGATGATACACTGTTATGGGGATCTGTGGATGATACACTGTTATGGGGGATCTGTGGATGATACACTGTTATGGGGATCTGTGGATGATACACTGTTATGGGGGATCTGTGGATGATACACTGTTATGGGGGATCTGTGGATGATACACTGTTATGGGGGATCTGTGGATGATACACTGTTATGGGGGATCTGTGGATGATACACTGTTATGGGGGATCTGTGGATGATACACTGTTATGGGGGATCTGTGGATGATACACTGTTATGGGGGATCTGTGGATGATACACTGTTATGGGGGATCTGTGGATGATACACTGTTATGGGGGATCTGTGGATGATACACTGTTATGGGGGATCTGTGGATGATACACTGTTATGGGGGATCTGTGGATGATACACTGTTATGGGGGATCTGTGGATGATACACTGTTATGGGGATCTGTGGATGATACACTGTTATGGGGATCTGTGGATGATACACTGTTATGGGGGATCTGTGGATGATACACTGTTATGGGGATCTGTGGATGATACACTGTTATGGGGTATCTGTGGATGATACACTGTTATGGGGGATCTGTGGATGATACACTGTTATGGGGGATCTGTGGATGATACACTGTTATGGGGGATCTGTGGATGATACACTGTTATGGGGGATCTGTGGATGATACACTGTTATGGGGGATCTGTGGATGATACACTGTTATGGGGGATCTGTGGATGATACACTGTTATGGGGGATCTGTGGATGATACACTGTTATGGGGATCTGTGGATGATACACTGTTATGGGGTTGTGGATGATACACTGTTATGGGGGATCTGTGGATGATACACTGTTATGGGGGATCTGTGGATGATACACTGTTATGGGGGATCTGTGGATGATACACTGTTATGGGGGATCTGTGGATGATACACTGTTATGGGGGATCTGTGGATGATACACTGTTATGGGGGATCTGTGGATGATACACTGTTATGGGGGATCTGTGGATGATACACGTTATGGGGATCTGGATATAACTGTTGGGGGATCTGTGGATGATACACTGTTATGGGGGATCTGTGGATGATACACTGTTATGGGGGATCTGTGGATGATACACTGTTATGGGGGATCTGTGGATGACACCGTTATGGAGGATCTGTGGATGACACCGTTATGGAGGATCTGTGGATGACACACTGTTATGAGGGAACTGTGGATTTGATTATAACCCCCATCATCCTAAAGAATACACTGATGTACTGTAAGTACTGTACATTGGCATATTCTCAAAGATGAGGGCAGTTATAGTCATTTTTAATATAAACACTGTCCAGCGACTGTTCTGAAATTGGCATATGACTATAACACCCCTCATCCATAGGAATCCACCCATGTACTGCAGTATATGAGTGGATTACTATGGATGATGGGGATAAGTCATATTTAATATAAACACATGCCAATTACAGAACAGTCCCTGGACAGTTTTTATATTTAATATGACTATAACCCCCTCATCCATAGGAATCCACTCATCTACTGCAGTATATGGGTGGCTACCTATGGACCCACATTTATAGGTCCTGAGCGCTTGACTCACCCAGGGATTAGACCAACAAAACCGCCGTACACAGCAGGAGCAGAGCTAGTACCGCGGGAGATAGGAAGGAAGCTGATTGGTGGAAGTGTGAGTAGCAGGATGCTCTCACCACCAATCAGCTGACCTGTGAAAAGCGGGCTGGCGGCAGTAGAGGGCAGCAAGTGAAGCAATTGGTGCCCTGAGGAGCAAGTTGGTAAGATGGATGTGCGGGTTGACGGCAGGGGAGTGAGCTAACTGAAGCCGCCAGCCCGCCCAACGATTTACTACAACAGGGGAGCTCAATGGACGTGCGGCCTGGCGGCATGCAGAGCGCATTAAGTGAAGCCGCCAGCCCGTCCATGGTGCCGTCTTATTAAGGAAGCGCAGGCTGGCGGCAGAAACCTTCATTGAAGTCGCCAGCCCTCCAAACAGTTTAATGGCAGGCTCAGGAGCTGTTAGTGAGAGCTCCTGAGCCACCTAATTAGTGACGTTTGTTTTATAAGACGCAGCAACTTTTTCCCTCCACTTTGGAGGAAAAAAAGTGCGTCTTATAAAACGAAAAATACGGTATTATATAGAGTCATTACAAACATTACAAAATCAGCCTGTGGTACTGCAGAGGTGTTATGGAAGCCCAGGTTGCTTTGATAGCAGCCTTCAGCTCGTCTGCATTGTTGGGTCTGGTGTCTCTCAAATTCTCTATGGGGTTAAGGTCAGGCGAGTTTGCTGGCCAATCAAGCACAGTGATACTGTGGTTATTAAACCAGGTATCGGTACTTTTGGCAATGTGGACAGGTGCCAAGTCCTGCTGGAAAATAAAAATTCCAACTCAAAAAAGCTTATTGGCAGAGGGAAGCATGAAGTGCTCTAAAATTTCCTGGTAGACAACTGCAGTGACTTTGGTCTTGATAAAACACAGTGGACCTACACCAGCAGATGACATGGCTCCCCAAACCATCATTGATTGTGGAAACTTCACACTAGACCTCAAGCAGCTTAGATTTAGTGCCTCTCTACTCTTCCTCCAGACTCTGGGACCTTGATTTCCAAATGAAATGCAAAATTTACTTTCATCTGAGAACAACATCTTTGACCACTGAGCAACAGTCCAGTTTCTCCTTGGCCAAGGCAAGACACTTCTGGCGTTGTCTATTGGTCATGAGTGGCTTGACACATGGAATGCGACACTTGTAGCCCATGTCCTGGATACATCTGTGTGTGGTGGCTCTTGAAGCACCGACTCCAGCAGCAGTCCACTCCTTGTGAATCTCCCCCAAATTTAGGAAAGGCCTTTTCTTAACAATCCTATCAAGGCTGCAGTTAGGAAGCCTTTGAAGGTGTTTTGGTTAATTATTCTAATTTTCTGAGATAATGAATTTTGGGTTTTCCTTGGCTGTAAGCCATAATCATCAACATTAACATAAATAAACACTTGAAAAGTTCACTCTGTTTGTAATGACTCTCTATAATATATGTGTTTCACTTTTTGAACTGAATTACTGAAAAAAATACAACTTTTTGATGATATTTGTAGAAGGAAGTGTTGGCCATGTGTAGAATGTGCAGTGGAGTAGCTATAGGGGTCGCAGTTGCAACCAGGTTCCTTAGCCACTTGCAGGGCCGTGCCGCCAATTAGGCAAGGTGCGGCGCGGCCCTGCGCACAGTTGGGGGCAGAGGGAGATGAGCGCTTCCATTGTGGAAGCGCTCATCTCCATAGTCATTTGTATCGCCATCCTCAGGCAGGGGATGGAGAGGCTGAACTCTGGCACCAGGGCCCATGAGCCTTTAGCTACACCCCTGAGAAAATATATATATATATATATATATATATATATATATATATATATATATAAATAATACTCCCTTAATTTGCATAAATATATATATGTATATCGGCCTAGGTTGGCCAGTGGGGGCATATAATTATATATTATCATGCCCCCTGCATATATAGTGGCCCCAAAATGTCCCCTGTGCTCCTGTGCTGCTGCCAATATATATAGGTATATAGATATACACATTGTGCCCCTTGTTGATATATCCAATTGTTCCAAATGTATAAAGATACATGTACAGTATATATGCCCCAGTATTGTATACATGTATCTCTATACATATAAAATAAACCCCAGTATCCGGGTGCCCACCCCCCTCCTGCAGGCGCATACCAGCGCACATGCAGGAGGCAGATGTCGCCCAGATGACTGGACAATTAAGTCCAGTCTTGGGCACATCAAAGGACAGAGGATAGATAAGATCCTCTGCCCTTTGTTAAACACCTCCGGCAGCGCCGGAAGGTGTTGGTCTGCGGACAGGTAACATTGGTACACGGTGCAGTGTGATGTTACTCTGGGCAGCCAAGGTCTCAGATCGAGACAGGTAGCGCTGTTCTGCTCAAGGTTTTCAGTAGGGCTGTGTGATACTGTGGACCAGGGCAGGAAGTGGGTTGCGGACAGGCAACAATGGCACACAGTTTAGTGTGATGTTGTACTGTGCACTCACTTGCTGGTCCGGACAGGTAACACAGCTCTGATTGAGGTTGGACACGGAGTGGTTGACAGCGGAGTGTGGCCTGTATTTTTGTGTTGTGGAGTCCTGAAGAGTCAAGGCAAGACTTATGCCACGGATTCTGCTGACCTCCACAGCACAGGTTAACAGTGGGAAATCAGACTGGGAACACATGAGTAAGACAGGGATGCCTTGCCATCAAGAAAAGATGATGCTTCATCCACAGCTCCCCTTGGATATCCTAACCCATTAGGGTGGCCATCCTTATCTGTTAGTTCAGAGGGATGTGCGGCAGAGGATGGGATCCTCTGAAGGTTGGGTGTTCTTACACCAGTGTTGGTATAACGAGGGGTCCTGTTAGATAAGGGTCAGCCAATACCTTTTTCCCCACTTGGGTCAAGGGTACTGGTGCTGGAAGCGTTGCAACTAATTGGGGATCCCTCAGGAGCGCTGGGTATTTTCTTGTATCCTAGGAAGAATACCATAGGAAGCAAGGAAGAAACTAGATGATGACAGAGACAGGACTGGATATTCGCCCGGACACTCTCTCTTTTTCGCCAAGCAACTCTTGTTAAACGACGGCTAAGCAGAGGTCTACAAGAGTCTACAAGAACCAAGCCATGATCCAGCTGGAACATTACTGGACTAAGAAGACGGATGTGTCTTGGTGGGAGAGACTGTTCGGCGAAAGTCAATGCTTCCTTAATTTGCATATAAATATATATGTATATCGGCCTAGGTTGGCCAGTGGGGGCGTATAATTATATATTATCATTCCCCCTGCATATATAGTGGCCCCAAAATGTCCCCTGTGCTGCTCCCAACATATATAGGTATATAGATATACACATAGTGCCCCTTGTTGATATATCCAGTTGTTCCAAATGTATAAAGATACATGTATATATGCCCCAGTATTGTATACATGTATCTCTATACATATAAAATAACCCCCAGTGTCCGGGTGTCCCCCCCCCCCCCCTCCTGCAGGCGCATACCAGCGCACCTGCAGGAGGCAGATGTCGCCCAGATGACTGGACAATTAAGTCCAGTCTCGGGCACACCAAAGGACAGAGGATCGATAAGATCCTCTGTCCTTTGTGAAACACCTCCGGCAGTGCGGAGATGTTTAACATAACAGGGACAGGGAAGCAAAAGGTTTCCCTCCCCCTGTGTGCCGCGCACCTCCGGCGTTGTAATCAAAGAGATCCTCCGCCTGGGAACAAGCGCCAGTGTGCGCGGTGATATCATATGATGGCGTCATATGCTCGCACGCCGGCAGCGCGGGACGCTCAGGAGCGAGCGTGGCCAAGCTTGAATAGCCCTGCCACCCTACACTCATCTGAATTGAGCTGGGTGGCTCCACTATGAAGAATCATCCCCTGGACAACGAGCATGAAACCACCCCCCTGGATGGCTGAGTATCCCCCACTGAACCACCAATGATTAACCCTTGCTTTATTACCCCCTTCCCCTATACCTCCAATGCAATATCCCTAAACCACCAATGATATTAACCCGCTATATTCCATATTAACCCCTTCAGCGCATTTAACCCCTTCAGTGCATTGCACATAACCACTATACCACCAACGTTCCATATTAACCCCTTCATTGCCCTGCAATATATATTACCCCTGCATTCTGCCAATTAGCATTAACCCCTTTCCTACCATATTCCCTGCAACCCCTTCCTTCCATTATCCCCCATTCCATATTAACCCCTTCAGCGCCATATTAAGCCTTTCAGTGCATTGCACATAACCACTATACCACCAACGTTCTATATTAACCCCTTCATTGCCCTGCAATATATATTACCCCTGCCATCTGCTAATTAGCATTAACCCCTTCTCTACCATATTCCCTGCCACCATTTTCCCTGCAACCCCTTCCTTCCATTATCCCCATTAACCCTTTCTATTGTGTTTAACCCTTGTTGTACCCCTAGGGACAGTCTAGTGTCAGGTGGGTGGGTGCTGCCTTGGCGGTAACTATAAGTATTTCTGTGTGTGAGTGTATGTGTTAACTAGTTTGTGGGTGGAATTTCCATGTGGGTTTGTGTAGTGTAGTTAGCTTTTATACTGAGGTGTATTATTGTATTGTTGTGCGGCTATAAATATATATATATTTATAGGACGTTGCTATAAATATATATATAGATATAGTCTAAATAATTAGACTGTAGACGTGTAGTTTTTGTATAATAAATATTTTATTATTTAAATACAGTTTACATTGTCTTTTTGGTAGTCGCCGCAGTACAAGGTAGTAGACAGAGTGCAGGGAAACGATAGCAGTAAGGGAATAAATAGGTGGAGCTAGCAATAGCCGGCTACGCCTATTTATGCATATTGATTGTTAGTTAGAGATGAGCGAGCACTAAAATGCTCGGGTGCTCGTTATTCGAGTCGAACTTTTCCCGATGCTCGGGTGCTCGTTTCGAATAACGAACCCCATTGAAGTCAATGGGAGACTCGAGCATTTTTTGCAGGGGACCAAGGCTCTGCCTAGGGAAGGCTGGGTGAAAACCTGGAAACCTCAGAAAATGATGGAAACACCACGGAAATGGACAGGAAACAGCAGGGGCAGCATGCATGGATGCCTCTGAGGCTGCCTAATCCCACCATTACCCCAAATTCTCCTAGTGGGGCATGTGTGGTATCGATTCTTCTCAGTTTAAAATCGTATACGTCCCCTATCTTGGGACCATATATTTAATGGATTTTTCGAACACGGAAAAGGAAAAAGAGCTTGCTCTGGCCAAGGGGAGTGTCTTTCCTACTGCAGCTAAGGGGACGTGTCCATGCTCTGCCTATCACAGGTCAGGAGGCAATTAAAAGAAGAACCAAAAAAAAAAAAATCAGTACAATATCTAATACGTCCCCTATCCGGGTAAATTGTTTGGAGAGAGGCCTGTAGGTGGGGGGCAGGCTGGGGGGAAGGAGGTTGAGCTGGAAGAGCCAGAGGAGTGCCCCTTGGGCTAGCGTGTGTGGTGGTGACAACAGCCGGATGGATTTGGAAAAACTTTAGCATCAACCGGTACGGTATGTATTCTTCTGAATTTAATATCGTATACGTCCCCTATCTTGGGGCCATATATTTTACCGTATACGGCACCTATCCGGAAAAATAGTTTGGAGAGAGAGAAAGAGAGGAAAAAGACGTGCAGTATGGAGCAATTACACGGAAACTATTAGATTAGGCAGACTTGGTCTGCTTAATTGCAACCCAGACAAATGAGAGAAAGAGGAAAATGACGTATTTTTAAAAGTGACGTTCAGTATAGATCAAGGGTGCACAACGTTTTCTGGGTGGGGGCCACATTGTCCGACTGAACCAACGTCAAGGGCCGAAAATAAAATTTAAAGGGGTATTAACAACTGAAATACTGTATTTATGGCAGATTGAACACACAGTGTATACCATTAATGTCTAGTTACAGTTCCAGGAGTCCCATCTAATGGGAGAAATACATGAAAAATGCATGTGAGCAGCCACAAAACATGGACATACATGTCTGTTACCAGATGGATGGGGCCACACAGAATGGTATCAAGGGCCGCATGTGGCCCCCGGGCCGCAGGTTGTGCACCCCTGGTATAGATCAAGTGTGGTATGTGTTCTATGTATACTACTCAGTTTAATACCGTATATGGCAGCTATCCGGAAAAATAGTTTGGAGAGAGAGAAAAATGACGTAAATTGTTTGGAGAGAGGGCCTGTAGGTGGGTGGGGCGGGGCAGGCTGGGGGAAGGAGGTTGAGCTGGAAGAGCCAGAGGATTGCCCCCTGGGCTAGCGTTGTGTGGTGACAACAGCCGGATGTAGTTAGAATGATGACGCAGGACCCCAACTTAAAGGGAACCTGTCATCACCGAAACACCCCCTGAACTAGAGTAAGTGTTGTATAGTGTAAGTGATGCTGAATCCGAATATGTAAGTTTTATCTTCATACTCGCTTCCATTACGACGTTGTGCTCCCACAAACTTGCAGTAAAATGCACTCACTGGACTCTTCTTTGAGTCCTCTCCATTATGTGAGTGAGCATTGGAGTCCAGCGAGTGCATTTTACTGCTGGTTTGTCAGAGCACAGCGTCAGAATGCAAGTGAGTACGAAGATAAAAATTACATATTCGGATTCAGCATCACTTACACTATACAACGCTTACTCTAGGTCAGGAGGTGTTTCGGAGATGACAGGTTCCCTTTAAAAATTTAGCATCAACCGGTACAATTGTCAATTATGAGCTCGATCAAGTGTGGCATGACTTTTTAGATGGAGATTGCATGTGGTCACGTACTCCCTGGAACCCCATAGTCACCCCTTCTCTGATGTGCTACCCCAGAACATTCTCTGCCCCAATTCGCAAGACCTTTTGCAGTCTCAGTGTGCTGACAGTGGGGATTTACCAGTGTTGTCTGAGGAGGTGGTGGACAATGGCGAGACACAGGTGTCGGGGGGTGAGGTAGTTGAAAGTGAAGCAAGATAGATTGTGGACTCCTTGGGGGGACTTTCTCATGATGGGACAGATTCAATTGTGTTAGAAAGGCTGATGGGCTTCCGTCAGCATTGTGTTATAGAACCCCATGGCCTTTCATGAAAAAAAAAAAATAGTTCTGGCGATGACCCCAAAGCAATTTTCAGGGACATGGTAATTGGTGACCCACTAAAATGCTGCCTGACAACCTGGCGGTTAAGCCCTGATTGTCTGTCTTTCAATAAGATTGCAGTGTAAAGCATGGTGGTGAGCCTCAGTAATAGGATTGCAGTGTAAAGCATGGTGGTGAGCCTCAGTATGACTTTTTGGATGGAGATTGCATTGTCACGTACTCCCTGGAACCCCGTAGTCACCCCTTCTCTGATGTGCTACCCAGAACATTCTCTGCCCCAATTCGCAAGACCTTGTTGCTGTCTCCGTGTGCTGACAGTGGGGATTTACCAGTGTTGTCTGAGGAGGTGGTGGACAATGGCGAACACAGGTGTCGGGGGGTGAGGAAGTTGAAAGTGAAGCAAGTTACAGTGGGGACTTTCTCATGATGGGACAGATTCAACTTGGGTGGATCAGGAACAGATCAATTTTTTTTTGGTGTTTATTTAACGTTTATTTAGCACAAATAACCAGAGATATTTATTCATTCTCTCGCTGCGCAGTCTGGCGTTGGGGTTCGTCACTTTGATGGCGAGCTGTGCCGCTCTCTCCA